>CM029777.1:10954081-12154081 GCA_017562165.1 Ectropis grisescens | reverse complement strand
TTAACGATTACCCGGATTGAATGCGGCTGATTAAAAACAGCCGGAATGTATTCGATGCCAAACGTCATTCAATACGGCAAGCCGTAATGTAATAAAGCGAGAGATTACCCGCCTCTTTGTCAATTTTTAGTTCCGATTATTAACACTCATGGCGCTGCCTGACATAACAACAACTATGGCGTTGAAAACAGTAAGTGTGTTGCTAAATTGCTAAGGTGACTGTGGATTCTGGTGTTCGGCGGAATCCTACACAACATCATTGGGGTGGTTTACCACAGTTCCCCTTTGAGACGGCCCACCAATAGATCAAAATACCCAAAATACAGGCGTGCTTCACACCTAGTTTGGGTAATTAGGGAAACATGTAAATGTATCGATTATTTGAAATAAACAATTTTTTATTTTGTTAATATCAAGTTAGGGGCTTTAAAGTTTTATCTGAGAGTGAGAGGTAAGATAAAAAAAAAAGTAAGGAATATTGTAAGAAATAATCTGTCAGCTTTTTCAGATGAATAAAATTAATTTTCATTGTAAACAATTGCTTATTTTGTAAGCATGGTCACCCTACAATTTAAGCAGTAGTACAATGCGGCTAAACGATGGCCGCCTTATTGAGGAACGTATGGCAATCACAATCCGGCTAATCGTTGAACCGCCGCATTACAAAACGGCCCTGTTTTTCAAAACAGCCGTAATGTAATACGGAGAATAATACAATCCGGCTGCGACATAGACAAGTGCGTAAGTTTTAAGATAAGTTATTTTTTCGGGTCTTGCGCAATCTGCGCTAATCCAAAGTCTAGTAGATAGCAGATAGCGGGAGACCAACAGACTGCCATACATATGTAATAAATAATATGAATATGTGCAGTACAGAGCACAACTACAACCTTATTAGTATGATTCGGAACTCGTACTTCTACAAGAAGCTGCGTTACAAACGCAAGTTCATTCAACTTTTCTACTCACTGATTTTTTATGTCAATATTTTGAAGTTATCACTTATCATATTTTTATTTATTGAAATTATATCACCAGATTTTTATGACAATTTTATGTGTTACAATTACAATGCTCATACAGTGAGCACACTGAAATTGAAATGAATGTGGTATTTTTTTCTAAATTATTGATAGGGTTACCTTAGCGCTCCATCTCGCTGTACCTATAGTAATATAATGATTTCGTGACAAAGTTTTGTTTGTTTACCTAATCGGAACAGAGCATTGGAATAGACTTGGACATACACCATAACCAGGGGCGACCATTACTGTATGGTGGCAGGGCTAGCTTATCCCGTAAACTCAGACGTAACTTTTATGGGTTAGGTTGGGGTTTCTAAATTGAGTGAAAATTATAAAGTTAAAAACGTACTTCAAAATAACTATCATCTTCAACCCATTCAATTAAAGCAATTTATAACACTGATATTTTCTAAGAGAGATTATACATGTTGTTGACATACCAAAGAATATATATATATAAGCAGTCTCTTCCAGGTGACCAGGAAAAGAATGTGTGTAAAAGTTAGAAAACAGCATAAGTATAAAACCAAAGAGAAGATATTTGAGATCAAAGTGATCAGTCCGACACCAATGTCAATACCTTAAGGTATAATAATATTGGTCATAAGGTGAATACCTTAATATTTGCAAAACAATCAAACATCAAAAGAAAAAACAAACATCCCTTTGGAAATTGTGTTTCTTACTAACTAATAAACACTTAAAATAATGAAAATACCAGTTACGCAATAGATTTTAGTGGTGATTTAGTGTGACCCCTGTGAAATTTGCTACTATGGAGTTATTCGTTTTGCAAATTAAGGTATTGATATGTAAGGACCTAATATTTGGGGCCAGTGGTCCTCACCTGCTTGATGTAGTGGTCGTGCAAGTGATGGCTGAGCTCGGCCAGCAGCAGGTCGGCCTGCGCGAGCGGCGCGGCGCACGGCAGCGAGCGGCCGCCGGGCACGAGCGCGCACAGCGCGCGCCGCATGGCCGCCGAGCACGCGCGCGCCGCGCTCGCACCGCGCCCGCCGCTCAGCAACGCGCGTATGCATCCACTCGCGTCCACCTCCTGACATACAAACACAGCCCAGGTTCAACGACTCATACAAGAAAGCTTATAACAAACTTACATTATTTATATGTATTTAAGAGCTAAGTAATTAAATAAAAAATAATAAAAAGCCACTTAGTGGTGGCGGGGGTAGGATATGAAATTGTTCATATGTAGTGTAGAATCTATTAGTCAAGCCCTTTCATTTGATACCCATATTGAAATATATGTAATCCACCATTTCACCAAGTCATTAGCGACACACACACGCAAACGCCCACGCACATACATATATACACACGCAAAGAGAGAGACGTCAAACTTACAACACCCCGTCGTTATTACTTTGGGGTTTAAAAACAAAATCTGTAAATAACGTTTCAACGAAATCACATAGAGAAAATGAGAGTCTAATGTGTAGTGATAGTCACTTATCCCATTTAGTTCAAATAGTGCACTTCACACCTATAATAAAACATAGTAAATACTTTCAGCTTACCATGTATCTCTGTAGGAACCAATGTGGTAAGAACTGTTCTGTACAGATGGCACGTTTTATCACTGACAGCAAAGTCTCTGGATCGGCATCTTTAAGATTGGGATATAGCAGATCAAAGTCTATCTTCTCGCTTTCTGCAAACATAAAATAACTTTGACTGAAATTTGAGCATTGAAGCAGCGCCAGTCGACCGACCGCTTCGCTAAAACGGCGATGGCTTTGCTATCTCTATAATTTGAAGCGAAAATATAGAGAAAGCAATTTCAAAGCCAATATAATTTTAGCTAGCTAGGGGGTTATAAAGAGTTGGATATTTTCCGGATTTCACAGACGGACAGTAGTGAAACGAATTTGGCGACTTGTGAACTATAACTTTCCATGAGCAAGTTTTGGCTCTTTGAGTGTTTTCTTTGTTTGATACAATATATACATACACTAGCTTTTACCCGCGACTTCGTCCGCGCCACATATTTATTAAAGTAATTAAGGCAGTACCTACTCGTATTTCTACTACCATACAAATTCACGTTTCCTAATCAAAATCGGTCTAAGTCAAAGTTTTATATTTATTAATAAATGTACAATTTACACGACAAATTAAAAAAAAATTATGTTCTCAAAAAATTAATCAAAACAGACTTTAATTTAAAATCATATTGGGACGGTCCACCAACTTTTATTAGAGTCTATTAGTAGATATATCGTCTGATTACATGAACGCAAATTTTAGTTTTTTGTTCATATTTCAAAAACCGCCGCACTAATTGCGATAAAATTTATATGACCACCTCTGAACTATAATCTACCAACCAAAAAAAATAACCATCTAAATTGATTCACAATTGTATATACAACTGGATTGATAACCTCTTCCTTTTTTTTGAAGTCGGTTTAAAATAGCATACAAAGATTGCAAAGATCCTTCCATGCACACTTTTACTCCTCATTTCCACTCTTTTCAACTCTTTTTCAGTGATAAAAAGTCGCCGTTGTCCTTTCCTAAGTCTAGTCTATCTGTGCACCAAATTGTAACAATTTAAGTGGCTTTTAGGCGTTAGGTGGTAACGGACAGAGAGAGTTACTTTCATATATATAACTTCATATTAGAACAAAAATAACGTACCTATTAAACAAAGAAAAAATGATATACTATAGACAATAGTAGATACACGAATTAAATTTATTACCTACCTCTTGATTAAAAAACATATAAAATTTAACAAACCTCCTTTAAAACTATTTGCACTTCATTTTATTTCAGCGAATACAAAAAAAGGCTTCCTATTATGAATGTAAGAACTTAAATAATTCAATTATTTTTACCGACAATAAACAAACTTTTATACTAAGTACCTATAACTAATAATATGTATTTAACTTAAGAAAGTAATCAAAGCTAATAGACTTACTTAATACAATTTTTTAAAGTATTATTTTTTAAGAACATTGAAAAACAACACTAAATAACTATGTGTATAACAACAATAAAGAACTATATCACGAAAATACACACACAAAATAACACTAAACTAAAGAATCACGAAAATACACACGCAAACTAATTTTAAAATTAACTACGACAAACCAAAACCACCAAATTACAGCATCCAGATGTACGATCAAAAAATAATGACGAACAAAAACAGCAATACAATGACACAACTAAAGAAAATAAGTACCTATTTAATTATCTATCCCGAAAACTTAAAGATACTAATTTCAAGTTATTTTAATAATCACAAAACCCTGCTAACTAACTAAATCGAATTGTGATAATGTGATTAGAAAACAAAACAAAACACATTTACACAATTTCACAAAATTATTTACGCTTAATTACCGTAAATCCACAGAAAAGCCTCTTATTACTTATTATGAATCTAACTTATTTACGTTTAATTATACAATTTTAAAACCCCTAAATTACCTATAATATTTAAGAACTCAGAAAATGGTTTAGAAAGTGGGTTAAATTTGTCGTTTTTTGACAATAATTAATTAAAATTTATATTTATTTGCCATATAAAATTACAATTATAAATTTACTCTAGACTAGGCTTACATACAGAAAATAATATCATGGTATATGGCTTTTACAATGGGTCCCAAACTAGGCAAGGCCTGTATTTTGGGCACCCTACATCCAGTTACCAAAAACAGTTTGCGCTCGACTTATATTCGGATGAGAAACACAAAAAAGTAAAAAATAAATAAATAACACAATTATTAAATTAATTAATTAAATCCAAATCTATAATTACAGCAGTCTTAATGTACTTGAATGAATGAGATCATAATACTCGCACTATCTATTAGAGGGTGTATGTGAGGGTGTGTGTGTGTGTGTGAGAGAGAGGGTGTGTGTGTGTGGTAGAGGGTGGGTTAAGGTGAGAGGGTGTGTCTATGTGTGTGAGGGTGTGCGTGTGTTTGTGTTTGGTATTTCCCTGAGATTATTGAAGTTAAGTCTGTGACGAAAAAACGTTCTCCTCAATCAACTCATCAAATGAAACAAGTTGTTCGGTTTGTGTATATGATAACGAAGCCAGCCACTGTTTCAATTTCTTATTAAAATCGAAAAATGAGCCAATGAGGACATCCGAGCGTCTGGCAACCAAGTTGTAGGTAAAAAAAGTGGACATACTGAGGGAGCTACTAATTAGATACTAAAATTAATCTTTGTTTTAACATAAAAAAGCAATCTTTCTTTGAATAGACTTTCCTACCTATTTTATTTAAAAGTATAACTTTTTATGAAGATTGATAAGACAAAACACCCAGTAAAAAATACACACGAAAATTGCTCATACAATTAACAATGACATTTAATAAAACCTATACTTAAGTACCAACAAATTGTATAGTATCCAAATATACCTATATGAACAAATAATAACGACGAATAAAATCAGCAAGCAGTAAAATCACCCAACTAAAGTAAGTAATTACTCAACAATCTAATCCAAAAACCTAAATATACTATTTATTTCACGTTTTTTTTAATAATAATAAAATCGTGTAAATCGAATTGAAATCAATATTCAGTCAATATAAATGAATTTCTAACGAAAAACCTCATATATCAGACGCGTGTGTCACAGTCGTCTGCCCTCACGTGTCTGCCCGTTCGGGTAAACATACTTAGCGATAATTCCCCTCCACGCCGCGCGGCGTCACGCCCCGTCGCGCCGCGCGCGGCGCCGCCGGCGCGTCCTGCGATGTTCCGCGACGCTAATCAAAATCCCCTAATATAAGTATCCCCGTATAGGTAGAAATTATAAAATTGCTGGAACAAACGTTTATCGACTCGACTCCATTTCAAGTGTCTAGATACAAAGTTTCATGGTTTTATGTTCAATAATATTGAACTTGCAGACTTTCACCCCCGTAGGTACAGTTCGAAAATACAAAACTGCTAAAACATACATTTTATGGTTTCGTGTTAAATATCTAGACGTAAAGTTTCATAGTTCTTCAACAATGACGAAGTTTTCCATATAAACTTTCATCCCTTATTTTAACCCTTTCAACCCTTTTTTCGGAACAAAAAGTAGCCTATGTTCTTTCTCGGGATCTATTCTATCTATGTATCAAATATCATCAAAATCTGTTGGTTGGTTTAGGCGGTGAAGACGGACAGACAGACAGAGTTACTTTCGCATTTATAATATTAGTATGGATTGATGGTGTTAGATACTATGTTGTCAATATGGACAAACATAATTTTCTAGGCTATTCTAAATAGTTGTAAATGCCTATTTTCTATTAATAATATTTTTTTAAGCTTTCTTACTGAGTAATGCTCGCTGTACTGGGTCCATCGAGTCCGGGTTTTCTTCACGTAGTTCAGCGGCTAGCTCCTCTGGACCAATCACCTGGACATGATTAGTTTGCTGTTAATTTTGGAGTTTTTCTAATATTGCGGGGAACTAAGTGTGTCCAGACGCGGGGGCGTCTGACACACATTTACTTTCCCCGAGGTGGTCTCGGCGTATCCTGGGGTCGGGTGTGTCGGTGGAAGTATGCCCCATAGGAGGGCCCGGAGTTGCAAGCACGGGCAAGCTGCGGCGGGTTTCGTCGAGAAATGCGTGAGCGGTCCCATGTTCACTGCTGCAAACGACAGTCGGTGTCGAGTCCGACAGCACGACCGTCTTCCTCAGGCGATAGGGTATGCGTAAAGGCAAAGGCAGACAAAAAAAGAATAAAAAAAAACAAAGGTGATCGCGGCCGCGAGCTAGCGCCGACAGGCCTGCACCGCCGAAGCCGTAGACGTACCCGTAAGTCGTTGGTGTCGGGCGTAGCAGGGCACGCTATGAACGCGTGCTCGGGCTTGGCGAGCTTGAGGCAGGTGAGGGCGGCCGCGAGCCAGCGCCGGCGGGCCTCGCCCGCTCCGCCCACGCCCACGCAGCGTGCAGCGCGTTCGTACATTATCGCTGCCGCTGTATAAACAACAAACAATTTACTTTTTGTTTTGGATATTTCATCGTAGAATAAATAGTCATGATGACTTAAAATCTACTTAGCACGACAGTTAGATTATTAATAAACTACAAGAACAAAATTAAAAATTTTGATTAACCCCCGACTACCTCAGATTTGTTATCTGTACAACATTCTACTAGTCAAGCCCTTTCATTTGATACCCATATTAAGGGAGTTGTGAAAAAAGAAATGTATTTCGCCATTTTGTGGAAGCGGCCATCTTGGATTTGAAATTTGTCATAGTGCAATGTATTCTACTAGTCAAGCCCTTTCGTTTGATACCCATATTGAGGTACACTCCGCGAGGCATAAGCTGAGCTTTGCATTTGTGTGAGTGTACATGGATAGTGTAGGTGTGACAACCGGCCTTAGGCGCGGCGCCATTCTGTCTCGCCGCGCTCCTGCCTGATTGGTGATCACTCACACTAATGCAAAGCTCAGCCTATACCTCGCGGACAAAATTTCAAGCTCCTGCCTGATTGGTGATCACTCACACTAATGCAAAGCTCAGCTTATACCTCGCGGAGTGTAGTAGTGAAAAAAATAAAATAATTCGCCATTTTGTGGTGGCGGCCATCTTGGATTTGATTTTTTTTATAATGTATAGTATTCTACTAGTCAAGCCCTTTCATTTGATACCCATATTGAGGTAGGTTGTGAAGAAATATTTTGTCCGCCATTTTGTGGCGGCGGCCATCTTGAATCGGTATTAACCAAACATAGCTAAGAACATCCGCACGGATATTAACTTTCAAATAAAAAAAACCGCATCGAAATCGGCCCATCCGTTTGAGCTCTACGGTGCCACAGACAAACACACACACAGACAGGCAGACAGACAGACGGACGGACAGACAGACAGACAGATAGACAGACAGACAGACATCGACGTCAAACTTATAACACCCCTTTTTTTGGTTGGGGGTTAAAAATATTATTACACGTATTTTTTTTATTGTTTAAAGATTAAGATGCTAGAGTTAAGATTAAGAGCTAGTGTAGGTACATGCACATCGCTAAGAAGCGATTTGTATGTACTCTATTTGCTCTAACTCGGCAATAAAACGTCACACGAAAAAAAAAATTGTGTACACACCATGTCTACTAGAAGTATAACTGACCAGAGTATGAACAAAATTCACGACCTTATATTTTTTTGGTTGTCCGCTTGGCGTGAAATGCTCCAAATTATAGAGACGAATGGAGGAAACGTACATGTTGTACCGATCCCACATAAAGTGGGATAAGGGTAGGCAAATAACGAGACTCTATATCGTAGTAGATTTTTACGAATTTGCAACCAACAACAACCAACGTCGTAAACTGGCTGTATTTACAATTTTATGGCGTCTTATTTATACAGGATAGTATGAACCTGTGGTGACTCAGTGGCGAGAATGTTCAATTTCACAAATTGTAGGTCGTGTTTTCAAATCTCGCCTACGCGTCTGAGTACTTTCTAAACTGCAGATGAACACTTTGGAATTACCTGCTTTTGCTTTAGCAATTAAGAAAAATATCGTTAGAAAACCATCATATTCTAAGACCACCATCGGTTGTGCGTGTGCGACTTGGCGCACTATAGCTATCTTTCCTGTAGTGTTGCTTGATGTGCAGCGCGTATAGGAAGTCGTAATACGGGTTGTGTGTGTGCGGGTCGAGCAGCTTGGCGCGCTATAGCTACCTTTCCTGTAGTGTTGCCGCTTGATGTGCAGCGCGTATAGGAAGTCGTAATACGGGTTGTGTGTGTGCGGGTCGAGCAGCTTGGCGCGCTATAGCTACCTTTCCTGTAGTGTTGCCGCTTGATGTGCAGCGCGTATAGGAAGTCGTAGTACGGGTTGTGTGTGTGCGGGTCGAGCAGCTTGGCACGCTATAGCTACCTTTCCTGTAGTGTTGCCGCTTGATGTGCAGCGCGTATAGGAAGTCGTAATACGGGTTGTGTGTGTGCGGGTCGAGCAGCTTGGCGCGCTATAGCTACCTTTCCTGTAGTGTTGCCGCTTGATTGTGCAGCGTGTATAGGAAGTCGTAATACGGGTTGTGTGTGTGCGGGTCGAGCAGCTTGGCGCGCTATAGCTACCTTTCCTGTAGTGTTGCCGCTTGATTGAGCAGCGCGTATAGGAAGTCGTAATACGGGTTGTGTGTGTGCGGGTCGAGCAGCTTGGCGCGCTATAGCTACCTTTCCTGTAGTGTTGCCGCTTGATGTGCAGCGCGTATAGGAAGTCGTAGTACGGGTTGTGTGTGTGCGGGTCGAGCAGCTTGGCACGCTATAGCTACCTTTCCTGTAGTGTTGCCGCTTGATGTGCAGCGCGTATAGGAAGTCGTAGTACGGGTTGTGTGTGTGCGGGTCGAGCAGCTTGGCACGCTATAGCTACCTTTCCTGTAGTGTTGCCGCTTGATGTGCAGCGCGTATAGGAAGTCGTAGTACGGGTTGTGTGTGTGCGGGTCGAGCAGCTTGGCGCGCTGCGCCGCCGCGCGCTCCGCCTCGCCCGCCAGCGCCGCGCACGACACCAGCGCCTCCAGCTCGCCACGAGACGCTGCATAAATAAACTTTATATTAAGACACGTTAAGGTGCAAAACGCAGCGTTACCTGGTTTTATGCAGCATAATTTATTTTGAATTGGGCAATGTTTCTATTGGATAAAAAGTAGACATTAAATTTCTGCAAAATCAGAAATTAGAAATACTCGAAAAGCGGGACAATTTAACTAGAAACAATTTATTTAATTAATAAGAAACATTATTTTCAAAGACCAAAACCAGATTTTATTATTAGTAGTTATAGCCGCGTGTATCTACTTCGTTTCAGTCATCCTTAGTCAAAATCCGTCAAATCCTAAATCTGCTCATTAATTGTCTCTTAGGAGTCAAGTAATATATAAGAAAAAAAAATGGCAGTCATAGGGACTGCCGATAGAAGTGAAAATGTATAGCTCAAAATTTGATAGTTCACTTTGGAAATTACGCCGGTGAAACCGGAGGCTGCTGCTAGTTTGTAATACATTTTCAAAGCATTGTCGTCTCAATAAGTCTTCTAAGCATTGCCTAGATAGATGGCCATGCTTCTAACCATGGCCATAAATAATTTCTAGATGGCAATGGTCCCGAGTTCGCCCGAAGATTTCAGTAACGAGCGTGACGCTTGAGCTCAATTCACAGCCCACGAAAAAGTGTGGTGCGCCGAAAGAAGTGTTTACATCAAAATCTAGATACCAAGTGTGGTGAGCAGCGCGGCGGCGGCGGCCTGGCGCGCGTGCGGCGCGGGCGACGCGGCGGCGGCGCACAGCGCGCGCTCCGTGCGCCCGCCGGCCAGGTGCCACTTGAACACCACCCACTGGAACATGGCCTGCGGGCAGGACCGGCGGTAATGTAGGCCGCGGTAGCACAGTATAAACAAATACTACCAGTAGTTTATCGCCTTTGATCTTGGGAGAAACGTCGATAATGTCTAGACACGGTTAGGGTTATCGCAAACAAATATGCTTATTACCAAAATACAATTAAAACATACGGAAAACGTCACCTCTGAGCCGCGCTCCTGCAATACTAACATTGTAATGTAGGCAATGCAGGAGCGCGCTTCCCGCGTCTCACCACGCACGCCCCATGATTGCCCCGTCTAGACGGCTTCGTCGAACGACTGTATGATTTAATAGACTGTGGCGGTAGGGTGACCGTCCAGGGCATCTCGCCGCAAGCGCCACTTTGTATCCTTTTCTTGGACAAAAAAATTCCGCCCAGGGCGCTGGTAGTGCTAAAAGCGGTACTCCAAGGGACACTCATATCGTTTAACATCAGGTGAAGCTAGTCGTTGAAATTGTATTCAAGTTGCAGCAGGTCTAGTTGGGAGAACGGCAACTACCGATCTGGTCCCATCTCTCATATTCCACGAATAACAATTCCAGTAACGCCGCTAACTTAAAACGGCGAAGGAAAACACCGCGAGGAAACCAACATGTATCTAGAATATTTCGAGGTCATGTGTCATCCACCATACCGTATTGGCCCAGAGTGGTGAATTATAGCCTAGACTCTCTCCTTGCGAGAGAGAGAGAGAGAGAAAAAGAAGGCCCTGAGTTCCAGCAGTGGGAACATTTATAGGGCTATGCAGTAACTATTATCACTACATCGCTTTCCACCAGATGATTCAGTGGCCAAAAGTAAACCTATTCTTTCAAAATGAGTTTGTCTACAAATATAATTCGTAAATACACGTAGGAGCGTACCAAATTAGGATCATCTTTGTCGGCGATGCTGATTGCAGTCTCCGCCAAGCGGACCACGCATGCGCCTGCGTCGTGGATCTCGAACAATTTTATCACCTGTAAAACAAGGATCATCATCAACATCGAAAAGAATTCATCATGCGTCAAACAGCATTTGACGGGCGTACTCATTATGGCTTTAGCTCGCTTTATATGATAAAAATACCCATAGAAATCTAAATAATAAGGTACATTATTTAGATTTCTATGAAAGACCCTGAGTCTTAGCAGTGGGAACATAAGGTGGACAGCTGCTTATGCTATGCTATATTCACTAAAGTCACCCTTGGTGCCTTTAGTGGCTAACTAACTAAATACAGCTAACCTAATAAAGGCCAATGAGAAACAGAACAGACATGTAATGTATCTACCACCAATTTTAACACACTGCTAAAACGTTTCTCAAATTAACAAATATTTCTTACCTTCATATAATAAAGGACGAGGGCCTGGTGTTGAGTCAGTCTAGCGTCGGACGCGGTCACCATTTGACGCAAGAAAGGTTCCGTGCTCACTCCTTTAGCCGCGATGCAGAATGCTGTGTATGCGTTTTCAGAGTCTTCTAAATCTAACAGCGATAGGCCCAGGATGAATTGACCTGTAATTATATAAATAAATATTTGTAGAAATTCCTGACACAACTCCAAACTAAGCAATGCTTGTACTGTGGGAGCCAGAAATCCAGTTTGAAGTTCAATTGGTTTCCAGTGAAATTACACGACATAGAGATAAAACATCTTATATGTCTGGGTGACGAGCGCAGTGCAGTAATAGGTAATGATTTGGACTCTTCAGGTCCCAATAGCTGCGTGTCACGTGTCACTTGCTATTATAGGCAGACATGTTGTTTACCATCAGGCACATGTACTGCTCGTCTCGTCACTCTATACTATACAAAAAAAAAATGATTGGAAGAACTAAAAAGAAAAAATGGTTATAAATTTCAGTATAAACTTGTGTTTTTCTATTGTTTTAATTGTCACAGATTCGTAAGGTGTATTAGTGTAGCAACACGCAAGACATAATGAAGCGAGAGAGAAAGAGACCGAGACGGTATACTGACGTGAGCAGGCGTTCCACTCGCACCAGGGCTCCAGCATCAGCACGTAGTTCTGTACGAGGCGCGGCTGGTTGACGCTCGCCAGCCACCAGCCGAAGTCGAACCCGCCGCTTACTGCCCATCTGTTAGCCACGCTAAGGAAATTACAGTTTACAAACAAATACAGTCAACATTACTATGAAAACCAAGGTTTTCCCTACCAACGCACGCAAATAAAGCTCTCAAATAGGAATATTTTGGCCCGATTTTGTTACATTCTTTATTCAGACTCCGCTCCTATTGATAGTAGCATAATGTTATATAGCCTATCGCCTTCCTCTATAAATGGATTATACAACATAAAAAATAATCTTTCAATTCGGACCAGCTGTTCCCAAGATGTTAGCGTTCAAACAAACAAACCCACTTCAATAAACTTCAGCTTTATAATAATAGTACAGGTAATATGAAAAGTAGATTAAATTGTATAGATAACCAGATTCCATAAGCCATGACCAAATAAGTGAGACGTAACGGGACACTTTTTCGTGCGCGCAACCGGCGTTCATCATTGTGTCATGTCAAAAATAAAGGATACAGTTGATGCGCCAGATGGTAGGACATGAGCGGCAGCGCGTGGTGCCAGGCGCGCGGCTCGCGGCCGTCGTCGAGGTGCGGGTGCGCGCGCGCCGCCGCCAGGTGCGAGCGCGCGCGCCGCCCGCCCGCGCCGCGCGCGTACGCCGCCACCACCCCGCCCTCGCCCACCGCGCCCGCCGGCTCGGCGCCGAGCGCGCCCAGCTTCAGCCGGAACGACTCGGTTATACCCGTAGTACTGCAAAAAAGAGTACGCATGTGAGTACGAAAACTATGTTTGCTCCGGATATGTGTTACGTAGATCTTGAACGTGGCTAGACACACGGTAGCATGTGCGGCAACAGGACCCTATTTAATTGATAAATATGAGGACTATATTTATGAAGCTCGCCACGCCCCGCGTTTACGCCGCCACTAATGCTAAGCTCAGCTTATACCTCGCGGAGTGTACCTATGTGAGTATGTAAAGTATGTATGCTCCGTATATGCGTCACGTAGATCTTGAACATCACTAGACATATGGTAGTGTGTGCGGCAACAAAATCCTAAGCGATCGACGATAACGATCACAAAAATTAAGGAAATATAACATGATTCAGGGCGCTGACTTGTTAGCCGGCCGCTGCGCTTGTAGCCAGAGCAGCGCGCGGTAGGCCTGCCAGTGCACGGCGCAGTGCCCCACGCCGGGCACGTCGCCGGCGCCGCGCCACGCGCCCACCGCCGCCAGCGCGCCGCGCACCACGCGGCATCTGCGAACAATAACACACAATAATTACACTATTGCAAGTATTTTTGAAGTGAAAACTTCTTTTGGCGCGGCACATACACATTGTTCGTGCGCTGTGAATTTAATTATAGCGTCACGCTCGGGAATGACATGAAATCTTCGGGTAAACTCGGGACCATGGCCATTGGCCATGCTCACGCATTTTTAGATGGCCACGTCCGACGACGACGATGTCTAGAACTTCTTTCCGGTTTCCGTAGTTTTTTTTTAAATTAATTTTAGCCACTCCATAGACTACGGGGTCCGTGACCTTTGTCATTACAATTCCTTTATTTTTTACATATTTCTTGGATTTGGAGAAGAAGGGGAAAACAGGGGGGTGTTGTGAACATTTTGAACCTAAGCCTAGTACTAGTCATTAGGATTTCGTCTGTTGAGCCGATCACTACCGGTTGGGATTCCGATAGTAATCGACTCCACATCGTCTTTGCCTAAGCCGCCTCCTCCCGGCCCAGAGCCTCCACCACGAACGCATATCTGTCCTTGATGGCCATCTATAAGTTGAATTCTCGGATAGTCTTCGGTGATGCAGCTAACGCTCGCCGTACAAACCGACCGATGGCGTCATCAATGTCGTCAGCGTAGTACGTGAAGTCCCTTGTGTGCCGTGATATTGCGACGGCCGCATGGGGCACGCTCTCGTGCAGCTTCCGTTTCCGTAGTTTCCAAAGTAAGCTATCAAATTCTGAGTTTATAAGTTTTCACTTCTATCTGCAGTTCCTATGACTGCCAATTTATTTTTAATTATTTCTTTATTTTTGTAGTAGTAGAACTCGTTGCAAAGTCTGTTTGTATCACACTATCTCTGGAAATATTACTCATATTAAAATGTCAATGAAAATATTACTGTTAGACATTGTTAAATGACATGTAGAGATTTTTTTCTGATACAAGTGTATTTACGAACATCATTTAACTTGAATTTTATCAGTTTTCACCGGACATACAGAAATTCGAAGATACAATATCATTACCTCATTTCTGCCATTTGGCGAATCGACTCAGTGACCACGGCCACTCCCAGGTCACTGGCAAACAAACTGTCATATTCTTCGTTGTCCACGTCTTCTTCTAAGCCTATGGAAAAAAAAGAAATGGTCTCAGAATTATCTTGCTATCCTACTAATTAAATAATTGCGAAAGTTTGTTGCTTAATCACATCGGAAGTCTGAACGTTTAAACCGATCGTGTTGATGGTGATGTCGTGCATAACACGGTTAGATTATAGGCCGGAATAGGAAATAGGATTTTTATCGAGGCAAAATAACAGGAACGGAAACCACGCGGGTAAAACCGAGAGGCGCTGCTAGTATTTAATAAAGTTGTTAAAAAAAACTGGGATAATTGGGGGCCTTACTTTGTATTTCTGGTACATCCAATCTTAAAGCGTCGTTAAGTTCAAGAATGGCCCTCTGCAGATCTTGAATTGGTTCAAGGATGGATTTCAAATCATCCACCTGTTGCGGGGTTAGGATCTGTAAAAGAAGTATTTTAAAATGAATCAATATTAAATTTAATATATGGAGAGTCAATGGACCTTACCTGGTATTACGTGTTGGTGGATTCTTAACAGAGGTAACTTGAAACAAGATTAAAGCTCTAGTCGTCACATTAAGTTTGACGATACTGGTTTTGCCAATCCCAAAAAATCCGGAATCTGACAAACTTTAGATTTTATACAAAAAGTCCTAGAACTAGTTTTTTCAATGATTCAACTGGTGTGTTTTTCAATGATAGAAACAATGACATCTAAAAAATTCGCAAGATCAAATCAAGACATCCTTAGCATAAATAGGCCACTTTATGTTCCCACTGCTGGACCTCGGAGCATTCTGTTATAACGAGAGTGTTAAGGTCCTTTATCCACCAGATTGTAGCTTGGACTATAGATAGCTCCTAGGTACGTGTGTATCTATATATGAGAGAATACTTTGAACTGCCGCCTGGCCGCCAATTGTAGTGTATTTTTTTTATAATGAAGTTTATTTTGTTCTCAAATGTATTGAAACCCGTTAAACTCCAAGCGGCGTCCGGGCGCCGCGCCATCCTGTTCAACTTTACACGTTATTTTCAGAAATTTACAAACTACTTTGGTATGAAGATATTTTGTGTGTGCATCTTGTCGAATTTTTGTTATATTTTTTCTAAAAAAGTTTGAGACCTATCGACTCTGATGTTGGAAAGTAGTAGATGAGTACCGGGTTGTTGTCGCTGGCGACAGCTCACTCGTCTCACCTCCTTCAAGGTACCTATCGACTCTGAAGTTGGAAAGTAGTAGATGAGTACCGGGTTGTTGTCGCTGGCGACAGCTCACCCGTCTCACCTCCTTCAAGGTACCTATCGACTCTGAAGTTGGAAAGTAGTAGATGAGTACCGGGTTGTTGTCGCTGGCGACAGCTCACCAGTCTCACCTCCTTCAAGGTACCTATCGACTCTGATGTTGGAAAGTAGTAGATGAGTACCGGGTTGTTGTCGCTGGCGACAGCTCACCCGTCTCACCTCCTTCAAGGTACCTATCGACTCTGAAGTTGGAAAGTAGTAGATGAGTACCGGGTTGTTGTCGCTGGCGACAGCTCACCCATCTCACCTCCTTCAAGGTACCTATCGACTCTGAAGTTGGAAAGTAGTAGATGAGTACCGGGTTGTTGTCGCTGGTGTGGTACAGCATGTGCCGCAGCAGGCGCGGCAGCAGGCGGTGCTGCGGCGCCATGGTGGCGAACAGCAGGCGCTCGAGCTCGGCCGCGCCCGCCGCCGTCACCGCGCGCTCCCACCGCGCGCCGCACACCACTACCCGCACCGCCATCGGAGACAGCTCGCCCGTCTCACCCCCTACGCAAACAATACAATTAAAAAGTGTATATTTGTAATTTACAATGCAAAAAAAATGATGACTAAAATAATAAATTAATAGTTTAGATACACTAGAAAAACACGCTTGCCTATCTTCCGGCTTCATCATCATCCCTTGAAACCTACTCGCGGTCAAAGTTCATTACAAGACTTTTCTAAAAAAATACAAACACAGCTATGATACATTGTTCCATCATGATATCATGAAGTTCTAGTTCATATATTCCGGCTCCATCATCAGTTCAGTTCGATAGTACCATATTATTGTATTGTCATCAGAACTAAAAACATACCGCTGCCAATTTTCATGACGTTACGATCCTTGGAAGATGGTCAAATTAGTTACCTTAGATTTCATTCCATAGTTACAATACAGGTCGACCTAATAAAAGCGTGTTAAAAACTAATTAGGCCGTCAGTTACATTTATAAAAACATTATATTCGTATTTTTTCTTTTGCTGAATGATAATTTGAACAATTTTCGAAAGTTTGATGAGCTATATATAATCTACATCTTTCTCGATCACGCGCATCACTGACTTTTATTTTCTAAGTCACGTAATGGCGCTAACATACAATGCGGTCTTATAGAATCTTTCTAGGTCATGTATCATCCACCAACCAACACACAGTAAAGAGATTTTTATTTATCTGTTTATATGTGTCATACCACTGGCATCCAAGAGTGAGATATCAGGCGAGAGCATCATCCGCTCCAAGGGTTCCAATTCGCAGATGAGCGAGATGCCGGCGCGCCGTACCACTGCGCACCACCAGCCGCTCTCGTGCTCTGCGTTCTGGAAAGATATGCTTTGTTAACACCTACCGATGGCTCTGAGTAATGACATAAGCTTGACGCTTTTGTGTGTCTATGTATCCATCAGTTGTATAAGTATTTATGATAAGTTTGTGAGTTAGGTTGGTTTTCTTGGATCTTCTATGTTAACTCAAAATAGCCCGTAGGTAGTAGAGGAAATTGGAGGCCAACTGGCATAAGTCTCTAAAATCCATCTGTGGTGAAAGATAACCTTTTATGAAATAATTGAAAAAAAAACTTTACCTCTCTAGAAACCATAAGACCCAGTGGCTTTTGTAGCCCTTCCATGTATTGCATGCACCAGCTGTATAGATCCGACCAGCATCTGTGAAAATGTTACATAGTATTATAGTCGCTTTAAACATATCCAATGCTTTAAAACAGATAAAAGTATTACAACATTTCGTTTTTCAGAACTGCCACTTTACAGCTTTAATTTAATAAGTACCTGGTTGACCGAGCTTTGCTCGGTTTTTTAAATGATATTTAGGCAGGTACGAATTACGTAGTGATGACTAACTTAGACCTACTTAGATACGAATCAAATGCGTTTATAAAAGACTCTAAGTACAAGATTTTCTCAGAAAAAATTAAGACCAAAAAGAAAAGCCCCCAGTGTAACCATCAGGATTCGAACCGGGGCCTGTTGACTCCGAGGGCGAGCATATTCCGTCTGAGCCATTTAGACTTAAAGAACAGTGGCGAAATAAGTTATCGTATTCTAATGGCATTGTAGGAGTTTTTCATTGTCTAAAAACGCGCATAAAATGATGTTTTTAAAAAATAAAACCTAGCTAGATCGATTTATCGTCCCCGAAACCCCCTGTATACATAATTAAATGAAAATCGTTCGAGCCGTTTCCGAGATTCAGATTATATATATATACCTACAAGAATTGGTCGTTTAAAAGTAAAAGATATGTATAGAGTCTACGGTTGTCAAATAATTTAACTATTAATTAATAGAAATTTAGCGTCATTTCGAAATAGATCTATACATACGAGTATAAATAACTAACAGTGACCCGCGCGTCAATACGCGTAGTTCCCAATGTTTCCCCGGGATAAATGTGCCTATATGTCCCTTTCAACGCGATCCGTTCAGTCGTATGCATTCGTAGTGATTGAACAACAAACTGTCTCATTTATAACATTAGTAAGAATACTGAAGTATCTGTTTGTAGTTCAAATTAACAACTTTTCTCTAAATTCATATGCGGTACTTAGGTATAAACGGTACTTACGAAAAATTGGCATTCATAGAGCAGGTAGAGCTATAGTCTAGAATCAAAAATTCTCAAATCTCTTAAAATCCTCAGAACATTGTCGCTGGACATTGGCGAAATTACGGTGACATTACCGAATGGAAGCCAAAAAAAGAAAAAGTTGAAGTTGAAGAAACGTTTTCTAAGCATGGCTATCTAGACTAAAAGGGCATGGTTAGATGTGTAATGGAAACCATGGTAACACGCCATGGCCATCTAGAATAGCGAAATAGAATGACGAATTTCTAGATGGCTATGATCACGAATTCACCCGAAGATTTCTATCATTAACGAGCGTGACGCTTGAACCTAATTCACAGCCCACAGAAAATCTGTGTGTGTTGCGTCAAAAGAACAAGTATTCACTTCAAAAAAAATCTATTTTTATAATGTTGTGTAGCAATACGTGGTTAATACGTGTTGTACTGACTTGTGCGTGAGATGCGCGTGGTCAGGGTTGTTGGTGCGCGCCGCCAGGGTGCGCACGCGCGCGCCGACGCTCGCCGCCGCGCTCTCGCCCACCTCGCCCTCCGCGACCGCTTCGCCGTTGCCCCACGTGCGGTTGTATATCTGGGTACATTAACAATTAACATAATCAGTAATACCGCCTTTCCCTTTTTTTTATCGGATTGCTCGTAGCACGAAAAGCTCGCTAAGCTATTCAATAAAACAATTCAGTAAACCTAGATCAAACGCTCACATTTACGCATGTGTACAAACGACATCTGCGTAGTTGTGTGAAAAATAGTTAACTCGACAGCGCCGTTTGTATGGAGTTTTAGTGGAGTGTCCGGGGTGTGCTACAGGTCTTAATCACGATCAAAATTATTATTTAGTTCCTTAACATTTCGCGTTTGTGTGTCGCGGTGGCAACCCAGCGATTTTTGGAGACCAAATGAGGGTAGATGGTGATCTAATTTCCTGATGAGACGACTTGCAATTTCTTCATCGTTCTCGTGAGCACGGCGCCGCGCCGGCGGTCGTAAAGCTGCCGAAACGTCGAGGCAATTAAAATATAATTTTAATCGTGATTAATTGTTGTAAAGTTGACTGGCCTCGTGGCTTAGTGGGCAGTAACTCTGCCTGCGAAGCCGAGGGTCGTGGGTTCGATTCTCACCCAGTGCAAATATTTGTGTGATGAATTCAAATATTTGCACTGTGTCTGGGTGTTTCTATGTATAATAAGTATGTATTTAAAATTATATAAGTATTATATCAACTATGTGGCCGCCATATTACAAGCTTTGCTTAGTTTGGGGTCAGATGGTCTTGAATTGGTGAATTGTCCACCAATATTTATTATTTATATTATTTATAGTGTTTCCGTTATTTCATATCACGAAAGTTTAAAAACAATATTTGCTTTGCCTAAGTGTGGTTTTCCCGATAGTCAGAATCTTAGTGTCTTCAAATCTAGTGTGAATATAAATAGGTCTCTTCAAGGTAAGCGCGCTCCATCAACGGTATCGTCGCTTAACATCAGGCGGTCAAGTGTAAACCTATATTAGTTTACGAACAAGGCCGCATGGTAGATGGGTACAGATTTCACCAGCGGGCGGAGCTGGCTAACGGTGATATATCGCACAGACACCGCGCGTACTTGCGGGAGTTCAAATCTGCATCATCGTGCGGGTTTCTCACGCACTCAAGCGCGTTAGTTCGTTTTGTGGATTCACGGCGGCTCTGACTCATCTCATCCAAGCCGCGTCCGCCGTGTCCAAAATCATGCACGGCACTGCGGAGCTCGATGCGTCCTTGCGTACCTTGCGTCTCGCCCGCATCGGTGCGTGGCAGTGTGAGGATCGCCTAAGATAGGAGAAACATCGAGGCAATCCACAAATACCAAGTGCTACGCACTTAATCAACTAGTGGTATCGGAGCGGTGTCTGATCAGTGTTCTTACCACCAGAGCCTTCCTGATGACCGAGGCGGGAAAGAGGCCGGGCGCCATGAGGCGGTCGCGGTACTGCTGGTGGTTGTTCAGCTGCGGCAGCGGCGGCGGGCCCTCGCGCCCGGCCACCGCGCGCCACGCCGCCTCCGCGCCTACCAAGCTACCTGAACAAAGCACACGTTCATTAAACACATCCTAGTAATGTTACAAATGTGAAAGTTTTAATGATTCCGTTTGTTACTCAAGAACATTGGAACGTATTTGGCAACGGCTGCATGTCTTACATATCTTTAAAAAGTATAAAAAATTTACCATGTCTTTTTTTTCTGGCCACCAAACATTTTTAGAGTGTGAGTTTTCTGTTAAATTATGAACTGTGACTATAACGGCTCTGGATCAGACTTTCCTGTCACAATGTCACCAATTATAAACAAAAAAAGTAGATCCAATGTGATTCTTATGTAATATTTTAATGGCACCTGATTTAAGTTTTAGCTAAAATACTAAACAATAACTTAAATAATGCTCACTTGTAATGATAGTGTCGCCATCTGGTTGACTCCATAGCGCCCAAATAACATTGTCACCATCTCCATTTCCAATGGTGTAATCCAAGAGATCCAACTGTGAAAAATTGCGCATTTAAAGTACTTTGGCACAACCTCATTTGATCATAATCATAATATAATGATCGTGGTGATCATTATATTATGGAAGACTGGAACAGGAGATAATATACCTACATAAAATTTATAAAATTATTAACTCCTAACATACTTGTTTCAAATTGTAGGTTACACTTACATGTGCAAGTAAAAGAAATGCCCATTGTATGTCTAAACAACAAAGGAGCTGATAACTTTGAAAGGGCTGAACCGATTTTGTTCAACATAGCTAAGTTTGCAACTAATTCAACTTTCAAATTTATTAAAAAAGATGACGACGATGCCAGACAAACATATACATACACGTCAAACTTTTAACACCCTGTTGTTTTGCATCTGTAGAAAAACACCACATAGAAAACCATCCAACTCATTATGAAAAATAAAACATTTTAATTATTTGTATAACTTTGAAGCTTTTAAATTTTACCTGAGGTCCAAATATCCGACTAATATGCGAAAACTTTACAAGTCCTGCACCTCCATCATGCATCTTCATGACCACAAATTCACATTCATCAGGGAAGGAGAGGTAAGCAACTAACGTAATGCTGCCATCTGATCCTAGGGTCTTTTGCAACATGTGACCGTGAGCTGCAACAAGGGTTACAAGTATGTTAATAATTACACCTTCGCTTCCAAGCTCTTCTTAATAAGAAATAAGCAAATAACTAAAGAATTGCAACTGCTTAGTCAGAAAAGACACTCTTAGATTAGATAGAAACTCTTGTCTACAATACAAAATAAAAGGACACATTCTTAAAGCTAGTGAAAGCAAATGGCGACCATATCGCTAAGAGTGATCTCTTCCAGGCGATATAAGCGTAGTAACGCCTTTTTCGTCTGATGGTGTAGGAATCAAACCTTTTTTATACGTCAACTCATCTTTCGATGAACTGCCAAATTGCAAAAAGGACCTTTCTAGTGAAAATATCTTACGATCTCAAAGATTTGCATAATACAGGATATCAGATTTTTTTATATAAATGACTTAGGGATCCTTAAAGGATATGGAAAATAGAAACGAAATGGCATAGTGTTTAAGATGACCAATACATTCATACTTTAAATTTAAGAATAACTTACGAGGTGGTCTCGGCCTGACTAGTGTAGGCGACAGAGGTGCCGAGACAGAGATTGGTGCTCCGCCCTCGTCCAGTCCCCAGGCTCGGAGGCATGTGTCCCCACATATAGCTACTGTCAGATTGTTTGTGAGGACTACACCATATGTCTCAATTCCATCAGATTTGCCCCTGAAATATATCAATATTTAAATTGTTTATGCTTATCTACAAAAACACTGCAAAGTAATAGTAAAAACTAGACCTGTATTTTTATTTGCATTAATTATCCAAACAGGGTGTCATTAGAAAGATAGATTAGAAGAAATAATGGGTTATTAGGAGTTCTCTAGTGACTCATTCCATAAAGTTATTCTTATGATTGTAAATTACTTCTACTGGAAGGAAAAAGATCCTACCAGTACTTCTACTGTAAGAAAAATCTTTTTTTTTGGTAAAAAAAAAAAGTCTAGCAAGAACAAGATTAAAAATTTTGATTAACCCCCGACTACCTCGGTTTTGTAATCTGTACAACATTCTACTAATAAAGCCCTTTCATTTGATACCCATATTAAGGGAGTTGTGAAAAAATAAATGTATTTCGCCATTTTTTGGTAGCGGCCATCTTGGATTTGAAATTTGTCATAGTGCAAAGTATTCTACTAGTCAAGCCCTTTCGTTTGATACCCATATTGAGGTAGTATTGAAAAAATAATATAATTCTCCATTTTGTGGTGGCGGCCATCTTGGATTTGAATTTTTTTATAGTGTACAGTGTTCTACTAGTCAAGACCTTTCATTTGATACCCTTATTGAGGTAAGTTGTGAAGAAATATTTTGCCCGCCATTTTGTGGAGGCGGCCATCTTGAATCGATATTAATCAAACATAGCTAAGAACACCCGCACGGATATTAACTTTCAAATAAAAAAAAACCGCATCGAAATCGGCCCATCCGTTTGAGCTCTACGGTGCCACAGACAGACACACAGACAGACAGACAGACACCCCTTTTTTTGGTCGGGGGTTAAAAACTAGACTTTCTAATGAATAGTAATCTAATATTGTTGTTGACAAACTGACCAAACTACCAAGCCCTAACTAGTTTTCTTTTTATATCCATTTCTAAATAATAGTATTTATTTTCCTTCAATTCCTCATAATTACTCCAACCCACCTAAATCAATGTTAAAACACAGTTCATGAGTCTGTATCTGCCAAGCTGAATCAAATAACAAATGTTTTAAAGAAATATTTAAAAAGTGAAATTCAGTTTTAAAAAAATATGTGAATACTAGTGAATCCATGAAAAACAATCAAAATGCTATTGGATTCTTGTTATAAAAAAATATATACATAGTTTCATCATCAATATTCTGTTGTTGCCAGAGATAAGTATGAATTCTAAATGGTAATTATTCACTTTGGCATGCTTATAAAGACACTTTCTACATAAGATCAATATGGAGTTACACATAGGTCACTTTAATCTGAACATTAGTCTGCATAACTTTTCTGTCATGTCTAGAAGGAATCTTTGCCAGAGATAAGATGGGAGATCCAGCTTAGGTTGCTACTTATGACAGCATGCTAAGTTAATCACCTCAATGCTCCTGTAATGCCGGATAGAAATCTTGGTACTGTTGATTCTCTTTTCAGTGTGGTTGTGACAGCGGTGCCTGTTACGGGTAGTTTAACCAGCAAAATGCCACCTTCCCCACCATGTCCAAATGCGAGGGCAAAAACAGCCTCACCTGTGTCTCGGAGTAAAGAGGCACATGTGTGGGCGATGCCTGTTGCTGTAACAATAAATAATGACTAAAATTTGATAGAATATATTTATAGTAAAACTGACTCTGTTAATGATGTGATTTCGGTCAAATTAAAAATTTACATATCTACTACAATTGTGTTATGAAGGTACCCACATTGTAGAATTAAATTCGGTTTGCTATTGAATAAATTGTAGTTTTAACTCAATTATTATCTTCATGTTATTTAAAACTGAGTATTTTAAAATTATGAGACATCATTTATAAATGATGTTTCTGCAAATTGATCACTTACCTGAATTTGAATAATGACTGAGAATGTAGTAATTGCTAGGGTTGTTGATTGAGCTCACATCTTGAAATATTGATGGAGATGAGGTGCTGAGGGATCCAAATGTTGACTAGAACATAAGAAAATCGTTTTTTACAAACCCCTTGAAGGCCCCGAGTCCCAGCAATGGGAACATTTAGTGGGCTGCTTATGCTAGGTACAATAACCACGGCCGACACAATCATTAGGTGGCACACTTGACAAAAATTACAGAATCAGCAGTTCTACTTTAAGTAGAAAGATTTATACTGTGCCATATGTTTATATTATACTAGAGGCCCACCCCGGCTTCGCCCATGGTTATAATATATAACCTTTAGGGATTATGTACATATGAAAGAATTTTTTTAATTGATCCTGTAGTTCCCGAGATTAACGCGTTGAAACAAATAACATCTTCACCTTTATAATATTTGTATAGATGCGCATCAAAGATATGTTTATATTTCAAGTGTAATTTTACCATCATATAAATATTGACATCAATATACGATGCTTTTACATCAGAACATCGCTCAATTGTTTAGCCTTCCTGAAACCTCTTCACTAACACCTCTAACACTTGAACTTTATGGTATGGATTATTATTATTATGAATCGTTTGTATGGGAAAAAGAAGCGTGCTGTTTTTAGGGGTTTCCCGGCAGTTATTCAATTTTTTCTAGCCATGAAAACAAACTCAGGCCTACAAAGAACATTAAAAAGAATTGGCCAAATCGGTCCAGGCTTTGTTGAGTTATGCACTTACCAACACATTTTGCAATTCATTTTTATATAATAGATTTCATCAATTAACTTGTAAATACCTTTTTATCCAGCACAACAGGATGTGGAAATACTAATCTATGTACTGATGATACAGTAGCTGCTAGTATAACTATGTGCTGAGATGCAGCTCTCTCGTAGACAGTTATGTTATTTAAGGGTGGTGTCCCTGGTGCTACTTTACATCTCAAGTTAGACCCCGATAGATTAACATCTAAAGATGCCTCAGATAATTCTATTGAGTCGGATGTTGTTTGCCTGAAAATAAATTAATTGTAGATATTTTAGAGGTGGGTGTAATTTTAAAAAAATTCAACTGCAAATTAAATATAATAATTAATATTATGATGCAGATTTAAAAACCTTGCTGATTCCACAGATACATGTTAGTAAAATGAGTTTTTTCATACCTAAATTAATTATGAATAGTGGATATTTTGAATTTTTTGGCTTGGTAATTGGCATGAGGAGCGTTGGCACTAGGTACCATATAAAAGTTGTAGCCTGTGTAACATTATGCGATGAAGAAATGAAAAAAAAACATAAGTTGTCAGTTTCGTGAGCAGATATTACTGTACAGTTAATCAAACTTACCAGTAGATGAATCGGTTACGTGTAAACACTTTTTTCGGATCTTTATACCAATATCCACCAGCTTTTTGAGGCAATTTGATGTCTTGTAGAGTGCTATGTGTTCCTCCTGCAAAAATAAACAAAGGTTAATTTTGTCTAGATGTAAGCTATAATTACAGAATAAAATTGTAAACATACCTGTATTCAATACAATTTCTTTCCATTTCTCTGGAATACTGGAATTCGGAGCAATTTCTTTGAATGCAACTGGCATTGCATCAAGAAATTCCATTATAGTGTAATTGGGAAAGCAAGGCACTAAATTAATAAAAGTTTTTTGTAATTGATTCACAAAGGTATATTTTTTCAAAACTTTTCAAATCACCATAGTAAATATCTAAATATTAAATGAATTGTTTAGTTTGGCGGCTGATTGTAACTTTGTAACGTTTTTTCTAGGTTATGTTTTGTTTTTATCTCACTTCAGTGCTGCCAAAGCAAAAGGACTATTTCAATTTCTCCCCAAAATGAGCTCGCATTCCTATAATGAACGAGTTTTGAAGAAAAAAAACTTAAAGATATAAATAAATATTTGTTTTATCAAAAGATACAATTTTACGCTGGGAACCAGCTTAATTTCTCTCAAGTATGTTCTTGAAATAAAAAGTAAGAATTAAATACAGCAGAAGAAAAAACTAATCTGAATAAAAGTGGTCAAGTGCGAGTCGGATTCGCCCATGAAGGCTTCCGTAGCAGCTAGTAACATAATATAAAAGTTCTTGTAGTTCGTTGTTACTTTAATCAGTGTTTTAACAATAGTGAATTTATGGCTTAAAAAAAAACTACTTACTAGATCTCATTCAAACCAATTTTCGTTGATAGTCTACATGGTTATGTACATCATACACTTTTTTTTTAATTTTGTCATTCTCTTTTATTAGAAGTTACAGAAGGGGGACACACTTTTTACCACTTTGGAAGAGTCCCTCGCGCAAAATATTCAGTTTCGAAAAAAAAAAAAATGTTTGCAACCTCAATATCATTTTTGATGACCTATCCATAACCCATACGTATGGTTTTGATTAAAAAAAATTGAGTTTCAGTTCTAAGTATGGGGCACCCCTATTTTTTTGTTTTTTTTTTATTATTTTTGTATCAAAGTCTTAATGTGGTTTACAGATTACATCTTCTTATCAAGTTTCAATAGTATAGCTCTTATAGTTTCGGAGAAAAGTGGCTGTGACATACGAATGGACTGACAGAAAGACAAACATGACGAATCTATGTCCCGTATTTTGCCATTTGGCTACGGAACCGTAATAACCGGCCAAGTGCGAGTGGAACTCGCGCACGAAGGGTTCCGTACCATTAGCAAATAAACAGCGAAAGCCTTCTTTAATTGTATGGGAGCCCTTTAATTATTTATTGAAGTGAAAACTTCTTTTGGTACGCTACGGACAGATTTTCCGTGGGCTCTGAATTGAATTGTAGCGTCACGCTCGGGAATGATAAGAAATCTTCGGATAAACTCGGGACCATGGCCATTGGCTATTTAAAAATGCGTCAGCATTTCCAGATGGCTATGCTCACGGCCACGCCCTCTGGTTTCACCCGCGTAGTTTCCAAAGTAATAATAATATTCTGAGTTGTTTTCTTAGACTAGACCAGAAAACCCCTGATTTTTTGGCGCATTATCCCTAATCTGGCAACAGAGTCAGACATTCTTAACCGTTTTGACAATAGAGATAAGACACAACCATAAAGAAATATTCGAATTTTAATTCGAAGGACGCGAATTGAACGAGCAGTTGACTTACTTGATGTAATCTGTATCAGTATTTAATATCTGTTCTAAAATCATTCACTCAGTATCAGTATATTTTTTTAAAAAGCTTTATTTTTAGTTTTTTAGTCTGTTCCTGAAAATGGAGTTGTGTAGGCTGCTGTGTAGGTTGCTGAGTTATGTTTGAATACTCATTTTTTCTTTTGTTTTAATTAAAGTAAAAACAATTCTTTGTCGTTAATGTACTACAAAAAAACGGAAGCTTTTTCGCTACCTATATTTTTATTATGATGTGGAATTATTGTACTGGAAAAAAAATCTAAAAGGTATGCTTGGACTGAAGGTCCATCGATTTTTGTTTATTTTCTCATTTATACGTATTTTTAAAATAAATTGATTGCTTGTATGACCATTTTAAAGTTTTAGTATATTTTCTTTTAATTCTAATATTCATTTCTCTGCATACAATGGAAGCAAAAAAATAAATTCAGCGACGGCTATGTTGATGAACGGCCTTGATTCACACAACACCCTTGGGATTTTTTTTTTTTTGATTTCTAATACAACAAAATGGTTTAAGTGTGATTTATATTATTAATTTTATGGGTTTTTATGTGATGAAAACTGTTTTTTTAAATGCCCATATAATTTATGTTGTGACCTAATTTTTTCAAATATTAAATAAAAACATTTTTACAATACTTTTATACATTACTTAGTGCTGCAGTTGCAAATACTCACGAAAATTCTCATTTTATACCTTAGTAAGGTCCTGTTATGTAACTTAATTTATGAAGCTTGTAGATTTGTGCTAGATGAAATAGCAGCGTTCACTTGAGGTCTATCCTTAAATATAAACAGTTGAAAACATAAATTGAACCTGCCATTGTTTTTTTACACCTTTCTGAATAAATAAGAAGCTGATTTTGATTCCACCATTTTATTTAACAGTTTATTTATAGAAACTTTGTCTGCATATAATTTTATAAGTTTATAATATTATAATAAAGAACTTTATACTTAATACTAGTAATTCAAGATTACTGTCTATATGAACTTAAAATTTCAACTCCACTCCTTGAGCAGTTCTATTCTTCAAAAAATTTTACATTAATAAATAACCAGCTGACGCAGTCAACTTCGCACCAAATTTTGTTTTACAGTGACTGACCTGATCAACATTGTTTCAATTTTGTTTTATCAGAATTCTATTCATTTTTTCTAAAATAAAAGTACTCTATGTTACGCCTTATCTGTGCGATATCTGCACGTGAAACTTTCGTTAAAAATATTGATGTTGAAACCTACGCCCGAGTCACAAGTCTCGGGATCTACTCGGGTTTTCTCTCTCTGCCACACGATGGACCCGGCACCTGCACGGTGAATCCATGGAATGCTAAGAAAATCGTCTCAATGCAGCGACCCATCCCATCGGATAGGTACAAAGTTCACATCACATGCGGCACAACTTTGAACTGAAACTGTGAATCAATCAGAGGGACCGCAATTTAAACCTAGCGATCTTGCTAAAATCTATAATTCTACCTCTATAATAATATTATAAAGCTGTAGAGGTTTTTTTTTGTTTGAACATGCTAATCTCAGCAACAACAGGACCGATTTAAAAAAAATATTTCACTGTTGGATTTGTACATCATCCCTGAGTGCTAGGTGTAGGCTATATATTATTTATGTACCATGTGCCATGGGCGAAGCCGTGGCGGATAGTAGTATAAAATTTAAAACAAGTATCCAAGTTATATTATTTTGTGCAACATACATTGGCTAAAGTAAAGGTTGTAATGTATAATTTGGCGTATAGCGCGGTGGCGGGGTGCGAGCAGGGTTCGGGCGGCGGCGCGGGCGGCGGCCGGCCGGCGGACACCATCCGCCGCGTCAAGGTGAAGATGTCGTCGGTGTCGGCGCAGGGCGTCGTGGAGCGCGCCTCGGCAGAGCTCTCGCGCCGCATCACCGGGCTCGGGCTGCGTGGCCGCAAGCGCTCGCCCGGCGTCGTGGAACGCGTCGCCAGCGCGCTCTGCGGCCCGGCCGCCGCCGCTGCCGCCGCGCCGCGCGTGCCGCGCCGTCGGCGCCCCTCGCCGCGCCCACTTCTCTGGAGCCAGTTCATTCTCGAAGAGCGTTTCCTCGAGAAGTTCTTCTTGTACTTCAACGCGAACGATAGGAAGAACCTGGCGCAGGTGTGCACGCGATGGCGCGACGTGCTGTATGCGTCGCCGCGCTGGTGGGCGGGGCTCGTGGCCACGCTGGACTGTCGTGACCTGCGCGCCGCCACCTCCTGCTGCACCCAACGTTTCTACAACTCCCTCGTCCGGAGAGGAATCCGCGCTGTCTCACTCGTATCCGCTACAGATGACGACGTCCAGGAATTTATTCGACAATTTCCGCTCTCAGCACACCATGTACACGCGATCGCTTTGAAAGGATGCACCATCACTGACAGGGGATTGGAAGCGATCTTGGATCACTTGCAGGTTTGTATTATTTTTTTACTGATAAATCTCATCCAACTATAACATATTTTTTAATTATATTTTTTCATTTGGCTTTAAATAAATTTTCGTTTTAGGTTCTGTTTGAGCTAGAACTAACTGGATGCAATGAAATAACAGAGGCAGGTCTGTGGGCATGTCTAACACCGCGAATAGTTTCACTCACGCTTACTGACTGCATTAACATCGCCGATGAAGCTGTAAGTATTTTATCATAGTTACTCGCGTTTGATATAGTCAGTCCACTCCGACTCAAGTTTCGATCGCGTCCGGCGATCTTTTTCAAGGAGAGTGCACACGCGTTATTGCAGCTCGTTTAGCACAGCGGGCAGCAGCACGGCGCGCACGCAAGCTTAACGGTTGTTGCGGGGGTGTAGGTTAGGGAGTGCGGGAGGGCTGTACAGGTGTACACTGGAACTCTTCGTCACGAAGTTTTTTGTGTCGGACTGGAATGACTATATCCAACGTGAGTTAGTTACCCGTGTATTTATTTAAAAATGTGTAATAACCACTTTAGTTTACAAACTAAAATTTTATCATAGGTGTTATAATTATTTTTCTACTGTTACACTACTCAATGCATGTCATCTCATAAACTATAAACAAACAATTGAACTACATTAAACTCACTTAGGTCCATACTTAGAATTTGTGTAGGTACATATTTACACAAAGCTTTCTAAATTAATGCAACTCAAGGATTATCCGTTTCATCACTTGGTCTCAAAATTAACACTCTTTAACTTCACACCCTATTACTACACTGACCAGAGACCGGATTTAGTACCTAATCATTTAAACCCTAACAGCAAAATCCTAAATATCTGCTCATACCCTCATATTGTCCATACAGGTGGGTGCAGTTGCCCAACTCCTGCCGTCGCTATACGAATTCTCGCTGCAAGCGTACCACGTCACGGACGCAGCTCTTGGCTATTTCTCGCCAAAACAGAGCTCGTCGCTGAGCGTACTACGGCTACACAGCTGCTGGGAACTCACCAACCACGGCGTCGTCAATATTGGTAAGTGGACAAACAAATATTTATGTAAAAAGGCGTGAGAGGTTTATGGATCTCGATCGAAGTTCATACATGGTTGAAAGGTAACAAACAATACCATAGCAAAAAGTGTCGGAAAAAACTTTATTACACTTTTTTCTGTCTAGCTATCATCCACGCCTTCAAGCGTGGAAATGTGCGATAAGTAACTCCGTTCCAAGTAGATAACTTAAATTATACAAAGTAATATAACATCATGTTGGAGTATAATACCTAATACAAAACAAACATCGAGAATATAAAACACGTAAACCGTCTTCAAAACCACAAATTGGCACTTACACTTTTAGCAAAAGTGCAAAAAAAATAATTAAAATAATTGTTGTGAGCGCTACCCACTCACTCGTCTATCTAAAGTCGATGTCAACGAATTCTAACAGGTACTAGTAGATAGATAGTCTTCCACATGAGGGTCCTCCACGAGCACTTTGATTAGCAGTGTGCTCAGTGGAAGGACAAGGTCCATGTTGTGGTCATAGAGGCGGAACCGCGGTGGTGAGGGTGGGCCTCTCGCTGCCGACCATCTTAGCCAAAGTGCTTGACAACGAGATGAGAGTGAGATGATGATGAGGAGAATGTGAGACTGTGTGGGAGTGTGTGTGAGATCGTGTGAGGAGCGAGAGGTGGAAATCTCTCGCTCCTTCACTGAGGCAGATGGGATACGGTGGCGAGCCTGAAAGCAAGCTCAAGGTTGCACCCCGTTTCCACTGGAGGGTCTGGGGCGTCGGATGTTAAGGACCGTCCGACACCCTACCTAGGAATAAGCCATCCCGAGAAGGTGACACGCTGCTAGTTTTTCCGGCGCGTCACTGAATCCAAATATGGGGGTGTGGATGCTCCCGCGAGGACGCGGTGGTATGTCGGTCAGGGTCTTTGGTCTTTGGTGAGTACCCGCGACTCTAACCTCAGGCCATGGCGGAGAAACCTGAGGGTTTTAGTCGGTAGAAAAAGTTAAAAGTTTTAGAAAAAGTTCTTTTGTGTGTCGGACTGGAGTGACTATCAAACGTGAGTTAGTTACCCGTGTATTTATTTAAAATGTGTAATAACCACGTTAGTTTTCAAATGGCACTATGCCAGCTACCGTCCAGCTACCATGTCGGGCCCGATATACCTACCCCACTATGTTCCGGCATGGTGGGCGTACGTAGGTAAATGTATTTCCCCACATAAAAAAAGAATACTACCTACAAATACCTGCCTACTTACTGTATATGTGTATACCTAGTCTTGCCATAAATATTGTAATATAGAAAAAACATTTTTTTTATCTGCTTAAAACATTTATTACTTTTACACTATGTTAGTTTAGTACATAAATATAAAACAATTAAAAGTATGTAAAGCTTATTCGAAGTGGTCTCCATTGGCTGCAATAGATTCCTTTAAACGTTGAGGCCAGTTATCAATAGAAGCACGCACTCTTTCCATGGGAAAATTTTCACTGCCAATCGTATAGACTGTTTTAGGGACTCCAAATTATCATGGCGTTTAGAGCAAACTGTACTCTCTAAAATTGATCATAAATCATAATCTAGTGGATTAAGATCGGGACTAGACGACGGCCAGTCTTCAGCTCTGATGAAGTCCGAAACGTTCGCTTCTAACCAAGACTGCGTGGTACGAGCTTTATGACCCGGCGCCGAGTCTTGCTGGAAGGACCATACTTGGTTATTGAACATGGTGATGTTAAGGGGCTTAATTACCTTCTCAAGAATGGTATCTTGATATACTTGTGCCGATGTTTTGATACCTTTTTCACAAAAATATGGCTCAGTCACTCCTTCATAGCTAACACCCCACCAAACCATCACTGAAGTCGGATAATGTCCACGTTGCACTCTGTCGATTAATAAGGAAGCTTCCTTAGAGCTTTGAGCATAAATACGGTCATTTTGGTTGTTAAAATGTTGCTCTATTGTAAAAAAAATCTCATCCGTAAACAATTTTTTTCTGTGACCTCCCTTTCCGTACCGCTTCAGTAGTTGTTTCGATTTTACCACCCTATTCTTCTTTAAATTATCAGTTAAGAAGTGACCAGTGCGTCTTTTATAGGCTGCAAGTCCTAAGTCATCTTTTAAAATACGTGACATGGTTCTAGGGGCTATCTTCATTTCCCGAGATAAAATCTTTTGCTTTCGGACAGGATTTCTTCGAATTCTTTCCCTTACTGCTTTGACCACCTTTTTCGTACAAACACTACGTAGACGGCCAGATCTTTTTCTATCACAAACAGAGGAAGTCTCATCGTACCTATTAATAGCCCGGTACACAAACATTTTACTAATACCAAGGGTATGGAGAGTTTTAAAAATTGCATTTGGCTCCATACCTACTTTGTGTAATGCAATCACAGCGATTTGGTTCTCTTTATCACCCCACTCCATTTTAATATCGCAAAATATTATAAAATGTATTGGCGCCAAAATGAGAAAGCACTATTAAAATGACAGATTCGAAATTCAAATGTAATATATTTTTTTTTTAAAGTGTAACAGTATTTATGACCAGACTAAGTAAATACAATAGTATCTTTCGACTAGTTTAACTTGGCTGGCCCGACTTCAAATAGATGAGTGGATAGCGCTTACAATAATTAGTCGTATTTTATTTTTTGATTTCAAGTGCATATTTGTGGTTTTGAAGTAGGTAGGTTTTTTTAAAACGTAGCTTTTTTTTACTTTATAGTGTCTGTAATAGGTTGTTTTCTTAAGGTTTTTTCTAAGTTCCATCACGTTGGTAGATGCATGATGCTTTGTTGCAGATAATAGATTACATATTACATACCTATGTGCTACTTCTTATCACATGAAAATAACGGGAAGTGCACGGGTAAAACCGTGGATGACGCTAGTAATAACATAATAAAATTTTAAAAAAATACCGATCGATTTGATAACCTCGTCCCGTTTACTCGATTAAAAAGACAGATGTTTTTTTCAGTGTGATTGGAAACATATGGCAGTCACAGGTGTACTAATTATTATACGAGTAGAATATCGATTCACCAATTACCGGTTCGTTATTTGATCGATTGATCTAATGACTCCTCTGAATAAAAAATAATCATAAAGACATCCACGTGGCCAACACATTGACTTATACACGCTTGACTAAACGAATATCGCTTCAAAAAGGTAATTAAACTTTGAGGACCCAAGTAATGGCATCATCTGCAGCTTGTTAATTAACCTAATAACCTGTTAAAAGTACCTACTGAAAAACTGAGACTATGACTCATAATTGAGTAATTTCACTGTACGTGACCGAAATAACGTTGTTTTGTTTATGTCATGTTTAACCCTCGACATAAAAAACGGGGTGCTATAAGTTAAATTTAGGCATCTGCTTGTGCACCTGTGTTTGTAGCGTTATGGGTCCTCAATGAATGGACGGTTCGATGCGTTTCTTTTTAAATCTGACTTGTTTAAGCTAAGCTCGCTTTAAAAAATGATCTAATCCTTGCAACTAGGTATACAGACTATTGTTTATGCCGGCGTCTCAAGAGATAACATTTCCTTTGTACAAAAATATTTCTCTTACAATATTTCTCTAAACAATATTCAAAACAGTGCCGAATCTCGGCGATGCTCAAATAACACTCTAATAAAGATTGATTGTTGTACAAATTTTAATTATAAAATATTAACTACTGTTTCAGCTTGTTCCTGTAAAATATAATTAATATTAAAACTCCATAAACATTTCTTTCATTTGAAACAATCTTTATTCCATGGTTTCTCGCGCGGAATTTGTTGGTATGCTATATCAAAATTACTGAACAACCGCAGAGTTTCTGCAATTTGAATGATGTTAAGTAAAAGCATTGCTTTTAATAATATTAGTTTACAGTTCCACTCAATGTATTCTAAGCAGGTATTACTACACGTAATTTTAAAGATGTTCCGTACGCTAAATGTAGTGAAGTAAGAATACAAGAACAAAATTGAAAATTTTGGTTTACCCCTGACTACCTTGGATTTGTTATCTGTACAACATTCTACTAGTCAAGCCATTACATTTGATACCCATGTTGAGAGAGTAGCGAAAAAGAAATATATTTCGCCATTTTGTGGTGGCGGCTATCTTGGATTTGAAATTTGCCATAATGCATGGTATTTTACTAGTCAAGCCCTTTCATTTGATACCCATATTGAGGCAGTAGGTTGTGAAAAACAACGTAATTCGCCATTTTGTGGCGGTGGCCATCTTGGATTTGAAATTTGTTATACTTAGTGTATAGTATTCTACTAGTCAAGCCCTTTCATTTGATACCCATAATGAGGTAGATTGTGATGAAATATTTTGACCGCCATTTTGTAGAGGCGGCCATCTTGAATCTACATATATTAACTTATTAACCAAACATAGCTAAGAAACACCGCACGGAAATTAATCTTCAAAATAAAAAAAAACGCATCGAAATCGGTCCGTTGAGCTCTACGTTGCCACACAGTCGTTGCCATCGACGTCAAACTTATAACGCCCCTTTTTTGGTCGAGGGTTAAAAATTACTCATATGAACTTGTGAACCATTGAATATTAAAAAAAGTCGTGTGGCACTCGGGGACTGCCGCGGTAAAGCTATTGCAACATTATATCTATAAGAACGTATGTAACACAGCTTGCTATACAAATATAGTATGTAAGTCGTAATAACAATAAGATTTAAAGTCGAATGGGCTGGTTGGGTGGCAGGTTTTTTTCGTTACAGTTTTATGTCTTCCGTCTACATCTTTCGTAGCGGTTTCTCACAAAAAAAATTGTTTCGGTCTCCGCGCTCAAAGCCCGCGATAAAAGCTATGCAGTAGCTTCAACAGCTAAAAGATAAATATCACAAAAACCTTCCTTTAAAATTACAAGTTTTAGACAGTTTTTGATGGTATTAGAAATCTATCCTTGGTAGATACCTCTCTAGACTCTCCAAACTGGACAAGTACCAGAGCAGTGGAACGCTGGCGAAAGTTCAAAAGTTGTGCTCAGAAAAGGCAGTCATATTGTCTTCAATCACGTCTTGATCACGTGAATTCACGTCCTTACTCTGCAAGACATACAGGTCTTGATATAGCTTTTTTCCTATAATCAAGAATGTCTCCTAAATTATCTCATACTTTCCTATACCTATTATCTACCTCCGTTTATAATGCAATAATAATGTTTATACGCAGAGATAATATTGCTGTGTTAGAATATAATGGAGTCGCATATGAATATAGACTTAATTTGTGGCAACTTAGAAAATAGCCAAACTATACCAAATTTCGCCTGGAAAGTATCACACTTTTGACAGTTATTCTAGTGCTACACAGTAATGTGAAAACATTCTGTTGCTCTGGTTGGAAAGGTATTTTTTATTAGATTTATGTAGAAATAATAGCGTAAAGAGATTTATAATCTTATATCTATCTCCTGGTGACGAGGCAATGTTTGACAGTGATTTGTACTCTTCATATTTAAATAGTTGTGTGGCAATGTGCTGTCATGGCCTGGTATGTTGCTTACCATCAAGTGCATAACGGGCTCGTTTTATCACACTATAATCTACGTATTTCAAAATACACTGGCAACGAGATTACAAAGCACACATTACTCATTAGGTATTTGTTAGGGTTTATTTGTCCATAATCCCTTTTTGTTTGTGTCGTCGTGTAAAAGCTGCCTGTTAAGACTTCCTTTGAGTTATAGTATTGCGTAAACTATGTTAAAACACGCTTGAATAAACATCGATGGACAATACCTTAAAAGCTTAAGTTTAGGTACATCGAATAGGTACACAACCTCGTTTACCATTTGTTCAAACAATGTATTTACATGCTCGGTTTGTTTTCTCGTAGCAGCTGGCAGTACCTAGTACCTACGTCAGTATCTTTAAGGTCAACCAACTGTAGATACCAGTAGATATATACACAGGTTTGCCTATTGCTTAAAATAAGGCAAAATATCGATCGCGGCTCCTTCCCTGATCCTTGTTAAAGGTCGCGGGTCGTTTCTATAAATAAATACTTTTTCTTCGTAATCATTTGCCGCAGAGATTTTCCCCAAACCAGAATTTCAGAATTTGTAACACGTGACAAGAATGGAATTCTTATGAGTCGTTTACAAGTGATAGCAATTGTCATGTTAAGAAATTAAAAGCGTTACCGAATTTTGTTGCAAATTTTTAAATAAGTAGATCTTGTATGATGTTAGACATTTCAAAACACCATCATTGATTTTTTTTATTCGTGAATGTTATATAAAGCTGTAGATCTGTTCATTTTGCTAAGCTGATATGTATGAGTACACTATTTTTTTCGGACCCTCATCATCATGGAAACCGTGGTAGCTTAGTGCCGAGAAATTTCGATTCACATTCGTGAGGTCTAAGAATCGAATCCCGCTTACACTTCTTCTAAGATTTTTTACAAATGCAGATGTACCTATAAGATTATCATTTATTATCATCACCGACTTTAACAGTAGTAGAAAACAATAAGCCGGCGTGTTCCCAGAAAGTAATTTTTCGCGGTCATGGGTCATCTGCCAACGCGCACTTAACAAATATGGCGGCATAATCCACCACGGATATATTATGGCTTAGACGAGTTTAATGAGAGGTTTCGAGTCCCCGAAATGGGAACATAGAGTGGGGTGCTGTTTACCTATGTACCATCGTTCTATTGAATATGCTATAACCCCGTGGTTTTACCTATGAGACTCAAAGTGAATGTGGCTTTCTATTGGTAAAATAGTTTTCAAAATAGTGTCGGTAGATCCAGAAGTAACCCTCTACAACCCCACAAACTGTGTCTAGGTATAATATTTGTATAGATTACGAAGAAGTTATATTATCGATTTGGTTTTGTTTCAGTGCACTCTCTACCAAACTTGACGGTGCTATCGCTTAGCGGGTGCAGTAAAGTGACAGATGAAGGCGTAGAGCTGTTAGCAGAAAACCTGCCTAGACTCAGGAGCTTGGACCTGAGCTGGTGCCCGCGAGTCACGGATAACGCTCTCGAGTACATCGCGTGCGATCTGAACCACCTTGAGGAGCTAACACTGGATCGGTATGTTACAAGAACTAAATTCAAAAGGACTTTTTGAAGTGAAAACTTCTTTAGGCACTTCAAGCACTAATTTGGGTGAACAAAATTCAAGGAACTTGCGTCATCGTGAGCTAAAGCTTTTCGAAAACAATGTATTGTAAGAACTGAAGCGATCAAGCTGAAATTTGTAATTTGAAGAGATTAGAGTTAGGTTAAAAATGTTTAATGTAAACAATGTATTTGTAGTGACAGATTGTGTAAAAGTAATCTTTTTGAATTTTCGATTACTTGTATGAATTTCTGCATTTTAAGTTACTGTGCAATGGAATTGTATTTAAAATTGAATTACTTGATTGTTCTACTTTTGACCCATATGTAGTGCCACTACATATGGGTACACACCACTACAGTAGTGGTAGTGGTTGTAGTGGTAGGACTCTTGGCAGAGTCCGCCTGGAAGTACCACACCTTTGCCAGTTATTCTACCGCCAAGCAGTAATGTGAAAACATTACTGTGTTCCGGTTTGAAGGGCAATGTTTCCAAAGAAATTACAGGGCTTAGAGATATAACATCTTAGATCTCTGGGTGACGAGCGCAGTGAAGTGCTAGGTAATGATTTGAACTTTTCATATTCCAATAGGTGCGTGTCACTGTGCTGTAATGTGGCAGGTATGTTGCTTACCATCAGGCACATGTTCTACTCGTAGCTTCACTCTTATGCTACATAAAAAAAAATGTTTCTGTGTACAATCTAGTATTTGCTTCATCAATTGAAGTTTATTCGGTCCGTACCAGATGCGTGCATATAACGGACATAGGCGTGGGTTACATCAGCACGATGCAGTCGCTGGTAGCGCTGTTCCTACGCTGGTGCTCGCAGCTGAGGGACTTCGGCGTGCAGCATCTCTGCGGCATGCGCTCGCTTCAACTGCTATCTCTGGCAGGTGAGTACACCACGAATCGCTATTAAGGGATTCCTCTAGAAGTCTAGATTATTACTACATCTGCACTAACACTATAGAGAGAATCAAAATTGCCTTCGAAAAAAATAAACAAGAGTCAGATTAGCATTAATAACCACTTTTCGACTATGATGGTGATGATACGAGCTTAGATAAAGTATGTAAGCTGTTTGACGATGACTCATAAAAAAAGCTTATAAAATCAGAAACAAAAGATAAAAAGAAGTAAGTTTTATATGTAGAACTAATTCAAAATTGAATCGCTGAAACGACAAGACACGTTCCGGAAAACTTGAGAAATTTAGACACGCGTGGATGAGGCTCTCATGATAAAAACATTGGCCATAAATGGTTTCTACACTGCCTGGTGCTATCGAATTGTTCCTCATCAGAAACGTTAATCAGGTGCCTTTTATTAATTGGCTTTGTGGCTTAGTTGGTAGTGAGCGTGCCTATGAAGCCAGAGGTTCGATTCTCATCCCGGACAAGTATTTGTGTGATGAATACAAAGTCAAAGTTTTTTATTCATAAATGTAAAATTAATAGGTGAATTCATCAAAAAAAACAGGAATATTAACTGAGTGTCTAGGTATTTCTATGTATCATAAGTATATATTTACATTTATATAAGTAGATATTATATTACGCGACGCGTGACCAAAATGCTGGCGTTTATTTGGCCCAACGCATAAGCATTTCCATTCAGCGTGGTAATGCCGCCAGCATGCTGGGTACGCTTCCGATTGGTAAAGGGCTTGAACATCTTGATTATGTGTAGAGCTACAGTGGTCTATGGTTAATTCAGGTGCGCTTAGTGTAAGTAGTTAGGTAGGTTTGTAGTGTAGTGTAGTTCTCATTGTATTTTAGTTTTGTTAATAAAGGCTCTGCCCACTCTAAAAAAATATATTAGCTATCTGGCTCAGTTAGTGTTGGGTGAGGAAATGTAGGCAGCACACACTTCGGCTTTTCTCTCGATTTCTGATTGGGTCGCCGCGTAAGGCTAAGTACTCATGGAGCGATTTTAAGTCGCGCCCGCCCCCGGGTGCGGGCCCGCATCTTCTATATGTATAGAATGCAGATATATATATGCAAGAATTTAAAGCACAACTCACTTCGAGTAATCGTTAACCGTTCGTCGTCCCCCCACGTTCGCGGGCTATAACCTCACCCGCAGTGGCTGCGAACCCGCGAAAATCAGCGGTCTAGTGAGTTTGGAAATAAAACCCGTAGTACGCAACCGCGAAAGGAACGGGTTAATATCGCTCCATGAGTTCTTAGCCTAAGTTGTTTTGTTACATGGTGTAGGTAAGTAACAAGTTCAAAATATCCACCAGGTTGTCCTCTCCTTACGTCCGGTGGCCTTTCGAGTCTGATCCAGCTACGGCAGTTGCGTGAATTGGAACTCACCAACTGCCCCGGCGCATCGCCCGAGCTCTTCGACTATCTACACGAACACCTGCCGCGCTGTCTCATTATAGAGTAACTACAGGTACCTTACACAGCTGACAACTTCTACTATGAAATTTCCTAAAACCAGTGAAACTGTACAAGTGATAGATTTTAAAATGATGTTGTATATGAGTACCTACATAACAAGCGAGTGAGACAACACGATCTATTCAAACTATTCTTGAATGAGACGGCTTACACAAGGATTTGTTTTAGACTTTGACTGCAGAAAACTAATGTATAATAAATTACCCGCTGGTATTGCATCCATAGTTATCTACATATATTGTTTTTATTTCTACTGGCTGTTGCTACTGTACTGAGTAACGAATAGCTTGATCAAATTTCAAACATTAAGTTTTGCTGTTATCTTCTATGGGACAGCACTCTATTTATGATCTGATTTTGAAAGGCTGTAGCTATAAACTTCATAGCCTTAAAGGAGTAAAAAAAAATACAAGAGTATAATTGTATTTATCTTATTGCTATCGACTCGAGCAGTGGCTAATACCCGTATACAGGCATGCTAGATCTGCGGGTGTCTTAGCCTCTATTCTTGGCTATTTTGTTGATCTTCTAAGTTATTACATTTAGTTGAAACACTGATAAAGTCGGTCTAAAATGAGTTCTATAGTGATAACTCCCATTGCAAACCTATCGCGTGGGCCTTCATATATTTTTTCCAAAAAATCACTTTTTATCTTCGGTTATAAGTTCCTCTCGTTTTCAAATTAATAAATAGAGGTATAATTATAAATTCAGTTACAAGGTGTTGTACAACTAATGATTAATTAAATGAATTGAAGAGGACAAAGGAAATTATATTCACAGATTTTTTATTATATAATGACAACACATGTCGGCTCACGTGTTAGGCTTACTAAATCAAGTGATAAACATATATTACGTAGCTTTATTTATTTCTAGAAAAAAAAAAACAAGAACCGTCAACTAACTGCGTTTGATTAGTTTGAGAATACGATTTTGTCCAAGAGCATCAAATCTATTTATTACATTATTAGTTTCCGCTACTGAAACAACAAGTTGCAGTCTTCTACTTATTTGAGAATACGGCTCAAGTACATATAATTTCATAAACTTGAGTATGGCATCTATTTTACGCCCATACTGTTTTTTTTTACTTTTAATCCTCGTGTACAAAATTACAACAAATTCTGGACGTAAGAATAATCTGATATTCTGCTTAAACTAGAAGATACTAAATTTATCAGTACATCTTAAGTACATATGTAGGTACCAACCAACCCAATATTTTATTGAATTTACCTTGTCCACTACAACCAGTTAATCTTTAAAATTACCAAACAGAAACAAACACCTCTACAACCAAAATGTTCAGAGTAATTGAAATCCATGGCTATCTGTAAAAGTTAAATTAGCGTCCCCTAAAACATTTCGTCTTTTCTTTTCTATAGCGGATCAACATAGGAACTAAATAGGTATCGTCTTGTCTGCTAAACTTCCTGTCAAGTTTTTTGGTATGTTGCAACGTGCGGCCTTGACCTAGAACCTCAAGCCGAACTAATTTGATCTGAGCTACCCTGCCCATTCAATAATTTATTGTTTTGTTACCATTGCTGGTCTATCGACGACTTGTCCAATATGTATGACTCTTATGTCCGTGAGAAGAGAGTTTAATTTTTGTAAATTATTTTGAACAGTATTATGGTATTGCAATATTTTTCTTTTGTTTAATATTTGCTCCATATGGCAGATACTATTTTTTCCCCTACTTGGTAACAAGTCCGTATAGGTGTTATTATTTTCTTTTGTCCTTGCAGAGGTAATTATTGTCTTTTTCAATTCAATTCAATTCATTTATTCATACCATAAATTCATAAGAACACTTGGTAACGTCATTTACAAAAAGGCAAAGAATCTGTGTACATAATATGATAAAATAACAACGTCAAAATGAATAAAGCAGCTGTAAAGGGGCCTAGTCAATTACATGCAGCTGTAAAAAGGCTTTGTCGAAAACAATATAACAAATAATCAATACACACAGTATACAGATACTACATTAGTACAAACAATGTAACATCAAAAGTCTTAAAAATCTATTATTTTACCTTATTACAAGATTCTAATTTCGACACATTTCTCTTCCATACGTTACTATCTTTAACAAAGTCGTCTGTCTATATTATAATATGCCTTGCTCAATAGGTAGCTTTTTATTTCATTTTTAAACTTGGTTTCATTGAGGCCTTCCACTTGTACAGGGATTGCATTATAGAAGCGAATACCATTACATTTGAAAGAGTTATTTGTTTTCTGAAGTCTGCACTTAGGAAATACAATTTTGTGTTTATGGTGCGCTTTTGGATTCAGATCAGTTAATTTCTGCAGACGACTTCGATTTTTTCTTACATACATTATACATTCATAAATATACAATGAAGGGACTGTTAATATGTTAATAGTTTTGAACATCTCCCGTACTGATTCTCTAGGTGATAAATTATATAGACCACGGATTGCTCTTTTTTGCAATACGAAAACAGAGTTTCTGTCCATGGCGAACCCATATAATAAGATCCGTAGGACATAATACTGTGAAAGTAAAAAAATAAACAAGCCTAGCTGTTGCAACGTCTGATATTTTTTTAATTTGACGAACTGCGTGGGCAGCTGAACTGAGTCGATCAGCTCAGCTAGTCTCTATGTGAGGACCCCATTGAAGCTTTGAATCTACTGAAATACCCAGAAAACAAGTAGATTGTACAGGTTCGATAAGTTCATCCTTCAGTCTTATATCAAGTTTACCGCACATTACATTGCAGAGTGTGAACTTTATACATTTCGTTTTAGTTGGATTAAGTACTAGATTATTTGCATCAAACCATTTGTACGCAATGTCCAAAAGTACGTTTATTTCAGTGAAATTTATTCCTCTCTTAATTTTGAATAGAAGTGATGTATCATCGGCGAACATAACTATTTCTATATTTTTATGTTTCTTTATCATAAAAGGTAGATCATTAACGTATATAAGAAACAAGAAAGGGTCCAAGTATGGAACCTTGTGGTACACCCATTCTTATAGGCGACTCATTTGATTGCACACCGTCAACATCGACTATTTGTACACGGTCTTTAAGATATGAAGAATTGAATTTTGAGAGTGATGTATCATCGGCGACCCCATAAAATTTTTAGTTTCATTTAACGTATATAAGAAACAAGAAAGGTTCTGTATGGAACCTTAGCAGAAAGCGACTCATTTGATTGCGATCATCGATATTTGTACACGGTCTTTAAGATATTTATTTAGAGCTGGTTTCGAAACCCCATATAACTATGATATGTATATTTTAGTTACTTAGCAGAAAGTCCCAACTCTTCGATATTATTATTATTTTATTTTTTTCTACCAGTCTTTTGTACCCAACTCTTGATGCAATTATTTTCTACCATCTTCATATGATTTTGTATCATTCAGAACACAATCTGGAATTCTCAGATAAATCCAAATGGTTTGATAATCTAACAAAGTTCTATTATTTTGCCTCTAGTATAGCTTCAAGATCTTTTTCTATGATGTTCGGTAGTTAGTCGTAGTTTACACACATTTCCCCACCTTTACTCACATGTTGATATTATTATTGTACCTCTAACATTTTAATTCTTTAGAAATATTTTATGTGTGTAGCAGAACTTGTAAATTGCAATCTCTTTCTTTGTACATTTGTTGTGAAAGATATTCTTTGGATTAGTGTTTGTAGTATATATTTAAAAAATATTTAATTAGCGTATAATAAATATAATGTGAATAATAAATACTTTTTTTCACAAATTGCTCAAAGTTTTGTAAAGTAACAATTAAGAGAGCTTTATGTCTTACTCATTGTCTCGGTCACATATGTTCGTTGATCAGTAATTGCAAATGCAAAGTCTAAGAAATTGCAAAGTGCGAGTGAGACAGCAGACTATGAATTAACACTCTTTGAGGTAATAACGTCTTATAAGAAATCTATAAAATGTATGTATTTGATCTAGCCAAAGCAGGACCACAGGTAAAAGATTTAAATAAAAGAAGTATATCAATCTGGATTGTGCAAAATTAACGAATATTAATGTGCCAGCTACATTATTAATGTAATGCTTTGCCGAAAATGCTGTAAAATTATTATTATCTTATGATTCAATTAAAAATAATATACACATGTAATTCTTATTCAATAATAGTAAATTATAGAAAACCTATATAGATGAACCTTAACAATCCGATGTATACGGAAAAAGGTTATAATAGCATTCCAAGTGGTATGCCACTATAAAATAGATGAACCTAAGTATTTTATAAATTAATGTAGGCATATACTTAAAAAAACTTCATATATTTGATGCATTAGTAAGAGTACAATGAGTAATGTTCAAAATATTTAATGTAGCTGGTACATATTATATTTAGATAGAAGAATTAGCAAAGAATCTCTGTAGTTATTGTAATTTCAAACTACACAAAAAATACACGAATATATTTTGTAATGTTAATTCCACAAAGCTGAGATGAAATTTAGTTATCATTATATAGATTGATAACCGAATATTTTATTTAAATAAAACAAGTTTTAATGATGTCGATTACTTGCTATAGTAAATTCTATTGTAAATTAAATATTGATAAACATACTAAACCATGTTTGATATTATATCTAGTGACTATAATGAGGAAATAATATACAGCTTCTGAAACCCGTTACTTTTTTTGTTGTATTTTAAGTTGTGTATAAAACAATATTTGTGTATGTGTCCTAGACAGGTTTATGATTGTAGTTTTAGAATGATTTTATGAATCGAATATCTTTTTTCGTAATGATTAAATATGTTTAATCACTAGTCGTTTTACAGACTGCAACATAATAAGCATTTATTAGTTAATTTTACATTATTGGAAAAGATAGATCTAGTCATTAATTTATTCATACCAGCATTTTATTTTGTAAGATGCCTACAAATAATGTAGGGAAATTTTCTAAATAATTGTCTCACTTATGATGTTACAAGCATTGTGAGCATTCTATTTATTGTAATACCGTCCGTAAATGTGCGCGATTATAAGTGAAAAAAGTATTTTAATATTGAATTAAGCCCTGTAAAAATGTTTGGCTGCCTTTGTTAAACACCAATAAGTTGGAAATACAGAAATAATATTATAAATTGATTGTGTACATATTTAATTGACGCAAACTATTTTATTACATTTTTATAAACAACCAATGTGATTTTTGCACATTTTGCAACATACATTTTATCTTTTTCCATTGGAATTCTTCTTTGCCTCTCACTTATTAACATATTGTTAATTAAGAAGACTACATTATAATGAAGTGGTTGTAAAATATGAATGTAAAAGCAATAGAAATAAGACTCTGATTAATGTATGTATGTACCTAATAACTTCGTAGTCGTGATTAGGTTGTTGTTGAAATGTAAATTAGCCTGACAATCCATAATAGTTTTGCCTTGTATAGTATTTCTCGTATTATTATCATTGTAGTCTTATGATATATATTCACATAATTGCAAATCGAAGAAATAATAATGTCAAATTGATATCTTGAGATACATTATCGTTATCGTACACTATCATTTAGTATGGAACTTAGTATGTCAACCTAGCCTGAACCATATTACTCTTTTTTTATACAAGCTTCAAATAATGACAGCTACACGCTGTAAGTGTAAAAGTAAAGAATAATTATTATAAAACACTAGTTGTTTTTGCTTGCATCTGATTGCATCTGATCATCTGTATCTGATTGCAATTTCGACAGTGTAGAATTTTGAAAAGGACATCTTGGATGTCCGCCATGTTGGATTTAAGTTACGTGACTATTATTTTTTTCGTATTCTCGACAGCAAACCCTTTCATTTGATACCCATGTCATGGGGGTGGATTTCAAACAGCCAGTCCGCCATATTGTATTTGTAATGACGTTTCTTAGTCATGTATTGTCATCAGAAATCAGAGCATGTGCAAAGTTTCATCCTAATCGTAAGACCGGGAAGTGGGTCAAATTAAGATTCCAAGATTTTCTTACATACATAGTTTTTTTTTTTTTTTTTAACTTTTATAGGTTTACACTTGACCGCCATCTCGCCTGATGTTAAGCGACGATGCGGTCTACGATGGAGCGTGTTTACCTAGAAGAAACCGATTAACTCTCGATTTGAAGACACAAAGATTGTAACCATCGGGGAAAACCCACTCAGGCAACGTATTCCACAGCCTAGACGTTCTTTAGTTACAAGTAAAGGTAATAAAAGCGTATTAATGATTCAGAAATGTGTGCTGTTTTCGTCCGTAACATATTCTGTGCGTAGACAGAAATATAATTCTTATATAATCCTATCGCCAATGTCGTGACCAAATCAGTGTGGCTCTGTTGCCTTGCGCTTATGGGTTGTCAAGCTATTTTTATTGATGATAGTGAGCGATTTCATCGCGGACTCTGTACTAGTTTTGCGAATCTTGTATCTGTCAATTTATAACATTTTATCTCACCCTGTGTTCTCAGTGTATTTTTATGAATGTGAATAATTTGTAAATAAAATTGTTTGTCGTACCGATGTGCACCTGCTAGAATATATTTTTGATTGGCGTCACTATGTTTGTAATTTAGCATAGCCCTACTAAATAACACTATTTGTACAATACAAGTGAGATGTTATAGTGCAATATAGATGTACTGTTTTAATATTTTGTTTTATTACTCACAATTACCACACAACACGTTTCTCATAATCTAAGCTTAATAAGGATAGTGTATGAACAATGATGTGTTAGAAATATAAACTATTTTCGTACAAAAAAAAATTGGTTGCCTGTAAAGTCGGTATACGGGCGAAAGTTTTACGTGACAACGACTTTGAGTGGTAAAATAATTTTACGGAAGGGACGCGTGCCTTTCACTTTTTATGTCTGTCTCTCTCGCTCTTAGGCGGGCTAACCATGCCCGAGTGGAAGGGACGCGTGCCTCTCACTCGCTCTCGTTGTGAGCGCATAACGTGAGCGGAGCGTAACGCAGTTTCTTGAAGTGTCTCCCGGCAAACCAATTTATAAGACGTTGTCACGTCAAAATTCAACCGACTTCAAAACTACAAATAGACACGCAAAAGCGAAAAATAAATTAATATCATTATTATAAGCGCACTCACTCACTCACATATATACTCACTCATCTATTTGCCATTGCCCATTGCCACTTCAACTTGCTAATTTTAAGAGCTATGTCGGTGACCTTCGTTCTTCTACGGATTTCCTCGTTTCGGATTTTGTCACGCTGTGTAATTCCGCGCATAGCTCTCTCTATTGCCCGTTGCGCAACTTTGAGCTTGCATATCATGCCAATAGTTAGCGACCACGTCTCAGTACCATATGTCATCACTGGCAACACACACTGATTATAGACTTTCGTCTTGAGGGTTTGTGGTATTTCTGACGAGAAGATGTGACGCAATTTCCCAAACGCTCCCCATCCGAGTTGGATTCGTCGGCTGACCTCCTTGTCAAAGTTTGACCTGCCTAATTGGATCATCTGACCCAAATATACATAATGGTCGACAACTTCGATACTGTCGTTTCCAACATGGACCGGCAATTAGTGATGCTAGAGCCCGTCTAACGCGACACTACACAGAAGACATTCCGGACGTAAGCTTGTACGAGATACGAGCGGCTCTCAAACAGCTTAAGAACAACAAGGCACCGGGGGAAGACGGAATCACGACAGAACTTCTGAAAGCGGATGGAACACCAGTACTTGACTTGACTGACCTAGTGGCTTAGTTGGTAGTAGCTCCGCCTGCGAAGCCGAGGGTCGTGGGTTCGATCCCCACCCAGTGCAAATATGTGTGTGATGAATTCAAATGTTTGCACTGTGTCTGGGTGTTTCTATGTATAAGTATGTATTTAAAACTATATAAGTATTATATCAGCTATCTGGCTGCCATCACACAAGCTTTGCTTAGTTTGGGGTCAGATGGTGTTGTGTGTGAATTGTCCACCAATATTGATTTATTTAGTACTTAAAGTCCTTCAGAAGTTATTTAATTCCGTCATCCTTGAGAGTACAACGCCAGAGGCGTGGAGCAAAAGTGTGGTGGTGCTGTTCTTTAAGAAGGGTGACAATACCCTCCTGAAGAGCTACATGCCCATTGCGCTGCTGAGCCACGTCTTTAAGCTGTTTTCGAGAGTAGTAACAAATCGTCTCGCTCGTAGGCTTGACGACTTTCAACCTCCCGAACAAGCCGGGTTCCGGAAAGGGTTTAGTACCGTAGACCACATCCACACGCTTCGGCAGATTATTCAGAAGACGGAGGAGTATAATCGGCCGCTCTGTCTAGCGTTTGTGGACTACGAGAAAGCCTTCGATTCAGTCGAGACCTGGGTAGTGTTACGGTCGTTACAGCGGTGCCAAATCGACTATAGGTATATCGAAGTGTTGAAGTGTTTATACAACAAAGCCACCATGTCTATCCGTCTTCAGGACCAAAGCACAAATCCGATCCAAATGCAAAAAGAGGTAAGACAGGGAGACGTTATCTCTCCGAAACTGCTCACCTCTGCATTGGAGGATATCTTTAATCTTTTAAACTGGAACGGATATGGTATCAACATTAATGGCAAATACATCATCCACATTCGATTTGCCGACGATATAGTCATTATGGCTGAATCGCTAGATGATCTTGGCTCAATGCTCAGAGACCTCAATACTGTCTCCCAACAGGTAGGGCTAAAAATGAACATGGGTAAGACAAAAATCATGTCAAATGCCCATGTTGCACCCGTATAAAACGGGTAAAATAAACTAAATTCGTAGAAAAAATTAAACCGACTTCAAAACCACAAATGTTATAGTGAAATCTGGAAAACCGCACACTATTGGAGAACAGCTAATTTAACCTTAGTTAAAGAGGATTTAAAAACGTTTATTTTTTTAGACACTACTGGTAGAGCGGAAGGAAATTTTACTTACCAGTGGCGCTAGCTGCTATTTTATTAAATATGATTAAACGTATACTGTTAAGTTCCCGTGGATTACCTCATTAACCATGAGCACAGACTATGTAGTGATTACTTCCTCTGTGCAGCTATGCCCATGAGTACAACTAAATTTTTCAAAAAAATAAAAGGCCTGTTTAGGCATTAGAGTATGACTAGCTGGGAAGGAAACTAAACAAAGAGTTTGCGCCTTTGAGTTTGTATTATTTGAGAAATATGAGTGTCTGGAAGTAATGTCTAATTTACAGCTTTTTGCCAAGTTCAAACGGAAGTATACATACCAAAATACATACGGTAAGTAGCTACCTATATCAACAACACTATTTTAATTTTTTTATCTGTATATTTGTTCCGGTTAATCTCCGAAACGGACGCTGGACCAATTATGAAGGGATTTTCACTACCAGATAACTGATTTTCTAAGGCATAACATAGGCCACTCTTACTTGAGAATAATAATTAGTGTTAATACAATTAATAATTAAAAAGCGGGTGAAATCGTGGTCACAGCTAGTGATAGATAAAAACAAATAATGTTATAAATATCTGAATTCATCACACAATGTGTCTTAGGTCCCCAATAATCTACAGCTCTGCAAGCAGACTTACTACCAACTGAGCCACAAGTCCAGTCAAGGAGTGTCGAAGAGAGCCAGAAAGAGAATTTAGAATTTTGTTGTATTTTTCAAAGCTCTTTACTATTAATTCTTCTATGCGCTATCACGAATTCAATAGTCAATGGTCCGTTGAGAAGTTACATTTAGGCCGGCTCCACGTTTTGGTCCCAACGCTCGTACCAAAGTTGGACTGCAAATTCGCTGAGGCGTACACACGTTGGCTAATAAACTAGTTGTGTCCCGTCATGGCCAATGTGAAGATGTCCGATACAGAAATCGAAACTGCTCTTAGCGCGGCTATAGTACTGAGTGCACATTTATATTTGTTACTGCGAAAAAATAAAAAGCCTCGTCGAAAAAGATGGTGAATGACGACACATCATAAAACACGGAATCAGTGAGTAAAGATCTAGTTATACACTCTATTAACAATATTCTAATAACAACAGAACTGAACAAAGCGCCAACGTGTGGACAGATCGCGAGCGTTGGCGCAGATTCCTTTGATGAAACCGACACGAGCCGGCCAACTACCAACGATCGCCCCAACGTTGGGACCAATGCCATTTTCTAGATCCACACGTTGGACGAGTAGCGTTGGGGCCTATATTGGGCCCAACGTGTGGAGCCAGCGTTAGAGTTGCGTTTCTCAGTGGACGCAATTTTATTCCTACCATTGTTATTGTAAAATGGAAAATAAGAGAATATAGTAGGAATAGTAGACAATTTAATGTGTGATTTAAGAATGAACTGAGTTTTTAACTTTTTGATAGGTTGCTAGCTTACGAGACCCTATGCACCTCTTTTGGAAAAAGATAGATAGCGGCCGAGAGACAAGGGTGGCGAAAACCAATTGAACTTAAGCTTATACCAAAACATGCAACAAAAAAAAATGGTTTTTCTGAGAAACGCACGCTAACGGCTAAAAATGTAACATTTCAATGGACTTTTAACGGTATGGTCCCATCTGGCCCGGTAGCGGGCCAAATGGGAAGAAAAAGTATCAACTGGCCTGGTGATATATTTACCGGGCCAGATGACACAAATCAAGTGCCATCGTCCCCGGTAACGGGAGAAAAGAGGATACGCCTCGTATTTTGTGAAATACTAACTACATGCATCTATAAAAGGGATTGAACTTATAAATCAAACTACTTAGTAAACAATAATTAGTGTTTATTGTGAATGACGCTTTGTCAACTTCTGTCATAAAACTTAACCCGAAATAGACTTCTTATAAGTGGATCATTTTGAATCTGAACATAACAATAATATTTTTATAATAATAACAATAATGACCAAATCCAAAATACTACGAATCAAACATAATTAAAGTAGGTAGGTACATTTCATAATACAAACAGTCTCCAATATATTTTATTATAATTTTCCTTTAAAATCACAGCTTTGAACATAGATAATCAATCTTAAATAAAATCAATAATCACTAAATATTAAATAAAATTTCAGAATTTTGGTAGTACTACCTATCGCATTTTTTCTAAAAAATTACCGACGGCGGCAGTTATTTGACCGGTCACCAGCTCCGTAGTAGCCTCCTGAATAAAATATTTTCGAAGCATCGAAGGCCTCCTTTGTTGGATGGGATTTCAAAATAATTGGTTTATTATTTTGAATTTGAAGTAATCTTGTCTTGTATTAAGAGGCGTCAGTATAAAGCACTTTTAAGATCTCGATTATATTGGGCTGCTTTTTTTTAATTGTCATTTGTACATTTGTCGTACGGTGGCGTTGCCCAAAAACGCACCACACCTTTATAAACTCGTCACGCAACCACCGGTTTTAACATGTAATCACGAAATATCTTGCTATTTTTATCATTAAGACTTTGAGCAGCTACATACCACCACCCATATTTTTTTTAAATAAATACACTCGTTTAGCTCTGTTAAACGGCTAAAGGAGCTGCGAACACGCGCGCGCACTCTCCTTGAAAAAGATCGCCGGACGCAATCAAAATTTGAGTCTGACTGGACTGAGACGATCTTCTTAGCATTCCATGGATTCACCGTGCGCGTGCCGGGTCCATCGTTTATGTATGTACGTCTTATATCAAACGTAAGTGACCCGTATTTTTATTTAAAATGTGTAATAACCACGTTAGTTTTCATAAGTACTACAAAAAATTCGATACTAGCTAAATTATGAAATCATTGATTTTATTGTTCGAAGCCTACCCACTTAATTTTGTTTGGTTCGTAGCGTTTTGGCTTTATTGATTATTGTTATTATTATAAAAATATTATTATTATGTTCAAATTCAAAATTATCCACTTATAAGAAGTCTATTTCGGGTTAAGTTTTATGACAGAAGTTGATATCGCGTCATTCACAATAAACTGATTATTGTTTACTAAGTAATTTGATTTATAAGTTCAATCCCTTTTATAGATGCATGTAGTTAGTATTTCACAAATTACGAGGCGTATCCTCTTTTCTCCCGTTACAGGGGACGATGGCACTTGCTTTGTGTCATCTGGCCCGGTAATTATATCACCGGGCCAGTTGAAACTTTTCTTCCCTGGGCCAGTTGAAACTTTTTCTTCCCATTTGGCCCGGCACCGGGCCAGATGGGACCATACCCTTTTAACCTAGGTATATTTTTACAGAAGAACAAACAAATGGGTACTTAAGACTAAGATAAAGAACACATTTTAGTTTGTACGATTTATTGCAATAACCGATAACACAGTCTTACAGAACAATAACGTTCGATGAAAACATAATTTGAGACACTAATGGTAACTTCAAATATTTTATATCTCATCACAAAATTTTGACTCAAAAGAAGAAAAGATTGAACATATTAATATTAATAATAATTGGCCAAAAAGAAAAAAAATACATAAATATCTACCATAACCCATTCTGCAATTAATGGGTTAATTTGTTACATAGTGTCCATTGAGACTGTTTAAAAATAATAACAGATGTTTCTTGCTATTTGAAAACAAAACAAAAACGCACTCAGCACCAGAAATAAACCACTAACATAAATTAAAATAAAATATATACACATTTACAAAATATGTAATGGGAGGTGCCTGAGAACAATTTCTAGAGTAATTTGTACCTTTATAGGCCATACAAAAATTGGTAATTTTTATAAACCCACAAGAAGCTACCTTTAAAAGCTGACATTGTGTTTTATGTTACTGGAACTCAAGATTACTTCCTAATTTTCAATGCAGAAACTAAATGACATGTTTAATTATTTTAAACAATCCGAACATCGACATTCAACAATACAGGTATTCATTAAACATCTGCATTGACAAATATAGAACAATTCATTTTCCATAAAGTGCTAGGCTATTCCTGCAAGCTAAACCTATCTAGAAATTCGCAGTGGTGTCCAATTATAGACCATTTTGTTTAATACTGTAAAAAAATCAAGCTCTTTTAAATTTTATATGTAATTTTATAAATTAAAGGATTTTTTTTACACATTAATAAATGCACTAATTGGAATATATCACCAAGTAAAGCTCTAAACAAATAAAATCTGGCCTTTGTTTCAGAAAGTGTTACAAAAAATACAATTCATTGGTTTGTGCTAAGTTCCAATCAGTAATATAGGTTAATTATATAATTTAATTAACACATTTGAGTGTCATTTCTAATAAATAGAATTAGATCAAAATAAGATACAAGGTAAACAAGATCATTACTAGAGTGAAACGTAACTGCAGAATCGTTGTAGTTTCAGTCTTGATTCTTTTGGTCCTGTATAATAGAAAAAAAATGTGATGAGCCAGTGTAAATGGACGACAAACAAGGGAGTATAGCACCATATTAGTAAGTAACAAGTGCATATCTGCATATAATATCATTGTAGTAAGGGACAAGTGAGTATAGTACCACTGTAGTAAGGAACAAGCAAGTGTAGTACTACAGTAGTAAGGAACAAGTAAATACATTACCTCAGTAGTAAGGAACAGGTGAGTATAATAAGGAAGAAATAGTAGTAAGAAATAAGCGAGTAAAGCATCACAATAGTAAGGAACGAGTAAGTAAGTGTAGTGCCGCAGTAGTGAGGAACGAGCACAGTACCGTAAGGTTCAGTGGTAGGGCTGCAGGTAGGCGGTGGTGGAGGCGAGGTCGCGCCGCAGCCAGGCCGCGTTGAGACGCACCGTCTCCAGGGCCTGCTGCACAGAGCGCTCCGTGCCCGGCGACTTGTGCGTGCGGAAGAACTCCTCGATCTCCTGCGCTGATGACTCTGACGCGAAGTTTTCCGTCGTCGATTTCACGAGGCGAGCCAACAAGAAACCACCCTGCCGGTTACATAAACTTTTAATATTTGTATTCAACGCTCGATGCAACAACAATCCTCATTGTTGTTATGCGTTGGTTCTATGTGTATGTCTGTCTGTGGCATCGTAGCTCCAGAAGGGATGAACTGATTTTGTTTTTTGTGGTTGAAAGATTAATTAGTCAGGAGTGTTCTTAACAAAATTTTATGAAAATCAGTTAATTATATATTTTTACACAACTCCTTCATTTAAAGGGCTAGTAAATACACTATGACAAATTTTAAATTTAATATGGTCACCACTGCAAATGATGGGTTTTTTAATTTTGAAATTTAAAATAATTTCATTACGTCTCATACTAAATGAGTATCAATGAAAAATTGTAGTTAATGCCCGACACTAAGAGCCAATAAGTAAATAGTGTGCTAACCTGATACCGGTTCATGAACTCCTGCCAGTTGTCCTTGAAGAACTGCCAGGCGAGGTCGCGCCCGTACCGCGACACCGCCACCGACACGATCACGAACACCGTGTCCTGCGCGCGCACCTCGTCCTACAACACACATCTCGTGTATTATAATATGGAAAGTGCGCCTTATCACACCCCTCATCACCAATATGAAAGACGAGAGCATGCGTGGCCAGAGTCTAACGACGTGTCTAGATACAGAAAAAAAGACTAAAATACGAAATAACTAATAAAATCTAATGATACATTTAAAAGAATTTATTACATATAAATTGACAATGTAAATACGGCGACACGACAGCAAAAACAACTGGAACGGCAACTTCTTGGGTAAATTCGCGGGACTCAAACGAAAAGGTTTGACTCTACTTTGGTAAGCACGCACCATCGTGGACCGTATCGTTGTTTAACATTAGGCGCGATGGCGATCAAGTAAAAAACCTACAAAAGTTATATATAAAAAATTGGTTTAGATAGTAGTAGAGCAAAAGGTGAACGTACGGAAATTGACACCCCTGTAAAATAGCTGATATCACCCTGTAGTCCAGGTATTAGAACGAGTAAGTAGTGCAAAAGGTGAGAACGTACGGAAATTGACACCCCTGTAAAATAGCTGATATCACCCTGTAGTCCAGGTATTAGAACGAGTAAGTAGTGCAAAAGGTGAGAACGTACGGAAATTGACACCCCTGTAAAATAGCTGATATCACTCTGAAATCCAGGTATTAGTACGAGTAAGTAGCGCAAAAAGCGAACGTACGGAAATGGACACTTGTTGTAAAATAACTGATATAACCCCAGAATCCAGGTGTTAGTACGAGTAAGTAGTGCAAAAGGGAACGTACGGAAATCGACACCCCTGTAAAATAGCTGATATCACCCTGTAGTCCAGGTATTAGAACGAGTAAGTAGTGCAAAAGGTGAGAACGTACGGAAATTGACACCCCTGTAAAATTGCTGATATCACTCTGAAATCCAGGTATTAGTACGAGTAAGTAGCGCAAAAAGCGAACGTACGGAAATGGACACTTATTGTACAATAACTGATATGTCCCCAGAATCCACGTATTAGTATTAGTTTGTAGTGCAACAGGCGAACGTACGGAGATAGCGAAGTCGAGCACGCGCTTGAGCAGCGCTGGGTCGCGCACGGCGCCGAGAGCGCGGCTGATGCGGTCCTTCTCCTCGTGCAGGTCCGCGGCGCGGTACAGCGCCAGGAAGCGCGCGAACGTGTGCTCGTCCGCGCCGCCCAGCTCCGCGCGGTAGCACGCCGAGCGCAGGTCCGCCGGCAGCGGCGTCGCGCCCGACGTGTGCTTCTCGAAACTACACGAACATTCACACACGTTACACAGATATAAATTAAACTTAACAAACATTCACACACGTTATACAGATATAGATTTAACTTAACAAACATTCACACACGTTATACAGACATAGATTTAACTTAACAAACATTCACACACATTATACAGATATAGATTTAACTTAACAAACATTCACACACGTTATACAGACAGATTAAACTTAACAAACATTCACGCACGTTATACAGATATAGATTAAACTTAACACCTTAAAATAACTTAAAACAGTAAAGGCAAACATCGTGAGGAAACCGACATGTATCTAGAATCTTTCGAAGTCATGTGTCATCCACCAACCTGCACTGGGCCAGTGTTGTGGATTTTGGCCTTGACTATTTCTTTGGGAGAGTAGGCCCCGAGTCCCAGCAGTGTGAACATTTAGTGGGCTGTTTATGTGTTTGTGAGACGTTTAGTTTTAAGTCTGCGTTTTTTTTCGATACTAAGGTTTAACATTTTCGTATTTATCCTTGTGAGATTAACTTTTTGTGAAGGTATAATTGGAAAACAAGCTGATATAATTTATGTATATGTCACCGTATAATTGTCAACACCGTAAGATTATAATGTCACAGTAGATTAGGTCACTTTGAAATTTGACGGTTTTTACATTACGGTGACATTTCTAACGAAAGTTATGTTAGTTACACAATTTATAACTCAAAAACGGCTGGGCCAATTTCTCTGATTTTTATGTTTTTAGATTTGTTTTCATCCAAAATAAAATAAGACCCCGTCATTAATAAAAAAATATCAATAAAAAAACATCAGTTTAGCCATCAAAAATCTGCTTGTTTAATGCCTGTTAGCTAGAACAAAGTACGCCGATCCAGTTAGAACTTTATAAAATCTTTGTCCTGAATGGGTCAAACTCGCGACCCAGGCAGGCTCGTTATCAAATAAGCTACGAGGCCAAATTTATAAGCAAGAGATTAAATGACTCGCACTTTTACCCGACAATTACAACTAGACCAGAAACAAAAGAAAGGGAGCTTACCGACTCTTGGCCTCGATAATGGTGCCGGGATCCTCGAAGCTGATCATCTTGTTTAGCACCAGACTCCGCAGCAGCGTGTCGAGATGGCTCTCCTTCTCCTCGGCGTCCCAGCCCAGCCTGGCTGTCACGTTGGCGTACAGCTTGCGGCCGAAGTTCTTCAGCGGCTTGTCCAGTGGCGTGTGCGAGAAGAGAGCGCTCAGTTTCGACATGCAGTTCGATATCGACGACCACACTGTGAAATTTGTCTCGTTGCTGAACGCTTCCATCAGCTTAAGGCACTGAAAATATAGTTAATTTTATAACATTTCTGTTATTAAAATAATACTCTGTTCTATTACAGAGAGATAAATGGAGGAAAATGGATGAGGCCTATACCTATACCCATACCATACCTACCCTATCAGGGATTCAATAAATGTATATATAAAATGTTTAAATACTCGTATATAAAAGTTGTAACTAATATTAACATACCTATACTGTATAGTAATTATCAACACTTTAACTAATTTATATATTATGTAAAAAAATCTTTAAAGGAAATAAAAAGGCTTTATTATTATTTTATTACAGATATATCAGACGTAGGATTTAGGTATAAGTAAGCGCATCATGTGAGCAGAACGCACGCTGATAATACTATACATCTTTAAATAAGTATACTAATCAATTTTCAGCGCGCCAAAAAAAAGTATAACTTCAAAATATTTGTTTTAAGTTTTTTTGACCTTTCGTCTCATGTTGAGCGACGATGCTCTCCAAGACGGAGCGCACTTGCGTCATTTAATTTTACTCTTTATATATACAGTTACAAATGAATGAGTTTTAATTGTTTGAACACCTGAAACTACCAATCGGACTTTAAATATTCTTATAGCATCTGATAGATCATTTTTCGGCAGAGAATATACAAAATCGACGTTAGATTCGGCGAGGCACACTTAATAGTTTCATCTTGAAAATATATTTATGACGTTTATAAAATGTGTCCATCGTAATGGTCACCTAATCAATGTGAGTAATCATAAACAAAATTAAAAATTCTTTAAAACATGCAAAATATTTCTAAAAAAATTGTACAAATAAAAAAGTTGAGAATCCATGGAACATTCCATAAAAATTTACAAGAAGGTTAACAATATACAACATGTAATAAGCAAGCCAAGTAACCTCCATCATAAGCTACATAATATGAGTTTCAAATTACCTTGTCAATTTGTATTAAGTATCAACTAACCTCAATGTGGTAATAACCTACATTTTGCAATTAGCAGTGGTAAGTACACTACAACTATAGACTTATTATTCTTGTGTGATTTATATACTAGTTTTTAATTGTATATTCAATAGAAATCGTGTCCTATTTTTTTTTATTACTCTTAATACAATGCCGACACTTAATTAACGCGAGTTATTTTTTTTATATAGAATAATGGCAAGGATTTGACTACGAAATGGCTGATCTTAACAATACCGTGGCGTAGGATGGGGCAGGCTTACCAAGAAAATACTTATCTGCTCTAGATCTAATGATACCCAGATTGCACCCATAGGGAAAGAACGAGGTATCAAAGCAAGAAATCAAAGAGCGTTGTACGAATTTTCTTTTATTTTCACTTTGACAAAAAAATAAGTATTCGAAGTGTACCTCGGCGGTGTGCGTGTGTCCGGCCTGCACCATGGCGAAGCAGTCGTCGAGCAGGCCGAGCCGGTCGAGCGGCGGCAGCGAGCCGTCGCGGATGGCCGGCACCAGCTGCTGTAGCATGCGCGCCGGGTACCGCGTGCGGTAGTACCCCACCTGCACACGATACAATACTATATACCAACTACATATGGTTCATTTTACATTATACTTCTACATAGGCTATTTGTTATCTAAATCAATTTCAACCTTACAACCGTGAATAACCCACCCTAGTGCAGGCAACAACCGAGCAAAGCTCTTTTAACTTAACTAAGGTTAACTTAACACAAACATGTACTACATCTCGCAAACATAATTTAAGCTCCTTGTGATGTGTTTTAACAATAAATATACAAAATTAAAAATTTTGATTAACCCCCGACTACCTCGGATCTCGGAAATCTAGGTCATGTTCAGCAGTGAACGTCCTGCGGCTGATGATGATGATGGCCTCGGATCTCGGATTATCTATACAACGTTCTCCTAGTCAACCCCTTTCATTTGATATCCATATTAAGGAAGTTGCCATCTTGCCATATTGCCATCTTGGATTTAAATTTGTCATAGTGCAAAATATTCTACTAGTAAAGCCCTTTCATTTGATACCCATATTGAGGTAGTAGTGAAAAAAATAATACAATTCGGCATTTTGAGGTGGCGGGCATCTTGGATTTGAAATTTGTTATAGTGCATAGTATTTTACTAGTCAAGCCCTTTCATTTGATACCCATATTGAGATAGGTTGTTAAGAAAGATTTTGTCCGCCATTTTGTGGAGGCGGCCATCTTGAATCGATATTAACCAAATAAATATATCTAAAAACATCCGCACAGATATTAACCTTCAAATCAAAAAAAAAACCGCATTGAAATCGGCCCATCCGTTTGAGCTCTACGGTGCCACAGACAGACACACTCACAGACAGATAGACAGACAGACAGACATCGACGTCAAACTTATAACACCCCCTTTTTTGGTCGGGGTTATAAAAGTGCCTAACGGGCAGCCACCGTGCGCGTGGACTCTCCTTGAAAAAGGCCGCCGGACGCGGCCGAAACTCGAGTCGGATTGACCGACCGTATATACGTGAGTGTCCCGTTGTCCAATTAAATATGTGTAACAACCACGTTAATTTTAATACTAAAGTTGTATTTGTAATTTTTAAACAAACGATTTTTACGACAAAGCATAGGACTGCTAGTATTTCATAGTAACCAGGTGGTTACTTTCGATCTCATTTGCAACTATGGCTCTAAACTACAGCAGAGCGATAGCTTTCACTTACGATGACAGTGTGCTTGTGATGTGATCACATTTACATTTGAATAAGGGCGCTCTCAAGGCTAAAGACGGGCCTTGCGCATTTTATTGTCATCTTTACTACGAGTACAATTGATTCACGTCGCCTCAATCTAGTGCGACATCAATTCATATAAAATAGGCCACGATTGTCTTCAAAGCTGTGGATTCAAATCGATGAATAATATTTTGGAATATTATTTGTTCTGGGCGATTGCGATAGAGCCCATTGCACTTTTAAATGCTATACATGACATCATAAGGAAAACTAGTTACCTAACATGGTAAAAACAGCATTATTTATGGCTACTGTTTTATGTTGTAACCTACATTATCATTAATGACTCGGCATACAACTACTTTAAACTTACCGTTCCAGGGTTAAGTTTTACCCAAGAGGTTTCGGATACATTATCCAAAACAACTTCTTGCGTCCTCTTTTCCAGAACTGTAGATAAGGCAATCTGAAAAAGTATAATACAATTTTGTTAGCTACTTTTATGAGGAAGTAATTTTTGTCATTGTTTTGGGGTAGTATTATCATAAAAAATTAAAATCTATTGACTAATAACTACAGTATCCAAATTATGTACTACTAAAACTACTGAATTATAATACCTATTGAATTATCTACATTTAATCCAAGTATCAACTCTACTACCAAATATTACTGGATTCAGGCTAGAAGGGCAATGATTCTAGAGAAAATACAGGACTAAGAGATTAAATCATATTATATCTCCAGTTATTTGAACTGCGCTCTGCAGTTTTAGGCAGCTGTCTCGCTTACTTAACAAGTAGAAATAGTATTCTCATAATTCTCTAAATTTCAGTTATTGCGTATTAACTTTCGTATGCGTGATGGTGATGAGTGAGTACATGTAGCACAATAACATAATTACAATTAATTTCGCCATTACTGTCTTGTATATCAAGCTAAATGCACTTCATGATACTAAATTCTACAACATGATTTATACTCATGAAATGACTTGGTTACATTGCTGTCCCTTTCACGTTTAGAGATGATTGCTTTCTTTTTAGGCAGTTCACAAACACAAAACCCATCGTCGTCGGATTCATGCTGCTAAGGGACAAAAATATTATTTTAACTGCCACTGCAAATAAGCCCCAATACTCCCAGACACTTTCCGTCGGCCGTTTTGCTTAACAGACGCTTGAGTTTTTGGGGCCTTATTTTTAAAGATATTGCCTATAACATACGTGAAAATCAGTTATCAGAAAATACGTGAAGTAAGTAATGCATCTTCTGGACCCCATATCTCAAAATTGGCCGTCTAAGCAAGTTAGCGGGTAAACATGTGTTCTTAGTACGTACTAACTCTACTCAATCGTCCACATTTCATCCATCAGAAAATACTTGACGTCTGGCGCGGCCCCGGAATCTTACTCTATAAAGTATTTAATGTAAGTCTTATTTTACATACATACTATTATTGCAAAATATGCAATTACCTTCAGAAAACTATAATCTACAAGTAATACATATTGCGATTTTTATCATGACCTTGATCAATTGTAATCGGATATTGTTTATAGATTATATCAGATGATCTTGATTATAAATTACATTTATGAAGTCTATTGTTTTTCTTCACTTATCACTTTCATATTGATAAAATATTTAAGGAAATTAGGTCAATGTCAATAAAATCAATTTTGATATCATCGATTTTTCTTCAAGGGTAAATTATTAATCGAAAATGTTGACTGATAATATTAATCAATGTGACCTTAGTTATTCAACAAAATGTCCATGTCGACACGGGCATGCAACATGAAATTCACATACACCTATGGAACTAATGATACATTTTCATGTCATACAATGTATAATAAATCCTAGTCTTAGTAAAATTGCATATTTACCAAAAATAATGCAGTAGCAGGCTTTTCCTCCCAGTCATCACAAATAAGAGATACAAATTGTGTTTCTTATGACATAATTCTCTACTTTGAAATTAAAGATGGATATTACTTTCACAATTTTATTATAGATGCATGTTGTTATTATTATTTTAAGTACAGTCGTAATGAAATGAGATATTTCATAAACTAATTTTAAACAAAGAATTAAACCGTATTCAGAACCACAAATAAGCAGTCAAAAGCGAAAAATAAGTTAATTTAATTATTATAAGCGCTACTCACTCATCTATTTGAAGTTGGTGTCAGTCAAGTAAAAACGTTAGTAGATGAAATGAAAAAATGAAATGAAAATTTATTTTCGTTAACAAACGTTGCTTATCAATTTGATCAATGTCTTAAACAGTAATTTCTATCCAGATGGAGAAGCATTGTCACCCAAGCTAGGAGTTAACCTGTGTGATGGCGTGACAATACCCTCCGCCGGAAGAGTAGAAATTTGTGTTTTTGTTGCATTTCAGAAACACAATGATGACAAAAGAAAAAAAAACAAGGATATACATATATTTTTATAAATACCTACGCTACTTATTTCCTGTTTAAAGATCAATAACAACGTGTTGAAAACTCATGGTAGATAGACGAATTGATGACACAACTCCCCCCCTCCCCTCCCCCACACACACACCCCACACGCAAACAAATTACTTTCCAATGTAAATGAGAGAGAGAGAGAGAGAGAGAGAAAGTGTATGTGAGTGCGTGTGGGGTGTGTATGGGGGGGAGTTGTGACATCAATTCGTTTATCTACCATGAGTTTATTAAAATATCCTCAGTTTCCTCATAGTTTAGAGCTGAAGTAACCAGTGTTTTGTGACAGTTTTGCAGTTATTTATGGTAATTTAATTGATGGATCTTAATAATTTTATCTAGCCTGTTGTAGATATGAGCGGCACATCCTATGCTTTGTCTTATTGCAAACGTAGTATGACAAAGTTGGATTTCCATTGTGTCTTTGTAAGTGGCAGAGCGTTCGGGACGAAGCGAATGCCGTTCCATGTTTTCTAAAGGCTAATGTCAAACAGAGAATGTAAAATTGTCAAACTGATAAGATTTTACAATGATTTAGGAGAGCATGTGTGGGGTATAGGGAGGGTTTCGATGTCATGACTTTTAGTATCAACCGCTGTGTTCTTTCTAGCTTAATTATCTTAGTTTTACAAGCACCACCCCAAACAGAAATACAGTATCCCAAAACTGACTGGCAAATTGCGAAATATACTGTTTTAATAAGATCAAGAGATGTTATTTGCCTAAGGTTTTTGAAGATCCATATAAGTTTTCTGAGGCGACATGATACTGAATATATCTGAGGTGCCCAGGTCAATTGCTCATCAATAATTACACCAAGATACCTGATCGTTTTAACCCGATCAATGAACACGCAATTACAAGTGTTACTGGGGAAGTAGATAGATACTATGCAGTATGCACGCAGTAAGTAGGCATAGGTAAGTAGTATCTATCTACTACCTGTTAGACTTGACTAGCACCTACTTCGAATAGATGAGTAGTGCTTATAATAATTTTAAATGAAATTATTTTTCAATTATGACTGCATATTTGTGGTTTTGAAGGAAGTCGTTTTAATTTTTTGGTTAAAAAGACTTCATTTTACCCCCTTTCATACAACACATTAAAAATCGATTGTAGAATCATATGTGTAAAAAAATGAGTACATTAACATGAAGAACTGTATATTTAAAAAAAAATGGTATATGGAGGTATTGGATGGGGCAAGTCAAATCTACTGCAACTTACCTTGGAAGGTTGTTCTTGTGTTGAGATAGTGATGGGGATCATCCAAAGAGTGTCACCTCCTTGGCTGCCATCGGCACAGAACTTCCTTTGAGTCAGCGTTAGGACACGGTTCGATCCCTTCTGTTCTGAGCTCACCTACAACACATTAATAATTGTTACCACTGATGATATTATTCTGTTGGCAAAAATGACAACAATGTTTCGTAACGAGAACAAAATTATACATTTTGATTTACCCCCGACTACCTCGGATATGTAATCTGTACAACACTCTACTTGTCAAGCCCTTTCTTTGGATACCCATATTGAGGTAGTAGTGGGGAAAAAATGCAATTCGCCATTTTGTGGTGACGGCCATCTTTGATTTGAAATTTGTTATAATATGTATAGTATTCTACTAGTCAAGCCCTTTCATTTGATACCCATATTGAGGTAGGTTGTGAAAAATATTTTGTGGAGGCGGCCATCTTGAATCGATATTAACAAAACATAGCTAAGAACATCCGCACGGAAATAAACCTTGAAAAAAAAAAAAACTGCATCGAAATCGGTCCATTTGTTTAAGCTCTACGGTGCCACAGACAGACACACACACACACACGACATAGAGACAGACACACACACACACAGACAGACATCTACGTCTAACTTATACAAACACGCTTTTTTTGGTCGGGGGTTAAAAAATCGAAATCGTCGCAAATTTTATGAAAACTATCTAAGAACATTAAAAGTTATTTAAATCTTGGATTTGAAATTTGTCACAGTGTATAGTATTCTACCAGTCAAGCCCTTTCATTTGATACCCATATTAAGGAAGTAATGAAAAAATAATAAAATTCGCCATTTTGTGGTGGCGGCCATTTTAGATTAGAAATTTATTGTAGTGTATAGTATTATACTAGTCAAGCCCTTTCATTTGATACCCATATTGAGGTAGGTTGTGAAGAAATATTTTGTCCGCCATTTTGTGGAGGCGGCCATCTAGAATCGATATTAACCAAACATAGCTAAGACCATCCGCATGGATATTAACCTTCAATTAAAAGAAACCGCATTGAAATAGGCCTATCCGTTTGAGCTCTACGGTGCCACAGACAGACAGACAAGACAGATATCGACGTCAAACATATAACACCCCTTTTTTTGTTGGGTGTTAAAATTGCTAGCTTATCTGGTTTTACCGAATACACTTCGGAGAGTATCCCACTGATTTGCACAATCTAATACCTAATACTCGCAACTAATATATCTAATACTCGCAGCTCGGCAAAGCGACATCGTTTCATTATTGATGTTCCAAAGACGAACGAAGAGTTTTGACTCTACTTTTGTGATAAGAACGTCAAGGCTGTGGAATACATTGCCCAAGTAGGTTTTTCCCGATAGTTACAATCTTTGTGTCTTCGAATCGAGAGTGAATCGGTTTCTTCTAGGTAAATACGCTCCATCGTAGACCGCATCATCGTTTAACATCAGGCGAGATGGCGATCAAGTGTATACCTATAAAAGTTATAAATAAAAACTAATACCAAGGGCAGGAACTGACGTGAATCAGAGCCTAAAATGTTTTGTGAAATGTTTAACAAACTGGATATAACTTTATACCATTGAGTACATATAAGTACTTTAGAGCACGCATAACGAAGTGGGAACAATAGGCACGGGTGAGAACAAAACGACGTTCCCGCCGCGAGCGCCTGTAGTCGTACTCGATCACTAGTAAAGTTTTCTCGAGGGTTTTTTTTCAAATATTGCTATTAAAATGGTGAAATGTGCAGTTCGATCTTGCAATAAAGAACAAAATTAAAAATTTTGATTAACCCCCGACTACCTCAGATTTGTTATCTGTACAACATCCTACAAGTCAAGCCCTTTCATTTGATACCCATATTAAGGGAGTTGTGAGAAAAGTAATGTATTTCGCCATTTTGTAGAAGCGGCACTCTTGGTTTTGAAATTTGTCCTAGTGCAATGTATTCTACTAGTCAAGCCCTTTCGTTTGATACCCATATTGAGGTAGTAGTGAAAAAAATAATATAATTCGCCATTTTGTGGTGGCGGCCATCTTGGATTTGAATAATCATAGTATTCTACTAGTCAAGCCCTTTCATTTGATACCCATATTGAGGTAAGTTGTGAAGAAATATTTTGTCCGCCATTTTGTGGCGGCGATCATCTTGAATCGATATTAACCAAACATAGCTAAGAACATCCGCACGGATATTAACTTTCAAATAAAAAAACCGCAATGAAATCGACCCATCCGTTTGAGCTCTACGGTGCCACAGACACACACACACACACACTCACACTCTCACACACACACACACAGTCAGACAGACAGATAGACAGACGGTTCACTAATGTTTCACAAACATTTTTGACAAAACATCACTTTAAAACCAACTAGTCGTATAATATTCATTACGAAAACTTTACACCACAAAAATGTTTCATTTTAAAAACAACGTTTTGCATAATATTTATTTCATAAATGTCTTACATCAACAAATGTTTTATTTTACAAACCATCATTTTATAACCATTTTACATTTGGCAAACGTTACATTTAGACAATGCATCGAATGATATTTTGCTATTTGTACATTTTTTGTTTCATATACTATTCATTTTACAAATTTAACATTTACCAAAAAAATCTTCCGTTGTGAAATTAGGTACAAAATCATAAAAGTACCCATTAAATTGTCCATAGGAGTTAACCGTTCTGATTAGGTCCTGTCACAGAATTTTGACCTAACCTGTCCGATTAGGATCTATTACTAAGATTTGACTCCGGGTGGGCTCCCGCCAGAAGCTCTGCGGTCAGCCCTGAGTGTCGCTTCTCCATACTCGGCCTGCGCTCCACTACGCTTCGCTACGCTTGACCTCGCATGGCTCGCTCCACTCAGGACCTCCCTTGAGCTTCTGGCTCCCGCACTTTTTATATACACTCTAGGGGTAGTAGCGACAAGACTAGGTGAAGTCGGGGTGCTCTGAGTCGGATCTGGGTCCTAAGTTACCTAACCGGTCCGATGAATTAAACAACTTTTTTATGTATTTTATATTCAGAAAAATCCAGAGCAGTGGCATGGCCAAAAAATTTGCAAATGATGTAGAATTTAATTTTAATTTTTGTTAAATGAAATGTTTTTATGTTTAAGTTGTTAAGTAATTAAAATATAATTTGAAATGTTTGTCAAACAACACTCTGTAAAATAAAAATGTGTCAAGTGTTGGTTTTGTTTTTAAACATTTATTAGTTAACTAAAATATTAAACGAATCAATTGTCAAATAATACGTTACGTAATGAAAGTTTGTCAAATAAATATTTTGAGATGTAACCAATTTGTGAAATGTTTATTTGTGTAATAATCATTTGACGACCCGTGAGTTTGTCGAACGTTGGTTATCAGGTGTACATTTGTGAAAAAAAGGTTTTCAAAAGAACGGATACCTAGACAGACATCGACGTCAAACTTATAACACCCCTTTTTTTGGTCGGGGGTTAAAAACGATAGTAGAAAACGCACAAAATTGAAATCCAGTATCACATTTCATCGGAAAGTCGATTATTTTACTCAGTTTTATAAAAACGATTGAAAACTAATCCGGAATCGCGGGGTGAAGGAGAGGTTCGGGAGGACGCGCAGGACTCGCACCGCGCTCCCGTCGCGTGATTTAGAGATGGGACGTAACCAACTCTGTAGTCAATATAATGATGGCTTGATGGCTAGAAAAACTACATACTATAACAGATTTTTGTAACTTAAATGCTCAAATATTTTAATAAATAGTTTTATAGTGTGTTTTGTACGATATACTTTCAATTTTTTTTAATGCGAAAGTATTATAGAGTAAACTGGAAGTACATAATATTATGTATAAATGTTACGATATCACATCTTAACAGTTAAATTGATTTTGAAGATTTTAGTAGGTATAGAATATTGTACAATTCAATTTATAAAAAAATGACAATGAGAGGTACATTTTAGTAGGTATAGAATATTGTACAATTCAATTTATAAAAAAATGACAATGAGAGGTACACTTTTGTAAGGAAAATACAGAGTCCTACAAATATAGTATAAAATATTTTAATCAGTGGATTTCAAATGAATTGGTAAATGTAATGTAAAAAATTAAATTTAATTAGCTACTTGCTTTGAGCATTTTGGAAAGCATTGAAGTGAATTTCAGCATTCAAGCAAAATAGCACACTATTAGGTAACAATGCAATGGCTGATTCGACTATACGTAAATACTCATCACAATATAAGTACATATCTTTTAATAATAAAAATACACAGCAAATAATGACGTGGCATTTTGTGCTTATCAGTTATCTCAAATACCACAGCACTCACGCATTTATCTACAGTAAATACTCCAAGCAATGTGGTGGATACGATGACACAAACGCATAATACATTATTATAAATCATTTGTAATTTCACAAAAGTATCCATTCTGGTGCTCCAGAAATAGTAGAAGAAATATGAAAACTAGAGTCTCCACTATGCCAGCAAATGTATGAATTTATTTTTAAATATGTGGCTGATGGTATGCAACAAGCCTGCCCATTCGCCATAGTGTCACGCAGCTATATGAACTTCATCAACATCATCATCAGCCGCAAGACGTCCACTGCTGAACATAGGCCTCCCCCCTAGATTTCCACAACGAACGGTCCTGCGCAACCTGCAACCAGCTGTTTCCAGCGACCTTTATGAGGTCATCTGTCCATCTAGAGGGAGGCCGTCCAACACTGCGTCTTCCGGTTCGTGGTCGCCACTCGAGAACCTTTCTTTCCCATCGGTTGTCAGTTCTGCGAGTGATGTGGCCTGCCCATTGCCACTTCAGCTTGCTTACTCTTTGAGCTATATCGGCCACTTTCGTTCTTTTTCTCTCTTCTTCATTACGGATTCTGTCGCGCAAAGAGACTCCGAGCATAGCCCTCTCCATAGCTCGCTGTGTGACTTTGAGCTTCGTTATGAGGCCCACAGTTAAGGACAATATATACTATATGAACAAGAAGAATCTAAATCTCTACATGTTTTTTGCAGTATTGTACAGTATTGGTTAGCGGTGGAATAATTTGCAAAGGGCAAAGTATGGTAATTACTAGAGATAGGCCAAATTTTTTTTTTCAAATGCACAATAACTGATACAGGTACTCGGTTAACACTCGGTACTTGGCGTACTCGGCGGGTATTTTGATGCTCGTACTCGGCCCGATAGCTCGGTTTGAATGCCGAGTATACTTGGTTTAAGAAAACCAATATTTGGAGATATAATTTAAACGACATTGTTAATCAAAAAGTATTATTACTAAAATTTTGGAAATCTTTGACAATCTCGAACAAAATCGAAATTATGCTTATGAATGAGTAGTAGCCTGTCTGTACCAAGTTTGTACTTGTTTACGTGCACGAAATGGGAATTTGATTAAACCGAGTTACTCAGCCGAGTACTAGGTTGAAAAAAAAAAAATCGAGTAAAATTCTTTACTCGGCAAAAGTGTTACTCGATCTAGCAAAGAGTTCTGTAGCTACTACATTGACATTTCATTTTATATCTGTTCAAATTTTAATACTAACAAGCTACAATACTAATAGCTAACATGACATTGGCACTTTTTACATTATTTCAAATTATAAATAAAAGTGGTCAAGTGCGAGTCGGGCTCGCCCATGAAGGCTTCCGTAGTAGCAAGTAACATAATAGGTACAAAAGTTCTTGTACTTCGTTGTTACTTTAATCAGTGTTTTAACAATAGTCAATTTATGATGTATTAAAATAAAACTACTTACTAGATATTATTCAAACCAATTTTCGTTGATAGTTTACATGGTAACATACATCATAATTATACTTTTTTTAATTTTGTCATTTTCTTATTTTAGAAGTTACTGGGACACTTTTTACCACTTTGGAAGAGTCCCTCACGCAAACTATTCAGTTTAGAAAAAAAAATATGTTAGAAACCTCAATATCACTTTTGATGACCTATCCATAGATAACCCACACGTATGGTATTGACAAAAATTATTTTTGAGTTTCAGCTCTTATGGGACACCCCTAATAATTTTTGTTTTTTTCTATTTTTTGTATCAAAATCTTAATGCTAAAATTTGTTATAGTGTATAGTATTCTACTAGTCAAGCCCTTTCGTATGATACCCATATTGAGGTAGGTTGTGAAGAAATATTTTGTCCGCCATTTTGTGGATGCGGCCATTTTAAATCGAGATTAACCAAACATAGCTAAGAACATCCGCACGGATATTAACCTTCAAATAAAAAAAACCACATCGAAATCGGCCCATCCGTTTGAGCTCTACGGTGCCACAGACAGACACACACACACACAGACAGACAGACAGACAGACACACAGACAGACAGACAGACAGACAGACCCCTTTTTTTGGTCGGGGTTTAAAAATACGCCATTCAGAATTAGTTCGTCAGGTAGATTATGGAAAAATATGGGGCACGTATTTTTTGTTTTACCAAATTATCAAAAATTTAAAGAGATATAGATCATCAAACTTCTTAAGAGTGAGGGGTTGTGGATAGACAATTTGGGTGATTAGACACTTCGACGTGGACAAGGACGCTATCATCACCACAACAATTGAGGCAGCAAAAGATATAAGAGAGAAGCTATCGCACCGGAACGAAAACCTGGTCAAAACGAGGGTCCGAAGTCCACACTATGGCTTCTGTTCTGGTAAATGGTTTCGGAAAAGAGATTTTGAGGTTTGGAGGAGAGAGATTTCGAGCGCAGTGCAGTGCTAGGTAATGATTTGTACTCTTCATGTTCTAATAGACTGCACGCCCGTGAACAAAATTTATGGGTCATATGATACACCTGAAGACCTATGTAGGATGATATAAAGGGTATAAAATAATAAGATTCAGCACTTTTTTTTTTTTGCATGCAGCCGGCATTTGTTTTTTGTTGCAGCCCTCGCTCTTTCCTTCATGTCGCATGATTTTTGTACGGCATTACGGAATAATGGATTAGAAGAGTGTGTGTGAAAGTGGCGCATCTTGATCTATGACTGGTCTCCTGCCTTATTAAAATTTTATCTAAATGCATTCCAAATGACCAGAGTAACTTGGTAAGGTGGGGAAAAGCCTCTGAAAAATGTTGCTATACTTGTGGAGAGGCGATATGTACAGCAAGGCACATATTGGTGGGATGCAAGGTGCTCCTTAATAGGGGTCATTACTCACGGCGCCATGACAGAGTACTTGAAATCATACGTGAAGCCATGAATGAGCCTTTCGGTAGCTAGAGCCCAAAAGAGATTGACGACAAACAAAAGACAAATTAACTTTGTAAAAGAAGGCTCAACTTCAAACTCCAGGAACAAGCCTTACTCAATCCTGGGTACAGCACCTAATTGGACTATTTTAATGGACACGTATGAAAAGCACTACAAAATCCCAGAGGATGTGGGTGTTTCGTCATCCAGACCGGACATTTTCTAGAGCTACAAAACGTATAGTCCTTGTAGAACTTACCGTACCGTGGGAAACTAATACTTAAAGACCACGCGATGAAACAAAATAAGTATTACAACCTCCTAAACGAATTAACAAAAAACGGCTATGTAGTTAGTTTATACGCTGTAGAAGTGGGAGCGAGAGGTATACCAGCAAAATCTCTCTATAACCTGCTGAAAGACCTTGGTTTATACAGAAGTGCAGTAAGTTCTATACTAGAATGAGTATCTAAAGCTGCACTAGTAGGCTCATATCAGATTTGGCTGGGCAGGGAGAGAAAAACGAGTAGTGTAGCATTTCATTATTGAAAGATTTTTTTAAATTGTTCCATTAGTTTTTTATGTAAGTTTAAATTTCTTCTCACACAGTAAATAGACGATAAAACATTTATACAGACAGACAAACCTCAACTACTGGGAATCCCATTTGTTTGGTCCATGTTGACATAACTGCACCCACAGGCTTGTTTGAAGCCTCTTCTAGAGATGCCCATAAATCTTCTGTGAATGTGTTCTTGTACTAAAACAAAAATCAAACAGTTAAAATATGTAAGTAATAAAACTAATAGTTTAAAAACTAAAAACACGCTTTTAACACGCACATTCAGCAAACCTTTTCATTTAATACCCATTCATGGGGGTGCATTTCAAATAGCCAATCCGCCATCTTGGATGTCCGCCATGTTGGAATTAAGTAACGTTACTATTTTTTTCGTATACCCGACAGCAAACCTTTTCTTTTGATACCCATTCTGAAGTCTGAACTTTACAAACACCTAAGAGTTACAAAAACTTTTTTTTGGGAAAGTCACAAGACGAATTAATTACATCTCTCCCAAAAGACAAAACTGCTTCAGACTTGGAATCTAGACTTCAATTCCATAAACAATTTATGGCAGGTGCACAAGTAAATACTGCTGGGTTGGGTGCGAGAAAGAAAAGGGAAGACCGAGACATGGTAAAAACCTTTCTACAACAAGACGAAAATGACAGTTACAAAGTGCACGCTATGAATTTAGAAATGCAAAGTGAGTGGTTAACCATAGGTGAGTTCTGTATCCCATTAGCTCTAAAGTGGCGCACCTTGATCTATGACTGGTCTCCTGCCTTATTAAAATTTTATCTAAATGCATTCCAAATGACCCTCCCTGACCAGAGTAACTTGGTAAGGTGGGGAAAAGCCTCTGAAAATGTTGCTATACTTGTGGAGAGGCGATATGTACAGCAAGGCACATATTGGTGGGATCCAAGGTGCTCCTTAATGGGGGTCATTACTCGCGGCGCCATGACAGAGTACTTGAAATCATACGTGAAGCAGTGAGCCTTTCAGTAGCTAGAGCCCAAAAGGGATTGACGACAAACAAAAGACAAATTACTTTTGTAAAAGAAGGCTCAACTTCAAACTCCAGGCACAAGCCTTCTCAATCCTGGGTACAGCACCTGATTGGACTATTTTAATGGACATATATGGATCCCAGAGGATGTGGGTGTTTCATCATCCAGACCGGACATTTTCCTTTTTTCTAGAGCTATGAAATGCATAGTCCTTGTAGAACTTACCGTACCGGGGGAAACTAATATACCTAAAGACCACGCGATGAAACAAAATAAGTATTACGACCTCCGAAACGAATTAACAAAAAACGGCTATGTAGTTAGTTTATACGCTGTAGAAGTGGGAGCGAGAGGTATACCAGCAAAATCTCTCTATAACCTGCTGAAAGACCTTGGCTTATCCAGAAGTGCTTTAAGTTCTATACTAGAATGAGTATCTAAAGCTGCACTAGTAGGCTCATATCAGATTTGGCTGGGCAGGGAGAGAAAAACGAGTAGTGAAGGTGAGTGTTGATGTACGTCAGAAAGGGCCCCTTAAACCTACGCCCGAGTCACAAGTCTGGGGGTCTACTCGGGTTTTCTCTCTCTGCCACACGATGGACCCGGCACCCGCACGGTGCAAAATCGTCTCTCTATGTATCTTTAATAATAAGTTACGGCTGGTCTAGTCGGGAATACGGCGCCTGCCGATCCGGAGACCCCGGGTTCAAACCCCACACGCACCACTGTCATTTCGAAGTTATGTGCGTAATGCCGCTAACTTAAAACAGTGAAGGAAAACATCGTCAGGAAACCGACATGTACCAAGAATCTTTGGAGTCATCCACCAACCCGCATTAGGCCAGTGTGGTGGATTATGGCGTTAACTCTCTCCTTGCAAGAGAAGGCCCGAGTTCCAGCAGTGGGAACATTTAGTGGGCTGTTAATGATGATGTGCAAAATCAAAACCAGACTTTACGCGAATTCGACTTACACGACTATCGCTCGGACTCACCTATCGCGTAAGTCCGGGTATTACAGTATTTTATAGTAACATGTATTCAATGTAGTGAACACAGGTGAAATTATTACCTGCCATTTTAATTCCCAAGAACTTTTTAATAAGTAACTATAAACTATGCTGGTGTTAACATTGGCAATAGCTAGTTACTATATTCTAGTTTATGTTTAATTTGAAAATGGCTGATAAGCATAGTTAAGTGTTATAAATGTAATTTGCTTACTTAATCACCATATATTAATACCATACATGTGAATTTTATTAACAATAATTTTGTACATTTATTTTCACTATATTTATTATGAATTACTGTGAGGGAGGCTAGATGGAATAGGTCCACATGGTTTTAATATCAATTAACAGTGTGAGATTGGAAAAACTCAATTGTTGCTTTTCTTGTTTCTAACAACATTTGTATTTGTATGTAGTAATAATTGATCCTAATTGAAGAAATTTTTCAATTTAACTCATCAAAGATATTTTTTCATACACATCTAGAATATTGTTTTATTTACACTTGAGATGAACAGTGATTTTGAAATCATATTTGTTTTCATGCGAGAGATAGCATCAGATAGGTGTTTGTTTTGCAATTACCCAAATAAATAGCTCCCGGATAACAGAGTAGTAATTGAAGATATTTTTTCTTACCTGATGTCTAGTGAGGTAGATATTCATTCCCTTGCGGAAATCCTCATCTCCTATGTATCTGTGCAACATACGAATCACTGAAGCACCTTTGTTGTATGAGATGTCATCAAATATCTCATCAATTTCTGATGGGTGACCAACCGGCACTTCAATAGGATGAGAATTTTTCAAACAGTCCAACTCCAAGGCTCTAAAATTAATATAATTACTTCAATACTACTAATCAGTAAACATAAAAGTTTTAATTCATTGTTTACCACATGAGTCTGCACTTTGTTGATTGAATGGCAAAAAGCCAATTTATACAAAATGCACTGTAAATTAAGAAACAAAATGCTTAGTCACTCACCGGATATAATTTTCAGTGACAAACTGGGTCCAAATATCATACTCGGGGAACAAATGGTTAACACATAAGAACTCGACAAAGGACGCATATCCTTCATTTAACCAGAGGTGAGTCCACCATTCCATGGTGACAAGGTTTCCAAACCATTGGTGGGCCAGTTCATGCCCTACAACTAATGCTATCCATTGTCTGCGGACTGCAGATGTATGCTCCTCATCGACCAGCAGGCAAGTCTCCCTGTATGTCACCAAACCCCAGTTCTCCATGGCTCCAGCAGAAAAATCAGCTATAGCAATCAAATCAATTTTAGGTAACGGGTATGCTATATTGAAATACTCTTTGTAATAAGGCAACACTCGTGAGGCTACTTCTAGAGCAAACAGCCCCTGCTTACTCTTTCCTACTGGAGTGTACACGCGCACCAACACCCCATCACGAGACTTCTTTTCCACATAGTCATATTCTCCAACTACCACTGCCACAAGGTATGTGGACATTATAGGGGTCGTTTCAAATCGCATGTTTTTCTTGTTTCCAAGCACTTTTTCCTCTTTAACAGGCATATTGGAGAGGGCAACGCGGTCGGCGGGAACCTCCAGTTTGATGTCGAAGGTGGCCTTGATGGCAGGCTCGTCCCAGCAAGGGAAGCAGCGGCGCGCGTCCGTCGCCTCGAACTGCGTGACGGCGGCGTAGCGCTCCTCGCCAGCCGGCGTTAGGTACTTGCTGCGGTAGAGACCCTTCATCTTGTCGTTGATCTCGCCGGTGAACTCACAGAACAGTGTGGCTTCTCCGACGGCTAACGGCTCCTGGAAGGCTATGGTGACAGTTTCCTCAGGTACGCTAAGTCGCACCTCGGTAGGTGCGAGTTTCATCTCCCTATCACCATCGTATTCAAGCCGCACATTGCTCAGAGCTAGGTCCAGAGAATTCAACACTATCTCGTTCGTAGAGTTTAAAATCTGAAACACATCACGATGCGGTATAACGCGCCAATGGGAAACGAATTATTCGCAACGGCGATGATGAAATATGCTCTTACCGATACTTTCACTGCCGTTTTCCCCTGGAATGTTAATTTGTCTAGATCGGGTACCAACTCTAAATTATAATGATTGGGTATGACATTTTTAGGAAGGCGCTGAAATGATTTGTTTTCGGACATTGTCACTTTTTCTTTCACGATCGTAAATGTGGGACGCGCTGTAGAGAAATACCGTAATGACCGAGTGACAGAGTGAACTCGCGCTCCAACGGCGCTGCTGATACGAACCCCCCTCGCGCGCCTCGACCCCCACTCCGGATAACGGTATTCGCTACGTAACAAATTACAATGGCGAATTGTATGCGAGCGGTATTGAATGTGAATAGCCAATGAATTACGTATGCCGCGTAGCAGTTGCTGCGTCATGGGAGACAGTTTATTTAGTGAAAGTAATAACTTTCCATGAACATGACACTAATGGCCGGAATGAAATTGAGTTTTTGAGGTTATTTTGATTTTTGACAACCAGTTTGACAATAACAATGGATATTAATGTTTTTTTTTGTTATCACACTTTGTATATTCTGCTATACGTTTGTTTCTGTTGCTAATGTAATACAAAATAATGATACCCTATTATCGAGCAACTCAATCTTCCGCGAAAGCACGGAAGGGAGTAGCCTTAGCTAAAAAATATTGTTAAAATCTTTCTGTCATTTCTTGCGGGAGGGGAAAGTTGCACACTAGCGCAAAGCCGCACTGTTCATACAAACATACCTGTACAGATCCATTGCCGATCACACTCACACATCCAAATCACTGACACATAAAAAGTAAAGCACCAAAGATCTATTCTATGACAGCGGCGTCTGTATGGAATTTTAGTGGAGTGTCCGGGGTGTGACATAGGTAAAGCCACTATGCTTCAAGCATTCTGAAAAAACCATAGACTGCAAACGTGCAAACAGTTTATTGACATTTGTCAAAGTCAAGAAGAGATTGCTAAGTGCTAACCTTTCTTCTTTGACCGAAAAATTGTTGGATTTATTGAGTTTTTGCTTCTTTACCAATACGGAATAGTGTTTATACATAGGCATTGATTAATTATAGCATACATAGTAAATGCCCGCATAAATTAGACTGTATTGAGTGATTTCACTGTAGGTAGTGCGCGCCGGTGAAACTGATCATGGCGAATCCGTCATCAGGCGTTGGTGAGATTATATTCCAGCCCAATAAAAATATGGTCGTCATCTTGTGTTAGTTATCAAACTAATGCGATTTTCGCATACTACATGATAAATTATCTGTTTCTTTAGTGGTACCGCGGAATTTTCGCCTTCTTGAAGAGCTCGAACAAGGTCAAAAAAGGAGTGGGCGATGGCACCATCTCTTGGGGACTCGAGAGTGACGATGACATGACTCTCACTCACTGGACTGGCATGATCATTGGACCCCCTAGAGTAAATATCTCATATCAATAAGAAACTATGTGACCTATGAAACATTAAAGTTCAGTAAAGGTCATCTGCAACTCTACCTAAATGTCTTGTCTGTGTCCCTTGCATGGTATTTTAGGAGTAAATTTGTTTTTAGACTGTGAAATTGACAAAAAATCCCATATTTTAGCTCAGCTGTACTATATTGCTTATTATGAAGCTATTAATTGTATTATTTACATATTTATGATACCAACATTTGCTATTAAATTTTCAGACTCCTTATGAAAATAGAATGTACTCACTTAAAGTGGAGTGTGGCACGCGATACCCTGATGAACCTCCAACTGCTCGTTTCATTTCTAGGATCAACATGAACTGTGTTAATAGCCAGACAGGACTTGTAAGTATTATTATTACAAATTCATTTATCTTGGCAAGAAAGCACACCATCCAGTTCATATATTGTTGTATTGTACACACAATAGAACAATTATTTTTCAGTCTTGAGTTTCTGTGATACTCTTAACTTTCATCAATTATTTAGTTGATCTTCATTTTGAACTTGAAAAGATTGTTTCCAAATATGTCCGTGTATTAATGTTTCTGAAGCTCATTTACAAGTACATACATACTTAACAGTAATGTACAGGTGAGTTTGCACCAAGCACACTTCTCTAAAATGTAGGCTGGATGAAAAGGGATGTAGTAATTATTATTTATTTATTAATAGGCGAGCAGTTTTAGCTCAGTGTTGAAATAACAAATTATAGGTCTGTTAAAGTGATTTTGTCTTTTAGTATCCATTTGTCAAGTTTGTTCTTAAAAGAGTTTAACAACTTTGTTGAAATAACATCCTCAGGCAACCTTTTCCAGTTGTAAACCACTCTGTTGCTGAAGATTTGATGTGCACATATATTTTTATGGCACTCCTTATAGCACTCCAATTACTAGCAGCGCTCCACGGTTTTACTCGCGTAGTTCCTGTTCCTATTATTTTCCCATAAAAAAATAGTAAAAAAGAGTTTAGTGTGCCCTTTTATTTGGTGTGGCAATAAAGAGTATCTACATCCAAACTGGCACATTGATAATATTTGATAAGAAAACACTACAGTTTGTGTGTGTTGATAGCAGAGTTCAGTAGAGAGTATTGTTAAAGCAATAATGATAAAATAGATAGACAAAATCAAAAAAAAAATGTTTTTTGAAATTGTTGTTGCCTATTTTAATTTCAGGTGGACAATAGACAAGTCCCGATCCTCGCGAGATGGCAGCGTGATTACACCATCAAGACAGTTTTGCAGGAGTTGAGACGCCTCATGACACTCAAGGAAAACATGAAGCTATCTCAGCCACCAGAAGGAAGCACTTTCTAGTTAGTTCCTCTCAATGTGTTAACTTTCAATAGACCCAATCTACTTGGCCTTTCCATTTACCGAAGTTTTGTATGTGGTTAAAGACAGTTCTACTTTCATTTATAGTATGATCACTCTAATCTATGTCACTGTGTCATTTTTAGGATGTCACTATGTTTGTCTCTCTCTCTCTCTCTCCTTCATTCTTAATAGTGATGGTGGTTTTAATTTCTTTAGTTTTGAGTACAACCACCTCACTTTCTTTAACATATCTTCAATCTTACATACACTATAAATATCATATTAATACCAACATTTGATTAGAGGTAGAGTGATCTTACTGTTATTTTTTTTCTACTCTAAGTGATGCTTTGCTAGTGTGTATCATAGTTTTGAAATATGCATTTATTACACAGACTTTCGTTCTGATAATGCAGTCTATTGTAGATTGGGCAAGTAAGATTCCTTTTTAAATGGCTCTACATTACTCACTTATGGGGTAACTCTCACATTTATTTTATCATATTACATAAATTATTGTGGCCTTTTAAAAAAGTTAAACTTGCTTTTGGTATTAATAAGGGCTAGTTTTACTATTTTGTTTTAGGTAAGTGATTTTTAGAGCAAATGGTTTTAAACAACTACTATTCAGTAAAGGATGGTACGGCAGTGTTCGCTTCGCGCTCGACTTGGCGGGGGCACTGCCGTGCCCCCAGATTTCAGAGTATATTTTGAAAAACACCTTTAGCAAGGTTTAATTGCTTGACTTCTCTTAACAAAAATAGTAATTGATGACATTTTATCTTAAAATCAGTAGTTAATTTTTGCCATGCACCATGTTCATTTGACGCTATTACATGAACCCTATCATTATGAAAAACTGATTAGTATGGCAACATTGTCATTTTCAATAAGCGATTTTCAAAGAGTGCCCTAATTGTATAAGTGATTATTATTCAATACTAAATACTGCAGATGTTTAAAACTGTTTGCTTCACATTTATACTATCTGTACCATCTCATACCATTTCTAAATGTTTAAATTCTTATTTCTACGAAATGTATTTAGAATATCTCAATATTGATTTGATGTAAAAGAAAATTGCTTAATTTTTTTTTAACTTGATCAAGTGTAACATAATGTAGGAAATTTATATTTCTTAGGAACATAAGATAAAGTAATCTGGGTCTTTTTTAAAGCTTTGCAACAGACAATTATTTGATCTATGCATTAAATGCAACTATTTCGTATGCTACATCAGTGATGTAGGTCATTCTGAAAATTACTTACACTACACTTTGCTCTCCCATGCAACTCATATGCATGAACTTATTGTTACAAAACCAAATGCTAAGTCAAATGTTTCATAGCATTAAATATTTTTACCAATGTAACTAGCAAAGGTAAATAAATCAAATAACACTGTCGTAATCCTGAGTATTATTTTTGATGTAATGAACCTAAATGCTTATCTTAACAAGAACAGAATTAAAAATTTTGATTTACCCACCGACTACCTCGGATTTATTATCTATATAATCTACTAGTCAAGCATTTGATACCCATATTGAGGTAGAAGTGATAAAAAAATGTAATTTGCCATTTTGTGGCGGCGGTCATCTTGGATTTAAAAATTGTCATAGTGTTCTGTTAGTCAAAAACCCTTTCATTTGATAACCATGTTGAGGTAGGTTGTGAAGAAATATATTGTGGAGGCGGCCATCTTGAATCTACATTAACCAAACATACCTAAGAACCACCGCACGGAAATTAACCTTCAAATGAACCTCGCTATTTGGTTCACACCCTTATCAGCCAGGGCTACGGGGAAGGCGCGGGGTCCTGCGCGCTGACAATTCACGAGGCTCAAGGACTAACATATGAGTCAGTTGTCGCCATTAAGACCAAGGCTAAGCTGAAGATACACGAGAGTGTTCCGCACGCGGTTGTGGCTTTGTCTCGGCACACTGGGGCCTTTGTTTACTACACCGACGATGTCGAGGATGACGCGATTTGTCGTCTTGTGTTGAGAACGTGGACTGCGCCACCAAGTGCCATCAGAGACTATAACTTCCAGATGGCCATTAAAGATTGAAATGCAGCGGTGATGGAGACTCTGGGTCGGGGTGAAGCTTTTATTGTAAAATATGTCTAAAATAGTTTAGGTAATAAATATGTAGATGCTTAATTTTCTAGAAATACGATCTAATATTTAAGTCTTCCTGCATTAGACAAAGAAAATAACTAAAAGCAAATAATGTTATAATGTGTGTTTTAAAAAGGCATGGACCTAAAAGTCAGTGGAGGTACGATTTTTTAATAAAAAAAAAACCTTCAAATGAAAAAAAAACGCATCGAAATCCGTCCATCCGTTTGAGCTCTACGGTGCCACGGGGCCCACGTGCAGACAGACATCGACGTCAAACTTACGAGTATAACACCCCTTTTTTGGTCGGGGGTTAAAAACGAAATATTAGTGAGTTTTTTTTTCTATAACACAACAAACCACTACATATACATACTTCCCAGACTACTTAAAAATGATTCGATTCGTTTTGAAATGCTAAGGTAAGTTTAAGTACGCGACGAAAAGTGAAGAGTCGACTAATCGTGGATGATACTGCGGCCCCTTACAGTACCTACTTATTTGTTTACTGAAACTTAAAACTACTTATAATTGTGAAAAAAACATAAGTACAAGAGGATTATGTTTATGTGGAGCGCCCATTCTGCGAACATACTTTGAGTTTCAATGAAACATTGCATGGATCATATCCAAAGCATATACTAGAATAAACTAAGCTACATACCCTTTAAGAGCGTTTCATGGCAGGTTGGAGGACTTAATTATTTCGGTGGTACTCTCTTGAACGCTTCTTTTGCTCCATATTTACCCATCTGTTGAACCCTGTATTTATTGTGTAAGCTTAACATAACGTGCCAAGGTTATATTAGACACAATTAGTCTGGAATAGCATATTGACTATTTTTATTACGGGAAAATAAGAGGAACTGTTAGAGGGGGGGCTCAGCTAGTATATGTATTATAAGTACTTATATGAATAGGAAACTTGAAATCTCAGTGAATTCTACGATACAAATTAGTCTTCTGATAGGGGCAAAAATAAATAAATAAATATTGGTGGACAATTCACACACAACACCATCTGACCCCAAACTAAGCAAAGCTTGTGTGATGGCAGCCAGATAGCTGATATATAATCCATACTAATATTATAAATGCGAAAGTAACTCTGTCTGTCTGTCTGTCTGTCCGTCTTTACCGCCTAAACCAAGCAACAGATTTTGATGAAATTTGATACATAGATAGAATAGATTCCGAGAAAGGACATAGGCTACTTTTTGTTCCGAAAAAAGGGTTGAAAGGGTTAAAATAAGGGATGAAAGTTTATATGGAAAACTTCGTCATTGTTGAAGAACTATGAAACTTTACGTCTAGATATTTAACACGAAACCATAAAATGTATGTTTTAGCAGTTTTGTAGTTTCGAACTGTACCTACGGGGGTGGAATTGGGGGTGAAAGTCTGGAAGTTCAATACTATTGAAGATAAAACCATGAAACTTTGTATCTAAACACTTGAAATGGAGTCGATAAACGTTTGTTCCAGCAATTTTATAATTCTTAACTATACGGGGATACTTATATAACCGCTTGATACACTGGCCGCTTTTCGCGTTTTACAAATTTGGCGGGAAAACGGGTGTGAGGTTACATAAGTGCGGTGTTTATGTTTCGGCATATGAAGTGCCGCCTTACTTTTATCCGTTTGAGCCATTTACTCTCAAGAGCGTTTCAAGACGCTTCTAGCGGTATCATTTATTTATAATTAATGTACTTAAATAAATTCAAGATGGCCGCCGCTACAAAATGGCGGATAATTTATGTTTTATTAATCCCATCAATATGGGTATCAAATGAAAGGGCTCAACAAGCAGAATACAATATACTATAAAAAAATTAAATCCAAGATGGCGGCCGCTACAAAATGGCGGATAACGTAGGTTTTATCAATCCCATCAACATGGGTATCAAATGAAAGGGCTCAACAAGCAGAATACAATATACTATAAAAATTGAAATCCAAGATGGCGGCCGCTACAAAATGGCGGATAACGTAGGTTTTATCAATCCCATCAATATGGGTATCAAATGAAAGTGCTCAACCAGTAGAATACAATGTACTATATAAAATTAAAATCCAAGATGGCGGCCTCTACACAATGGCGGATAACTAAGGTTTTATCAATCCCATCAACATGGGTATCAAATAAAAGGGCTTGACAAGAAGAATACAGTGCACTATACAACCTCAATACTTTAGATGGGCGCAGCCACTAAATGGCGTATCAGACAGAATTTTTGATAGTCGACGAGATTTCCATGGTGTCTTATCAAATGTTATGCATGATGGACGCTCGATTAAGGCAAATTAAGAACTGCGAAAATGAGTTTTTTGGAGGAGTAAACGTATTACTTTTCGGTAATCTTTTACAACTGCCTCCTATAAAATGATCAGGAACACCTGTTTTCAATTCTAATATGAAATTATATATATGAAAGTAACTCTCTCTGTCCGTTACCGTCCAACGCTTAAGCCACTTAAAGAGTTTGTTACAATTTGGTGCATAGATAGACTAGACTTAGGAAAAGACAACGGCGACTTTTTATCACAGAAAAAGAGTTGAAAAGAGTGGGAATGAGGAGTAAAAGTGTGCATGGAAGGATCTTTGCACTCTTTGTATGCTATTTTAACCGACTTCAAAAAAGGAGGAGGTTATCAATCCAGTTGTATTTCCAATTGTGAATCAATTTAGATGGTTATTTTTTGGTTGGTAGATTATAGTTCAGAGGTGGTTATATAAATTTTATCGAAATCAGTGCGGCGGTTTTTGAAATATGAACAACAAACTAAAATTTGCGTTCATGTAATCAGACGATATATCTACTAATATCTACTAATAGACTCTAATAAAATTTGGTGGACCGTCCCAATATGATTTTAAATTAAAGTCTGTTTTTGATTAATTTTTTGAGAACATAGTTTTTCTGTAATTTGTCGTGTAAATTGTGCATTTATTAATAAATATAAAACTTTGACTTAGACCGATTTTGATTAGGAAACGTGAATTTGTATGGTAGTAGACATACGAGTAGGTACTGCCTCAATTACTTTAATAAATATGTGGCGCGGACAAAGTCGCGGGTAAAAGCTAGTACTTATATAGTTTTAAATACATACTTATTATACACAGAAACACCCAGACACAGTGCAAACATTTGAATTCATCACATAAATATTTGCACTGGGTGGGGATCAAACCCACGACCCTCGGCTTCGCAGGCAGAGCTACTACCAACTAAGCCACTAGGGCAGTCGACTATACTCGATTCACAAGCCTATGAAGAATAGGTACTTCAAATTCAAATATTAGACATAAGTAATAAGTAGGTACTTATTTGGAACAGCTGATTATTGTCCGAACTGAACTGACCATGGTAAAAGCACAGTATTAAGTAGTTTTTCTTAATACTGTGGTAAAATCCACAGTAGGTATATAGAAATACTCAGCAAAGAGATAAAACATTTTATATCTCTGAGTGACGAGCGCAGTACATATCTTGATAAGATTTGGACTCTTCCATGTTCCAATAGATGCGTGTCACTCAAGGGCGGATCCAGGGGGGTCACATGCCTCCAGAGAGGGAGGGGGTGGGAGTAACACCGAAGTCATAAAACTGTGCGATAAGTAGGGTATCATCATCGTCATCATCAGCGGTTTCCAGAACCTTTGTGAGGTCATCTGTCCAGCAGTGGGACGCCGTCTAACACGGCGTCTTCCGGTTCGTGGTAGCGACTCGAGATCCTTACTTCCCCATCGGTTGTCAGCTCTGCAAGCGATGTGGCCTGCCCATTGCCACTTCAGCTTGCTTACTCTTTGAGCTATGTTGGCTACTTTCGTTCTTCTGCGAATATCCTCATTACGGATTTTGTCGCGAAAAGAGACTCTGAGCATATCTCTCTCCATAGCTCGCTGTACGACTTTGAGCTTTATTATGAGGTCCACAGTTAAGGACCACGTCTCAGTTCCATAAGCCATCACTGGTAGCACGCAGTGATTAAAGAGATATGGTCTATAGTGCTGTCGCAATTTTGGAAACTGGTTTGTTCTGGTGGCTGGGAGTCTTCAAACCCGCGTGTGAGACGATTTGTGATTATCCTCGAAAACAACTTATAAACGTGGCTGAGAAGTATGTCATTCTTCAACAATGTGATGTCACATTTTGTGACGAAGAGCACCACCACACTTCTACTCCAGGCTTCAGGCGTATTTTTACTGTGGTATTACCATCAAGTATGACGGATTCGAGTAGCTTCTGGAGGACTTTAAGTACCTACCGGTTGTCCACCTGCTCTCAGAAGCTCAGTCGTAATTCCGTCGTCGCCAGGTGCCTTGTTGTTTTTAAATTGTTTGAGAGCCATCCTAGTCTCGTACAGTCTGACTTTTGGGATATCTTCGGTAAAGTGACGAGTCAAATCAGGACAGGTTGTCCTTGAGTAGAAGTGTATAACTGTAAATGTTCATAGAACCTCTCAACTCTCAATCTCGTCCAAAATCTCGGGGTTCAACGTTACCATTATGTCTTCAGTTTGGTCAGTTTTGCCCATGAGACAGATTGTTTGCGAACACTTTCGAGTGTTTGTTCCGCTTGATCGCTTTTTAACCCCCGACCAAAAAAAGGGGTGTTAAAAGTTTGACGTCGATGTCTGTCTGTCTGTCTGTGGCACCGTAGAGCTCAAACGGATGGGTCAACTTCGATGCGGTTTTTTTTATTTGAAGGTTAATACCCGTGCGGATGTTCTTAGCTATGTTTGGTTAATATTGATTCAAAATGGCCGCCTTCACAAAATGGCGGACAAAATATTTCTTCACAATATGGGTATCAAATGAAAGGGCTTAACTAGTAAAATACTATACACTATAACAAATTTCAAATCCAAGATGGCCGCCACCACAAAATGGCGAATTGTATTACTTTTTTTACTACTACCTCAATATGGGTATCAAATGAAAGGGCTTGACTAATAGAGTACTTTGCACTATGACAAATTTAAATCCAAGATGGCCGCTATCACAAAATAGCGAAATACATTTCTTTGTTAACAACTCCCTTAATATGGGTATCAAATGAAAGGGCTTGACTAGTAGAACGTTATACAGATAATCCGAGATCCGAGGTAGTCGGGGGTTAGTCAAAATTTTTAATTTTTTCTTGTTATTTATTTAATTTTGCCACTCCACAGACTCTGGGGTCCGTGAGCTTTGTCATTATTACAATTATCTTTTTTTACATATTTGTTGGTTTAGGAGAAGAAAAGGAAAATAGGGTGTTGTGAACATTTAATTCTAATACTAGTCAGTCCGATTTCGTCTGTTGAGCCGATCACTACCGGTTGGGATTTCGATAGTAATCGACTCGACATCGTCTTATGCTTAAGCCGCCTCCTCTCGGCGCAGAGCCTCCACTACGGCCGCGTTTCTGTCCTCCTTGATCGCTTCTTCAATACTCGTCATATTGAAGCTGTGTATGTCGCGTTGCACACGAGTAGTTAGCTGTCTATTGAGCCGTCAGTAGACCGTCATGTCGACTGAAGACTGCAACCACATATTTACCTCGCCTAGCCGCCATGAGAATTAGAGTATGATCGAAAAGCTTTTGGGTTCTATTTTAGCGTCGGCTCTTATAGTAGGTATATATTTTCTACCAACTGCATGAATAGTTTCCACTAGGTTATCGTTTATTTCGTTCGCTGTTTTATCTAGGGATTTGAAGCGATTTTGAAGTTCGAGGTGAAAGTTATCGAGCTTTTAGATTTGAGCATAATTTGGTCAGAGCGTGGACCTCATTAGACATGACCTTTCAAGATTCAACCTCTTGCCATACGGTGATCGCTGCCGATCTACGGTATGATAGTGTTGGTACACGATAAGTAGGTACCGGACCTAGCCGTGCTTGGGCAATGTAAGTTACTGGGGGAGGGTCTTCGTTATTATAAATAAATAAATATGGGTGACAATTCCCCCTCCCCTGGATCCGCGCCTGGTGTCACAGTGCTGTTATGGCATGTTGCTTACCTTCAGGCACATGTCATGTTCGTCTTGTATACTATAGAGTGCTATACTCTATTTTATACTATTAAAAAAAGTTTTGAAAATAAAACGTGTCTGGTTGTTCGCCATAGTCATAGAACATAGATATAACCTGTCAATTGCATGATGACAGCGCTTTTAGGCTCCATCCGCATCTACTAAGAAGAAAACAAGAAACTGAATGGAATATTCCACACTAAATACATTTAATTATGTATGTACTCAAAACAGCATATTCTAGCATGGGGTAGAAACGTTCCTATGAATTTCAGAAGGTGGAAAAGCTTGTATGTTTCTAGGTCAGTATGGATGTTCCTACGTCGGTAGGTATATCTGTAACGGCTGCACGGATGAAATTTTACATTATGTATACCTGAGCTATTTTTATCCCGTTAAAGTTAGGGATCGTTAAGCCGCGAGTTACACCGAGGGCACGGCTAAAGAACATTTTTCAATTTTATGCCTATTTAACTTCTACATCTATTCTATGCTTCTACCATATTTTATGATACGTTTAAGACTTGGCGTACAGGACACGACAGAGCGTTAGTGCGGCGATCAAAATAATAAAGGGTAAAAATAACACAAGCAACTCTCGAAATAAAGCCAAATATTAGTGAAAAACATTTTTGTTTGGGAACTACCATACACATTATTAGAGATTTGAAACAAGTCATACATACTTTTTAGAGGATTTCCCTCAATTTTTTCAGTTACGTAGTAAATTAAATCAACATTACTGTATTCTCAGAAAAACAAATAATCTCAATTATTGATAAATTAACAAGCACCGTAAAGCACGGCATTCACTTCGATCGGGAGTAAGCTAGCGCCAAATCGACAAAAGATCACCGTAGTTGATATTATAATACGGGGCATTTCACACCAAGCGGACAACCAAAAAAATATGAGGTCGTGAATTTTGTTCATACTCTGGTCAGTTATACTTCTAATAGACGTGGTGTGTACACACAATTTTTTTGAAGTGAACACTTCTTTTGGCGCGCCACAGACAGATTTTTTCGTGGGCTGTGAATTGAATTCTAGCTTCACGTTCAGAAATGATAAGAAATCATCAGGTAAACTCGGGACCATGGCCACACCTTCCGGGTTCACCTGTGTAGTTTCTAAAGTGAGCTATCAAATTCTAAGTTATAAGTTTTCACTTCTATTGGCGGTTCCCATGACTGCAATTTTCGTGTGATGGTTTATTACCGAGTTAAGCTCGTAAGTCGTGTGAAGCTTTTAAAATGTACTAAAAATGAAGTTATGAATGTTTGTATGCTTCTTATTTGTATCAATTAACTATTAAAATATAAGTGGTCAAGTGCGAGTTGGACTCGCCCATGAAGGCTTCCGTAGCAGCAAGTAAAATAATATAAAAGTTCTTGTAGTTCGTTGTTACTTTAATCAGTGTTTTAACAATAGTGAATTTATGACGTATAAAATAAAACTACTTACTAGATTTCATTCAATTCAATTTTCGTTGATAGTTTACATGGTAATGTACATCATCCACTTTTTTATTTTTGTAATTCTCTTATTTAAGAAGTTGCAGGGGGGGACACACATTTTACCATTTTTAGAAATAAAAAATGTTAAAACCACAATATAATTTTTGAAGACCTATCCGTACATAATACCCCACACGTATAGTTATGATAGATTTTTTTTAGTTTCTGTACTATGTATGGGACACCCCAAAATTTTTTTTTTTCTATTTTTTGTATGAAAATCTTAATGCTGTTCACAGAATACATCTACTTACACTCCGCGAGGTATAAGCTGAGCTTTGCATTAGTGTGAGTGATCACCAATCAGGCAGGAGCTTGAAATTTTGTCCGCGAGGTATAGGCTGAGCTTTGCATTAGTGTGAGTGATCACCAATCAGGCAGGAGCGCGGCGAGATAGAATGGCGCCGCGCCTAAGGCCGGTTGTCACACCTACACTATCCATGTACACTCACACAAATGCAAAGCTCAGCTTATGCCTCGCGGAGTGTACCTAGTTTCAATAGTATAGCTCTAATAGTTTCGGAGAAAAGTGGCTGTGACACACGGACGGACGGACAGACAGACAGACATGACAAATCTATAAGGGTCCATATATATGCTACGGAACCCTAAAAACTAAAGTGTTGTTTCTAATAGTTAAAAGGTTGCACTTTTTAATTTTTTTGTCGAATTAGAAATTAGATTTTATTTACGTATTTTAAACCGGAAGTGAACATTTCAAGTTTTTTTAAAATATTTTATTCTTCAATTAAATCTTTAAAATCAATCTGTTTTATGCGCTAAGATGCTAAAAATACGCTATTAAATTTCATTCCTTCATTATGGCATGCGAAAATAGAAAAATAAACGATTTTTTAAATAAAATATAATTAACAATATAAAATTAAGCATTTGTTATAATAATAACAAGTTCGTACAAAATAGTACGAAAAACGGATGCGACAGTTTGAAAAAAAATTGTGTGTCTCTCGTCTACTAGAAGTAGGTATAACTTGACCAGAGTATGAACAAAATTCACGACCTTATGTTTTTTTGGTTGTCCGCTTGGCGTGAAATGCCCCATATACAGTAAGTTTGATATTATTGTTTAAGTATGTGGGCAATTCCGAACCTGTTATATCGAAGCAAATTCACTATAGTGTGAAACATTTGCACTTATGTGTCGACTCCGCAGACCGTGTGAACGACGCATCTCAAAATGTGACGTAAAAATACGAATCATACAAAATGCACCCATACATGTAACATTTACGTTGGCACCATACAGCACATTATAAATGCAAACACATACAATTTCTCAAAATCTTTGGTCTGGGTTATTATTGCATCATCCGCTACCGCAACACGCAGCACGAGTTGATTTTCAACTTTCAGACAGGAAAAACTCTTTAACTTTCCATTAATAATAGATATTTTAAACGGTGTATTGTTTACATTACATTGGCTAAAATCAAAAATACTTAATATTACTTATTATTTGAGGATAGACTATTTAGGTATTTACAACAATATAAATATGTACATAGATTTTAAATACACAACATTAAATTAGGTACCTACTTATTAAATAATATGCTTAATTATTACAGACCACAACTTATAAACGACGTGTTCACAATTTATGGGTACACATTTACTAACATTTATAATGCTTCGTACGACCGGTTATTGATAATAGACAGACATTCTCTTACCGGATAGCCTATACTTACGTAATAACGATTGTTTAAAATACAGTTCAATTAAGAAAAGATAGTAGTGCTATCGGACATTTTAGTTAAAGCTCTACATTTATTTAGGTTTCGATGACGTATGTGGACATATTTATAGATCCTCTACTACACGTTCTGGAACGAATTTTCGTCGATGATAATTCTTTTGAAAACATCATAGAGAAGTGTCTAGTTTGCCTTTAAGCGATCATTGTCTCTAAGGGTACGTCAGATTGGGTCACCTTTCTTGATAAATAAACATTTACAAGAAACTATCATCGTGATAGTAAAGACTATAGACAATATTCGTCTTTGTCTCTTTCATTGTTACGGACTGAGCTACTATCGATATTTTAACATAGATATCATTTGGAGATTGCTTAGTATCATATCAGATCTATTGATTAGCTTTTACGTGAATGTGGGTATGAATTTACGAAAATGGAATATGAAGACTATTACAAATACCACATGTCCAGAAGTCTAAAAAGAACCAGGGTATGGTTAATGAAGTGTTAAAATGCACATAATAAATTTCACCGTTCTTCTATTTGTCATAAAAATGAATATAAATCGCTACATTTTCACAGACGACTCATAAATGAACATTTTAGTTTCTTTTTAGACCCCGTAATCACTACAACAAAGACAAACTGTTATTATTTGAGTTGTCAGAATATTATCTAAAACCGCATCCACGATAATATGAATTTTAATTCTACACAATAAATGTAACACTACGAAGATATCGCTTTCTTTCCTAATAAGATATTTAATCATAAGAAAATAGAGTTACAAACAATAACAATACAAATATGTAGATACGTAATTAAATACATAGGTACAATTACAATGTAGTTGAAATATTGGGACTTTTAAATGCTTTAAAATTTTTTCATATCCATTGTATTGAGTTTATATGAAAATTTTAATAAACAAGTATATAAATACTACTTTAAAAATCAAAATACTCGACTGCTAAAATAGGTACATCATTCAAAAGTAAGATAGGTAAATAATACGGTGTGGTGATTGGACGTATTAAGCTGACTACATAAATGTACTGACAGATTCTACCTTCCGTAAACAAAGCCAGTCAAGCAATTTAGGTTGTATCCTCCATTTCTACACTACAAACTTTTTCAGGCAAAAATATGAAATAGCATTAAAAATGTAGTAGCAATGCTGTAACGACTTTACAAGTACTTACTAGGTCTAAAAGTTTGGCATTCCACCCAGAGAAGTATGAGAAATGCGTGTGTTATCAACAAACACCCTTGTGGTTATACAATATAGGCACATTTATTCAGCATCCCAACTAGCTCCCACAAAAACAAGGAATCTTAAATCGGCAGCTAGGGAACAAAATGACTTCACTAGTGCCATCTGCATTTAAAAAAACAAAACTATTTTAACGTCTACTTAAACGCTGACTTGTACTAAAATTTAGTAGAAAATTTGCAGTCAAACTTGGATGAATCGAACAAAACAAAAAAAAATACAGTCGAAATTTGAAGCATATCTTATAAATAGAGGATCGTCATAATATGAAATGGTAGTCGTAAAACGTAGATAGACTTATTCCTGACGAAATAACTAAGGTTTGATTGTTTGATAAAACATGCTCCTCAAACTTCGCTTCGCCTTGGCATAGAAACTTTTGAGAAATCTAACGCCAGAAGCGCTGGTGACGGTGCACTACCCTGAGTTATCGGAGTTCAAGAGAGCCCAAGAGGTTCAGTGATCATAAACTTTTACAAAAAGAATACATATAGCGATGCCGAACGTGCATTTCTTGAATTTACGGTCAAATTGTCTGGTGGTGACTACAAATCAAATTGTCTGATCACTACAAAAATGTACAATATTTAAACTTGAGCTATGAATACGAGTATTACTACGCTCTACATAATTATTACATGTAGATGACGGCTATTAGTGACACAGTATACAAATATCTTGCAAGTTGAACTGCATACTTTTTCTCAACTCAGTCAGTCTTATCAAAATTTACACCTCCATCTCTCTTTCACTTTAAACAGGAGTGTCAAAAACTGTCTCTAATTTTGAACTTTCGGAATGAGTTCAGAATAAGCAGCTGAATATTACATACAAATCTACAGAGGTAAAATTACACATTATATTTATATATTTAACCAAAATTTAAGTATTTTATTGTATATTTGTTTATTTGTTCTGAAATTAACCTTTTGATTGCCATGTAAAAAACAACCCACCTATATGTTAAAATCATCGAACTCTTAAAAACGCAGAAGCGGCAAACGCGCTTCTACTATGGCGATGCAAAATCAGGTGACGTCTCCTGATTTAGTCTCAGTCGCAACAAGGAGTTGTGTACGTTCGCTGACAATTGTGTATGTTTGCTGACAATTCAATTTTCAAATTTTTCAAACAAATTTTCGCCACGTTATGTTGTCTTTAGATTTTGGCATCTTCGTTTCTTTAATTATATCGATGGTTAAAATGCAAAAAGTGGTTAGTTATGCTTTTTTATATAATTTTGATTCATCCTCAGGAAATATTATTAAAACAAATGTTTGTTTTAGTCACCATGGTAGAAAATGTGATAATTCAGAGAAAAGGTGTAATAATAGTCAGTAACTAATCATACTTTTTTAGGATGCCCCCATATTTGTCTTTTAGGTGATTACTAATAGGTGATTGCATTTGTTACTACGGCGATCAAAAGGGTAATAGTTTTCTTCTTGGTGATGACAGTTAAGTAATGATTATAAAACCCTGTCTCGTCTTCCTCATTGGAGGTTTTATGGCTTCGATAACGTGGAACGTGGACAAGACTGCTATGACTCAAATGAATAAAATGACATACATATATGTTACGTTACTTTCAGAATATTTTTCGTGCTTATACGGTGGCGCGAGTTCCCGATATTTGGACCCTGTTTTAAGCATCATGTTCAAGGGTATACTGACAGTGTAGAACAAAACTGCATCGAATTATTGGGGAGTCACTCCACCATTTAGCCACGGCAAAGATAATTATAGGTGCAGTGAAAAACTAAGATAGAATAACAATGTTAAGTTACTTAAATACCATAGCAATCTTGCCTACGACCCTAGTTTGAGTCATTCGGGAATGCAGTGACCACAAGAAAATCAGTCAATTTTTGTGATTTATATCATTCTATCTAAATTTTACGTAAGAATGACGTCAATACAAATGTAGGTCGGTAGCATTGAAGAGTTCACCTGAAACCGGAACCGTTGTTAGAAACCCTGTTTACCTATTGTGATTTTAGAAGCCGGAATCACGACCCCATACATGTCTGACCAGGTCTTGGGAGTGACCATTTTGGGTTCAATAACAGTCTGAAGTGACCGAGGAAATTTGTAAATTAACAAATCAGCGGCTTTTCAACTATCCAACCAAACTATACAACTGTCTAGCAACCGTTTAAGCACGGCACTCCTGAGATAGACTGGTTGTAAGGCGATTATCGCCCGTGTCAATATTACCATTGCGGCAGAACAGAATGTTGTACAATAGTAAACATTGTCAAAAAAGTGTTTCATCATAATATAAATCATAAGGCAGACTTCCACAAACGTTCTCAAAGAACCAAGGCAACCTACAAGTATCTTATACCCTAACCATCGATATTTAGTTAACTGAAGTATAATTAGTAAAGAACTGAAGAAAAAATCGTACATACAAATTAATAAAATTACTATATTTGCTCTTAATTTATTGCATGTCTAGCATATTATATAACAATTATTCTATATAAGTAGCTATCATAAATAAATCGTACGTACAGAGGACACGAAACAAATTACGTAATACATATAAAACGGACCGAGTTCCATTAAATTCATTTGTTCAGGTACCGATAACGATGACATCTCACACGTGTAATTTACCGAATATGGGCGTCGGGAAGGAATGGAAAATGTTATAGAGGTGATGCGTCGGTCTCTGGTCGCTCACCGCCGAGGGTCGGGCCCGAGCGGCGGCGCCGGGCGCGCGGGCTAGCACAGGCCGTGCAGGCGGCGCGCCTGCGGCGGCGGGCGCGCGGCCGCCAGCAGCCGCAGCAGCGGGCGGCCACACAGCGCCACCAGGCCGGCGCCGGCCCAGCGCGCGCCCGTCGCCTCCTCCACCTCCGCGATGCGGTTCAGCGAGCGCGACTCGCGCAGCCGGCTCTCCTTGCGCGCCGCGCGCCGCCGCCGCCCGCCCGCCGCGCCGCCCGCGCCGCCGGGCGCGCGCGCGTCCCCGCCCGCGCCCGCGCCCGCGCCCGCCTTGTCCTGCGGCGCGGCGCCGGCCGGCCGCGCGTCCGCCGCGCGCGCGCCGCCGCCGCCCGCACCTGCGCCCGCGCCGCGCTCCTGGCTGTCGCTGGAGTCGTCGTGCGAGTCGCGGCGCGCGCGCTCGGGCGGCGCGTCGCTGCGCTCGGCGGCGCGCTTCTTCTTCTCCGAGTCGTCGTCGGACAGGTCGGACGAGGAGCAGGAGCCGGCGCGCGGCCGCCGCCGCCGGCACTCGATGCGCGTGCGCCGGGCGGGCGGCGGCGCGGGCGGCGCGCGCGCGCCTCCGCCGACGCTGCACGCTTCTTCGTCCAGGTTCACCTGTACACAAGTAAAGGCGATATTACAACAGGAATGGAAACAATAAAATTATTCCAATTCTTCTTTTACTATAAAAACGTTATTACTAAAAAAAATTGAAGTGATAACTTCTTTCGGCGCATGACATGCAGTTTTTTGTGGAATTGATCTCAAGCGTTAACGAAATCTTCGGATAAACTTGGGACCATGGTCATGACCACGCCCTCCGATTTCACCCGCGTAATTTCCAAAGTGAGCTATCAAATTCTGAGTTTTCACTTCTATCAGCAGTTTTGATTGAATAAAATAATTGGCAGCTGCCAATTATTTTATTGTATCCACAGTAGCGATCGCGCCTCTTTGAAAAAGATCGCCGGATACGACTGAAACACGAATCCGACTAGTCCGACCATATTATACGTGAAACGTAAGTTATGGATGAATTGATTTATACTTAAAACATACCTTCATGATGCACGGTGCACCACGAATAGTTAATTTGGGGGGGGTCTTGTGAAACGTTACGGTGCATCATGAAGGTAAGGGAGGTTGGCCCAAAACAGGTAAGCTAAGGTAGGATGCATAAAAAAACTAGTTTTTTGTAATTTTAGAGGCTTTCATTTAAGTTAAATCTTATTTTTCTTTATTAAACATTAACAAATCAGTCTCACACAGAAAGAAATGTCTTCTTTACTTGACAAAAAAAAAACAATAAAAACGCTCAAGAAACTAAAATCGACTAAACAGCAAATAGTAAACTTCATACATTTTAGCAAAAACAGTTATAATCTTTGATGCAAAATTACCATGGGACTGCTTGGTTCAGAATTCGTGAGTAGACTGTCTGTGATTGGACGACGCGTGCGCTATCATTCGAATTAAATCCATAAACGCGAAATTTAAACTGGTTACCCGTTTTGGGCGGGCAACCCGTTTTGGGCAGACCTCCCCTTTGTTTTTTTTTACTTTAAACAATCAGGAAATTAATTAAAAATTATCTGTTGCGTAATGTTTATGGTGAGTGAGAGGAAGGGTATAAATAAAATTAGATCCGTTACGAGGGGAGAGGGCAAACAACAATATACAAAATTGCGTTACGTAATACTTGAACGCCGCCCTAACTTAGATTTTGAATAAAAACAAACGGAGAGCCTCGTCTCACCCTGGTGAGGTTCTCAGCGAGATGGTTCCTCGCGAGCGAAGGGTGCGCAGAGGCGGGCGCGGGCGGCGGGGCGGGCGCGGGTGGCGCGCGCGCGGCCAGGTGCAGCCGGCCCTCGGAGCGCGAGCCGCGGCGCGAGTCCTGCGGCCGCGCGCCCACCGCGCCGCGCTCCTCGTCGTCCTCCTCCTCGCGCACTATGCTGCACTTGCGCGACCTCTGAAACGAACAACGATCACACATATTATTCACTTACTGGAACGATCTGAAGTTTCTTACTGCAGCCTTTGAGGAGATAGGAATTTTACTGCGCGAACAAACTGAAACAAATGTGACACTAACATCATTGAACAGAAGTGATGCGTAAAAACTACCCGTGACCAGTGTTGCCAACATTATTTTTCAGATAATCGTACCGTAAGTAATAAAATTAAGCAATATTTTTTGCACATTGTGTTGTTCAAAAATAGCTGAACCGATTTCGATAAAATTTATATGGAACCTCTGAAGTATGATGTCAAACAAAAAAAACATCTAATTTAATTACCAATTGGCGGAGCTATTGCGTTACAAACAAGAACACATACAACAAATTATACTCTAAGCGCTGTAGCATGACAGACGACATCAGACGATCCGCAAGACAGACGAGACAGTTGTGACACAGATTAAGTAATATAATGTAAGTGTGACGTGGAAACTGTCAGTATCCCGTATAGGTGTACAAAGATCTGATGGCTCGGGGCCAAAATGGAAACTAAGACCGCCCGATGGCGAATATCGCATAATTTTGGGGAAAATTAATCTCAACTGCAGCGTGTCATTACTGCAAGAGGTAAGTGATACCATATCCAGTAAGTGTAGCCAACGTTTGAACGTAGCTATAAAAAAAGAAGTCCCGCAATAGGCTAATACACCCTCTATCTAAACGTATTTTAATCTTATACCTTTAAACGAGCAATTCTTGTATATATTTATATATTAAAATCTGAATCTCGGAAACGGCTCGAACGATTTTATGATATACAGGGGGTTTCGAGTACGATAAATCGATCTAGCTTCCCGAGATGCTAGCGTTCAAACAAACAAACAAACTCTTCAGCTTTATAAAACTTTAAACTAGGGTGCCGCCAGCAGTCTAGGTACCGGTCAGGGCCCAAGGTACCGGTGGTTAAGGCTGCAGACTGAGAAACCTCCTCACGATGCACGCTGTGACGAGGATGGCCTTCTGAATCTGACCCTACCGTCTAACTATCCAACCGTCTAGCCAAAGTCTCTAAGATATTGGTTGAGACTTTTCGCTATAAGGCCGTTTGCCGACACGACTATTGGAACTATGATCGTTGAATCAACATCCCACATAGCGGTAACCTGAGCCAAGTCAAGTTATTATTATTCACATATTTTTTTACATTTTTTTTGTATCGCGTATAGGTCCGCGTTTGACCACCAACTCACCTGATGGTAAGCGATGGTGTGGTCGAAGATGACGCACGTTGACCTAGAAGGTACCTATTCACTCTGACCTTGAAAAGTTCTAGATTGTATCTCTCAGGGAATAAGGAGGCCGGCAACTTATTCCACTCCAAAGCTGTACGTACGAGAAAAGTGGATTCAAATAGTTTAGTACGGATTTTGGGAATATCCACAGTGTATGGGTGGTAGTGAGCCGACTTACGACTTGTCCTGTAGTGGAAAGGGGCAATATCAGGTCGTGCAACTCCGCTGCACACTCTCCAAAATGTATCCTGTCAGACTAGCCATTTTTCGACGATGTTCTAGGCTTAGCAGTTTTTTAGCTACTAAGTCTCTATCGCCGATTAGCCTAAAGGCTTGTTCGCATTAGGCTAGCAAATTAGTCTAGTAGAGAGTAATTTAGTAGCTAAAATACTCGCTACTATTTAAAAATCGTTCGCACCGTGCTTTAGTACAGTTCACAAGTGAGTAGCGTTTCGCCACATGAAGACCCTACAACGCAATAAAATAAATGAATGAATAAGCAGCTAATCTTATCGAATCGGAATGGCTATTTTAGAGGAGGCGAATGAGGAAATTTGTGTGATCAATAAAATAAGTTATTCCACAGACAATTTCGTATTTGGAAAATTGTTTGAAGTTATTTTTCTCTCCAGACTAATTCGACAAGTTCGAACCTGTTTAATCGGCGAACCAATGAGAGCACCGCTCGCAACGAACGCGTGGTGGGGGGTGCTACTCGCCCGTTGAAAATAGAACAAAATGGATTGACTCGACTTAATCACTTCCTAAACTACTCGACTAAATTTTCACTTTTCATACACGTTTAGTTGCTAAATTACTCGCCACTAGGCTAAATTACTAGCCTAATGCGAACAAGCCTTAACAGCGCGCCGTTCAACCGAGTCAAGAGCCTCGAGCTGGTACTTTGCCGATCCATCCCATAGGTGGCAGCAGTATTCCACACAAGAACGAACTTGAGCTTGATATAGAGCTAGTAGTTGATTCGGTGTGAAATACTGCTGTACCTTATTGAGAACACCAAGCCTTTTTCTAGCTAATTTGGCTTTGAAACTCCAGGTAGCCACCGTAATTTAGAGTCTGGCTAAGGGTCAGTCCTAGAAGGTCCAAGTGGTCTGCCAATTGTACAGGCACGTTTCCGAAAGTTGGAGATAGTGTGAAAGGACACTTTTTTTGCGGAGAAAAGACATGCCTGAGTTTTATTAGCGTTGAATTGCGCCCGATTCTCATCACCCCATTTTACTACATCGGTGAGAATCTTATCCATCCGCTCGACCATGTCCTTTCTCAACGCATCGATTTCCGTCTCGGTTCGGTTCTACAACTTTGCTGTCGTCTGCATACCCAAAGATACCAGGCTTAAGCAGATCGTTTATGTGTAGCAGAAATAAAGTTGCGGAAAGTACTGACCCCTGAGGTACACCGGCATTAATTACCATTGAGTCGGACGAACAGCCATCGACGACTACTCGGATCGATCGTTCCCTCAGGAAGTCCGAAATCTATGTACATAGACTGGTAGGCAGGCCGTATGCTGGAAGCTTAGCAATAAGGCCCTCGTGCCAAACCCTATCGAAGGCCTTAGAGATGTCAAGATACACAGCTAAAGCCTCGCCGTGTTTTTCTATAGCCTCGCCCAGTATGTGAGTGGCGTATGCTAGAAGATCCCCAGTCGACCGGTTTCGACGAAAGCCGTATTGTCGATCACTGAGGAGAGAGTTGTCTTCTAGATATGCCATGAGCTTCTTATTAAGGACACGTTCCATCATTTTACAAAGGATGGAGGTTACCGAAATAGGACGATAATTGTTCGAATCGGCACGACTATCTTTCTTAGGAACAGGTTGAAGTTCGCAAGCTTCCAACGCTTTGGAACTATCCCCGTGTGTAAGAGAGCGACGGAACAACCGTGTCAATACAGGAGTCAGTTCAGGTGCACATTATTTTTAACACTATTGCCGGTATTCTATCAGGTCCACTTGCTTTATTTACGTCTAAATACCGCAGCGTTTTGAATAATAATAAATACAAAACAAAGATCATAAAAACTAGAATGCCGCCTGCAGCGGGCAGAGTTCAAGCCGAAGGCTGTAGCTGCAGAGAGAGGAACCTCCTAACTATGCATGCCGTGTCCAGACCGACTGCCTTTTGCATCTGAGCCTTAACCTAATCGTCTAGCGATGAGCTCTTAAGAGCTCTTAAGAGTTCTTTATTACTGTTTGCTTGATGCCGATTTCTTTATGCAATCTGCTGATATACCAAACGACTGTGACATACCGAGATTTTTCTAGGTCTTGTCCTCGGAGAGGGATCTGAGAGTTCTTGTCTCGGACAGTTGTAAAACCTCTGAATTTACTGCTTTCCCTCGTTGCACATGCATAACCACACACTTCTCGATACCGAACTCAATCTTGATGGCGAAACCTCTGTGGTTTTTAATAGTTCCAACAAGTCTTGGGGTTTCGGTGCAAAGAGTTTGAGGTCGTCCATGTACAGTAAATGAGAACTTGAATGAACTTGCCACACTGCCGTCTGTCCAGATATTACTTCACCTCCCTCACGAAGACGACAATCTAAGTTTGAATCCTCAAGCCATTTGACTCCCCTGTGACTCAATGATATAAAAGCTATGGAAATGTATTAATTTTGTATTAATGTTAAAAAATATTTCTTTCTTTGTTACCTATGGTTTTTTTTTTTTTATTAGACATATAATTTTATATCAGACATATTTATAATTTATTCTACAACAACATTTATGATATAAGTCCATAAGCATGCCATTTGTATTAACTTTGAAAAAATAATTAACCTCAAACCATTTTGACTTGACATTGACTTGCAGGTGACGCAATGTTAAAAAGGCTATCGAAAATGTTTTATTTGATTATGCTGTATGATACATTTAAAAAAATTTCTTTATTACCTATGTATAATTTTTCAACTGACATATATTAATTCCATATACCAGAGATCTTGGCAAAATAGAATGATCGCTTAATTAAATTTTATAAACATCTTAATATTGGACTCTATTTTATATGGAATAAATTTCATTTCATTTCAACAAAGTGCCGAGAGAAATCAGACTTATATGCAATTTTTTTATTTATTATGTGGTCAAAATTGACTTGTACATTCTTCTATTACAAAGGAATGTAAATATCATGAATAAAAATATATATTTTTTAATTGTTGTAATTTATAACTGGATCAATTATTTCAAAATGTATAAAAACTCACTCTAAACACAACCTATTAGAGTAGTAACCTGTGTAAGTAGATGATTTTATTTTTTTAACAAAATGTTTGCTATCTGACGCTGTCAGTATGAGTTCTAGCGCATTGTGTCGGACACACCTCTTTGTTTGTTTCCATTTTCGCTAAAATTTGTAAAGTTTATAGTTTGTTGTTTTATTCGTGGTTATTGACACGCCTAAGCATACGAAAAAAACTGTTTTGGGTAGTCAGGCCAGGGAGTTTTTTATTCGCCACCGAGACTACTTTGAAAGAGAATAGCAAAACAATGGACCGTTATTACCACTGAATCTATACTAATCTATATCTATACTAATATTATAAAGCTGAAGAGTTTGTTTGTTTGAACGCTAGGATCTCGGGAAGTACTGGTCCGAATTGAAAGATTGGATAGTCTATTTTTTTCTTGATATTGGACGGAGCATGAAACAAGAATGTAACTGTTTCACGCTTTGACATACACATGTGAAAAATTTGGACATTGAATATAAAGCTATTTTATTTTTCTAAAAGGGATATCTGAAAATCGATATTCTCAGGAAATGAACCGATTTAACATTCTTTCACCAGCGGGAGAACCACGGGCGACCAAGGTCGAGAAGAAGCTCCAATACACGTGAAAAATTCAAGAAGGGAGACGATTTTTGCCAATCACTGATTTAGACGATTTTGCTAAGGAAGCTATTAGAAATCATATTTATGATTATTATAGAAGAACAGAGCTACCCACATTATTCAAGCTTCTAAACTCATTGAAACAAGCTGACTTGTTTAAAGGTGGCATTACTTTGTTGCGGCAAGTTATTAAAAATATTGGCTTTACTTACAAAAAAGTTAACAAAAGGAAGATCATCATGGAAAGAACAGATATTACTCTAGCTAGGTGTACATTTGTGAGGAAGGCAAAAAATATAAGTGATTGGAGGAAAGTTGTATTTCTGGATGAAACATGGTTAAACGCTAATCATACAGTGGGTAGAATTTGGACCGATGGCAAGGCACAGTCGTGTACCAAAGTTCCCGAGGGCAAAGGTGAACGCCTTATTATTTGTCACGCAGGTACAGCAAGTGGATTCGTTCCTAATTGTTTGCTTGCTTTTAAGTAAAAAAAAACTACGGAGTATCACGAGGAGATGAACTTTGAATTTTTTTTAGGTTGGTTCACACATCTACTAAGTAATTTAAAAGAGCCTATGACCATAATAATGGACAACGCATCCTACCACTAGGTCCAAATGAATAAACCGCCAACACAATCTAACCGAAAAAGCGAGTTAGTGAATTGGCTGGAACGATATTGGTATTACGGCAGACATTAAAATGCTAGAGTCAGAGCTTTTAGCCTTAGTTCGGCGTTATAAGCCAATAACTCCATCTTATGTTTTGGAGAGTTTTGGCATAAGAAAAAGGCCATCAAGTACTTCGACTACTACCCTATCACTGCCAATATAACGCTATTGAACTAATTTGGGCGCAAATAAAAGGTGTGCTTTTAATTTATGTAAAACTCAATTTTCAAGTTTTTTTAAAGTAACGTAAGTAACGTTTCCGAACGTAGCATAGAATAGGAGCATTAGATTTGAATGTATGATATTAGATTGCATGTATTTTTAGCTTCAGCTCAGCAATAAATGGTAATTTCATTATTACTTATAATAGATTTATTTCTTGAAACACTTTTTTCACAAATCCGTTTATTTTTAGGTTACGCCGTAAGAAATAACACTTCGCTGCCATTTACGGCAAATAAAATGTTGACCCTACTGCAAGATGCCATCAACAATGTTAAACCTGAATACTGGTCGAAAGTCGTGAATAAAATAAAAAGGGACATGTCTGATTGGGATCGAGATATCCAAATTGATAACACAATAGAGTCATCGTTAGTAATATCCTTTACGGAATCTGACGATGAATTAAGTAACGATTCGGATATTACTGACTCTGATACTAGTTGAAAAAATATAATGTATAAATGTATAATGTAAACACTATAGATAAAAGTCTTGTATAGCGTTTACATTGTGTGTTCAAATCGCAAAAGTATGAACCGCCGCCTCCCCTTCCAACAGCGGCGTGTGGCTGTACTGTTATTGGCAGGCATGTTGTTTATCATCAGATACGTATCCTGCTCGTGACGTTACTCAGTACCATAAAAAATTGGAACTAGGTCCAGTTCAACTATGATAAACTACGCACATTATATGGCGGATTTACACATTGGCTACCCCAAAACTATTCAACTACAACCGCCTGGTTTTGCTTTTCTTAATTTTTCTCTTTGCTGTTTGCCAGTGTAATGTTCCTCTTACAAAAAGTTTAAAAAAAAACTATTTTCCTGTAACATTTTGAAAAAGTGGCAAGGTTCTGTCCACGATACGGTGGCCACAGCTTCCAATAAATTCAAAAATGGGATAGAACAAGGACTGCAGTTTCAACAAGAACAAAATTAAAAATTTTGATTAACCCCCGACTACCTTAGATTTGTTATCTGTACAACATTCTACTAGTCAAGCCCTTTCATTTGATACCCATATTAAGGGAATTGTGAAAAAGGAAATGTAATTCGCCATTTTGTGGTAGCGGCCATCTTGGATTTCAAATTTGTCAGAGTGCAAAGTATTCTACTAATCAAGCCCTTTCATTTGATACCCATATTGAGGTAGTAGTGAAAAATATTATATAATTCGCCATTTTGTGGTGGCGGCCATCTTGAATTTGAAATTTGTTATAGCGTTTAGTACTCTGCTAGTCAAGCCCTTTCATTTGATACCCATATTGAGGTAGGTTGTGAAGAAATATTTTGTCCGCCATTTTGTGGAGGCGGCCATTTTGAATCGATATTAACCAAACATAGCTAAGAACACCCGCACGGATATTAACTTTCAAAAAAAACCGCATCGAAATCGGCCCATCCGTTTGAGCTCTACGGTGCCACAGACAGACACACACACACACAGACAGACAGACAGACAGACAGACAGACAGACAGACCGACAGACAGACAGACAGACAGACTTCGACGTCAAACTTATAACACCCCTTTTTTTTGTCGGGGGTTAAAAAAAGAGCATGGTTGTGGATTTTTGCCGGCAAGATTTTCCACACTACAGGTATATTTGTGGCATCATCATATGTTTTAATGACAGTTGTAAAGAATAATGACGACTTTTTGCAATTTTATAGAAACTTTTCCGTCACTACCTAAAAACTCGTTGTAAACTGTAAAATTTGATCGATAAGCCAGTATTTTAATCCGTATTTGAAGCTGTCCAAAATTAGAGCCGAACTATTTTAGGTAGAGTGTAAAAAAATTAAACACTAGGGGTCTTATATCATCTCCGAACTATTTTATGACATACAAACATAAATTTAATTTTTTGACTAAATTTGCCGCCCTAGGCTTCAGCATATTTCGACTATTTATCTTAGCAGTATATATACCCCATCACTAAATGTATTTTTTGCGTTACGTTTAACGCATATCATTTGGCTTATGATTATTTCAATTTTATTTTGTAGACTTTTTTAGTATTAAAATTAACGTGGTTGTTACACATATTTAATTGGATAACGGGACACTCACGTATATACGGTCGGTCAATCCGACTCGAGTTTCGGCCGCGTCCGTCCGTTTTGGCACAGTGCCAAACGGGCAGCCGCCGCGCGTGTGCACTCGCCTTGAAAAAGGCCGCCGGACGCGGCCGAAACTCGAGTCGGATTGACCGACCGTATATACGTGAGTGTCCCGTTATCCAATTAAATTTTTGTAGACTTCTTAGATTAGGTAGACTAGAACATTCTAATTGGGTCTCATTTAATTTACTGGTAACAGTTATTAATGATTCAAATATTACTGAAGCGGAGCAGCTGAAATACTAAGTAATAATATTGTAAAACGCAGCAACTTTCATGATACGTTTCGTGTTACAAAACTAGCCTTAAGTGTCATACGGATCATGCTACAGCGCTTAGAGTATAAGAACCTCTTTTTGTTTGAAGTCATTTAAAGAAGGGTAAAATATATTTTACTTCAGAGTTGCAACTGATCAGAATGATGCTGAATGATACTGCACTGCCGTAAAAACGACGTCGTTTCATTCACGTTCCAGAGATACAAACGAAGAGGTTTGACTCTACTTTCGTGATAAGAAAGTCTAGGTGTGGAATGCGTTGCCCGAGTGGGTATTTCCCGATGGTAATAATCTTGGTGTCTTCAAAACGACAGTGAATCGGTTTATTCCAGGCAAGCTCGCTCCATCGTAGACACATCGTCGCTTAACAACAGGCGAGATGGCGGTAAAGTTTAAAACAACAATGCTTAAAAAAAATATAGTCATAGGTACTAGCGATAGAAGTGAAGACTTATAACTCAGAATTTGATATCTCACTTTGGAAAATACGCGAGTGAAACTGGTGGGCGCTGCTGGTCTGGAATAAATCTTCAAAGCATTGTCGTCCAAATAAGCCTTCTAAGAAAAGTTCTAAGTTCTAAGTAAGATGGCATGGGAAAAGAGAGGCCTATACCCAGCAGTGGGATAGAGAAGGCTGTGGATGATGATGAAGAAAAGTTCTTAGAAAACTCGAGACCATTGCCATCTAGAAATGCGAAAGCATTTCTTTTCCATTACTATTTTACCATATTCACCAGAGTCCTGAGCTCACCCGAAGATTTCGTGTGTCGAAAAATCTGTGTGAGGTGCACAAAATAAAGATTTCACTTCAAAAAAAATTTTGAATCGAATCAAAGTTGAGGAAATGTCCCGCCTCATATTCTCGGTTTGCCCTCTAGTGTTCACAAAGCTTTAGAAGCTAAGAGTAAGTGTTTACCGGTGGCACGTCCTGCGGCGTCCGAGGAGCGGCCGGGTGCGCCGGCGCGGGCGGCGCCAGCAGCGAGCGCGGCGCCGCGCCCCGCGCCACGCTCAGGGCTTCGGGCCGCCGCGCGCCCGCGCCCCGCTGCGCCTCCGCCTTGCGGACCAACTCCAACCTACAACCACAGTATGTTTAGCATAAGTGGCACAGACGAGATCACAGTAACGCGGTTTACCACAGTGAATTTCTTTTTTTTTGTTACTGAAAACCTGAAGGCAAGGCTATAAAACCAACATGTGCAACTCTTAGCCTAGACACCGACTGCTGTATGTATTCGTATAAGATCAACATAGAAATAACTGAAATAAGTCCACTTAAATGTGGTTTGGATGCATTATGCTGTTTTGACTTTAGGAAAATATTATTTTAGCTAGCGGCCCGTTCCGCCTTCGCTCGGATATCTTAACATATAAATTACGCAATACGTTGTTTGTCCGCGATTTTCGATTAACCCCCGACTATCTCGGATTTGTAATTTGTACAACATTCTATTAGTCAAGCCCTTTCATTTGATACCCATATTGAGGAGGGTTTTGTGAAAATAGTAATCTAAAATGTATAAATGTAAAAACGGCGAATGCCATTTTGTGGTAGCGGTAGCGGCCGTCTTGGATTTGAAATTTGCCATAATACATAGTATTCTACTAGTCAAGCCCTTTCATTTAATACCCATATTAAGGAAGATTGTCAAGAAATATTTTGTCCGCCATTTTGTGGAGTCGCCATCTTGAATCAATATTTATCAAAAATAGCTAAGAACATCCGCACGATAATAACCTTCAAATAAAAAAAAACGCATTGAATCATCCATTTGAGCTCTCCAGCATAGAATAGGTAATGGACACTCCCCAACCCCCACCAAGTTCTCAAGTTCAAGTTCCTCACCCATCAGACCATTTCGGATATGCTAGGAGCACTCAACGAAGGGCTGGTATAAATGCATTATTAATAAAGTCAATGTCGTTTATAGAACTGTGATAGGTGGTGTAGTTATTTTTGGGCATTTCTCTGAAGCATGCTCTCAAATTTGCACTTGGGTAGCGATTTATTCTTGAAGTCGCCAAATACATGTTTCACGTTGAATGTCCGATTTAATTTGTTTTGAGAATCTGCTATTTTGAGAATCTGATATTATGCGAATGAGCCGTATCAAACAAATTGCTAACAAAATATAATCATGGTGGGTTGTTGTGCTGTTTACGGTTGTCTATGAACTAAACTGGACAAGAATAAAAGCTTTTTTAAATTTCCTAAGGATAAAATAACGTAAATTTTATAATAACTTTTACCTCAAAGTTCGTAACTTACACAGCCAGTACAGTGTGGCCAACCTAGTGAATATTTACTAAAACTGGTAATAGTTTATTCCTTCTTGGGTAATATGCGAATGTGTACGTACGAACAGAAATAGATATCTATATAATTATCTAATCATTTTTTTGTTTGATTTTACGCGGCGATATATACACTCTTTTCATTAGAATAGCAAAATTTTGCTCTGTTCTATTTATGTAACTCAACATTAAATAAAGATTGTAAATCACTTTATGTCACCAGGTGAACTCAAGAGGCACAACTATTCAATTCAATATTCAATAAAACAATTCAGTAGTCTTAGACATAAGGCACATTTTCATACATGTCTACGAACGACAGCTGCGTAGTTGTGTGAGGAATAGGTAACGCGTCAGCGGCTTTTGTATGGAGAAATGCTCAAGTGTCCGGGGTGTGTCTACGGTGAACGTACGGTGGTACGGTGGTCCACAGAAAGACAGACATCAATGTCAAACTAATAACATCCCTGTTTTTGGTTGGGGGGCTAAAATGTGTTTGGTGTTAATAACTTCATAGATATAATTTAAGTTCATAAAAAATTGGTGTACCTATTTGACTTCAATTTCCTTTCAGCTAAAAGAAAGTATGTGGCAGTGATGTGATTGTAGTCATTTTTCTCCAAAGATTCCAATATCTGCTCTTTGGTGGCAATCTGGCCATGTATCATTTTCTGTACAATTACTCCTTTATCGTCTTCGGAAAGCTGTTCTTTAGCAACAAGTGGAGTGTCAAAATCTTCTACTGTGACGCCTTCTCCTGCCGTCACCCAGGGGTCAGTTGCTATTTCAGATAATGTCGCTCGTTTTTCTGGCTCTCTTACTAACATTCTACCTATAAGTCTAAAATTAAATATTTGATTAATAATACAATGAGCTAGTTGTGTAATTAAAGAGAATATCATTCTGTTAATAATAGTAATTGAACAAGAAGTCTAATAGTTAATAATTTTTGCAATAAAGGTGCCAATAACTTGAGATAAACAAAATAATAGTCTTTAGTAATTTTAAAATAGCTAAATAAGAAATAGACCATCTTTAACAAACTTACCTTTTACAAGAGTTTGATATATGACTTGGTATAGTATATTTACAGTCCATTATCATAGTTAATGTTTCGCTGTCATTAGCTTCTTGGAATGGTGCCTGTCCGCAGACCAGCATGTACAGAATCACTCCGAGAGACCACACATCTACGGCTGGGGCATCATACGAGTCTCCTAGTAAGATCTCCGGTGCTGAGTAAGCTAACGAGCCACATGAAGTTTCTAGTTTCTGACCCGGGCAGAATTTATTACTAAATCCAAAATCTGTTAATTTGACTACACCTAATTTTTCAAAAAATACTACATTTTCAGGTTTTAAATCACGATGGACTACATGTAACCTGAAAATAAAAATTATCACTTTTATTATCATTGAACTATAGCCTTTTAAAGCTATTTTAAGCTTGATCTCCAGTGCTTTTTCTACAACATGGAAATTGTCTATAACGGTAAGCTACTTCATATTTATAGTAATAAATTAGATTATTAGTTTTATTATTGTCTGTTTGATGTTTTATAACTTTTAAGCTATTTACATCCTTCTCCCTATTGTTTTATACATGTCAGTATTGGACCAGGTATTTCAAAGGCACATTATATTTATATCATGTTACATGTGGCCTACAATAACATCTTAAGGCTTCCACTGTGTACAAAGAATGGTGATTAAACTCATTATATGCCATGTGATGTAAATTATACAAGTTAACTTTTAATGTCTTAATTTAAAATTTAATTTAATTTTGAAGTCAAGATTATTTAATTATTATTAACTCACCTATGACAATATGAAATAGCACGAACTATCTGACGAAAGTAATCACGAGCAAGTGTTTCTGATAATCCTGTTTCATGTCTCATTATGTAGTCATAAAGATCGCCCCCATCACCTAGTTCTAATATTAAATATAATTTAGTTTGGGTATCAATAACTTCATACAGCCGTACCACATTAGGGTGTTGGACCAGTTTCATACAGCGGACCTAGAACAGCACATAAAATATTAAGACATTAAGTGTGTTCACTGTAATTTTAAAAAAATTATGAAATTCAATCTTCAAAAACTATAAAAAAACACAAAACAATGTAGGTACATTAAATTTTAAGTGTTGCATTACAAACAAAAAAGTCTTACTCTTTACAACATTAGAACAGATTAATAATGAAATCAATAAAAATATATAACTACATAATTATTATCACTGAGTTAAGAGTATCCATGGAGGAAATAGAATAACTACTGTAGTCTAAAATTTATCATAATGTATGTATATAAATGTTAACAGAAATATATTTAATCTGTTATTGTATACAATTCCTAGGAAATGTATGTAGCTCCTAAAATCACCCAGGAATTTGTGAAATAAATTATATCAGACTTAATAATTAATCTATACAAGACATGTCCTAAATAGCAATTGGAAATGTAGTAAAACATTGAAGATAGCCCAACTCAGAGCACCCCAACTCCACCTAGTCTTGTTGCTACTATCAAGTCAAAATATAATATTTGCCTATCAAGTGCTAAGCACAATCTTACTAACCATCAGGTCAGGTCATCATAACAGCGCACCATTCCATAAATTGAAAAATACTACAGGTTTATGTATTTTGTAATGTACAAATACTTGAAAATTACCTCTTGAAACAGATGCGACTTGGATACTTCATCTAATTTGCTTTTGTCTATCACTTTTACAGCCACCTTTTCTCCAGTAAAAACATGTCTGGCCAATTTCACAACAGCAAAATGTCCAGATCCCAGAGTATCAAGCAAATCATAGAGACCTGCTATTTTAGTATCATATGGCCCGACCCCAACACCACCTATGTTTCCACAGTTATTGTTCATGATGGAGTATCTGTAATTGAATCACAATATTTGCTATATTTAATCAATTGCTTGTCAACATGTTAGGATATTGTTGTCATAGTCACATTCAATTTGTTTGTTTTCAATTAGGTACCAGGTTCCAGTTACTCTGGTGAAACATTTGATATTTTATTGATAATACGATAATTTAAGACATATAGATTTTTTTTGTTATAAATACAGTCTTATTAGATATTTTGTTGACCTAGTTAGGCCGTAAATATAGAGAGTAGGCAGGAATATCTTCCAAAGGAGATTGAAATATAATCTACAAAAATACAAAATATAGGACTTTAAATGGACCATATGTTAGAATAATATGAATAGAAGACGTGATAGAAAATATGACATATCACTTACCTTTACAAATAGGTAATAGTAAAATGAATTTTTTGGATCGGCAAGAAAATACAGCATAGGAAACGCACTAAGCAGTTTGTTTCAAGTACACAAGATGAATCAGAATCCTATAGACATGTTCCATGTAGAGCGCTGTGTTTTGTTTCTTAATTGGAGGAATAGAACAACGTCATTTTATTATAAATCTTAAAATTGTAAAATAGATTGATCTACAAGAGTCACTAAAATCGCCATTTCCCAAAAATTCGTTCGTTCTACAACTTTATTTGTCAATGAATCCATAGATTTTTTGGTTTTTTTTATGTTGTCACAGATTGAAGAACAATATTTGATTTTGAAACAGATAATGTTTATTTACAATGTAAGTATTAAACGGGCTTGAACAGCTTGATTATCTGTAGACCTACAGTAGTCTATGGATAATTCAGGTGTGCTTAGTGTAAGTAGTTAGTTAGGTAGTAGCAGTGTACTACTTAGTCTGTGGTAGCCATGTGTCGTTACGGGTTTTTTCAGGTAACGGAACGTAAACGTTACGCATATCCAAATAGATGGTATCAAAACTATTTATTTTTCATAACCATTTATTTTCGTATTTCATCGTAACGGGATATGATTTAGTTTTCAATAACCGAACGCGTTATATATCTATGCGTCTTTCTTCCTCACACTTATACTACTACGTATATATCTCACTCGCTCTAACCGTTGCGATACAGTTATGGTCATAACTTCAAAATCACTACCGATTGCGTTGCACGCAAAGAACTGTAGACTAAGTTGCGCGATAAAGCAAGCAATGGTTGTCATGGAATTTTTAAAGTGCATAACGATGTTATGGTTATAACTTCAAAATCACTACTGATTGCGTTGCACGCAAAGAGCTATAAACTATGTTGCCCGATAAAGCGAGCAATGGTGGTTATAGAATTTTAAAAGCACATAACGATACTTGAAATATAAATAGTTGTAAGATTTTAACATACCGTGTTTTCGTTATGAAGTCATATAAATAGTTATACAACGCTTTACGATATATAACGACCATAGGTATTAGGTAGCACAGAGGAAGTAATCACTACGTTATTAGGTAGGTTTGTAGTGTAGTGTAGTTCTCATTGTATTTTAGTTTTGTAAATAAAGTATTAAACTATTAGCAATTTCGCGGTTTTTATTATATTGATTGTGTAGAGGAAAGCTAGGGCTGATTCAAATTGATACAGATAAAAATTTCAAACATGTCAATGTCATTATTTAGAACCGGTGCGGTGTGTAGTGTGTAGGTATTTCTGTTCATGTTTTTCGTAAAAAAATAAAAACCATTTCGCTTCGTTCCCAGTGTAAAATTACAAAAATCAATAGTCGTGTTTTGTTGTGTAATGAGACCTAGTATCGATTTAAAATATAATTCCTGTTCCCGTCGTTGATTCTTTTCAAACATGGTTTTGGGTCATAGTTTTAGTGTAGAACAAAGAACACAAGATATTCAAATCACAGAAGATGTTTCATTTGATACAATGCTGCTGAATAAACCAACTCTAAAAGGGTTGAAGAAAGCTGGTTTTTTTGAGGCCGTCACCAGTTCAATTGCATGGCATTCCCTTGGGAAAGTGTGGCTTTGGTAAGTAGCTAGCTTTGTAACAAATTAGTTTCAAAGCGAAACAGCGGTATATAAATTTAACTTGTCTGCCACCCTCATTTTTTGTCATTGCAAGGGTGTAAAGCGAAATTCAATTTCCAAATAAATCTTTGGTTGTTAAACATGAACTAGGTTTTTGTGAACATTGTTTAACTACAACAAGTTTCAAAACTGAATGTTTCAATATTTTGTTGAATATCTTTTATTGCTGGAGACTTTTGCAGCAGGTTAGTGGGTGGTACAAAGGTAAAATATCAAACTTCCACTATTGCCACTGTATAGGATAGGCTTTCCATTATATAAGCCACCTTTGCAGCAGTAGGTGATTTTGGGAACGTAAACAAACAGACTGTTTAAGTAACCCTACGTAATAGGATAAAGTAGGTTTATTGTTAATAGCTACAATATATTAGGTATTTCTTCTTTGGTGAGAACTGCTTTGTGTTTTGTTTCATCTTACAATTGATTCAATTAATAAATCGCAAATAAACTTGTATGAAATTGTTTTTTAATTTTATATTTAAAAAATGTATTTCTTTTTTATTTTGGCACCTAAAATGTGCCTCCTATAACCTCATATAAATTGCCATTCCATAAGAATAAGAATATTTTTATTGCTATTGACATGGACATTGTTCATTTTTAAGAGGCTTTGGGCTTAAACGTGTCCATTGACTTTCACTGACATCATAAATTAAACTTGATAGCTTCTAGCAGTAGGTGTCAGAATATTATCATTTTGTAGTAGTAGAAATATTACTTATGCATATTTCCCATAAGTAAAGCGAATGTTGACAAGGTTATTTTGAAACAACACTACAACATTTTGTACTATTCGAGGGCCAGAGTCGTTATTGGAGGATGCCATCGATTTCCGAAGGTCAGCTAGGGTCGTAAAATGCATTTTCATAAAAAAAAAACAAAAGTAATAAAACAATCTTCAAATACGAAACACACAAACACATGACACAACAAAACATAAACAAACAGTTTACAATTACACATTTTGTTTCGACGTATATACAGTGTTGCATTGTAAAAATATCTTAATATCGATCTAAAAAAATCAATAATGATCGATGTGAAGTGAAAGCAGGTGCGATGAAGAACCATTACACAAAAAAGGCCAGCTACAGTGTTGCTTACAAATCACTTAAATCCGACATTCATTGTTCAATTCAAACATAGTTTTTAAAATAAAAAAATATTTTCAATCAAGTAAAACAATCAATTTTATTGAAAGCTTACAGACTGGCAAGATAATTGGTTGAGAGGTCGGAAATAAATATTAAAATACTTTTATCATTAGTTTTTAGTTTATTAATCTGGGTACTAAAATAATGCATGATAATTGTTTACAAAAATAAACTAATTTGTTTTTTTTTTACGAGCAGGACATGTGCCTTGTGGTAAGCAACACACCTATTACCACATATTACACTAATTTGTTTACTAAATCAAATTATCAAGAACATGTTGTCTACAGATAGCCCAAGTTTTAACAACTTCCTTTATGGAACATAATTTTTAAATTAATAAATAAGAATTATACCTCACAAATAAAGTGCTTTTACTGTATTGTAAATTTTATACAATCCTGAAACTACCCTTTTTTTTTTACAGATTTACTGTTAGAAGCAAAATCGGGCACAGGAAAGACAGCAGTTTTTACTGTAATTGCTTTGGAAAAATTGGATTTGAATATAGGTGTGCAAACTGTAATACTTGCTCCAACTAGAGAAATTGCTTACCAGATATCATCTGTGGTTTCCGAAATTGGTTCACAATACAAAGGTTAGCCAAACATGTTTCTTTAGAAGTTTTTGGTACTTACCATCAATCAATGTTCTTGTACAGGTGGAATTAAAAAGGCAGCTAAAGTGTTGGAATATTTTCTAAGGCAGTGTCGGTCAAAATAAGCTAGAAACCAAAGAAGTTTTGTGGATATTATAATAATATTTAATTATAATAAATCTCAAACTTGTTTGGTCCATTTGTGTTATATTCCAAAAGCTGGCAGGAAATTTTGGGTAGGTATTGAGGCAAGGTGAAAACTAGTCACATAACTCTCCTATCATACCCCAACACGGAGGTGCAGATGAGGCTGTTGAGTAGTGGGGCAAAATGAATCCATGCATTTTTTACATTTACATCTAATATACAATGTGTCCAGTCAGAGGTGTCGGAGCCAGCAATGGCATCAAATACGATACATTTTATCGAGAAATTGCCTCTCATAAGTAGTTTTTTCCCTACCATAATAAAATGGCAGCCATTTTGTTTTTTTTGGAATCAAAGCACTAGTGATTGTACTAATTTCGCCATAGCTACCTATGTAGAGGGCCTAAGAACACAAAATAAGTCTCATTCGACAGCTAGATATGTAGTAAATAAGGAGAAAAATAAAAAAATAAATAAATAATAGTAAAAGAACAACAAAAAAATTGGTAAATTTTTTTTTATATTTTTTGCGTTTATTTCTTAGATTACTAGTTTTTTCAAAAAATCTAAGCTGTTAACTAGCTACAATTTTTTTTAAATCAAAAGTATGGGATATTTGCTAAAAAATTACATTTACATCTTAATCCTACGTAAAGTAGTTTAGAAGCTATGATAGTTTGAATACGACCCTTAAAAGCGCGTCTATTCCGATAGTAAAGCACGAGACTTCCGATTTCGAGGAATTTCAAGGTCGAGTCTTTGACAATGCCATTCTTAGTAGGACCAGGTAAAAAAACCAGTGTTACCTAAGTTAAGGAAACTGACTATGTTAAACAGTTAGACAGATCTATTTATTTCCATAAAGCCACAAACTCAGAAATCCTAAAAATTATTAAAAATTTAAATCCAAATAAAGCACCAGGGTGTGATGGCATTAGAGCAGTGGATATCTTGCGTTTATCAGACAGGATAGTTGATTCAATTACCCGTCTGATCAACGTAAGTGTTGCTACTGGGCGTTATCCTAATCAACTAAAAACTGGTATTATCAGACCTATACATAAAGTTGGTAGTACCCAGGATTATTCAGCATATCGTCCCATCACACTGTTGCCAGTTATTGATAAAATCATCGAAAAATACTTATGTAAGATTGTTCAAAAATTTTATGCACATAACGAGGTCTTATGTCGTCAGCAATACGGATTCCAACCTAAAAAAAGTACCACCCTTCTGTTGTCTTGCTTTACAGATGAAATGAACAGATATATGAACGAAAAAAAGCAGGCAATTATAGTTTTCATTGACTATAGTAAAGCGTTCGACACTCTTAGACATGATCTTTTAATTCAGAGGCTGGATGACAGTGGTGTGCGTGGAAATTTGTTGGAGTGGTGTAGGGATTACGTTAAAGGACTCAGCTATCGGGTTAAAGTGGACGGGACCTGCAGTGACTCAATTGAGATCACAGAGGGAACTGCGCAAGGCTCAGTTTTTGGTCCGTTGCATTATTTGATGTATGTAAACAGTTTAACTAATGTTCTAAAACACTGTAGCGTGTACCAATTTGCTGACGACACATGCTTAGTAGCTGCTCACAAAGATATAAGTATTGCGATGGAAAAAGTTCAGGAGGATTTTACGACACTATGTAAGTGGTCTCATGACAGCGGTTTGGTGCTCAATGCCGATAAAACTAAATACCTCCATGTCCACTCTAGCCATATTCTAAATACATGTAACGTAAGGGTTAAAGTAGTGGCACATAGTCATGACTGTCTGCATGGTGGAACCATTTTTGTGATGTTAATTGCAAAGAAATTAAAAAGGTCATGAAGCCTTATACTTGGGTCTTGTAATCGATAGCAGGTTTAACTGGTCGAAGCATGTCGAGAGGACGTGTACTAGACTGCGAGCCGTTTTGGCTAGGTTTTTTGCTATTAAAAGTAGGGTACCATTTAGCGTTCTGTTGACTATGTACAAGGCACTGGTGGACAGTATTATTTCTTACGGTTTGAGTAGTTATGGACGAATATATAAGACATATTTAGATCAAGTATTTAATTTACAGCTTAGGATTTTAAAATTAACTGTGCCTACAAAAATTAAAAATCAATTTAATAATGATCCTACTGGACTTTTTAAGTTCTGTGGTGTATTACCAGTACATAAGAAACTCTGTTTGAATTTACTTCAGGAACAATATTTTCGCACCGAAATTCAATTCCCAAAAAGTGGTAATACTGTGACCAGGAGTATGTCAAACGGAAGTCTTTCACTGCCCAGGTTTAAGAACATTTATGGGAAGAGAACATCCAAATATATGATACCGGACTTAAATAATAAACTGCCGAAAGAATTAAAAAATAGCTTTACACAAAAAAACATAACATTTAAACTGAAACAGTTTTACTTAAATACTTAACCTGATAATTTGGAGCAACCTGTATCAATGCGCGTGGTGCGCGATCGCTGCAACTGGTGACTGTTGTAGTGTGCGTATTGCAAACCGGTATTGCATAGGTCGGTGCATGCGTCCACGGGGCAGTGGCGGTTTTGTGTGACGTCACCATTGCGCGCATGTATGAGGCTGTTATCTTGACTAATTTGTTTTAATAATGTATGTTATATTGCGGGTAGAATAATTAATTTATGTCGAGAATTAGTTGTCTGGACAAATCAATTAGATTTTAAGGCAACTTATGTTTTGTAAGAAAAAAAATCTGTTACTAAATAAATTTAAAAAAAAAGTGTGAGTGAGACAAAATTACGGTTGTATATGGATTAGGGGGCCCAATCAGGTCAGTCGTCCCTCGCTCCGCGTTGCGATTACACTTTCTTGCGCCTACATACTGTGCCTTGTTATCGTTGAACCTTTTAGTGAAGTTTTTGTTTTGTTATTGGACTTTTTGTTTTGTTATTGGACTCTTGAATTTTGTTATTTTAGTTGAAATGGAAGACGGCCAATATTCAAGCTGAGACGTCGCTGACATCAATTTCGTCTATGGATTGTGCAACGGTAACGCTAACAGAGCTGTTACAGAGTATGCGAGAAGATTTCCAAATAGACCAACGCCGAATGCCCGCACATTCATACCAATACATCTACGTCTTGCTGAAAATGGAATTAGAAAAGCCGCCGACGAACGATTTCGTTTCATATCACCGCGTGAGGAAGAAGAGATACGAGGGGTGATCCAAAAGTAATGATAATCAATAATAAACACAATGAATAAAATCAAAAACTAAATTTATTTCTCAACATAGTCTCCTAGCAAGTCTATACATTTAGTCCATCTCTTTTCTAAACCTAAAATTCCCTTAGAAAAAAAATCTTTATCTTGACTCTCAAAAAAGTCCTCAACCGCGGCCATCACGTCGCTACCATCGTCAAATTTCTTGCCCCGGAGGTGTTCCTTGAGTCGTGGAAAGAGATAGAAGTCACTGGGGCTAGATCTGGTGAATAGGGGTGTTCCACCAGCTCAAAGCCCGCTTCCTGAATGACAGCCATGGCAATTGCAGCTTTGTGAACCGGTGCGTTGTCTTGATGGAACAGCACTCCAGCCCGCAGTTTGCCTCGCCTTTTCTCCTTAATAGCCTCCCGCAATCTTCTTATTTGTTCTGCATAGTAGGAGCCTGTAATAGTGGGCCCCTTTTCCAAGTAGTCCACCATGATTATTCCTTCAGCGTCCCAAAAACAGACGCCATAACCTTCCCTGCTGAGCTTGACACTTTGAATTTCTTCGGCGTCGGTTCATCGGATCGTTTCCATGTCATCGATTGTTGTTTTGTTTCAGGATCAAAATGGTGGATCCAGGTTTCGTCCATGGTCACAAAACGTGACAAAAATTATCCTTGTCTGCCTGGAACTTTTCGAGATTTGCTCTTGACATGTCGACTCGTTTCTTCTTTGCTCGTCGTTTAACATTTTCGGTACCCAACGCGCGGAGACCTTTCTCATATGCAATTCGTTCACAAGGATTCTTTGAATGCTGCCATATGAGATCCCTGTGACCTCAACTACATGCCTGATAGTCACGATCTTCCAATACAACTTCTTCAACTTTTTCACATTTTCTCCAGTGAGGGACGTCGATGGGCGCCCTTCGCGGTGTTCGTCTTCCGTCGATGTTCTTCCCAGCTTAAACTCCTTAGCCCAGCGTGCAACTGTGGAATATGGAGGAGAACAGTCCCCTAATGTTTCCACCAAGTCGCTGTGTATGTCTTTGGTAGACATTTTTTTCAAGCAGAGGTATTTAATGACAGCTCTGATTTCGTGTTTTTCCATTTTGATGTTCACTCCTTGACAGCCCGTATTCAAATGAATGTAGCTCCCGGGAATCGTGGCCTATTTATATGATTTTTTTTCCTGAACTAGTGGGTAATTGAGCAAGTGACTGTAATTTTTTTGTATTTTTGTGTGCACTAGAAATAACTGATTATCATTACTTTTGGATCACCCCTCGTATTACAATTAATCACAGAAGACCCTAAACTGAGTGTCCGGCGTATATCAATTAGGCTTGGTTTATCCAAATGGGCAGTGTGGCGTGTTTTGAAAAGGGAAGGATTGCATCCGTACCATTTTAGGCGGGTGCAAGAGATAAATGTACCTGATTTTGCGAGGTCTGTTTTTTGATCGTGGTTACAAAGAAGATTGAGAACGCACCCAAATTTTTTGAAAAAAAATATGTGGACCGATGAAGCTACATTCACACGATCTGGATACACAAATCATCGCAATGAGCATCTTTGGCTCCAGGATAATCCTCATGCTGTGAGACCAAGCTCTTTTCAACACCAATTCTCGGTAAACGTGTGCGCAGGAATGATCGATGACATTTTGATTGGCCCACTCATTTTGCCAGCCACAATGAATGGCCCTAGATTTCTGGAGTTCTTGGAAACTGACTACCTGGATGCAATAATGGAAATACCTCTGACCTATAGGTCAGGGATGATACTCTAACTAGACGGAGCTCCGGCGCACTTCGCTACAAATGTACGCAATCATTTAAACGAGCGTTATTCACCGTGGATTGGACGCGGTGGAACAATTGCTTGGCCACCACGTTCACCAGACTTGACCCCACTTGATTTTTTCCTGTGGGGTACGATGAAGCAGAAAGTGTATGTCGACGTACCAAATACACGCGAGGAGCTGATTCAAAAAATTATCCAAGTCGGAAATGAATTAAGGGGAGACAAACAAATGATCCGATGCTCTACACAACATGTGTCAGTCAGAGCAACAGCATGTCTGCAACACCACGGCGGACATTTCGAACAATGGCTGTAACATTTGTTTTTTATTTGCTAAATTAGATATCATAACAAATTATTCAGCATTTTATTTAATTTTTTGAATAACTTCCGGATTACACACGCTATTATAACGGTTCATAGTTAAACTATCATAGCTTCTAAACTACTTTACTTAGGACTAAGATGTAAATGTATTTTTTTAGCAAATATCCTATACTTTCTTTTATAAATAAAATATTAGCTAGTTAACAGCTTAGTTTTTTTGAAAAAGCTAGTAATCTAAGAAAAAAACGCAAAAAAATATATTAAAAAAATTACCAATTTTTTTGTTGTTTTTTTTACTGTTATTTATTTATTTTTTCCTTTTCTCCTTTTTTACTACATATCTAGCTGTCGAATGAGACTTATTTTGTGTTCTTAGGCCCTCTACATAGGAAATTAGTACAATCACTAGTGCTTTGATTCCAAAAAAAAACAAAATGGCTGCCATTTTATTATGGTAGGGAAAAAACTACTTATGAGAGGCAATTTCTCGATAAAATGTATCGTATTTGATGCCATTGCTGGCTCCGACACCTCTGACCGGACACATTGTATAAAATTCTTCTGTCACGGGGTGCGTAATCTAACTCCTCCGAAACGGCTTGACCGATTCTCATGAAATTTTGTGAGCATATTGAGTAGGAATCGGCCAACATCTATTTTTCACACCCCTAAGTGATAAGGGTTGTTCACCCCTAAAAATATTTTTTTAATAAGTATTTGGTATTTTTTTTTTGTTTTTATTTTTTTATAATGTGGCATTAAAAATACATAAAACCAAAATTTTTACCCTTTTATCACCAACCCGTATTTTTTAATCTAAACTAATATTATAAAGCTGAAGAGTTTGTTTGTTTGAACGCTAGGATCTCGGGAAGTACTGGTCCGAATTGAAAGATTATTTTTTCTATTAGATAGTCCATTTATCGAGGAAGGCTATAGGCTATAGAACATAACGCTACTATTAATAGAAGTGGAGCATGAATCAAGAATGTAACAAAATCGGGAAAAAATATTCCTTTTTGAGAGTTTTCGTACGTTTCGTGCTTTGACATGACAGCATGTGTCTAAGATTGCGTCATTGAATATCACAGATTACATACCTCTTGAATATAAAACCTTTGCTAATCAAATTTGTTTATAAATATGAGTTGGTACGACCAATTTCCGACAGGTGGCGTAGCAGGTAGCTGAAGAGGTGTTTTGTTTGAAAGCGATATTATCAGGAATGACTGAACTGATTTCAGTCATTCTGTCATGGTTGTATATGTACGGGATCCTGATGAGTGCTATATAATGTACCACGGGCAATGCCGGGGCGGACATCTAGTAATTATATAAAAATCAATGCCACTTTTCGTTGTAAGTGAACTCCTTCTAAACGGCTCGACCGATTTGAATGATTTTTTTTTGTATACGCTTTGGTTTTGCTGGGCCCTGGAAGGTTTAGATTCACAAATTAGCCCGGTTGATGGCACTGCACTTGATATTTTGGTTACTATCCGAGCGAAGCCGGGAAGGGCCGCTAGTTTTCAATAAATATTTGGCTTGGCTTGGCTTATCCAGAAGTGCAGTAAGTTCTATACTAGAACGAGTATCTAAAGCTGCACTAGTAGGCTCATATCAGATTTGGCTGGGCAGGGAGTGAAAAACGAGTAGTGAAGGTTAGTGTTGATGTACGTCAGAAATGGGCCCCTTAAGAGCCCTCTCACGTCGTCGCACGAAATTCAAAAAGTTTGTGTTCCGAATTTTCCATCTTTAGTATTATCTAGAAAAAGATAATTACGTTCAAAAAATAGGCCGATCTTTCTTGTTGACGTTTCCATGTTTAAATTTTACTAATAATAATTCCTTTGGTCGTAGGGAACGATCTCCCATGACCATTTCGCCGAAAAGTCGCCGCCGTGTCAGTTTCAGACTTCTAAATCTACAAGTGATACTCAAAATTTATACTTACAAAAATATGGGGAACATCATACACATATTTTATTAATTCATGCATGTTACATATATCTGAATTTTGGTCCCATTTATTAGTAAAAAAAACAAAATCATGAGCCAATTTAAAGTTTTATATTGCAGTTTTAGCGTTGTCTCTGTGTAAAATACACAATAATTCCAAAATAAAAATTAGACACGATAATACTTTGTTCTTTATAGAATCCAATTCTATAGTTACTTTTCAAATCATAGTTGTAAATTTTTCAAAAAATATAAATTACCAGCAGTCGAAATTACAATAGATTACGCTGCGCAATTTAGTATGCCGCGAGCGGCCGTCGGGGGAGGACCTGCGTCAGTTAGCGTGGGAGTCGGTTACGTAATATTTCGCGCGTTTATGACATAAACTAGAATAATTATAGTGAGACCACAAAATTTTAAGTCGTTTGGCGTTTTATAACGTTTCATTCTGATTTTTCGGATCGGACCATCACATTTGATCTTGTTTACTTCTTGAATAAGCAGAATCTGTAAATTTTTTTAGTCGTGACAACGTCTAATAATTCGATGAACGCTGGCTGCATGCACGAAAATGGGATGACTCATTGTCCCGTTACGCTCGTTGTCCCGTTGCGTTACGGTAAATTATTCTTGCATTTCCAAACTCGGATTACTAGTATAATTTCAAGAATTTATACTTTTAACTGAAGGTTAATTTTCATGCGGTGGATCTTAGCTTTGTTGGGATAATATTGATTAAAGATGGCCGCCTCTACAAAATGGTGGAATAAATATTTCTTCATTTCCATTCATCTACCTTAATATGGGTATCAAATGAAAGGGCATGACTAGTAGAATACTGTGCACTATGATACATTTCAAATCCAAGATGGCCGCCACCATAAAATGGCGAATGACATTACCATTTTTTTCACTACTACCTCAATATGGGTATCAAATGAAAGGCCTTCTCTAGTAGAATACTACGCGCTATGACAAATTTCAAATCCAAAATGGCCGCCACCACAAAATGGCGAATGTCATTATTTTTTACTACTACTTCAATATGGGTAACAAATGAAAGGGCTTGACTAATAAAATACTATGCATTATGACAAATTTCAAATCCAAGATGGCCGCCACCACAAAATGGTGAATGTCATTATTTTTTACTACTACCTCAATATGGGTAACAAATGAAAGGACTTGACTAGTAGAATACTATGCACTGTCACAAATTTCAAATCCAAGATGGCCGCCACCACAAAATGGTGAATGTCATTATTTTTTACTACCACCTCAATATGGGTAACAAATGAAAGGGTTTGACTAGTAGAATACTATGCACTGCCACAAATTTCAAATCCAAGTTGGCCGCCACCACAAAATTGCGAATGTCATTATGTTTTACTACTACCTCAATATGGGTAACAAATGAAAGGGCTTGACTAGTAGAATACTATGCACTATGACAAATTTCATATCCAACTGGAAAGGTTTGACTCATCGAGTAACGCGATCTTCCGCGCAAGCACGGAAGGGAGCTGTCTTAGCTAAAAGTCATAGAAGACAAATAACTAAAGTATAGAGTGCTAACACCACACTAGACGCCCGCCCAGTGCGCGTCGTAGGCAGATGATGTATAACTACATAGAAATTGTTACAATGTTTCCAGAGAAATTACGGGGCTTAGAGATATAAGATCTTAGATCTCTGGGTGACGAGCACAGTGCAGTGCTAGGTAATGATTTGGACTCTTCATGTTCTAATAGCTGCGTGTCACTGTGCTGTTATGTGTCAGGCATGTTGCTTACCATCAGACACATGTCCGGATCGTCTCGTTACAATTTATTTTTAAAAAAAAATGTACGTTGGGGATTACTAGGGATGGGCACGCGGGCAACGCAAAATCATTTTGTTAGCGATTGATGCAGGTTCAGCGCGGTACAAACATCTGTAAATATAATTATTTCGTGCGATAACATCTAAAATATAAGTACCTAGGTATTTTAGTTTTATAGAGTTAGTGCCCGTGCAGGTTTAAGGTTTTCTACATGCAACTTACATTTGTACAATATTAATATGTAAATATTTCACATAAAAGACGTGATATCGTAACATTACATAATCTTATGTACTTTTATACTTAATTCCAGTTTAATCTATAATACTTTGGAAATTAAAAAAAATTGAAAGTTTATCGTACAAAACACACTACAAAATTATTTATTAAAATATTATTACATTTTAAGCATTAAAGTTACAAAAATCTGTTTTAATATGTAGTTTTTCTAGCCAACATTATATTGACTACATAGTTGGTTACGTCCCGTACTATCTATATAAACATAATGTTATCCAGGCTGTCCAGCATTCACTTCAAGTCCTGCAGTGTCTCTGCCATAATGACGATGTTGTCCGCAATTTGCGACAACATCGTCATTATGGCAGAGACACTGCAGGACTTGAAGTGAATGCGAGAGATGTACTTGGCATTGATGTTTAAGCCATGTTCAACCCAATCCAGGCTAGCGATTCTAAACCCAGTCGGATTGATCCGACACGGAATCTCATATCTTTGTCTTATCTGTTTAGAATGACAGAGACAAGGATTGTCATTCCGAATTTGACCCTTTCGGATTGCGTTTAGAATCACTATCCAGCATCTTAAATAAATCTTCTAGTGCGTTCGAGAACAATTTCGGGGAAATTACATCCCCTTGTCTCATGCCTCGAGGCAGAGGAATATGTTTTGTTTGCTGTTCTTGAATTTGAACCGGCGTCGTATAAACACTTCATCGCCTCGTTGCTAGTCGGCCTCGCATCGCTGAAAGAACTCTAGAACAGCCCAGGTTTCGACTGAGAAGCGTTTGTGGACTATGAGACGCCTTCTCATAGTCCACAAACTCTTAGCGTAGTGGCCGATTGTACTCCTTTGTCTTCTGTACAATCTGCCGTACCGTGTGAATGTGGTCAATAGTGATGTACCCACTTCGAAGTTTAGGCCTCCTGAACAGGACCGGTGCCTGTTCAGGACGCTGAAACTCGTCGAATCTTCCGGCGAAACGATTCGTGATAACTCTCGAAAACAACTTATAGACATGGCTCAGAAGCGATATTGGTCGATAATTCTTAAGAGTGCTATCTCCTTTTTTGAAGAAGAGGATGACCACACTTCTGTTCCATGTCTGTGGAGTACCCCAGTGAAAAGAAAAAGGCAAATTGGCAATAAACAGTTTTTGGAGCGTAAGTCCACCAACCTCTAAGAGCTCTGTTGTGATCCTGTCCGGGCGCGCGGTTTTTCCATTTTTAAGGTGTCTAAGAGCCATCACGATTTCGTCCAGACTTATTTCCAGCAGTTGTTCGGTCAGAGTGGCTCTTTTGTTCTCGTTCTATGGAACACGAAGAGCATGCGAAGCGTACAGCTGGTTGTAAAAGTCTTCCACTTCCGAGAGAATATTCGCTTTGGATGCAACGACTCTCCCCACTGAGGCTGTTAACTTTGTCAGATCGCTTCTATCCAGTGTTTTGAAAAACACCTTGGACCTCCGATTTTGGTCAATTGATTTTTCTATCAAGTGCGTGTTAGCTACTCGAAGGTCACGGCGTAAAAGCTTGGAAAGTCTCTTGCTAAGAGCCCCCTTGTTTTGACGACGTTAACGCGGGATTGGGTCGTTCCTCCATGAGTTGCAACGTCTCCCTGGAAAGTTTTGACTTGCTGCCTTTGCGCCAAATTTCGTGCCCTTATCTCCCAGGGCATCCACTACACTTTAGAGCCTCTGGTCAACACTATTTGAAGTTTCCAAGTCAGTAAAACGGTTCTCCAGTTTCAGATACAATGTTTCAGACCCACATAAACTATAGTTTAGTTTGGAGAAGGTGCGGACGGAGTGTTGACTTCATGAACGGGCGTATTCAAGCTTGTAATAAATATTACGGGTGCCTCGAACAAGCCTGTGATCGCTTCCAGTAACAAACCTAGAGATCACTGAGAATATACTCCGTTTGTCCGCTATAATTGAATCAGTCAGTTTAATGAATATAGAACAAAAATATGTATACTAAGCCAGTCGATTCAGTCGGGGGTTTTAACATTACCATATGTGTGCAAAAATGTTTTGCCAAAAATATATTTGCATTCTGCAAAAAGCTTGCACCTCCATGTTACGGTATAATATGAGAGTTATGTGAGTTTTCCGCTTACCTTACCTACACTACACACCTACAATACCTACCCAAAATTTGGTGCCAACTCTTAGAATATTAGGTTATGCCCCTGTATGAATATCTTCCGCTAATTACCACCATTTAATTACAGGGTTGAATGTTGCAGTTGTGATGGGAGGTTTACCTGTCAAAGATGATATTACCAAGTTTACTGAAAATGTTCACATAGTGGTTGGAAGCCCAGGTCGCCTGCGTCACTTGATCCAAGATAACCATATTGACATCTCTGCTGTGAGGTTACTTATACTCGATGAAGCTGATAAATTATTGGAAAGTACATTTTTGCCTGATATTAATTATATATTTTCTCTTCTGCCAAAACAAAAGCAAGTTATCTTGTCAAGTGCCACTTATTCTGAGGAAACCAAAATCTTTGTTGCTAAATATGTAAGACAATCTCAGCACATTTGTCCTGACAGTAACAATGTTCTCCGAGGAATAGCACAGAAAGTTACAATAGTTCCACAAAACAGTAACATTGTAAAGCAAACCAAACATAGGTATGATGAACTAAAAAAGATACTGAATTCAAAGCAGTACAAACAATGTCTCATTTTTTGTAATTATCAAGTGAGAGTGGGAGAGCTACACAGAATGTTGACAAAGGATAAATGGCCTTCAGAACAGTTGTATGGTCTGCAAGATCAAACTGATCGACTTGATGCACTTAAAACCTTACAAGAGTACAAATGCAGAATACTGGTGTCCACAGATTTGGCGGCCAGGGGTATTGATGCATCAAATGTGGATGTAGTCATAAACTTTGAGCCTCCTTTTGAATGGCAAACATATTTACATAGAATCGGTAGAGCTGGTCGATACGGCTCCTATGGCACATCTATTACAATTCTTAGTGATGGTAAAGAAAAAATCAAATTCAAGGAAACATTATTACAGACAAAAATTCCATTTGATTTGCGTGACTTGTGGAATGATGAACCTTTCAATCTAGGTCCAACACATAATACATCTGAAGAAAATGATATACAAATTACTGTTTCTTCAAATAACACAATATTACAAAATAAAAAGAAGTCTGAGGATGTGTTGTGGAAAACTTTGACAGCAAATTCAGTACAAGATGACACCAAGCTGGAGATACCTACTTTCAATGAATTATGTGATTCGTTCAAAACATCAAGTGAACCAAATATTGAAACCTTTTCTGATCTTATGCACTCTTTTCAGACAAATCAAAATAGCTTAGATTTATCTGATATCAATCAGTTTAATAACTGTGAATTTAAACAAGTCAAATTAGAAAATTTGCCGATTAATACAGCAAATTACTGTAAAAATCTTGATACAAACTGCACAAATCAACTAATTAGTCTTCCAAATGATGTGAAACAGATTCATGGGGAAAAATCAAACAGCACTATAGTCATAACTAATGGAGATTCAGTGGATGAAGTACGGACCAATGGAAATGAAATATATTTAACAGAAAATAATGAAAAAGAAAGTCACAAATTACTAAACACTCAAATCAAATCAAATAATTCAGATAATGTGTCACTTACTTCCCAGAAAGATATTACAACCAAATTAAAAGCAACTGTTGCAGATACTATAGAACTGGCTGCGAGAGATATGGATCAAATAACCAGTTTTAGGAAAAACATTCAAGATAAAAAGCATGAAGTAATAAAAAAACAAGATCTTAAAAATGACAGTGAAACTAACTTTACTTCTCCCAAGCCAACTATTGTAGAAGCAAACTTTCCATCAACATCTGGGAAAAAGAAACAGCGTAAAACTCATGGAAAAATCCAACATGGTAAAGAAATGAACGGCTTTGATGAAAATATTGATGATCATGTTTCAGATGACTCTGATGTCTATAATAGTAAGACAAAAAGACAGAGTAGTTATAATAGAGTTCCTAGATTTTATAATTATAATTTGTGTGAAGAAACCACAAAAGCAGAAGATGATCTAGTGAAACAAGCTTTGGCAAGTGCTGGATTACCAACTGCTTTTGGAAAAGTAAAACAGTACAAAAGAAATAACAAAATTGATACATATTCCCACTTATATGATAGAGTAGCATTAAAAGCATTGAAACCAAAGGAAACCACAGAACCTGATAAGGTCCAAGAAATACCCCAAAGAAGCATAAATAAGACAAATTCAAGCAAAACATTTACAAGACAGAATTGTACACAAAAACATTTATCCACGGGTTTTGAAGTTGGTTCATCAGATTCATCATCTGTCAGTAACTACAATGAAAAGAGATCACCTAAACTACAGTATGCAAGTTTTACAAATATTCACAGTGAAACTACTTCTAGACCTGAATCTAAAATATATAGGCACAGTATAGAACAGAAAAGAGAAAAACAATTTGATGCTTGGTACAAGCAACTGAAACATCACAGTCGGCTCATACAATACATTACCTATATTGAAGAAATGAAGAATCTTTAATAAAATTTTGGTGTATCTTCTTTGATGTAATCATCATGTATTGTGTCATAGACGTATGAAAAAGTCGGACATAGTCTCGCTAAAACAAAAACTGTGTCACTAGAGTCGGCCACATTTGCACGTGTGCGTTGTCAGGTTGTCACTGATAGGCTGACACACATACAGAAGTAGCGCATGTAATGACCTACTGATGTGTGCATGTCAGCCTGTATGTGACAGCGCACACGTGCATATAATGTGGCCGACTCGATGGACACAGTTGTTGTTTTAGCGAGACTACGTCCGACATTTTTATACGTCCATGGATTGTGTATGTTTATTATAGAATGTGTAAAATAAAATGAATCTTCCAAGTTATTTGTTTTTATTGAAAACCAGTTCAGTTGATCTTGAACTAAAAAGTTACAATTACATTAACAACAATAACAAAATCAGACAATTTCTTATAAGCAATATGCTTATAACCCTGTGGTTTATTTATGTTCTTTATTTTGTAGGTGTTAAGAAAAATAAAGTATGTTGGGGCTCATTTTCTTATGATCTGCTCACATAATGCACCATGGATTAAAGCATTTTTACTGCTATTTTTAAAATGTTTAATTTTGTTGAGTATTTATTACACAATTATGTGCCAACTGGTTATTCTGGGACAAAATGCTATGTTGTACCTAACTATAATCTAACATGTATGCATCACACCGGGTTTAATAAGAGAAAAATAATCCACCTAGTAGTCAACCCAAAACCAGGCCCAAAGGAAATTATATACATATCTGGTGACTACCATTTTTTATTCTTGAGCCAGCTCAAACTGAGGTTGGTAACTCCTACTTCCAGCGAGTCGCTAATACTGTTTACCACAAGGGTCATGAATGAGTGGTAACTCTAATAATACTCTTATACCATATAATAATAACGCCCAGAAACCGGGTACGGGGCCATATTGGCTCAATTGGTACAAAATTACGGTCAGTTGTCAAGGTCAAGTGCTAGCGCACACTTCTCCGACAATTGAAAACATTATGACGGTTTTTTAAACCCCGACCAAAAAAAGGGGTGTTATAAGTGTGACGTCGATGTCTGTCTGTCTGTGTGTGTGTCTGTCTGTGGCACCGTAGAGCTCAAACGGATGGGCCGATTTCGATGCGGTTTTTTTATTTGAAAGTTAATATCCGTGCGGGTGTTCTTAGCTATGTTTGGTTAATATAGATTCAAGATGGCCGCCGCCACAAAATGGTGGACAAAATATTTCTTCACAACCTACCTCAATATGGGTATCAAATGAAAGAGCTTGGCTAGTAAAATACTATACACTATAAAAAAATCAAATCCAAGACGCCATCACAAAATGGCGAGTTATATTATTTTTTTCACTACTACCTCAATATGGGTATCAAACGAAAGGGTTGACTAGTAGAATACATTGCATTATGACAAATTTCAAATCCAAGATGGCCGCTTCCACAAAATGGCGAAATACATGTATTTTTTCACAACTCCCTTAATATGGGTATCAAATGAAAGGGCTTGACTAGTAGAATGTTGTACGGATAACAAATCTGAGGTAGTCGGGGGTTAGTCAAAATTTTCAATTTTGTTCTTGTGTAGTGAATGTGTGTTACAACGCATGGGGAAAGCTAAAAAAAAAACTTCAAATATAACATTTAATATGAAGTACTACAGTTTGACTAGTACTTTGCCCAAATATTTACTACTTTTCTAAATAGTTGTAGTTTCACATAATGTATAGTTCAATTATTTTGTTTTTTTTAGAGACGATCTTCTTAGCATTCCATGGATTCACCGTGCGGGTGCCGGGTCCATCGTGTGGCAGAGAGAGAAAAACTCGAGTAGTTCCCGAGACTTGTGACTCGGGCGTAGGTTTAAGGGGCCCCTTTCTGACGTACATCAACACTCACCTTCACCACTCGTTTTTCTCTCCTGCCCAGCCAAATCTGATATGAGCCTACTAGTGCAGCTTTAGATACACGTTCTAGTATAGAACTTACAGCACTTCTGGATAAGCCAAGGTCTTTCAGTAGGTTATAGAGAGATTTTGCTGGTATACCTCTCGCTCCCACTTCTACAGCGTATAAACTAACTACAATTAATTTGTAATGTTGTCCGTATTGAGCTAGTTTTGTTCGATGTGTGTGAAAACGGTGTAAAACAAGAGTGATGAGAAGCTATGTGAGGTACATAAATATAAAAGTGTATTATTATTAGCATTACATTTTTTTAGCTTAATTTTGTCATTTGTTTTCTTTTTCTTTTGTGTTCCCGTGAACAATAATCCCATGGATTGCCACCTACCAAATCAATCACAACAGGTAATAAACTTATACAATAGTAATAATAACATGTTCATTTATGATTTAAAATGATTTTTTTTTCATCATTTTTTTCTTTTTAACCCCTGACCAAAAAAAGGGGTGTTATAAGTTTGACGTCGATGTCTGTCTGTCTGTGTGTGTGTCTGTCTGTGGCACCGTAGAGCTCAAACGGATGAGCCGATTTCGATGTGGTTTTTTTTATTTGAAAGTTAATTACCGTGCGGGTGTTCTTAGCTATGTTTGGTTAATATCGATTCAAAATGGCGGATAAAATATTTCTTCACAACCTACCTCAATATGGGTATCAAATGAAAGGGCTTAACTAGTAGAGTACTATACACTATAACAAATTTCAAATCCAAGATGGCCGCCACCACAAAATGGCGAATTATATATATTTTTTTCACTACTACCTCAATATGGGTATCAAACGAAAGGGCTTGATTAGTAGAATACTTTTCACTATGTCAAATTACAAATCCAAGATGGCCGATATCACAAAATGGCGAAATACATTTATTTTTTCACATCTCCCTTAATATGGGTATCAAATGAATGAGCTTGACTAGTAGAACGTTGTGCAGATAACAAATCTTAGGTAGTCGGGGGTTAGTTAAAATTTTTAATTTTGTTCTTTTATATTTATTTAATAGCCATACCTCCATGGTCCAAAGTGGTTAATGTATAAAAATAATATAACAACACGGGTATAATATACTACAGTTTATTGTTTTACTAATATATCATTATATCAACACCTTACAACGCAACGGTATGAAGAAAAAAAACGATTCCAAGGAAGTCCAACATTTCCCTATTTACGGGAAATAGCTGCATCACTGTACACACTCCACAATATTAAAGTTATGTTTGTGTGTGTGTCGGCGAACATAAGTACACAATGCTTATGCCGCATAAATCTGTGTTTTGTCTCACTTATGATGAAGCGTTTGTATGAAGATTATCGATCTAGGAGCTATTAATCTATGTCTTATATGTACAATATTACAAGTTTTTGTTCACAACTAACGCATTGTATTATACAAACACTAACAACATAAAACCTAACAAAAAAATGAGAGAATACCTTGTAAATTAAAATCATTAATACTTTTAATACATACACATCACATATAAAATTGCACAAACACTTAACAGTAACACACTAATATGAAAAAGTACATTGATCTTAAAATTGTTTGTTCTTTGATTTGATTTGAGAAAGATTTATGTTTTATATACTTAATATGTGTTGGTTTTGGAATGAATTAAACTGGGCCACAGCACTTATTACAATTTCTGGAATTCATGTTTTGGTAAAAAGATCTGAAAGAAGAAAGACTATCTTAAATAAATACAACAAATAACATTACACACATATGCACATTATTTGGTTCTTATATTAATAGATTAGCAAGATGTTTCTCTTAATCTCTTTATCCAAGGAATAGTCCCATGTCAGGCAATAGCACCTACACTTACAAGATGTTATTTAAAGGATGTCATGCTTATATGCAGTTTGCGTGCGACATATCCTGTCGCGGTCTAGGGCCATTCGAGGAGTATAGAGTGCACATGCTTGTGTGACTGATGTGGCTTTCAAAGCCTGCTGTCCAAGGGCGGATCCAGTTTTGACTTCAGGTTTGGATCACAAAGTCATGGTCAAGCCACAAGACCGTGTGATAAGTGCTTGTGTAAGTTTTAATTATTGGTCCTGGACCCAGCCTAGAGGATCTCCTGGATCCGCCCTGGCTGCTGTCTCAGTAATAAAAGGGGCTTTGGCGTGTCTATTCTATTTACAAAACGATCACTGTTTCAAGATTAACAATTTTTCTTACTGTAAGTACTAGATGGAAATTATTTTCCCAATCAGTCAAAATAAATTTATTAAATAAATAGTTTGGAACTTTTAGTGCTCTGTAGTTAATCTTTCTTCTCATGTGTTTCTGAAAAAAGAAAGAAATATAAGTATTAGTTTACACCTACAGCATTTGATAAAGTGTTGCACAGTATTGTTTAGAGTGTAGGGGGGCGCTAAGAGCGGTGTTTTTTTTTTTCATCGCATAGTGACGAGACAAGCAGGACATGTGCCTGATGGTAAGCAACATGCCTACCACATAACAGCACAGTGACACACAGCTATTGGAACATGAGAAGACCAAATCATCACCTAGCACTGCACTGCGCTCGTCACCCAGAGATCTAAGATGTTGTATCTCTAAGCCCTGTAATTTCTCTGGAACCACGTAGGGGAAGTCAGCTCAAAGCGGCCATAGGAGGCAAAGTGGTCATGGTCTATAACTCGGTTATCTTGAATTTTCTCTTTGCCATTTGCAAACACGTATTGGACTGTTTCTGTTGTAAACAGCATCATAGTTGAAATGGTGGGTGCAATTTACGTTGAAAACAAAATGTATATCTCTTTGATTTCTCAACTGTTGCGTCGTCAAAGGTGTGGACGAGCAACACTATTGCAAGCAATAGATGAGCAAATATAATTAACTCTCTATCTATTCATCAAAAGTCTTTGAGAATAGGATCTATTATTAAAGTCAAAGTTACGCTGTCAGTACCGAATTGCTGAGCCGCATTTTGCTCTACTTCTCTAACACCCTGCTATACAAAATATGAGCCATGTATTAGTATGTTGTGTTGGCCCTTAGACGGCTCAAAAATGGTAAGCCGCGAGGAAGTATGAGAAGCGAAGCTTATGCGAAGACTCCATTGAGTTGCAACACCCGGAACAGGCCGAGTTTCGAAGCGGGTACAGTACCGTAGATCACACGCATACAACGCGACAAATTGCACAGAAGACAAAAGAGTACAATCGGCCTCTATTTAGCGTTAGTGGACTACGAAAAACCATTTGACTCTGTCGAAACCTGGGCTGTTTTGGAGTCCTTACGGCGGTGCTTAGTCGACTGGCGATATATTGAGTTGCTGAGATGCTGTATGACGCCGTACCGATGACAGTCCCAAGTACAAAACCAGTATGGGCGTATGGCATCCAGCTGTGGGGTAAGCCAGCAACTCTAATATTAGCATGTTGCAAAGAATTCAGAATGCGATACTGCGCACCATATGTACCATGGTTAATTCGAAACTCCGAAATACATTAATATGCAAATATCACCACAGTGGCGGAAGAAGTATGCGCTTACTCATAGAACTACGAGAAAAGACAATTGCTGCACCCAAATTCACTTGTGACTGCTTTGCTGACATTGCCATATACTAAATGTCTCAAAAGAAATTACATGTTGCCGATGGCTTGCTGGCAACAATCCAGGAGTAATAAATATTGAGTAGTGGTCCTAATGGGGAGCACACTAAACCCGCCTTTAGCACTTAACCCATCTGTTTATAGCACAGCTGATTGCATTTTATATAGAGATGCGCCGAGTAACACTTTTGCCGAGTAACGAGTACCGAGTTTTACTCTGTTCAATTTTTTTTCAACCAAGTACTCGGCCGAGTAACTCGGTTTAATCAAATTCCCATTTCGCGCGCCTAATCAAGTACAAACAGGTTACATTACTTACTCATTAGTTACACTTATTTATTTTCATGTTGTCAGAGATTTCATACCCGCTTGCTACACTTTCGGCGACTCACGTTTACGTATTTTGGCGGGAAAACGGGTGTCAGGTTACCTAAGTGCGTTTGTTTACGCTTCGGCATATGAACTGCCACGTAACTTGTACCTGTTTAAGACCATTATTCTCAAGAGCGTTTCAAGATTCTTCTGGCGGTATCGTTTGTTTATATTAATGTGCTTGAAATGTAAACTAACAATTTTGACACTTGTGTCGGATTTTTTTCGAGTTCTCAAGTGTTCTAGAGCTATGACATCTTAAATTATAAGGAAGACATAGTGATTATATATTTTAAATTAATTGTATACGATATAACAAACACGGAAAAACAAAAAACTGCACTCGATAGCATAAATTGTATTTTTTTTTCTATAGGTACTTTGGGACCATTTTCCCGCCAATTTTTTATTTTTTTTTATTTAACGGCTTTTATATCTGACGAACTTTATTTTTAACGTGGGATATCTCAAAATAAAGACCAGTTCAAGCAGACGCCATTAAAATCAAATTAGTGGGTATACCTTCTCCAATAAAAATAGCAAAAATAGAATTCTCCCGCCAAAAGCCCAACCGCAAAGTTAATTTTGTAAATTTCGTCATTCGGTGTAATCCAAAAGCGATGGAAATCGGTGGAGTTCCCAAAGTGTATCAAGCGGCTAAATTAGTAAAACATACATTTTGATTAACACTGTCGTTTTACAAACTCTTACGTATGATGGCACTGAGGAACTCATAGGTTGTTTATATAGTGAATAGTTCATATATACCGATAGCTTAATAGTTCAGACACGGTTAGATAATATTCTTGTCTCAGTTTCTTTTTGTATTTTTTTTTTAATCTTTTGTTTTCTATTTCGATCTCTGTTTCATTATAATAACTGCCTAAACAATATTCCTTTTAATTATAAATAATCAATAGTTTAACAGTCACGAATTTATTGTAAGAAATTTCGCACTCGAGCTCCAAGATCTCAAGTCTTGTACTTAGTTTGGAGCTCGCTGCTAATCAACAAATGTATTGTTTTGTCAATTCTGATTTTTAATTCTGTTAAAGTGTTTAACCAAGTCCTGGAAATAAAATTATTCTTATTCTTAATTATTTCTACTTAAATATATTGCTTTTCTTAAACCGAGTATACTCGGCATTCAAACCGAGTTATTCGGCCGAGTACCTACGAGTGTCAAAAAACCCGCCGAGTACGCCGAGTACCGAGTATCAGCCGAGTACTCGGCCCATCTCTAAATTTTATATCCGGAAAAAAAGTCTTCGTCAAGGAGTGAGACACGTGAAGCCACGGAGCCTCACGTATTTAACAGCATTTCCCCCTAATTGTTCTCAAAAGCTCCCAAGCATATTATGTTCGTGCCATCAATATTAATGGGGAATACGTCTCTTACTTACAATTTGTTATTAAGTGGCCAAGGAGTTGCCACAATTGCAGAGGCAGTGCCTTTCAAATTTCTTGGTAGAAAGATAGATCACAAAGGACGTACACCATCATTAGAGGTGGTTGTTGAAAATTTCATGAACAATCTCAATAAGGTAGACCAGCAGCCTATCAGCAGTATCAAAAAAGCATGGATACAACTACCTCACATCACGTCTCACTTGGCCTTTTCCTAGTATATGACATCGGTAAAACTCTCCTGGCAAAGCTAGAAGCCAATGTCATAAATATATTGAAGTCATGGTTCATGGATGTGCACACCCGGCTGATCCCTCTACTCTTTTTAGGGATCACAATAGTTTTGGGCTGAAACTAAAGAAACCGTCTGAACTTTACAAACACCTAAGAGTTACAAAAACGCATGTTTTGGGAAAGTCGCAAGACGAACTAATTACATCTCTCCCAAAAGACAAAACTGCTTCAGACCTGGAATCTAGACTTCAATTCCATAAACAATTTATGGCAGGTGCACAAGTAAATACTGCTGGGTTGGGTGCGAGAAAGAAAAGGGAAGACCGAGACATGGTAAAAACCTTTCTACAACAAGACGAAAATGACTTGTATAAAGAATACTTGTGAAGAGGCGATATGTACAGCAAGGCACATATTGGTGGGATGCAAGGTGCTCCTTAATGGGGGTCATTACTCACGGCGCCATGATAGAGTACTTGAAATCATACGTGAAGCCATGAGCCTTTCAGTAGCTAGAGCCCAACATCGATTGACGACAAACAAAAGACAAATTAACTTTGTAAAAGAAGGCTCAACTTCAAACTCCAGGAACAAGCCTTACTCAATCCTGGGTACAGCACCTGATTGGACTATTTTAATGGACACGTATGAAAAGCACTACAAAATCCCAGAGGATGTGGGTGTTTCGTCATCCAGACCAGATATTTTCCTTTTTTCTAGAGCTACGAAACGCATAATCCTTGTAGAATTTACCATACCATGGGAAACTAATATACCTAAAGACCACGCGATGAAACAAAATAAGTATTACGACCTCCTAAACCCTAAACGAATTAACAAAAAACGGCTATGTAGTTAGTTTATACGCTGTAGAAGTGGGAGCGAGAGGTATACCAGCAAAATCTCTATAACCTGCTGAAAGACCTTGGCTTATCCAGAAGTGCAGTAAGTTCTATACTAGAACCAGTATCTAAAGCTGCACTAGTAGGCTCATATCAGATTTGACTGGGCAGGGAGAGAAAAACGAGTAGTGAAGGTGAGTGTTGATGTACGTCAGAAAGGGTTAAACTTAAACCTACGCCCGAGTCACAAGTCTCGGGATCTACTCGAGTTTTCTCTCTCTACCACACGATGGACCCGGCACCCGCACGGTGAATCCATGGAATGCTAAGAAGATCGTCTCTGAAAGCATTATTATTGTTAGAGGACTTACAGCGGATGCTGAATGGGCTAGGTGATGCTTCAACACATAGGTCTCCAGATGAACTTGGATAAAACCAAGATCATGGTTAAATATACCATGAGAAGAATTAAACTGAGCTAGACAGCTTTTGACAAACTACGTGGTATCTTCTCGTTGTCTATCCCACCATCCAGAGGACCGAGCAGAGTGTGTGAGTCATGGGCGACATCTATGTCCAGTAGTGGTTAAGATGACGGTGATGATATAAATAAATACCTTCGCTTTCTTCTTCTTCAGCGTCCAGGAAATCAGCGCAGCAGATGGAATAGCAGATGAGGGAGAGAAAGCCGAGTGGAAGGCCAAACACTAGCGCAGTCAGTACCGGGTTGCCGAGCCACATATTGGTCAGAGTTGTGCGTGCCTCGTAGAATCCGCGGTAAAGCCGCACTGGCCAATGATTGCCTCCATATGTCTGCAATTATTTGAAAAGCTTTAGGATCACCCACAACACCAATTTTCACTACAAATAATAAAGCACTCTTCTGCCTTGTTAGTTTTGGCCATTTGTCACATATTTTGGTCAAATACGAGTCCCCAGTCTAATTTATTTATTATGAAAGATTTAATAGCCGTGGTGACCTGGTTGGTGCCAAGAATATATTATAATTTTACAATTCTTTTGTAATAGGTTAGAACCCCACCTGTATTTCTGAATATTTTTCCATGTACAAGTTTGTTTTTAACCCCCGACCAAAAAAAGGGGTGTTATAAGTTTGACGTCGATGTCTGTCTGTGGCACCGTGGAGCTCAAACGGATGGGCCGATTTCGATGCGGTTTTTTATCTGAAGGTTAATATTCGTGCGGGTGTTCTTAGCTATGTCGATTCAAGATGGCCGCCTCCACAAAATGGCGGACGAAATATTTCTTCACAACCTACATCAATATGGGTATCAAATGAAAGGGCTTGACTAGTAAAATACTATACACTACTTATAAAAAAATATAATCCAAGATGGCCGCCACCACAAAATGGCGAATTATATTATTTTTTCACTACTACCTCAATATGGGTATCAAACGAAAGGACTCGACTAGTAAAATACTATACACTATAAAAAAATCAAATCCAAGATGGCCGCCACCACAGCATGGCGAATTTTATTATTTTTTCTCTACTACCTCGACATGGGTATCAAACGAAAGGGCTTGACTAGTAGACTACTTTGCACTATGACAAATTTCAAATCCAAGATGGCCGCCACCACAAAATGGCGATATTCATTTATTTTTTCACAACTCCCTTAATATGGGTATCAAATGAAAGGGCTTGACTAGTAGAATGTTGTACAGGTAACAAATCCGAGGCATTTCGGGGGTTAATCAAAATTGTTAATTTTGTTCTTGTTAACATTAAATATTAAGGCGATAGGGATATAGAAAATATTGTGAAGCAACCAACATGTTACAAAAACAATATTATCTTTCGAGAATGTGTGTCATTTGCAAGCCTACAATTGACCATTGCAGTAGATTATAGTCTCTTGACTCTCTCTTGGTGAGAAAGTAAGAGAAATAAAAAAAGTTAAAAGCTAAGCAGCATGTGCTTTAACAAATATATTACAAAGTTATTTTTGGTTACTATGGTAGGTAGTTTGAAACTTACAGGAGCAATCTGATCGTGTACTTGATCCAGAAATATGGAAACTGCTTCGGGGGTCATGAGCACTGGGTCATCATCCGGCAGGTGGTGGTGGCTCGTAGTGGAGTTCAATACCAGGAGATTAGGCAAAGTTAGTTCTGTCATAGCAATGGAGTTTGCCAGTTCAGGAGTACCCATCCATCCAAATTGGAAATGGTGATGCAGTTCCTGTTTTCGTTTTCTGAAAAATGTATTTGACAGTAAAATTAAATGATTAACAATGCATTAGCATCAGGCTTTTAAGCCACTTTAATACAACATAAATTTAGCTTGCTGTGTTCGCAACACTATCAATTAAATTGGAATCTGACATGATTTCCAAAATATGTACGTGTATCAAGGGCTAACCTAGGTGGACCAGTAGCCAACCAGTATCTAAGTGGATAAGTACATGCATACTTTTTAGTTACTGGTCCACCTAGGTATTAGATCCAAGCCATTCATGACTCCTCCCCCCCCCCTTGGTTGGTTGCACGCATGGACTTGATCACAACTATGTGACTGGAGCCAAAGCTGGATCCGTCCTTGATATGTGTAAGAAATGGATGATCACAATTGGTTTTGAAATATGATCTTAAGCAGCCAGGCATTTATTCCAAAAGACTCAAATAATAATGCTGAAGCTCTTTAGAGTTAGTTTCTTAATATGGTGATAACGTGGTGTTTCGCCTGTGTACAGACTTGCAAAACTAGGATGCTTATGAATATCACACATACCTGATGAGTCCTTCTATCATATCTTTAAAATCTCTTTCAGTTTGTGTTATTTCATTCAGCTTATTTTCAGAAACAACAGCCACCACAATATATTTTTCTGTTTCCATTAAATCATTTATATTGGATCTAGTTATTTTTGGGAAGAAACCAAATCTCTCGGAATTAATCCACCTGTCTAAGGTTGTGTTCAATACCTCTAAGTCAGCTAGGTGTTCTGGCTTTGCTAAAAAATATAATTTCCCAATTATAGGACACAAATAGAGTAACTACAGTATTTTCAATACCTTTTTATCTTTCTTTATACAAGACACTTTTATGAATCATTTATTACGGATTAGAGAGCTTATATTATATTTATTTATTGAATAATAGACAAGCAGCCTTTAAAAGTAAATTAAAATTTTTATTTATGTTACATATTTTTTTAAGAAGTAAGATGAACTCTATCTACTAGACACTATATGTAATAATTTACAGATATACTCACCATCGAAGAAGAAAGCAGATTCATCTTTGTAAACAAAAACAGCAGTTTCATTAGGTGGCTTTAAGTCACGCTTGATCACATCATGTGACATTGAATAAAACCATGAGTGGGGTTGATATTTTTCAGCATTCAAAGTAAATGATTCCTACAACATTTTATATATTATTTTTCATGGTGCCAATAACGGATAATTGTGCGCAATATAATGACTGTACTTATAGTAGAGAATGTTTGCCATAATCTTAAGAAGGATTATTTTCAAATTTTTAAAAATACCAAATTAGTTAGCTACATTACACACTTACCCACAGGGCTCCTTGCATTTTTCCCACAAATCCAAAAAACACAGGATGTGATTCTTTTAGGATTTCAATGCTGTCAGTTTGGGATACTCTTTGCACAGCTGGCTGAGACATGCGCATTGCATAATTCACCATATCTTCCTTTACCCTGTCTCCAATGTACTCATGGTTGAAAGTACCCTTAATGCTGCAACAAGTTTATGATGGTGATTGTAACAAAGGACAATGTCCATTTTTAACCCGTCTAAGCAGTTGTCGTAGATACATATGAGTTATATACTAAAAAATCGGTGATTTTTTGTTGTACTCAATTGAGAATTTATATAACTTTCTAACATTGCAAAAAATTATAATTTGCATTTGTATAAATTAAACTTATCATTTACCAACAAAGCTGAAATTGGAAAATATTGCAATACGAATCGGTACTTATGTTTCGTTTTAGTGATCCGCGATAAATTGAAATTAAATATGGAAGTTATGTTTACCAATTTCTTTCACAATGTCGTTCAATTACTACTTACTACATAGTTTAATAACGTATATAATTAAACATGATGACAAGAAAACTATCAAAGCTTTTTATTGAAATGTAAATGAGGAAGAAGTTGGCTCGCAATTGTGAAACGGAACGGTTATCTCAAATTGGTCAATGTCAAACATCTGCTTAGTCTGTGATGTCAAATAAAAAAAGTAAAAAATAATCAAAATGAATTAATTACATAATTGAATTGTTTTCTAAGTTTTCTTTATTCTTTGATTACCTACCACTAGTTTATGTATATTGAATTGAAAATGATATGAACAGCAGAGGCCTTCTCTCAGTACTGCTGTACTTGCATTGCGGAGAGTCTTAAAGTGAAATACCTAGGATGGGCCAGATACCAGGACCACCATCGATATAAACCTGTATTGAGATCGTTGAGGACCACCACATAAATCCACCAGCAGGGTTCTTGGGCTATGGAGCAGTTTTGGACTATTAAATATAATATAACATTATTATTAAATGTAAATATATATTATCGCAAACTATGTCTTTTATTTATCCTCTCTTGCATTGGTTTGAATATAGATTCAGTGGAAAGATATCGGTGAATAGAATTATCTACACTGATTTAAGTTTTGTTTTTGTATAAAATGACAGGATGAGCAAGAAATAATGTACTTGAAGGTAAGCAAACATAATATGCTTGCCTATAACAACACAGTTTCACAAATTATTGGAACATGATGACATGAGTCCAAATCATCAGACCTAGCCCTGCACTGAGCTTGTTACTTTAAGCCTTGTGAAACTATGAAAATTCCATCCGAGAACTACTTCATGGTAATCAGTTGGTAGTGGGAACTACTATTATTCCTATTTATTCTGTTATGAAAAACGTTTTCAGTAATAAAACCACAGTTATTTCTTTTCTTTTCTGTTCTAATCCGAAAGAAAACATAGTTCGAATGTACTTTGACAGTAAACATAACCTTACTTTTGGTTTAACTGTAGCTCATTTTTGGTATTTGGGAAATGAAAAACACCGACAGCAGACGTTTTTAGAAGCATTTACAATTGTAATTAGACACTATTAATCCTTAGATACTTTCAGTATCAAAAAAAATTTGACAGGGGATTCAATGTATGGGACGTGGGCATTGTCCTTTATAATGGTGAGTTTAAGTTACAATATTACAACACAGAAAAAAATACATTTTAATCAGAAAATGTAAACAGCCCCAACCATATCCTTCCTATGAAACAAACTGCTTTCTGCTATTTGAGATATAATGTTAAGATCTAGAACAAAATGCATATTGTCCTACAAACTTATAGATATAACATTCATTGAAATTACTTACAACAATATTGTGGGGTATGCTCGTACTTTGAAGTGGGTTGCAACAGTAGGGAACCGTGTGCAATCTACTTTGGCGACTTTAATGGCACTGTTGTACAAAGATTGAGCAACGTGCGCCCATACCGGCTCCAAGCGACGACAGTGTGCACACCATGGCGCGTAAAACTTTACGAACCACATACCCTCATGGCTTATGTCTATAAACTTATCGCTTAGTTCATATACTCTGGACGCTGAAGTCAATGATAAAACTGGAATAGTGTAGTAAAACTATTTATTTATTTATGTAAAACTATGAAAAATATTTTTAATCTTAGATTGTTTTAATTGGGTAGTGTGTAAATAAATTGGTTGCCTTGGTACTCACCCATTAATAAAGACAAACATACATTCACTACAGATTTCATTGTTGAGGTTTGACAGCGTTTTATTCACATCTATAATTTCATTAAACTTTATCCATTTATTTGCGTTACATTACAATAAAACTCATTTACAAACATAGGACAATAAAATTGGAATAGAAAAAGCATCGATCAATAACACGAACCGAAGAACTGATCGAGAGGCGGAACGTAAACATGTCATGTGTCATCTTCAACTAGACGTTTCAGACTTTGAATGTTACTAACAAATTGACAGATCATTTTCATTTTACTACTAGGTACACCGCGATTCTGCCGTCGCCACTGATAGCTGTCACACGGGCGAATTTTGGTAGAAAGCACAGACTAAGTAGGTAGAAAGTACCGATTAACAGTGCATATTTAGGCATTCTTAGTGTGTAATATCGTTAATAAGTGTTTTCCCTTGGTGCTGGTAATAATTATACCGGTAAATGTTTATATGTACTATCATTGTACTGGGACTGAAACCATCATGTCCGATTTAGAGCCTGATCCTCCCGACCCTCCGCCGGATATCCAGATATCTATTCCCTCCACTGGCGCGAAACGCCGCGTGACAGACATTTCTCTTAGCGAAACAGTATCCAAAAAAACTATCGTAAACCAGGAGACCAGGACCAAGCCGCGGCCTCGATCCAAAATGTTTACATTCATCCATCTTTGGTCATTGGCCTTAAACAATATACGGCTACAGATAATGGCCCTTTCCTGATTCACATCTCAAAGACAGACATAGACCCCGTCACTGGCTCGTCGATTAGAGCGATTAAGTTTGGTCAATTTTTGTGCAAGCATCGCGTATCAAATTTCCGCCCTGGTGGAGTAAAAAAAGTGGGTAGAAATAAAGTCTCAGTCGAATTTACCTCATTTGAAGTACACCTTTTCATGGATAACCAGGGTCAAGTACTCCCACAAAGAGTATTTTTGTTCCACACATCCCTACAGGTTGAAACATATCAATTTCCAACTATCCAGTGTCTCAACTGCTGCCGCTTTGGTCATATTAAACTGCAATGCCGCTCAAAGCCTAGATATTTCCGGTGGGCCCAAACCCATGCTGGTGATACAAACTTGTGATGTTAGGGAGAGTGAGACTTCTTGTCTTCATTGCTCCGGTCTCTTTGCTAGCAATAAAAGTTGCCCTGAGCAGGGGAGACAGAAAGCCATCAAGCTTCTGATGTCGCAGAATAATCTACCATATGCGGAGGCTTCTTTAAGATTTCCTAAATCTACCAGACCATACGCGGAAGCAGTTAGATCAGCCTCAACTCTTTCATCCCAACCATCATACTCATCTCATCCTTCAAGCTCTCCCCAACACCTTACGTCCAAATGCACAGGCAGCTACAGAAAAACTCTCCTTATTCCATCCCGTTCTAGAGCTCCCTTGAGCAAACCCTACGACAAAGCAGTCCATGATGCCATCACGGCAGAAGTGTCATCTGACCTTCCAAACATGTGTGCCCTGTCTGAATCCTCCCCGGTCCCCCAGGATTACAGAATCCTGGAAGTTCTACTTTCAACTATCATCACACTCATTTCCCAAAACAACATCAACTTACCGTCCCACGTTGCCCACCAACTTTCCCAAATCTCCACACTTTTCAATTATGGATCAAGTCGTTCTTCAATGGAATGCACGAAGTCTCTGTCCCAAGAAATAATATTTCTTGGGACAGAGACTTTATAGCCTCATCCACTTAATTAATAAGTTTCAGCCACTAGTCATTGCTATTTTACTGACCATTTACTAATGATAGGTAAGTGCTATATTTTGCCTGCAGATTCGCATTCGTTAGTTATTGAAGTGATAACTTCATTTGGCGCACCACATACAGATTTTTCGTGGGCCGTAAATTGAGCTCAAACGTCACGCTTGGGAATGAAAGACATATACGGATGAAGTCGGGACTATGGCCAGAAATGCGTTTTTTTTTGTTTTCGGAAAACATTTTAGATGGCCATGGCGTGTTACCATGGTTACCATGACACATTTTATATAATAATATAATAATAAACTTTATTTCGGATACCTATGATCCATACAAAAATAAACAAATGTCACATTATACAAAAATTACAGTGAAAATTAAAACAGTATGGCACGCAATTACAAATCTAAAAATTAACACAAGATGAACGTATGTGCAACCTAATACAGAAAAAAAAAAAAAGTATAAATGTATATATTTTTTTTTTTTACTATGATAGGTTCGCACTTGACCACCATCTCGCCTGATGTTAAGCGATGATGAGATCTACGATGGAGCGTGCTTACCTAGAAACAACCGATTCACTCTCGATTTGAAGACACCAAGATTGTAACCATCAGGGAAAACCCACTCAGGCAACGCATTCCACAACCTAGACGTTCTTATCACAAACGTGGAGTCAAATCTCTTCGTTCGCGTTTTTGGAACATCAACCATGAAACGATGCCGCCCTTTTGTGGAACGAGAATTCCGATAGAAGAAAGGGCAAGGTGGTATTAGATCATGCAGATCAGTTGCACACTCTCCGAAGTGTATCCGATAAAAAACCGATAAGCTAGCGATTTTGCGGCGATGATCAAGACTTTGAAGTCTTTTACGCACAAGAAAGTCATTGCCTATGAGTCTTTTGGCACGTCTCTCAATCGATTCCAGAGTCCCCAGCTGATACTTAGCCGATCCATCCCAAAGGTGCGAACAGTACTCCATACAGGATATTTAGGGACTTATTGTTATTTTAAATATAATCGAGGATTACTCTGAGGTATAATGGTCTTTACCCAATGTTTCAGAATAGGACAGTTGAATTTATCACTAATAACTGACAGAATATTGTTGGAACTGCCTCTCACCCTATAGAGCAAAGACGTTATTCTCTTTCGAATGATAGCTGAAATCCATCAATTCGCGCTTCTGCAAACATTCCAGACGCACTGCAAAATCTCGGCAGTTTCAACAATATTCGAAAGATATTATTATATTGGACCCGTATAGCGTTTAAGGATTTCTGCTTGTATGACACCCATAGGCTGCTCGTGTATGTGGATTGACAAAATGCTATAAATAACGTTATTTTAATAGGAATAGAACATCGAGCAAACCTACGAGCTATCATGTTGCCCCTCACAGCCAACGCTCTACGTTCCTGCTCTATATCGCTGTCATCTCTAAGGTCTTGCGTAACAATGTGCCCGAGATATTTAAATTTATTTACAGTCTTCAGAGGAGTTCCGTGCATGAAGACAGGTGGTATATATTGTGGTTCCTTATTTCCTGCTGTAAAAACTAATATTTCGCTTTTACTTGAGTTGTATTGAAGGCCATGCTCAACAGCATATAACTCACATGTCTTCACCAGCTTTCTTAACCCGCTAATTGATGGACTCAAAAGCACCATGTCATCAGCATAACTCAAATTATTTACCTGTAAGCCGTCGATGGAGCATCCTGCATGCATGCTACTGAGTTCAACAATCAGCCGGTTCACGTATAGATTAAATAATTTTGGAGAAGTGATCCCTCCTTGCCTCACTCCACATTCGAGTTTGTACATTTCCGATTCTCTAGTGGACCATTTTACCATGTTCAGATGATTAGAATACCAGAATTTAAAAATATCGAGCAATTCACTAGGTAAAACACCTTCCAGTTTCCTCCACCAGAGTTCATAAGATACACGGTCAAAAGCTTTAGAAAGATCTAAAAAACAGGCATACACGGGAGTTTTCCTGTCGGTATAGAACCGGACAATATGTTTTAAGCTCAAAATAGCACTCTCAGTTGACAAGCCTGCTCGAAACCCGAATTGAGCGTCATGTAACTGTAGCGTACGATCAAGTTGAGCGTCAATTAAGCTGTCCAATACTTTAGCGGTTATTGTTGCTCTATAGTTTTAGTCTATAGTCCGTTCCACGGAGAGGTGTAGAAAATGTAAACAAATCAATGTCACTCTCAATATGACAGACCAGCATTTCTCAACCTATGTTTTAGAAGACTCTGCGTTCGCAAGTGAGAGCGCGTAGATTTGTGGCGCAATTTCTCTGTGATTAATATTATTTTTTAAGTGCGAGATTGTCCTAAATCAAGTGTGTTGTCCTCAGTGTAAAGGTGGTGGTAAGATAAACTTCTGTTTGTGTTGTTTTCTGTCCCCCCTCACAAGAAAAATCCTCAATAATGAACCGGCCGCCTGACCCGGAGCCCCCGGATATAAATGCCACAACAGCGCACAAGAGACGCTTCGATGACAATTCTAGTGCACCATCAAATAAAACAACCACTTTTCCGAGCGCATCCATCGAATCAGTATATGTAGACCCGTCAATGTCTATTGGCGTGTTATGTTACGCAGGAACTGACAAAGGCCCCTTTATAGTCCATGTTTCCCGTTCTGGTCATAATTAGAATTATGTATTTATTCAATTTAATTATCATTTCGCAGACTTGGCACTCTGAAGAATAGGATAAAATATTGTGTGAATAAAAAGCATATTTTTTCATGAAGTGCAGAATAAATCGATATTATCCTGAATTACCACATCTAATAGTAGCCTGTATACTACCTACAACAAGGTCTTCTAACATTGAAAAAAGTTAAGTTTTTGTTCTATACCTAAGTTTCGAGTTACCCGTGCGAAGTCTGGGCGAGCTGCTACTATGGTATACATTTGAGAGGCAAACTATAATATTCAATGTAAAGTATAATTTGAAATAAATGTTTTATTACCCTGTTTTTTATTTGGCCGATTTCAATGCGGTTTTTTTTATTTATAGGTTGATATTCGTGCAGATGTTTTTAGCTATGTTTGGTTAATATCGGCTCAAGATGGCCGCCTTAACAAAATGGTGGACAAAATATTTCTTGACAATCTACCTCAGTATGGGTATCCAATGAAAGGACTTGACTAGTAGAATACTATACCTACACTATAACTAATTTCAAATCCAAATGGACACCGCCACAAAATGGCGAAAAATATTATTTTCTTCACCACTACCTCAATATGGGTAGGTATCAAATGAAAAGGGTATATTAATATAATTAGAATATTGTACAGAAACAAATTCAAGGTAGTCGGGAGTTAATCAAAATTTTTAATTTTGTTCTTGTACTACATTAGATTACATAAAATGTAATTTTAGAATGGATAGGACACGGGCTGAGTTCATAAAACTATCGCAGCACTACCCTTATCCAGTGGAATATTTTTTATGGCAATAATTTTTGAGTATTGAATTGAAAATTGAATGAGCCGTTTTCCGACGAGATAAAAAAACTGGTTCAAAAAAAGGACGATAGAAGGCGCTTGTAAGTTTTAGATTGCGATGTCAATGTCAAAAGCCACTGAGCCACATAGTGAGGTCCACTGGGAACGCTGAACTTAGCTCGCATACCTGTGTCGAACTAGTTCGCTCCCATCTTTCGTTCGTTAGGTCTTTTTTAAATATTTTAGAAGACAATATTGCAATTGTTTTATTCATACTGCGCTCCAATATTTAACTATTTCATATAATGTAAAATACAAAAATTTCACATGAATTGAGAAAAGTTCCGGCTGGTCTCGTCGGGAGAATGGCAACTGCCGATTGGTATCCTATCGTTTCGAAGATAATAATATGAACGTAATGCCGCTAACTTAAAACGGAAAACTTCGTGAGGAAACCGACATGTACCTAGAATTCTTCGAGGTCATGACTGTGTCATCAGTGTGGATTGGTACATTGCGCCAGCGTGGTGGATTATGGGTATGACTCTCTCTTTGCAAAAGAATGCCCGAGTCCCAGCAGTGGGAACAATTAGTGGGCTGCTTATGCTTTTGCTACTGACTGTAGATGTCTACGATTGTTGTTATTTGCTATTGTTGTTGTGTTGTTGGTTGCTATTGCTTATGAACATCTGCAAAATCGGAAACGCTTTGTGTACATGCATTAAAATTCAAGAGAACTATAAATTGTCTGATTTAAAAAATTTATCTATCTCAATATACGGATATTGTCCGAACCTTAGATTTGGATAGAAATGTTAAGTAATGTTAGACGTGTGGGGTTCAGTGCACACTAACACAACATGTATTTGTTTTTTGTATTTTCTTTTTGTAAGAAACGTATACACAATACACAATAAAGATTTTTCATTTTACGTAAAATAAGCGCCATCTATCATTTCTTCGTTTAAATCTCTTGAAAATGTCTAGAAAATCTGTATCTAGAAAAAAATACGTGGTAGAAATGATACTTTAGAAATGCTTAACTTTCTTTTTACTGTCGCTTTTTCGTTTCAATGATTTTAAAATCACAACGCTGCTAAAGAAAAGTTCACTACAAAAATTCGAAATATATTAAAATCGTTGAATACGTAACATACAATTCGGGTAAGAGCAAACTAAATCACTCAGTTGACCATGCGGCATTACTGAACAATAGTGAATCGCCGAAAAATAACGGTCACGGAACCAGATAATCGATGAGCTAATTCGCATAGTTCACTAAAACTTAAGGAGCTGTTCTGTATACTCGTGGTTTGGTAACTAATGTCCCAACACTATTAATTTTTTATTTATTCTTGGCCATAGATACCACAAAACACTAGATAGATACCACAGACTAAGTAGAGAGAATAGACACTAGTCGTTCAGCCACAGATAAATATTTTCGTATCAGTGTTGCTATTTATATTTTTGAATCGTCCTTTTACTTGTGCTTAGTTTGTGTCTCTGCATCGAGGGTTTTAAAGATTTTTATTGAAAATCGAATGTGATCAGTAACGATTTTTTATTCCATTATCAATTTAATTGACTATTTTTATTCCCAATATTTTAACACTAAAAAAGAAGAACATTTGATTTATAATGATTTTTTTTCTTTAGTTAATTATTTCGATTATTATTCGAGTATTTAGGGTTTATAGAAGGTAAACGAACCAAACACATCAGCTGAGCTGAGAAGAAAATTAAAATTTACCTAAAATAAGTGATGTGTTCGGGAAACCTCCAACAGTTTTAGTTATCGCAAATAATTTAGATTTACACTTTTTCCCTGAACATTGGGAGGGGCTTCATAGTAATTACACTTTTGAGAGTCTATGGTACAGACAAATCTTTTTGAAATTTCACACCGCCATCTAGTGCGTACTTTGGAACTATTTTTGTCTCGTCGGAAAACGGCTTATTGAAATTGAAAGAACGAGAAGCACCATAGTGGCATGAACTCTAGAATTCTATTCTTTTCCAATTTCTTTGGTGTACGCTCAGTTTTTGTCTATCTATGACTCAGTCTGAGATGAGTACCTAATCTCAGCCTAAACCTAGTGTGAAACTTATCAACTTTTTTATCTGTGTTGGTAAAATTATAAAACTGTCTATGGAAGTTTACCGTAGGGAAGGGCAAGGATATCCAGCCAAACCACATGGTGCAAGTTACATGCTTCGATTCGGAAATTATTCGAAAATTTCATTATTTGATAAATCGGCAAAGATTGTAATCTTCCAAGGATGAGTTTCTCTCTGCATTAGACGTCACATTCTGGGACGCAGTGGATAACTGATTTAGTGAAAGGTGGTGGTTGGAAGTTGGAAACTAAAACATCGTATATCGTGTAGGTGTGTAAATTTAATGAGATTTTTAAGTAAAACTAATTTTGGCGCACCACACGCAGATTTTTCGTGGGCTGTAAATGAAACTCATCGTCACGCTCGTAAATGTAAGAAATGTTTGCGTAAACTCGGGACTTAACGCAATTGTTTATACTACACCTGCTCGGAAAGTACCTTGATACTTTATCAAATTTACGGTAGAAAGTACGTCATTGCATATCAAACAAATATGCGGCGAGAAAACGCATCTGAGCGGGAGAAAAAAGTGTATGAAAATCAATTTCTTACGTGGTTTTTCTTTTTTAATTTTGGGTAAGACTATGCGCTGGTAACCTAAATATCAAAATCCAAAAAGTTTTTACAGTGAGTTTTTATCTCCAAGTTCGCAAAATGACACTGGCCACTAGCTGTGTGTTGGATGGTGTCAAAGAATTTGAAAAAAGAACATGTGAAAATTGCAGACGCCATTGACGACATTTTCAATTTGTGTGTTGTTTGAGGATTCAGTTTTCGTAGAAAATTAAAATAAAACTATCAAAATGATAAGTAGTGATAGTGATGATGAAGATTTTTTAACTCCGCCGCAGTTGAAGGAAACAGCAAAAATACTGATTGATAACCTTTTACCACAGAAATCAATTAAAAAATGTAATATATAACTTATGAGGATTTTTTTCAATGGAAAAGTGAAAAAAACGCGGCATCTTTTTCTGAAACTGTTTTGCTAGCTTATTTCAGTGAAAAAGCGCAAAAATACAAACCAAGTACGTTATGGTCTATGTACTCAATGTTGAAAAGTACTATATTGACAACAAACGACATAAATATTCAAGAATACAAAAAAGTTACAGCATTTCTGAAAAGAAAGTCGGAGGGATTCCGTAGTAAGAAATCAAAAGTGCTTACTACAAAGGATGTTTATTCCTTTTTGCAGATTGCTCCAGATGACAAATATTTGTTGATGAAGGTAAGTTTATGAACAAAATGCACTTGTTTATGATTAATTACGTACCTATTAATGAGTAGAAATCTACTAGGTTTTCATGTTTGATATTTTTGTTTACAGGTTATTTTGATTTTAGGAGTAAATGGGGCCTGTCGTTCGCAAGAACTTGTGGATATGACAACAGACGATATCGAAATCCTCGAAAATGGAATAATCGTCAATATTCCTAACACAAAAACCAAAATTCAGCGATAATTTGTTATACCGGGCTTATTTTATGAGATAGTGAAGAAATATAACGAAATTCGCCCCAGTGACCCCAAAACCAATCGGTTTTTACTACAATATAAAAACAAAAAATGTACGAAACAAGTAATTGGGAAAAACAAAATAAGTACTGTGCCAAGAGAAATAGCTTCCTACCTTAATTTACTCAATCCACTAGAATACACTGGCCACTGCTTTCGCAGAACTTCAGCGACTATTCTTGCCGATACTGGTGCTGATTGAACCACAATAAAACGTCAGGGTGGTTTGAAATCGTCCGCTGTTGCAGAAAGCTACGAGTACATAGAGAATTCCGTAGAAAACAAAACACGAATAAATAACCAAATATCGGGATCGATTAATGTGCATCAAGACTCATCTCCTCAACCATCAACGAGCGCGGCGATGCCAGATGCCCCTCAGTAGCTAGTAGCCCCTTTGGCACCACAGCCTTCTACGAGCGCAGTGCCAACAGCACAGCCAGTTATTCCTCCTACATTGTCGCAAACATCTCAAACAAACATTAATGGAAAAAGTGTTACATTAAGCTTCACTAACTGCAACAATTTCAATATAAATTTCAATTAGTAAAACTGGGCAAACGTAGCGGTGATGAGTTGAGAGTGGGGAATTTCGGATATGGGCAGCGGAACCCAAGAGGGCAACGTCTAGCGGATTTCTTGGAAAGGGAGAGCCTCTTTATGATGAACTCCTTTTTCAAGAAACAGCCACAAAGAAAGTGGACCTGGATTAGCTCTGACGGTTCCACAAAAATGAGATCGACTTCATTATGACGACTAAACGGCAAATATTCAGCGATGTCTCTGTGATCAGCAGGGTTAAGACCGGCAGCGATCACCGTATTGTAAGAGGCACGCTGAATCTAAACATTAAGCTCGAAAGATCACGTCTAATGAAGTCCACGCTCCGACCAAATTATGCTCAGATCGAAGATCCCGATAACTTTCAACTCGAACTTCAAAATCGCTTCGAATCCTTAGATGAGTGCGTAACGGCGAACGAAATAAACGACAGGCTAGTAGAAACTGTTCATGCTGTTGGCAGAAAATTTTATAAGAGCCGACGCCAAAACAGAACCCAAAAGCTCTCCGATCAAACTCTAGATCTTATGGCGGTCAGACGAGATATGCGGTTACAGTCTTCGGTCGACATGACGGTATACAGACGGCTCAATAGACAGATCTCTACTTGTGTGCGACGCGACATACGCTGCTTCAATACTTCGAGTATTGAAGAGGCGATCAAGCAGAACAAAGGCTCAAAAGTGTTCGCAAGAAATCTGTCTCTTGGGCAAAGTCAGCTGACCAAACTGAAGACCGATAGTGGTAACGTTGTCTCGTCGAAGCCTGAGATTTTGGAGGAGATTGAGAGGTTCTATGAACAGTTATACACCTCTACGCAAGCACAACCTGTCGTTAGCATGGCAAAAGACCCCAGAGCCAAGCTGACCCGACACTTTACCGAAGATATCCCAGAAGTCAGCCTGTATGAGATTAGGATGGCCCTCAAACAACTTAAAAACAACAAAGCACCTGGCGACGACGGAATTACGACTGAGCTTCTGAGAGCGGGTGGAAAACCGGTACTTAAAGTCCTCCAGAAGCTGTTCGATTCCGTCATACTTGACGGTAGTACGCCAGAAGCGTGGAGCAGAAGTGTGGTGGTGCTCTTCTTCAAAAAGGTGACAACACCTTGTTGAAGAACTACAGACCCATCTCACTTCTGACCCACGTTTATAAGTTGTTTTCGAGGGTAATCACGAATCGTCTCGCACGCAGGTTTGACGACTTCCAGCTACCCGAACAAGCCGGTTTCCGAAAAGGCTATAGTACCATAGACCACATTCATGCGCTTCGGCAGATTATACAGAAAACCGAGGAGTATAATCGGCCACTATGTATAGCGTATGTGGACTATGAGAAAGCCTTCGATTCCATCGAGACCTGGGCAGTGCTTCAGTCTCTCCAGCGATGCCGCATCGACTATCGCTATATCGAAGTGTTGAAGTGTATTTACAGCAAAGCCACAATGTCTGTCCGATTACAGGACCAGTGCACAAAACATATCCAGCTACAGAAAGGCGTGTGACAGGGAGATGTTATATCTCCGAAACTGTTCACTGCCGCGCTGGAAGATGTTTTCAAGCTACTGGACTGGAACGGATATGGCATCAATATCAACGGCGAATGCATCACTCACCTTCGGTTTGCCGACGACATAGTCATTGTGGCGGAGTCGATGGAGGACCTCGGTGCTATGCTCAGGGACCTCAGTAGAGTATCCCAACAGGTAGGTTTGAGGATGATAATGGACAAGACGAAGGTCATGTCAAATGTTCATGTCTCACCTGTACCGGTTATTGTTGGGAATACCACACTCGAAGTTGTTGACGAATACGTCTACCTGGGTCAAAAGATCCAATTAGGTAGATCCAACTTCGACAAAGAGGTCCAGCGAAGGATCCAACTCGGATGGGCAGCATTCGGGAAACTTCGGCACATCTTTGAGTCCAAAATACCCCAATGCCTAAAGACGAAAGTCTTTAACCAGTGCGTGTTGCCAGTGATGACTTATGGAACTGAGACGTGGTCCTTCACTGTTGGTCTCATAACGAAGCTCAAAGTCACACAGCGAGCTATGGAGAGCTATGCTCGGAGTCTCTTTGCGCGACAGAATCCGTAATGAGGATATTCGCAAAAAAACGAAAGTGGCCGACATAGCTCAAAGAGTAAGCAAGCTGAAGTGGCAATGGGCAGGCCACATCGCTCGCAGAACTGACAACCGATGGGGAAAAAAGGTTCTTGAGTGGCGACCACGAACCGGGAGACGCAGTGTTGGACGGCCTCCCACTAGATGGACAGATGACCTCACAAAGGTCGCTGGAAACCGCTGGTTGCAGGTTGCGCAGGACCGTTCGTTATGGAAATCTAGGGGGGAGGCCTATGTTCAGCAGTGGACGTCTTGTGGCTGATGATGATGATGATGATGATAAAGCACTATGTGTCACTCTAGAGAAAGTGCGATTCCCGATCTCGGGTGTTTTAAAGCCAAACGACACCCTCGACGGTAATCGGTCACTTTCTCCTCTCGGTGAACAATGTACTATTTTGAGCATTTTCGTCCTATCTCCTCTAATTCTAGTAAGTAAAGTAAAAAGCAACTAATGAAAATCTTTCAAGAAAATTGTGACAATGAGTTCAACGGGAACTCGTTTTTGATTTTTTTTAATACGTTACATATACATATGAAAACGATTCTAGGAAATTGTATACGCTCTGTATAAATGACGATTCGTCAACTGAGTGCTTGTTTGTTCTATCTACACTTGGTAAAATTTTACAGGAGAAGGTTTTTGAAGTGCAATCTTCTTTTGGAGCCATTTCTGTGCACAGATATATGTTTTTTGTTTTACGACTCTAAACTACAATGGTAAAATATTTATCTTAAATTTAATTAAGTTTTTTTTTTATATTTTTTTAAATGCCTCGTATTGGTATGATAATCGAGAAATATGTCAGATTTTTTATTGATTTTAATATCTTGATCGTTTGGGTACACTCGGCGATCCCGAGTTCACCCGATCGATCATTTTACTTCCGACCGTGACGATTAGCCTCATTCAAAACCTACGAAGAAATCCGTGTGTGTGTGGGGCTGTGGGCTACGAAGAAGTTTTCACTTCAAAGAAATCCTGACACTTTGTCTAAGCTTCATTGCGAAATTTATAGACTGCAGGCCCGTGAACAAAATTGATGGGTCAAATGAACCAGCATGAGACCTATGTAGGATGATAGATGGGTATAAAATAATAAGATTCAGCACTATGCCGTCACTTTTAAGCTGTCCAACTGAGGGCAGATGAGCATTCAAAAGCGCAAGTAGAGTGGTAAATTTTGGTCATTTGTTTTTGGACGGCATTCTTACCATCAAATAGATCCATGGAAAATAATGAGAAAACGCGTAGTGCCGTACAAAAATAGTGGTCCACCAAATCGGAAACATGTTTGATATTTCGAAAATTTTCAGGGAAAATTTGATCATTTGATACTGTACGGCATGGGTTCCATACAGTTGCAATAGCTTGTCTAACCCATTATTCAACAACGCCGTACAAAAATAATGCGACAAGAGGGAAATATCGAGGGGATCAATCTCCTCTTTTCAGTGATCCAAGGAGGTGATTTGATACAGTACGGCATCGGTTCCAAAACATTGTATAGCAGTCAAACGTACAGTTAAAAATAATGCCGTACAAAAATTACTGTTCATTTAAATGATTATCGATAATTACCTTAATTTCAACGTATACTTTATTTATAAAGGTGGTAGGTCATTTGATACTGTACGGCACCTTATTTTTATAAATGGCATTGCTAAAAACTATTGTTGTATAGTAATGCCGTACAAAAAAACGTGTTCTAAAAAAGTTACAGAGGAATACAAAACATGCAAATTTTCATTTATTTCAATAATCATAGATTAATTAAATATAGCAATTTTTAACATATTATTGTTGCTTTAAATAGTACTCAGGTAAATAAATTAGGAAAAAATAATGCCGTACATTTTAACCCTTAATCGAACAAAATGCGTATCACTTAGTTAGAAACTCGGAACCTCGGAAACTATGTACTTTAGGGCAAAACTTATGGAGATCATTATTGTCGAAAATAGTATTTTACACTTTTGGTTGTCAAAAAACTTTTTTGTGAAATGTACCGTTTACGATTTACGACTCATTTAATGAAACAGTTTTTCTATTGCGGCCGATAACTTTTGAAATATTAGGTAAATCAATAAAACGCATCTCATTTTTAAAGATCAGTTTATTTTCTATAACTTTTACCTGCATCTTTTACCTGCATCTCTTTTTTTAATCTAAAGTCCATACGTTTTGATTTATAAGACGTTTAAATTCTGTTATACGGGGAAGGATTTCAACTTATAAGCGGAGGGTTAATCTGAATCAACCACTGAGTCGACATTAGAATCAACGTCTTCATCGATGACAAAATTATCTTGTCTATCATCTTCTGAAATATGAAAAATGTTTTTAAAATCACATCTGGCGTGCAAATTTAAAACATGCAAGGGTATTTTTTTACCTTTACGTATTTTTACGCGGTATATGTAAACTCTTCGGAGTCCAATGAAAGCCAGTATTAGATGAAACGAGAGTGAATATGAAAGCATGCTTAAAGAGTTAAAAACTAACTTACTCGGAGTACATACTTTTAAGAAACTCCGTTATTCGCTTGTACTTGTATTATCATTTATTTCCACAAACGTACATGGGTACAACATGATTTGACAAAGCCATCAATTATTGCTGCCGACCATCTTTCGGCCCTGATGAGAAGAAGAGAATTGAATCTTGTATGCCAACTACCAGACTATTTATATGAATGTTATTAAACTTCGTAGGTTGGTACACTGTAAAATAGCTGCTTGCAGGATGGTAGTTAAGAAACGAATAGTTGGTAGGTTGGCACTACCGGAATTCAACACAAGTGTTGCCATGTTTAATAATGTGAAATAATAAAATTCGACTAAATTACGAATCAAGACTAAAAATCATGACATTCGGCCATCCGACCACGTGTTGCCTCCCGGCATACACTAAATAATCTCATATTATAATTGTTTGTGAACTAGTGAATAATAAATACAATTTCAAATGTGCTAACTTACAAAAGTACTAAACATAACATAGGTACCTACATAATATATCAATGACAAGTACCTAAATAACAATGAATTATTGCTCAACTGTTCTTATCCCAAACTAATTTTTTATGTCTTATCAACACCATAAGTAATATATGTAATGTATAACAAATGATTCGACTATTATCCAAATATGTATCTTGAACATTTTATTAAACAATTGTATGGAAAACAAATGTAAGTTTTATTTTACATGAGGGAATTGCACATATATGTACCTATAAATAAACTAAAAATCATACATACGTACAGATTTATTACATTAGACTAGAAAACTTAGCATTCCAATAAGTACACATAATGTATTGTGCAACAAGTAATTTGCTAAATAGTGTCCAAAGAGACATTACAAAAATATATTAAGTAGGTACAATAATTCAGCGAATTTAACAATATTTCAAGTAAGGCATAAATAATAACTAAGTTTCAAGCCGTTTAACGTCAAAATAAATTATAAACTTCTTTATTTGCGAAATTGGATAATTACAAGATCTGGAGTGTTCACATTAAGAACTCCATAATCAACAAAGAAGTTGGAAATCAACCTTAAGAATAAGAATAAGAATAAGAATGTCTTTATTGTATAAACTGTGTACATAGATGGTAGGTGGATACAATAATGGTTTCAACAGTTTTGTCCTCGCGAACATACAATAATGTTTTACGTAATTTCATACAATCTTTTTTTATCACCCTCAAAATTAACATAGGTACAGTTAATTAACTCTGAAACACAATATAGGTACATATAGATCTATGACACATTAATAAATTATGTTAATTATAATTTTACTTTTTTATTAATGTGCAGATTGAAATAAATAAGCTATATTTCATACAATAAAAAGAAACACTATCGAACCAACCACAATTTTATGCGAAGTATGATCTCGACCATGAGAGCTTAAGACCTAACATAAGACTGTTTGACTTGCTTCCAGTCAAAGTATTCTTTGAGGTCATAAAATGTGTTAGTAGCTAGCCAGTCTTTTAGTTTACGCTTGAACAAATTGCCGTTTAATATTTTCAGTTCAACAGGCAGATGGTTGTAGATTTTAATGGAATTTGCGAAAGCACTTTTGGCATATATATTATTATTGACCTGATGTACACAAAGATTATATTTATGTCTGGTGCGTAAACTATGAGCGCGGCTAGATTTCAGATTAAAATAAGTATCTTTATTATTTTTTACAAACATGCATAATTCCAATATGTAGAGACTAGAGAGCGTGAGAATCTTATGGGTTTTAAATATGTTTCGCAGAGTTTCAGTGCTATTTATGCTAAAAATGTTTCTAAGACACCTCTTTTGTACTAGGAAGATTGACTTAAACTCTACTGAATTTCCCAGAAAATTATACCGTAATTTAATTGAGGGTAAACGTAACCATAGTATGCACTCAGCGCTACGTCTTTAGAAGCAATACTGCTGATTATCGACAATGCATAACAGTAGCTTGATATTTTACTGGTTATTTTAGCGATATGACTCTTCCAATTTAGGTGACAATCCAGAGTTACCCCTAAAAGTTAGATTTTTCTACCTCATTTATTTCATAACCACCATGACTAACTTTTAGTTTAAGAGAATTTCTTTTTGAGCTACGAAACTGCATAAAGTTGGTTTTAAATGTATTGATGTTAAGATTCATAGAACTTAACCAGCTTGTGGATGTTTGTAAAGTTTTATTTATTTCGTTTTCAAAGTCACTGGAATTTAATTCTTTTTGTGGTATAAAAATAGTTGCGTCATCGGCAAACATGACACATGGGTGACTTGTGATATTCGGTAATTCATTAATGTAGATTAGAAATAACAGAGGTCCAAGAATACTACCTTGAGGTACTCCTAGTATTATGTTTTCAAAAGTAGATTGTAAATGTTCTATTGTTTTCGTGGTTCTGTTATATGAATCTATAACCGTTGCCTGGCATCTATTTCTTAGGTAGGATTCTATTAGTGCTAAGGCAGTACCTCGTATACCTGCTTTTTCAAGTTTATTTAATAGTATTTTGTGGATAACGCAGTCGAACGCCATCGACAAATCTAGGAATATAGCAATTCCGTTTTCTTATTGTTGATTTCCTCCCACACTTCTTTCAGTATTTTAAAGATAGCGAGCGAGGTGTTTAAGGCATGAAGACAAACGTCACTACTATAAAGCTGCCCATTCAAGGGCTATCAATTTTACATTATTATTATCTACATTCACATAATTATAAATTGTTAATTTATTTGTAACAAAACAATGATAATGAACGCATTGCAGCAATAACTTTAGCAATGTTAGTAAGGATACAAATGTTCACGAATAAGTAAAAGCTTACAAATCTGAATCCAAGTTATTAATGTAACCAATACCTATACTCCAGCAATAAAGATGATTTGATTAGAACTCTTATTGGAACCACCATCAGAACTATGATTAGTTGTAATTATCATTTACTACTACTACTCTAATCTCAGGGACAGACACATTTTAAATAAATTGCCAAACAAAAAGTTTGATTTGATCGTTTTGGATACCTATCAAGGCTTATTTGGTATTTAGTTTGCTGTAAATCTGAATTTGTTGCATTTGGTGACATATTACATTTCTTAAATAGCCGGGCATTTTAAACCCAAACAGTTTCTGTCGCCATTGTTTCAATGCGCTCTATCACGTTATTATTTACACTCACTGAATCTTGCTCAAGCACTTGCTCCAACCGCGCTCATGACTACCACTATTTTATCCAGTTAAATAGTTTAGTCTGATAGAGCCTTTCTGCTTGACAGTTTTGTTTTATCATCAAAATCTGGCTAGAGTAATAAGATTTTGATTCCTAAATCTTCTAACCTGTTCCCGTTCAGCGTGAAAAAGACTGTAGGGAGGGGCAATAAGCTACGGATTTGTTATGTGTTAATCTTATCTTTATAGTCTGGTCTACGTCACCCTCTATTTCTCCTAAATTAGAGGATAAACAGTCACAATAATTCTGCAATAACTGATACAAATGTTTGAACTACTTAGCATTAAATCCAGGGCCTGTCTTTGTCCTTCCTGTTGAGAGGCTCTAGTTGATCTGGGTGTTTAATATGCTATTTACGTCACACTTTGTTCGGTAAACATAGCTAGTAAGCGTGATGACTCATTTTGATTTAATGTAAAAAAAGGCTACTCAATAAGTGAAATATAGGTGAAAGAATTACTTTGTTACCTATTTTAAAATGAAAACTTCCCATGATATCACGTTTTTTTTTTAAATCACAATTTTGGTATTTCCCAAAACACTACTAAAACGTGACGTCACAGACCGGTACTTTCCATGCACCGCGCAAAGTTTCCATGTCAGCTATATCAAATGTTGCGTTTAGGAAACTGGTTTCATAACAAAAGTCACTCTAAATTGAATGGTTTATCCAATGGTAAATACATTTTCTAATAATTTCCTACTTTTAAAACAGACCTCCCATTGCAACTTTGAATGATCATAAAATAAGTTAAACAAAAAGACATCAAAATTAAAGTTGATACGTATCTTATTCTATTTACAGACGGTCATTACATCAAATAGTTCAACATAATTTCAGGATCAGTCATGTCTATTGTCAAGAGTGTTGTGTTAGTGTGCATCATGCGGAGATAAGTATTTTATCACGGCTGCTCTCTAGCCACCATGAACACTGAATCCGCCTAAAACAGACTACTCGTATTCCTTTCCAGGTTCAAAGTGTTCACCAGGGTGCACTGGAAAACTGCTCGGGTTTACCATACTATTAACGTGTGTACTATCAATATGAAGTTTTAAAGAGCTTGAGCATTGTCCGATAGAATATCCTTGTTCGGACATTTGTAAAACAAGAGCTTAGTCCAATTTTTCAAATCAGTAACGCAAAGCAATGCCATAAAATGTTGGTCCATTAGCAAAAGTGTTTGGAGAACCATCAAAACCTCAATTGATTATTTAATTGATCTGAACATTTATGTACGTCCCACCCGGTTGCAACGATTGCACTTAATTATTGGTCTAGAACATTTGAAGTATGAATGCCTTTGGAACAGCAACTATAGCATGCTATTATGTTAAATCTAGAGTTAATTATACTAAGACCAGGATCTGTTTATTTTCTTAATAATGGTTGTAGTGTTATATTATTTGAATAAGTTTGTAGTTTTTGAAATTAAAGAAAACAGAACACGTGTTTCGGCTTAAAATAATGAAGTACTTGTGCTCCGTTACTAATTGATCGATTGTATACTCCCTAAATTACATAATTATTAATGTACCGCTTTTTTTTTTTTTGCCAGTAATCTCATCTGTGTACTAGACTTCAGTTTGCCATAAAAATACCTATTCGTGAAGATTCTTATCATTGCGTGAAGTTAGATATAGTAATTTTGTTTTCTTTCAAAAGTTAACCACAATGTTCTTCACTTGGGGAAGTTTTCAGCAGTTTATTCTGCCATTCCTCGCAAGTGAAAACAACTGTCGTCCAGGACTCGAACCATTTCTTTGCTAATTCATCTAATTTTAATACCATGTTTTACGAGAAATGTATTTTATTTTGATTGTCATTTCAACCGTATACACTTGTTGACTTGACTTGTTCTTATCCAGAAATCAATGGTTTGAGCTCTGTTTTTGGCTCAAGTGTGATGAAACACGATCACTTACAAGTTTTTCTTGATTCAGACTTAACATATTAACATTTACAGCTTACTTGTTTTCTTCCGGATCTTTAGAGGTGGCGAGAGTTCATTGAGAGAGAGAGAGAGAACAGGTCTGAAGAATATCATCAAAAAAATGGCATCAGAATCCTTCTCCTCTTCTTAGTCCACCGCCACCCATGTCGTGTACCCGGGAGTGTAACCACATCGTCTTCAGGCATCCTTGTACTCACTGAAATTGAAACGTAATTTCCGACGTAATCTGTTTTCGGACTAACAGTAACACAGTCTGAGATATCTAATTATGCGATTCATTTGTTTTTTTTATACGAACATTAAGATTTGGGCTAGTCTTAAAATTGTGTTTTTTTCACGAGTTAAACCTTGGGATGCATATAATTGAAAATTACAGTTTACATGACAATAATGATTCTGGTTTGTTTTTTTTTTTTTTACATGAATATTAAACCGTTAACAACATAACATAAATGATTATTAAACCGTTCATAAACTAAAATAGAACTAGCTGCCTAATCAGTCGGCTCAGCTAGCTATCAAGCACTAGCGGTACCTACGCTTTCGCTTTTCATAGGTAAACATAATAGGTACATATAGTCAAGCTCAGACTTTTATGTAACCCTGTAGTACAACATTATTTATGTAGTGTCCGTTATTCGGAAAATGAAATATTAAAGAATTCGATGCAACAAACAATCAAATCTTTCTCCTTATAATATTTGTAACCAGTATAGAAAATAATTTATTTTAATAAATTACCTGTATAACCAATCAGTAGATCTGTAAAAAGAAGTTCTAATTTTGGACTAATTACATTTGTTAATCTGTAATAAAAATTTTAGGCACATTAAGCATATATTTTACTCTGTTACATCATGGGGTAATATCGATTAGTCTTCTAGCGAGAAACATACAGCTCACAGTAAACTATCCAGCAAGGCACATATTCGCTCATAGTCAGTTACCCAGCGAGAAACATACTCGCTCATAGTCAATTATCCAGCGAGAAAATACTGGTTAATAGTCAAGTCCAGCGAGAAACATACTCGCTTAGTCAATTATCCAGCGAGAAACATACTCGCTCATAGTCAATTATCCAGCGAGAAACATACTCGCTCATAGTCAATTATCCAGCGAGAAACATACTCGCTCAACTAACTATCCAGCGAGAAACATACTCGCTCAACTAACTATCCAGCGAGAAACATACTCGCTCAACTAACTATCCAGCGAGAAACATACTCGCTCAAGCTCAACTAACTATCCAGCGAGAAACATACTCGCTCAACTAACTATCCAGCGAGAAACTATCGCTCAACTAACTATCCAGCGAGAAACATACTCGCTCAACTAACTATCCAGCGAGAAACATACTCGCGCTCAACTATCCAGCGAGAAACATACTCGCTCAACTAACTATCCAGCGAGAAACATACTCGCTCAACTAACTATCCAGCGAGAAACATACTCGCTCAACTCAGCGAGAAACATCCAGCTCAACTAACTATCCAGCGAAACATACTCGCTCAAATAACTATCCAGCGAGAAACATACTCGCTCAACTAACTATCCAGCGAGAAACATACTCGCTAACTAACTATCCAGCGAGAAACATACTCGCTCAACTAACTATCCAGCGAGAAACATACTCGCTCAACTAACTATCCAGCGAGAAACATACTCGCTCAACTAACTATCCAGCGAGAACCATACTCGCTCAAATAACTATCCAGCGAGAAACATACTCGCTCAACTAACTATCCAGCGAGAAACACTCGCTCAACTACTCCAGCTAACTCACGCTAATCCATCGAGAAACATACTCTCTCAACTAACTATCCAGCGAGAAACATACTCGCTAACTCACTATCCAGCGAGAAACATACTCGCTCAACTAACTATCCAGCGAGAAACATACTCGCTCAACTATCCCGCAATAGAAAAACAAACTCAAATTCAATTAACACAAATTAAAATAATAAAACAATTTATCAGGTTTTTATATAATCAGGAGTCACGGGTAACATTCCAAAACATTACGAAGTAATTGACCACTTCGTAAAAATGTAGGTATTTTTCTCTTTAAATAAAGTGTGAAATAATACTAGGTCCAATACAATTTTAACGAGGGTAGTCATAAAATGTTGACGTGCCGATAAAAACAAACTTTGGTAAAAGATAGGTGAGGTAGTAGAAAAATTAACAATCGCGATTTTCAATTGTGACGGGCAAATAACAGTAAATATCAAACATTCCAAGCCATCAGAGAGTAGCCCTGATCACGCAGTGAAATGCCCAATTTAATACGCATGCAAGTGTACGGCGAACACTGCCAAAGAGTAGCCTTGGCCGAGGATCAACGCACATCAAACACACAGTAATCTTACACATTATTACGCGTATCTCTTATCAAATCTCGATTTAAAAATTGACAATTAACTATACAAAATTGCAAAGAAAACGACTAGCATAACACAGAACGTTTCAAACATTTTAGTGCTATCAGAGAGTAGCCCCGAACAAGCAATGAAATGTTCAATTCAAAACGCATGCGAGTGCACGATGAATACTGCCAAAGAGTAGCCTTGGCCGAGGATCACCGCACATCAAACACACATTCATTTTGCACGCTATGTTACGCGTATCATTATCCAATGCAATATTAAAAGAAAATCAAATATCATCGTGGGCGTTGTATCAGCAATTCAACAAAGGAAAAATATGTTCACAAAGAATAACATTTTTCAACATACCTTCGTTTCTGGTTTTGTTCCCTCTTCTGAGTTTTTAAGAAACTCCGTTATTCGCTTGTACTTGTATTATCATTTATTTCCACAAACGTACATGGGTACAACATGATTTGACAAAGCCATCAATTATTGCTGCCGACCATCTTTCGGCCCTGATGAGAAGAAGAGAATTGAATCTTGTATGCCAACTACCAGACTATTTATATGAATGTTATTAAACTTCGTAGGTTGGTACACTGTAAAATATAACGGTTTTACATAAAAATAAAACCGATATTATGTGCCGAGAACGGAAAACATACAGCATTCTATGAAGAAGCAGTATGTATACTTATCTTATTAATCTGTGGTCGACGTCTATACCATAGACAATTAGCTTCATCTTGACGCCACCAGAGGGCGCCGCAAGCGCGCCACCAGCAAGGGCACCCGGCGCGGTGCGATCTTTGGGATTCATAGTCTTCACCAGAAAGCCCTTTCTAGAATGCTGTATGTTTTCCGTTCTCGGCACATAATATCGGTTTTATTTTATGTAAAACCGTTATATTGATGTGCCTCAGGAAAACATACAGCATTATATGAAGACGTGTTTGTTATCTGCTGGTGTAAGTATGTCCAAAAAATAACAACGCTATGATGACTGAAACATTTGAATACTTATTAAAATAAAGTGTTCAATAACATTTTGTAATTAGCTAAATTAACAAAGCCAATTTGTGTGTGATGTAAACTTTGAAGAACATGATTAACCATTTATGATGCTTAATGTGTTAAGATATTTCCATATTTTGCTTAATAATGTCATCAATCGATTGGGTATTTGATCATCCAAAGGCTACTGCTATATCTGGTCCACATCTCCTAGTTGTACGTTCATGGCACTGTCTCACTGGACTGGACATATCCAATTTTTTAGTAACAAGATGTTAAGCAACTGCTATAGATAAAATTTATTTGATTTGACTCGAAAGCTATTCTGTTTTTCTCAGATAGGAACTAGAAATATGTGATAAGACACAAATTATTCTCATTTTCCATGTTCATACTGCTATATAGCAATAATACCTATGTATATTTCGGTCTATAATATTTAAAAAGGGGTTATTATTTAAAGAACCGTTCCAAACATATATGTTTTACATACTGTTTTTGGAGGAATTGGAAAACAACCAATCTACATAAAGTAACTCTCTAAGACTTCAGGTAGCTGTAGAATTCAGACGATTATCGCTTTCGCAAAATTTTAAAATGTACATAATTATGAAGTTCCATTTTAGTGTGTTGTCTGCAAATAGGCGACATAATATAAGTACATACTATGTGTACTAATTCTGTTTTAAGTGATAAGCTGTTATTTGAAACTAGACTTATCCGTGTTTTAGCTGTCAGCAGTTCTTGAATTTTAATATCAAATTATAATTATTTTGATCAGACTTAAGATATATTATAACATATTTAACGCATATAAGTCCTCGCTCGACCATCGTTTCGTCCGGTGCCGAGTGACAGTAAGGGTTGGCAATGATTCACACTGACCTAGCGTTATTTTATAAACTATTTTTTCTGTGAGTTTCTCACTCAGATCTACCCTCATTTTCCCAAAAATCTAGGGTTTTATCAATACTCATGAAGATTTCAATGTAATGATACACTCTACAGCGACATTTACCTAGAATCTTTCTAGGTCACGCGTTAACCACCAGGCCGCACCAGCCCGGTGGACCATGGCTTTGGCCGACTCCCAGTGATGGGAACGAGTCAGAAGGCTGGGCTGGTTTCGTATAAATATAATTTGTTTGTTGGCTAGTCGAGAGCCACTACCTTGTACGTCCTTGTTGTACAGTTCGAATGTGCTAATAATAACCAGGAAAGAATACTGGAATTTGGGTTCATCAGAGCTTGTCGAAAGCATTTATAGGCTTTGTTGACGACATTTTGCAATTATTTGTTGCAAATGGATCTTTTGAATCCGTTTATTTATAAAATATGGTGGTTCTTAGTCGCTGTTTTAAATCTCATCCTCAAGCTTAAACTTAAGATACCGTTTACATAACGGTTCTGCTACAATTATTTCATGTTACTGTTCACCGTATCTACTTTCAATTTGGTTTTGGTGTTATCTCGAAATGATAAAAATCTTAAATCTTTTTCCATTAATATTTAACCTTATTATTACTTATCAGATTTTATAAAATCGAAGAGCATACGGTTTCTCTCTTTAGAATAGAGACTATACGGCAAGCTGGGCACTCTTTCACAAACTAAATATTAATCAACATTATCGCTCATTGGAATTGAAAACACAACTGCGTAAGACGCGTGTTTTAAATTATCATGTGTTTTAGGAGTATAAACATCATCAGGGAATGTCAGAAGAATGCAAACGATTCGTGGTCATAGATTCCTTCGTTGTTGTGATAGAGTATTAGTCGTTAAGTAATTATTCGTAGTTAGTATTGCTCATGGTGCTTTGTGTATTGAAACATAATGAGAAGTGGCTCCGCGCCACCACACCATCGCAGTAGGTACTACAAACATCCTTTTGTTAAATCATGTAAGTACAAGTCATACTTGACGAAGCTGTTACTGGTTAAATCTGAGATGGCGGATATTAAAGTCTGCCGTATGGTACCAGAAACAGTAAAATTTAAGCCACCCTTCAATTCCAATTTAAGCAAATCAAATCTAACTTTTGCGTCAGATGTAGGTAGATTCATGTACTTTTCTATAAACGCTGTTATGTGTAGATATATGTGCGCCATAGTTGACCTGCTCCTATTTTCTGTCAATAACCTTCCAGATACATAATGTGAATATACATAGATACCTGCTTTCTCGATCATAGTTTTGAGGCATTTCCAGTGTCTCGCGGCTTCCGCAACCTAGAGACGTAACTTGAACACTGCACCAGAAGGAAGTCGTTCAGTAAAGACTGACACGACCCTTCGAACGCAAGGTCTCCGCGACCAAACGTGTGTTAGTAGTAAGATATGGTGCGGGGACCAGGTCCAAAACAAGTATTGGTCAAGTATATTGGACATGAGTATGTTCCAAGTGTCTCATGGCTTCCGCAGCCAAGAAACTTAACTTGGTACTGCACCAGAAGGAAGTCGTTCAGTAAAGACTGACACGACCCTTCGAACGCAAGGTCTCCGCGACCAAGCGTGTGTTAGTGGTAAGATATGGTGCTGGGACCTGGTCAAATGTGAGGTATCAATTGTTCCAAATGATGTCTCGCGGTTTCCGAAATCTAGAGGCTTATTTAAATTTTTATTGCACCAGAAGGAGGTCGTCTTGTAAGATTAGTGCGAAGTGCGACTCTTCGTACGCAAGGTTTCCGCGACCAAGCATGTTATGAAAAATGTGGTGCTAAGGAGAGATCAAAATTTAAATATGTATACGTATTAAAATAAAACATGCCATAAATCATTTGATAATACAATAGAACATCTACTTGAATGATATATTTCTTATAAATATCTCTGAAATTGGCGACTTGCTTCTCTTCCGCAGAGAAGGTTTGTTTTATAACAGGAACTCCTCCCCTGAATCGATAGTTATCGATGTGATGAGTTGGATGTAGCTGTGAATTTTAAATCTATTGATATGGGTTTATGTGAAATTTTATTCTCCCAAATAGTTATATTGGCACCCAGAGCTCGCCATTTCATATGAAATACTTTGTAGGTATGTAAGAATTTTAAAATGCAATACATTCACGATCGTATTGTATAAAAGATCCAAACTTAGAATATCCTTACATAAATAAATGGTTATGCATGTATGTTTGCAAATTTGTCCACGTTGTAGCGGCTTACTTTATTCGATAGTGCAACTAAATTAAGTGATGGTGTAATTACAATAGTGCAACTGAACTAAGTTTCGTCAAATCTTAGTTAATAATGCGTGTAATTATGATATATTCATTTCAACCCCATCGGCACGTCTATGTATTTGTATACGTCTGAACTAGTTCGGTGGACACCGAAGGGTATAAAATTTAATTTCGTTTATACCTGTTTTGATGTTTTAATTAATTTCATAGAATTTTATTTAATGTTGATTCCGATTCTGAATAGCCATTTTTCCTTCTTTTTGAAAAGTGGGATTAGATGTTGCCATAATTATATGTAATATTGAGATACTCTTAATAAGTTTAGCTTCCCAGATGTTACTAAGCAGTAACTTATTGGTTACACACCTTATCAAAGTGTATTAGTATTAGTAGGTAGTTGAGACAAGGTTCAAACAATAAATAATTTAAACAAGCCAGTTAAAAACTGGGAGATGCACCTGAAACCCTTAGTTTTCTTTTAGCGGACACGCTGCCAAGCGGGTAGGTACATGCTGTAGATTTACTTAGCAATTTAACGTTAGCTGGTCTAATAATTTACATAATAGCCTTCAAAACCTTTTTACGTGTGTCTACCCGCATGTCCAAAGAGTATCGGTCACATACTATGTTGGTACAAGTGTGTTCCAGCTATCACACGGTTTCCGCAACCTAGAAACGTAATTTGAACTGCACCAGAAGGAAGTCGTTCAGTAAAGACTGACACGACCCTTCGAACGCAAGGTCTCCGCGACCAGGCGTAAATGATCGAAATGTTTTCGATATATTGGTCAAAACCATACATTAGAGATTAGGCAAAACTCGCACTAGTGAGCCAGCTGCTCACTTTTGATAAAATGCATATAAATGAATGAAGACTGACCTGCATGTATAAGACCTTGATTCTGGAATCGGTCGATCTCACCTTTACCACGCAGAGGATTTACCATTTTCTTCGATGGATGAATTATCCGCTTCACTCACGGGTACTTCGAAAATCTCAATCCGTTGAGATTTCAATAAAATTTCGTGTAATATATAAACACATTTAAAATATTTTTCGATAGTTATTAATTGTTAATTAGTGATAATTGAATATTTTTTTCTATAATTTCGACCACTCGTGGCGAAAGTATACAACGCTATGAATCCCAAAGATCGCACCGCGCCGGGTGCCCTTGCTGGTGGCGCGCTTGCGGCGCCCTCTGGTGGCGTCAAGATGAAGCTAATTGTCTATGGTATAGACGTCGACCACAGATTAATAAGATAAGTATACATACTGCTTCTTCATATAATGCTGTATGTTTTCCTGAGGCACATCAATAGCTGCTTGCAGGATGGTAGTTAAGAAACGAATAGTTGGTAGGTTGGCACTACCGGAATTCAACACAAGTGTTGCCATGTTTAATAATGTGAAATAATAAAATTCGACTAAATTACGAATCAAGACTAAAAATCATGACAATACTTCAATCCTTCCATCCTTACATAAGTATGGATGGAGAGAAGGATGTTTGTAACTCTTTCACTTAAAAACTACAGAAGAGATTTCGATGAAACTTAGTGCATAGATAGATCATGGTCTGAAATAACACATAAGCTACTTTTAAGAATAGGAATTTTACCATGCGTGTCTTAAAATTTTCAATATTACGCCCAGTAGTCCAACATTAAACTTCATATAACTCAAAAAATATAGTCATTACAAAAAAAGGTAAAATTTGTAAAGAATAAACTAGTCTTTAAAAATGGCTTGACGTGTTTTATTGATTAATCTAATATTTCAAGAGTTATCGGCCGCGATAAAAAAAAACCGGTTCATCAAATGGGCCTTAAATCGTAAATGGTACGTTTCACAAAAAAGTTTTAGGCAAAATTTTATGTAAAATTTTATTTTCTACACTAATTATTTCAATATTGGCCCTAAAGTGCATAGTTTTCGAGATATCCGTCAAAAAACATTTTTTCAAGATGGCGCTCCTCGTGAATCTGTCAGCATTTTGTGGTTTTATAATCTGTAAGTCATCCTCATAAAAAAAAAATTTGTATCGGAAATTTATGGTAAAGTTAAATTATATTTTTTACTGGCCTATGATATGAGCTTTCAGATTTGTACAGCATTGACTTTTCTTAGACATGTATTAAATTCAAATAAATTATCTGAATGCCGTTTAAACAAATCGTACTAAATATCACCCTAAAGTAAATTTCGTCACATGGTATTTTCTAGAGTTTTTTGGTATTTACTGACTCTTGGACTAACAAAAATGTACGGCACGTATAACATTTTTATTTTTGCTCAAAATGCTTTCGGAATAAATTAATTTTACGTTGTATCAAATCACCTCCCTGGATCACTGAAAGAGGAGATTGATCCTCGATATTTTCCTCTTGTCGCATTATTATTTTGAACGGCGTTGCGGAATAATGGGTTAGACGAGCTATTGCAACTGTATGGAACCAATGCCGTATAGTATCAAATGACCAAATTTTCCCTGAAAATTTCCGAAATATCAAACATGTTTCCGATTTGGTGGACCACTATTTTTGTACGGCACTACGCTTTTTCTCATTATTTTCTATGGATCTATTTGATGGTTAGAATGCCGTACAAAAACAAATGACCAAAATTTACCACTCTACTTGCGCTTTTGAATGCTCATCTACACTCAGTTGGACAGCTTACAAGTGACGGCATAGTGCTGAATTGTATTATTTTATACCCATCTATCATCCTACATAGGTCTCATGCTGGCTCATTTGACCCATCAATTTTGTTCACGGGCCTGCAGTCTATTATTTTAAGCCCAATATCGGCAGCTTTCAACATTCTTACTCGAATCACTAACTTTCTGATGACAAACATCACTAAACTCGAATAAACTCGAAAACTTCGATTTTATTTAGTTCACGTTTCACGTCCGTGCAGTGGTGTTGGTCGCTTTCGTTTACATGAACGAGGTTGGATTTCTTTTCTGCGATAAATACTTATGTTTACGTGAATCTAAACGAATAGTTGTCTGATTTTCGACCAAAACTAAAGAATGTACCAAAACTGAGGATGGGTTATGCTGTGATTTGATATTAGTGATAGTGCAGTTTTGGAGGTAAAATGCCCGCTTCCATTTGCGACCCAGTAACAAACGCGTTGCGTTTATCTCTCGCCCCGGACGAATCTCAAAACTCTTCATTGCTGGACAGCAGACTATATTCTTCAAGTAAGAACGTACTCTTGTCTAAGATTGAGTTTGAAGAATCGGGTGATTACCAAAGCAATGTTTTAGACGGACTAAAGTCTAAATACGTGGTCATTCGACCTAATAAGCCTGTGCTCGAAAACAAACTCATAAAAAAGGATTGTGGTACTGGAAATCGTGCATCAGGTATGTAAATACAGCTATACTTAATGAGATAGTTCTCAGAGGATCGCCGTTTCTGTGTCTAACGAATAATTTAGAGGTTATATTTCGATGTCGAAAAGAGTACTTGAATCAATTCTTTGTAGACTTGTAGGACTGTTCTCACTGAAGTACATACAGAAATACTGTGCTTGTAAAAGTGCCTCAGTAGCTCTTAATTATATGCATTTCGCTTACTTCACTAAAAATGTTACACTTCCTCATCACAGTTATCTATGAGAGATAACAGCAAAATGTAAATAACACTTGATTAGAACTTATATCTGATAACAAGAGCAAAGAAAAAAAAATATTGATCATTATTTTGATTTCTATAATTATCTGATTACATGGATAAGAGAATTTCTTACAGATGTTAAAATTTTAAATGTGTGCTTCAAATTCATCTGATGTAGAATTACACTGCTTACTTTTTACCATTTTAACTCATAAAAAGGTTGTGCTATAAGTTAAGTGATTCTTGAGAAGTATGATCAAATTATTGTCAAAATCTCACAATGTTACATTACAAATAAATATGAATAGATTTTAACACTAGATTTAACAAAAAAATGTCAGTTATCTGACACCAATAATGTTCATGGTTATTCAATCTAACAAATGTTTAACAATGTTACCAACTCATTGTTTTGTCTTGATTTTCAGAGAGCAATAAACAAGAAGATGGATTACCAAAACCGAAGCGTGTGCTATTCCCTATTGAGAAGGTGCATCTGGGTTGGCAGTCAGCATGGTCAGCTGGTGCAGGGATGCAGAATGTTGGAAACACCTGTTACTTGAACTCCACGTTGCAGGCTCTGTTCCATGTTCCTGCACTTGCTAATTGGCTGGTATCAGAAGCACCACACACTGAAAAGTGTAACCAACAAGGTACAAACTGCAAACTTCATGTTTCAAAATCAGTAACCAATTTCCTGGCATGTGATACTAAATGAAAGTTTAGATTTGCATAAACATGTATCTTATACATCCATTATTGTTTAATGCTGAATCAATTTGTTTGATTATAATAAAATGTGAAGTGCCCCTTAGACTCTGTTTACTATCTTCCATATAACATTTTGCACTTAGGAATGTTGAAAAGTTTCAATAAAATATGGATACATGTATTATTGGTGAATGCAGTATATTATGTGTAGTATTAAATTATTCTATGGTTTTTCATGCATTATTCAAGATCTCAGCTGGTTTTGGCAATTAGTATCAGAAAGATACCAGAACCATTTGGTCTGAAACCGGAATCATAAATGCTAGAGGTTAATGACACCGCTTACTCACATATTTTCCAGTTTAGCCTGGTGTAATTTTAAAACTGCAACTTATTTTACAGAAGCATGTGTCATATGTGGAATGAGGGCTTCGTTGATGGCAACCCAGAAAAGTGGAGGTGCTCCAATTAAGCCCTGGCAAGTTTACTCGAAGCTAAGACTCATTTGCAGACATCTCTTGCCTGGACGACAAGAAGATGCACACGAGTTCCTAAGGTAATAAATGTGTCAATGTTTTTACAGATCTTAAAAACATGATTTTTGGCTAATATTTATTATTAGTAACAAGACAAATTTATGGTATTTTTTTGAGGAAATTTGTTTATTTTAGGCTAATAGTTAGGAAAAGAGCATTCTTTTCATTTGGGTAAAATATTGGTTTGTTAATGATAGCTAAAAAATTGTTATTTTCTATCTAAAAGACAAGACTATGTACTTTTGTCTTCAAATATTAAAAATGTTAACTGTATGGTGGAGCTAGTTTGTAAATAATGAAAGATTTTTCTTCCAATTCAACTTTAACTGCTTAATAAAGTCTACAATGTTGAGTTTTTTATTAACAAAAGTTAAGAGTAATTTAGGTGTATGCATATTGCTTTACTTATTTTAAACTATCGGCCAATGAAGAGTTATGATCAGCAATAATTCTTGCAGGTACCTGGTGGAGGCTATGGAGAAATGTTACCTGCAGCGGATTATAAATTCTGACAAGCTGGACCAGTACAGCAAAGAGACAACCCCTTTGAACCAGATACTGGGTGGCTATCTGCGGTCCACGGTACGCTGTCTCGCCTGCCACCACCTCTCCACCACATATCAGCATTTCCAGGTATCTACATGTTCTATAATTGATGTTCTAGTAAAAACAATTGCCAGAAGATTTTATGAACCAACAAAATCTGTATATAGGTAAAAAAAAGGGTCATCATAAAATCTCAGAAACTACAAATATGCTATGAGTCTGAAATTTTGCATGGGGTCCCTTTTAGCACATAGGCGCTTGCTAAGTCAGGGTTTTGTGAAATTCAACCCCTAAGAGTGTAAAATAAGGGATTCTATTATTATTATTTAGAGAAATTAAGGAAGTCATTTTCAAAGTTATGAAAGAAACCCAGGCAATTGATGAAATTATCTACACAGATAGAGTAGACGCTTAAAATGAAGCAGATAAATGTTGGAGCTAGCAATTTTGTAATTTTTAACTGTGTGGATGAAATAGGGGTTAAATCGCTTTCATACCTAAACAGCTGAACCCATTTTGAAAAAATGTATTTTTTTCAAAAAGTGTTTGTTTTTACTAAACGTAAATTTTTATGGGTGTACAAAAATACTGCCTGAGTTACCTTAATTATTATTAATTATTTATTTCGCGCGCATGTAGTCGCGGGTAATACCTAGTTATGATTATAATTCATGAAAATATTGTGCTTTCCTCTTAATTTTATTGGTGAGTCTGAAGTTGTTTTGACCTTTTGACATAATATATAAATAAAATTAAAGTGTTTGTTTGTACAAGTTCATACAGTTTGTACCATTTGCATAATAAGAATTAAAGTATCTATTGAAAGTCAGTACACATCTGCTTGTTAATTTATCTCATTTTATAATGGAGTTGATTGATAGATAGATCCTTTCAACTTTTTTTAGAAACAAGTGTATTATTTATTCTAACGCAATCTATACAAATTTTAATACAATTTTGGGTGTTGGTGTTTCAGGATCTGCTGTTAGATATAAGAAAACATTCGACATTAGATGAAGCATTAGACTCTTTCTTCTCTAGAGAAAGGTTAGAAGATTTAGGATATAAGTGTGAAGCGTGTAATAAAAAGGTATGTTACAAATTAAAATTAAATAAAATTTGGAAGAATATGTAATAAAATTTGCATATTTCTTATTTTTAACTGACTTTCAAAAAGTTTAATAGGTTAGGTAATCAATACAACCACTTTTTTATGTACATTATGTTAAAACATAGGTACCTAATTGTACTACTTACCTATGCCTACTTACTAAGTACATAGTGTCTATCTATTAGCTTTTTGACTTGGCTGGCACCGATATCATGTAGAGTGAATAGCACTTCTAAAAAGTATATCAATTTATTTTTAAATTTTGAGTGCCTATTTGTTATTTTGAAGTTGGTTTAATTTTTGTATAAAAAGAGTTTGAGACTAATAAAATACAGGGTGCCACTTATCACACTTAACACCATATGATTTAATGTGGTAAAATATTTAGCCCAGTGGTTTCTTTGAATCATTGCCGTTCAAGACAATACTCAGTGGTTAATTGTTTACTTTCATATCTTGAAAATTATGTAGATACAAAAATTACATAATTGGTCAAGATCAACAATAGTGTTCTGACAAAAGTTAATTGTTTTGTTCGTTTTAGGTATCTGCAACGAAGCAATTCTTCATAGAGCGAGCTCCGATGGTGCTCTGTATCGCACTAAAAAGGTTCTCTTTAGCAGGTGGCAAACTTTCTAAACATGTGCAATTCAGAAAGAAGATTACATTGAATAAATATATATTCAACAAAAACAACCATCAGCAGTTGGTAAGTTGATAATTTGGTTTGGTTGATAAAAACCACTGCTCCGAATTGCTTACAATTTATCAGATTCCCTTGTAACTGTAGTTGAAAAAAACTAAATTCCAAAAGTTATCCTTTATGCTAGTAACAAGAACAAAATTAAAAATTTTGACTAACCCCCGACTACCTAAGATTTGTTATCTGTACAACATTCTACTAGTCAAGCCCTTTTCATTTGATACCCATATTAAGGGAGTTGTGAGAAAAGAAATGTAATTCGCCATTTTGTGGTATCGGCCATCATGGATTTGAAATTTATCATAGTGCAAAGTATTCTACTAATCAAGCCCTTTCGTTTAATACCCATATTGAGGTAGTAGTGAAAAAAAATATATAATTCGCCATTTTGTGGTGGCGGCCATCTTGAATTTGAAATTTGTTATAGCGTATAGTACTCTACTAGTTAGTGGAACCACTCTTGAAATTGTACAGAAATACGTTTACCTAAGGCAGACGCTCGAACTAGGTAGAGATAATTTTGAGAGTGAGGCTATGAGAAGAATACAGTTGGACTGGGCAGCATTTGGAAAACTTCGTCGGGTCTTCTCGTCACCCATCCCACAAAGTCTCAAGACAAAAATGTATAACCAGTGCGTCTTACCCGTTATGACCTACGGTGCTGAAACGTGGACACTGGCAGTGAAAATGGTCCGTAAGCTCAAAGTCGCTCAGCGAGCTATGGAAAGGGCTATGCTTGGGGTTTCTCTGAGGGATTGCATCCGGAACGAAGTAATTCGTCAGAGAACTAGAGTCATCGACATAGCTCAGCGTATTAGCAAACTGAAGTGGCAGTGGGCCGGTCACATCTGTCGCAGACCCGATAGCCGTTGGGACAGACGGGTTCTGGAGTGGAGACCGCGAATCGGCAAACGTAGTGTAGGACGTCCTGAGACTAGATGGAGTGACGATATTCAAAAGACACTGGTGGCGGTTGGAGAAGTAAGACCGAGGACCGGGCTGAGTGGCGTATCATAGGGGAGGCCTATGTCCAGCAGTGGACGAATACAGGCTGATGATGATGACTCTACTAGTTAAGCCTTTCATTTGATACCCATATTGAGGTAGGTTGTGAAGAAATATTTTATCCGCCATTTTGTGGAGGCGGCCATTTTGAATCGATATTAACCAAACATAGCTAAGAACACCCGCACGGTAATTAACTTTCAAATAAAAAAAACCGCATCGAAATCGGCCCAGACAGTTTGAGACTCTACGGACAGACAGACAGACAGACAGACAGACAGACAGACAGACAGACAGACAGACAGACAGACAGACAGACAGACAGACAGACAGACAGACAGACAGACAGACAGACAGACATCGACGTCAAACTTATAACACCCCTTTTTTTGGTTGGGGGTTAAAAATAGAACTTTGCACTCACTAAATTTACAATCCAATTTTTTTTTTTATAAAAATAAAAATCCTTCCTTCATTCTTGTCCCACTCTAGCTTACGGCTACTTATGATGGCCTGGAAGAAATTGCCGTAAGCGATAAGGCCGTCAATTATGGCACTAGGTAAAAGTCATTGTCTGTTTGGATGTCTGAATAAACTGATGGTGTCTCAAAAAATTTCACAATTATTTCTGGTTGGTGTGGTCTGTTTGTAGTAGAAATAAAAAGAGTCAATTTCATTGTTTCAGTCATACAAGTTGGTTAGTTTGGTGACACACCTAGGACCATCCCAGAACTGTGGCCATTACACAGCTATAGGACAAGCACCAAACAGTAACTACTACCAGTTCGACGACAGTTGCGTACGACAACTGCCACTCTCGGCCGTGCTCGGCACCAATGCCTACATTATGTTCTTCGAAAAGGACAACACAGAAGACATGGCGAGTTCTTCATCCACATCAAACGTGGTGTACGGACCACAGTTACCTGATAACCTATTGAACAGAGACAAAAGTCCTCTGAAACTGACATTTCATAGAAGCGATGAGCGGAAACCCATCCTTCTCAACAGCTTGTCTACAGAAAATCATAAATATGAAGTCAAACCTATAATACTAAATAGTACACTCATTAAAACGACGGAAGCCAGCAACGCCAACAGTGAACCCTGGGTGGTAAAACAGAATGGAGATGTAGAAAAGGTTGTGCAACCGAAAATTCTCAACGGATCAGACAAGACAAACATAAAGTTAGATGATGATAAAAAAGTAAGTTTTATTATAAAAAGACAAAATGGTGAAGAACATGTAAAACCTAAGTTGTCAAAAAGTGACTCCGATATCAGATCAGCATTGAACTCTGGTGTCAAAATTCTAGACAAATCTGTGTCAATGAGTAAATTAGTAAAGCCCATTAAATCCCCTCTTGAAAAATTAGAAGAGCAAATGAATAAGAGTGATTCAAATCATTCTCAAAAGAATGGGCACTCAAATTTAAACTCGAAGCTGGTTCCATATGATTCAGAATCAAGCAGTGATGAGCGGTTTACAGAGGAAGGGAATAAAAAGGTTCCAACAAAAGAAGAGAGTAAAAAAGCGAAACCGAGTCGAGGAGCATCTCCCCAGGGGCTCGTCGTCACCACCAAGAGCATGCACCATGTGTGGACTGTTTCCAGTGAGAACAGTGGACCTTTACTGAGCCCCAGCCTTAATGGGCACACTAATAAAAAGTGAGCATACATTTCTAATATTACAGTTACTTTAATATTATGAAAGCAAAAATTGAATATCTCAATTTTAGGTGAAATTTATTTATAATTTTACTAAATATGTTTTATTTATATTCAGAACTAGTAAATTTTTATGTTACTAAACTGATAGCATTTCTGGGTAATCTATGACATTAATGCCCCACAAGAATTATTATCCATTGAAAAGTCATGTATCTAGTAGTAGTAAATATCTTAGTAAGAGTACATGTACATGTGCTAGAGTACACTCTTCATTCCATTTCTTTATATATAATGCCACTCAGTTTGTGTCACTCAGTCATCAGCCATGAAATGATTGCCAGAAGCCTTCCAAGCTGTTTTCATTATACCATTGTTTAAAATTAATTATATTATTGTAAATCGTATTGTCTGGAGAGGTTTGCACTGGAGCGAGATTTTAACAACCGATTGATTTCACTGGTGATCAGGCAATCACCGGTGAAAAACCGGAGGTCTCCGGAGAATAAAGAAATTTGTTTCTTTTTTATAAATTTATACATTCATAATGCTGAAATAAGAATAATCAATAGATAAACTTTTATTTGTGTAACTTTATTATGTAAAAAAATAGATGCGACGAACACCGGAGATCCATCGGTTATATACCAATTATTTCAATCGATTATTTTTAACGGTAAATCATCGGTTATTCTCCGGTACTCACTGCTCCGGTGCAAACCTCTAATTGTCTGATGAAGATTTAATCACGGTCGTACGACGACTTTCAGAGCCAAGGAGAAAGAGGAGCGCCAGGAAAGTGAGCAGAGTCCCAACACGAGCGTCAGCAGCATGTCTCCACTGAGCGACCGCAGCGAGGCAGCCGCGCCGGCCGCGCCGCCCGCGCCGGCGCCCGCGGCCTCCGCGCCGCTTGACACTATGCGCCATCTACAGAACGTTTCGCATCGCGGCTACGGGGCGCCGGTTGCTTCCTGGAACGGACACCACAGCACTCTGGGCAGACAGGTCATTTTATTTATTATACATATTTATTACCATGGTGCAGTGAAGGCGTACCTTAAGCTAAGTCTAGGGCTAATGTCTGTGTGCTGAAACTTTGCTAACACTTTAAACTGGTGTTTATCAAACTTACCTTTTTGACCTTTTTAATGACTGATTAGACACCAAGACGTCTACTCTCTTTCTACGAAAACGTAATTTCGAAATAATCTCGCGACTTTCCTACTCCTTCGTTCTACTCCGATCCGTCGTTTCGTCCGTTTAAATGTTCTAAACCTACTCTAGAGTAGGCTAAGAACATTTAAACGTAAAACAATGTTCGATCGGACGAAACGAAGTAGAACCAGAGTAGGAAAGTTCCGAGTTTTTTTCGAAATTACGTTTTTCATAGAAAGAGAGTAGACGTCCAGTACTGATGATTAGAGTAAATTTGTTTATGTAATCAAGGTTTCTATGATAAATGCAAGTATTAGTTACTACACACGAATTGGCAAAAGTACATTGACATGAGTCACATGCTACACTTTCCCATAAACTTAAATTATAAAACACCAATAAATCTTTCATGGTTAAAATGTTAACATTTATATAATCCAGGTGTTTGAAGAAAGGAGGGACGAACGCAAACGTGCATTCGAAGCCACGGATGAGATGGACCGGGGGCGCTCCAAGAAAGTGAAGAAGTTCCACCATTACAACCGGTTCAACAACAACAGGAATGGATACAATCCCTTCCAAGTGAGTGCTGCTATAATTAACTCATTGCTATAAATCCTAAATGATGTGGAACTCATGAATTCTAGAAAATAAAAATCATTTTTTTTTTCACACATAAAAACTGGCCTCATGAGCCATGTTATTATTATAAAACCTAAATCTGTGAGTAAGGTAAATTAACTATTTAACATAAATTATCCTCTGCTATGTAAAAGATGCTTTGAGGAATATGTTGTTAGGTACTGGGAGGAGGATATAGTTTTAACTTTTGCAATTTGAACTCGTTTTACCAACATTACCCAGGACTTAACCTCGATCTAAATTATTATTTAATGATCTCGACGTTTTGATAGCGTTACAATGGCCGTGGTCACGCGACAACTGACCGCGGCCCTATGTAACGCTAAGCCCTGTGTAATGTGGAGTAAGATGGTAACGGAATAGTAAAGCCGGCCAAAACCCAAGAAACAGTGAAACCTGCAAAATGGGTCGACGATAGAGTCACTGTCGCGGGCCGAACCTGGACGCGTTTGCCACAGGACCGAGGAAGATGGTGTGCTAAGAGAGAAGCCTATAAGCAACAGTCAGATCCTGAAGACTGTTTGATGATGATGATGAAAACCTTTAAAATATGTAGTAGAAGGAACTTAATGGTGAAGCCGAGAATTGAGGTACGATAACTGAGTTATGATTGTCAGGAGAAGCAGAACATGAAACAACAACACTGGGGCAGCAACTTCAGGTACCGCAGCGACCGGCGCGGCGGCGGTTCGGGCGGACACAACTTCAACAAGTACAAGAGATTTAACAACAATAGGTTCGTAAATACACTGGGCCCCTTCAGATCAAACTCTTTAAACTAAATATTTTTTTCTCTGAACAACGAAACAACCGACTTCAATTTAAAAATTAACTGTTGTTGTGTTCAGAAATTTAATAGATTAAGTAAACTAATGTATCATCGACGTACATATGTATTTTTTTATTTTTGTTGATATTTATAAAATCACTCATTGATTTCGTTTAAGCAAATATATAATTTTTATAACTCTTCAAACAATCCTTTTACATCGCCAAAATAAAGATTTTTATAACGCATTTACAACGTTAGAGTAATCGTTGCTTAGTGCTTACCCTCGGTTTACTTTACAGGTACAACAATGGGCACCACTACCCACGACACCATTGACCTCCGCCGCCGCCGAGTACCACTCCGTGGTAGTGTATATAGATAACAATACGGACTCCAGTCTTAGTTGACTATGCAATAAGCCTTTAACATTTAGAACTTTGAATTTTAGAAATAATTCTGTTTGCCGCCGCCGCGAGGCGTCGCGTCGCTTGTCCAAGCGTTTAACATTAGTATTATTTTTCTCGGGTAGGAAGATGAATAAGAATTGTAATAAAAAGAGAACATTAACTACCAGTGTCAGCCTTTATTACCATTTAAACGCAGAGACCTCTTAACTATAAGATACTAATAACATATTTAGTTGTAGTAAACTTATGAGAATTGGTGATACATCTATCGTTTCTTTTTGTGATGGATATTTATAAGTTTGTTCTAATGGTGCATCTAAATGTACTCATTTATCAGATATGCCTAGTTGTAGTATCATCAAATAATTCTTTTCAATTTATGTTATTTTATTTTTACCTAGGTAAATAGTTTTTTTAAACATACACTGGGTGTTCCAGCTAGATGTTTTACATCGGAGAGTAATTGCAAACCTCCAACTGGTTGTAATTTGGTAACCAACCAATCAATAATAATAATTTAGATAAAACAAATTCACATCACAGACTTGTGATAGGGTCTCATTTATATCTTTTGCCCACAAAAATCCTAAAAATAGGTCTACTAGTCTGAACACTGACTGACAACTTAGTTTAAACCGATAGATCTATCGTCATGTGCGACGTGTTTCCTTTGAGTAGCGTAAAAATTATGTAGATATTTACTGGAAATTGCATTTGAGGGAGTGTTAAAGTTTACAGTAATTCACGCGGGCGAAGCATACGGGCATAAATTAGTATTTCAATATTTTCTAAAGTAGATTAAGAATTTTCCCTACCTATGAGTATCCGAACACCCAGTTTTTTATATATTGACTAAAACAGATAAGATTTTTTAATGTGGCAATGCTTTTACGCGTACCTAGCCTGGCGGGATACCATCCGCCTGGGCTGTATCCGACATCCGAATGTAGGGCTATGTTGGACCCTACGCCACAAGTGGTGTCTCTACCTCTATCGATTAAAACCTCCACGAAATTTACATCTTTCCCGCTTAATGTGTGAATGAGGGGACGCTCTCGCACTGTTCCTCGAACCGGCCGCGGCCTCGAGTCTCCGGGCCCTCCTCTGGGCCACATCTTCACCGGCGTTCTTCATCTCATGGTCGCCACCCAGTCAAGGCCGCGGCGGGTAGGGACAGCGCCGCAATGTCAAACCAACACTCCTCTCCCGCCTCTACCTCCACCCCACAGGCGCGATACCCACTACCCGATATCTCTTGCGCCGGAGCCCATACACTGCGCAACCTCCATGACCGCATCGTCGTCGGCTTGGAGGCAAAGCCTAGACGAGCGGACCAACCTCGGCGACAATGTTGGGGATCTTCAACAATTTAGCACTTGAATTGAGCAAATCAAACATTCATTTGACTCATTAATTTAAGATAACCGTTTACACCAGTTCAAGTTGCTCCAGGATACCTATCAATATGGGTCTTCCCCGGCCCAATTCTGCCTTTTCTCGAGGTATGGCTCTAGGAAGACTCCTTATTTCCGTTTTCCTTATACCCAAAAATCTCCTCGTTTGAAAGACTCCGACTTCCTCCATATCACCGCCGTGACCGAGTCCGGCCGAGACCGTGACAAGGTCCTTGTCGACCTTGCTCTTTCTTGCCTGCCAGACCTGTTCACATTTCTGACCAGTTTTGCTCGTCGATTTCCTTCACGAAACTCACTATGGTGGCCAATGCCATAAATGCCAGCCCTTGGAACGCTTAAGATGTTGCAGTGCCATCAACCAAAGTTTCATTAAAGTAGCACAGGAGTGATTGAAAGTTGGTTCAATATTCGGACTCGAACCTAACTACGGTATTAACGCCTCTTTTTTTTTGGAAGTCCATTTTAAAGCAATAAATTTGTATTCAGTTTCTGATAATATAAGTATATCTTTTAAGCTTCATATAACATGTATACCTAAAACGATTCAACGTGTATTCTGAATCACGATATACCTCTAGTACCTATTGTTATTATTATCAAGGAGAAAATTGTTTACGATGCGACATTAGACAGTTTTTGTGTCACACTAAATTTGTAGTTTATAAACTGTTGAATCGATGAAATGAAATCAATAATAATCAAACCGCTTTATAAATTAATAATCGGAAAAAATAATAAACTGCGTTGGCAAGCAAAACCACAATCGCAATCTGGCAAGACTAGCCTCGTGGCTTAGTGGGCAGTAACTCTGCCTGCGAAGTCGAGAGCCGTGGGTTCGATTCCCACCTAGTGCAAATATTTGTGTGATGAACTGCAAATATTTAAACCTATACAAGTATTATATCAGCTATCTGACCGCCATAGTACAAGCTTTGCTTAGTTTGGGGTCAGATGGGTTTGTGTGAATTGTCCACCAATATTTAAAAATCAGTGATAACTTACCATTTTAAAGTTGTATGAAAACCAACTGGATTTAGTACTAGAAGCGTCCACATACGAGTCCTTAAATCAAAGGAAATGACGTAAACATTCATTGGTGATTTATGTTGCGATGTAGGCTCCGCCCCACTACTTTATGTCATTTCCTCTGATTTTAGGACTGGTGTGTGGACGCTTTATGTCATATTCAAATTAAGATGCGTTGAGTGACATCTTGTTTATCAAAATACATTAATTTATAGTAGGGATATGATGACGTAATAACCTAAGTTACATACATACTTACTTGGATATGTAATAGTACCCACTGATTTGCGTAGTAGTTGTTAGGTAAAATTTATTGCTTACTTTCTGGATTTTCATAGAACGACTGCTAACAGAGTGCCCTTTTATTGTTTATGTAATATAAGTAAATTACTGCCCTAAATTGTAATCATTGTTTGTAAGAAATCACGTGAGATATTGTTCAAAGTGTTCCATAAATTGTCGACTTGTAAAATTTGCACCAGTTGCTTTATTTAAAACCCGTCGAAGGCGAAAGTTAACTGTTTTACATTTTAAAATAATAAATGGGTAGTCACGCGTGGATTGATTCTTTAAGATCACACGTGAACTACGTTTCCTAATTTAAAATGTGTGGCAACCGTGTTTTAGTTCATTAAAATGTATATTATTAAGTCCTTTGGCGTTCATTTTGTTGTGAAATTCTCCATCCGGAGAATGCTGTGGTCCTTTTCATTTCTTTACAACTGTTGGGATAAAATTGCAAATTCAATCAGGACAGCAGAATTGACGCCAATAAACCTGTTTATTTATAAATAGTGCTCAAGAGTTGTTACCTTTTGGGTTTAACTTCTGTTTGTTTAATTTTCGTCACTACATGTTATTTTGTTTGTTCTCATACTTGAAAAGTGACTAAAAATAAAAGCAAACTCCATTTTTAGTTAATGATACCGGGTAACACAAAGTAGGTAAAAGAAGTCTTTTACTCAATACACATTTTCCTCGTAACCCGGTGTAGGGAATTATTTTCTTTATTCCTTTTTAATACCCAGGATGTTGGTTGCCTATATATTATGTTCTTTCTATTATGTAAATTATGCTTCTTATTTCTTTTAGTATTTTGTTATTTAGTGAAGTGAACTTGATGTAGGTTTCTAAAGAAATGTACTTTACTTTAGTATTTTATTTTGGGTATATATGCTATGTATCCATAACTGGTCTATTCAGCTTAATTATATTGCAAAAGTTATTGCTGTCGCAGGCTACTCAGATGTAGGAAATACAAAAAGATTTTTTTTTGTTTAAATTGTAATGAAAAATGTTTAGACCATCAGCTGCACAATTTGTGAATGTGCAGAGCAATAGTGAACTCTAATTACAATTGTAATTTAGAATAATTTGTAGAGCTGCATTTTTGGGTACTACATAAAAATATCGCTCTACTTGTTTTGTAAAAAAAATCAGTACCTACTATAGACGAAATTGTTGTAAAATTATTTAATAACTTGTCAAGAAATTTAAATTACACTGACATTGTGAGTAAACGAAAACATGCCTATGTTTACCATTCAAGACGTCGTTTTATTTTATTGTTTGATGCTTAACCTTGACTGAACTTGGTGCAATTCGTTTTATCTTCGATCAACTCGATCGTTTTGGAGCAACTTTCCGGTTTGTGCTGGCTAAGAGGCTGCTGGATAGTTTTTATACTACGGCATGTTAAATGTAGCAAAGCTCGCCTATACAGGGCCGGATTTAGAACCCCCCCTACAACCACCCCCGCTGAGGGAGGATATCGAAAGCGACACCCAAAACCACAAATAAATAGAGGGGAAGTACTCTGCGAGTTTAATTACGCGTGATTGAATGATCTGAGTGCATTTGATCGATTTGAAACTATATCGATATAGGCACATGTATCATGTCCTATTGTTCACAATATTGTTGTGGTGGGACTTGCAGGCCGCCTGGAAAAGTACCATGCTTTGCCAGATATTTTTCCGCGAAGCAGTAATGCGTTAACATTACAACTACTGAGTTTTGGTTAGAAATATTTCCAGAGAAATTCGTGACCGAAGACATTTATCATCTTGTATCTATCTGTCATTTATCGGAACAATGCCATAGAATAGATAATATAGATAGAACGGACACTCCCCACCCCCCGCCAATTTCAAGCTTCCTCGCCCCTCAGGCCGTTTCGGATACGCTAGGAGCACTCAACGAAGGGCTGGTATCGAACATCTAATTCCTAACGAAATATCATCATGGTGGGTTGCTGTACTGTTTACGGTTGTCCGTCAACTAAACGGGACAAGATTAAAAGCTTTATTTAATTTCCTAATTATAAAAGAACGTAAGATTAGAAACTTTTCAATAACGTTGCTTTATAATAAGCTTTGCTTAGTTTGGGGTCAGATGGTGTTGTGTGTGAATTGTCTACCAATATTTATTTATTTATAATAACGAAGTCATTTTAACTCAAAGTTCGTATCTTACACAGCCAGTAACTTATGTGCCCAAGCACGGATTGATAACGCCTGGAGGAATAATTATAGTGATAGAATAAAGTTTCCTTCATGGGTAAGTGTAAAATAAAATGCGAATGTGTACCTACTAACAGAAATAGATATCTAGGTACCTACCTGATCTAATCTATCATCGGTTTCGTTTCATTTTACGCGGCAATACAAACACCCACAGATTTCTGAAACAATTTAGAAATCTGTGCAAACACCCTTTTAATTAGAATAGTATAATTTGGCTCCATTCTATTTATGTAACTCAACATTATAGCAAGTTTATAGACTACGTCACCAGGTGAACTCAAGGGGCACAACTATTCAATAAAACAATTCAGTAGCCCTAGCGCTAACGCACACATTCACGCGTGTGTACGAACGACATCTGCGTAGTTGTGTGAAGAGTAGGTAGCTCCACAGCGGCGTTTGTATGGAATTTTAGTGGAGTGTCCGGGGTGTGACAATGCTGTGATTTGGACCAAATAGCTGCGACGAACTGTTGTTATGGGCAGGCAATTAGTTCACCATCAGGCGCATGTACCTATTGCTCGTCTCGTTTATTCCATATTCTAAAAAATGCTGAGAGCGTGGTCCGACTACATTTTGCGCAAGTCTATGGTAAAGGTGAACATAATCCAATCTGTAGATACTAGGTACCTATTTTTTTTAACTTTTATGGGTGTCCACTTGACCGCCGTCTCGCAACTATATAAATTTAAAAAAATGGAACTAATGAAAAATGGCGTTCTGTTCTGCGCGCTACGTGTGGTCCGATCATAACTAAAAAAAGAAAATAGACGTGTGGTCCGATCATAACTAGAAAATAGATACTCGTACTCGTAAGTGTCGTGGTCCGTCGGTAACTATCTGTACTTAGTTAGGAATAGTTGGTCTCAGGTACTTAGTGGTGTGCGGTTGTAACATACTGAATGCCCAGATAAAGTTTTTAATATAATCTTTATACCGAATGAACCAATGGATTTTAAACAATATCGGCTATTATAATAAGACTTAGTAGAAGTAAAAAAAAACTTCGCTTTTGCGTTTTTGCGAGAAGCGCATACCGAACGTTCAATCGTACTACTATTTTACATTATCTTTGCGTTCAACTACGCACGTCGATCTTTCGACCGCGTGTCGTGTTATAAAGCAAAATACATTACTTATATGAGTTTTTGCTGAAATAATCACTCACACTCACAATCACAGCGATGTAGCGAACTTGGAAAAAGACTGAGCGTTTTTAACCGACTTCCAAAAAAAGGAGGAGGTTATCAACCGAACGTTCAGAGAAGTACATTACGCAGACGTGTCGCGACACTTGGGGCCCTAGCACACGGCGGCTTTTAAACGCGCAGACGAGGCGCGTATTCTGCGTCGTAGATGCGGATTGTTGCGTTTGTATAGGTTGAAAATCGCGAGCGTGCGTGAAGCGCGTTCGAAACTATTTTGAAGCGAGTACAAAAGGCTGAGGAGGGGCGTCATTGTACTGACGAGAGTCTCATCAGTTGTAGTTTCGAACAAGAGAGGTACCTATTTGATCGAAACACGGAAGCCACGAGCGACTACAGCGCGTATACGCGCAGTAGACGCGCGGTTCACGATCGATCCATGTGCTTAGGCTACAAGGTTGCATTCGAATCTTATTTCAAACGAGTATAAATAAATAAATATTGGTGGACAATTCACACACAACACCATCTGACCCCAAACTAAGCAAAGCTTGTGTGATGGCAGCCAGATAGCTGATGTAATACTTATATAGTTTTAAATATGCACATACTTTTTATACATGAAACACCCAGACACAGTGCAAACATTTGAATTCATCACACAAATATTTGCACTGGGTGGGGGTCGAACCCACGACCCTCGGCTTCGCAGGCAGAGCTACTACCAACTAAGCCACTAGGGCAGTCTATGTATATATATGTATATGCGCGTCATCTGCGCGTTTAAAATACGTCGTGTTCCAGGGGCCTTATGTCGGCTTTATTTTACGGCATATGGTTGTTCGGGTTCAATTAAAAAAAAACAATGATAATATACAGATACATTTATTAAGAAACTAAGCATTATGACTTTATATTCCCTATAATATTTACAGTAGAACTAAGCGTTTGTTTACTCTATAATGACTCAGTCAGACATGTTTTTCTTGCACAACGATGAATTCATAATACAGATGTATCTTATTCAATTAGTGACTACTCTAAGTATGTAACTCTTCGAATCTATTATAGGTTTGAAGAGATACATACTTAGAGTAGTTTACAAAATTATAAACATTATTTTAGTATATTTTTTATAGTTTACTGTTTTTTTAATAGATAATTCCATATCTCTGCTCACGTCAAGTAGGTAAGTACCTACCTTCAGTTAGTTGATGAAATAATCCAGATTTCAAAATTAAATAGATACATGTTTCTCAAAAGTTTACATAAACATGTTGATTGTGGTTAACATTTTTACATTTAACTACTACAGAAATTCACATAAGTTACATTAAATTTGATATTATAGTACCTACTTAGAATGGGATGTTTTAGTTAACTACGTACCTACATTCGTAATGGCGGTAATAGATTTTTAGTACTACATTGCTACCCAAATTACTGTTTATTTCATTTCGGAGCTATTGGGCCTGTGTACAATATCGGGGGGTGTAAAAGGCCGTTTAATAAAATTCCGTCATCTTTATTTATTTATTTTACAACATAAACGTATGTTCTCATAATTATACTGAAACTTACATTTTCAAAAGGGTTTCCGATTACCAGTATGTTATGCTATATATATATTTTAAATCATTTAATATGAGTAGTTACAATGGCTGTTATAGACCTGCTGTTAAAACTGATTTTCCTTTAACATATTAAATACGTAAATGCCGCAGCATATTTGTATGCGTTTACATGCGTCAGTGCTACTCACAAATTTGAGTTTACACATAGAGTAAATACACAAGCAACAAACTCAGGTTACGAGAGAAAGGGTTTTATTAAGCTGGTTAGAAGAATCACTTTCATAATATAACCAACTGTTCCAATCTCGGAAAATTTGATATTACCTATACAACATTGAATACATATTAACGCGTCTTTCTCAGTTAAGTATAAACATTCCATGCCACGCGAATATCTAGAAGCATACGTCCTGTTAACTACCCATGTAGATAACAAACCATCATCATTTCATTCGTCAAAATAGATTCAACAAAATCCTATAGTTGTAGGCACTTCCGCAATGCTTCCAACCCTACCTGATATTATATACAGTGGTATCACAAGCTATTTACAAATATGTCCACCATGTGGTAGAATTTGGTGTTTGCAGATACAGACAGAATAATTATAAATGTTACTTGAGACGACCAGAAATAATCTGTTATTGATTTCTTCATAATGACTTCATATTAACTATATACTATTATTGTAGTGGTAGGACTCTTGGATCTCTGGGTGACGAGCGCAGTGCAGTGCTAGGTAATATTTGGACTCTTCATGTTCCAATAGCTGCGTGTCACTGTGCTGTTATGTGTCAGGCATGTTGCTTACCATCAGGCACATGTCCGGATCGTCTCGTCACCATTTATTTAAAAAAATATATTTAATTACGAATTTTACGGAACATTTGAGAAGCTAATATTAAACATATTTTTAGTTGTAATAAAACCTTCTTGTTGTTTTTAGATGTGTAGTAAACTTACCATTTCTTGAGATATCATATCCCTTTGTATATGATATATCCAGGACTTAGTACAGTAATAGTGTTGTCACAAGATGGCAAATAAACCTAACAAGTGAAATAACAGCAGGGCATTTTAGAAGGAATCCATTCTGTGAGAACAACTATTGAAGTACATAATGCACGAAATTGTACACAAATTTGATGTATCAAAAACATTAACAGTAAGTTATGTTGTACTTTTAACAATATCGTTACCAATCGCTATTTTCAAAGCCAAATTCATTTCTTCGATATAACGTACTTCAGAATGTCGCCGTTTCCCGATTGACCCGCCGTGATCGGTTGGCACATACTATTTGGAAGTGTCTTATACATTTTTCTTCTCCTCGCATCTTCGATAAGAGTTCTCCATTGATCGTTTCTCTGAAAGAGATTGAGAATATTTGATTATTATTATTATTATTTATTATGAACGGAAAGAAGACATACACACACACACACACTTAACGTGCGTTCTACTAATAGTCATACATTGTATAAATACACTACAAAACATTACCCTACTCTTAAACACATCTCCATATTCGCTTACAAGAACAAAATTAAAAATTTTGATTAACCCCCGACTACCTCGGATTTGTTATCTGTACAACACTCTACTAGTCAAGCCCTTTCATTTGATACCCATATTAAGAGAGTTGTGTAAAAATAAATGTATTTCGCCATTTTGTGGTAGCGGCCATCTTGGATTTGAAATTTATCATAGTGCAAAGTATTCTACTAGTCAAGCCCTTTCGTTTGATACCCATATTGAGGTAGTAGTATAAAAAAATATAATTCGCCATTTTGTGGTGGCAGCCATCTTGGATTTGATTTTTTTTATAGTGTATAGTATTCTACTAGTCAAGTTGTTTCATTGATACCCATATTGAGGTAGGTTATGAAGAAATATTTTGTCCGCTATTTTGTGGAGGCGGCCATCTTGAATCGAGGTTAACCAAACATAACTAAGAACATCCGCACGGATATTAATCTTCAAATAAAAAAATCCGCATCGAAATCGGCCCATCCGTTTGAGCTCTACGGTGCCACAGACAGACACACACAGACAGACAGACATCGACGTCAAACTTATAACACCCCTTTTTTTGGTCGGGGGTTAAAAAACAAAGCGTGGATTGTTTTGTAATTCAGAGCTAGGATATCGGCGAGAAAGAGATGTTGGACGTTGGATACAAAAAAATGTTGAGAGTTAATAAGGATGGAAAATGGTTATATATTGAATACAATGAATACCAATAAATATATAATGCTGATTAAAAGTTATAATTTATGAGCTTACATACGACGTAAGAATACCTGCAAAATACAGTTCTTCAGCACTATCCGCTGACATCATTAAATAACAAGAATCAGTCCGCTATTACTAACGAACTGTTCACGTAAAAAATAAAATGGTAATTTTATTTACCAGTTGATTGTTGCTAATGTTGAAGATGACAATGTAAACGCCACCGACGGCTTCTTTGACCACTAGCGACATCTAGTTTACTTAGTGGTCGACTACAGCTAAACTTAATAATTGACTACACCAAAACGTTTAATTTTTTTTTTAAACTTTAATAGGTTTACACTTGACCGCCATCTCGCCTGATGTTAAGCGACGATGCGGTCTACGATGGAGCGTGTTCACTTAGAAGAAACCGATTCACTCTTGATTTGAAGACACCAAGATTATAACTATCGGGAAAAACCCACTCAGGCAACTCATTCCACAGCCTAGACGTTCTTATCACAAACGTAGAGTCAAACCTCTTTGTCCGTGTCTTTGGAATATCCACCATGAAACGGTGCCGCTTCTTCGAGTTATGAGAAGTACGATAGTAAAAAGGGCAAGGTGGTATAAGATCGTGCAGATCAGTTGCACACTCTCCGAAGTGTATCCGATAAAAAACCGATAAGCTAGCAATCTTGCGGCGATGTTCAAGACTTTGAAGTCTTTTCGCGCTAGAATGTCTTTGCCTATGAGTCTTTTGGCACGTCTCTCGATCGATTCCAGAGCCCCAAGCTGATACTTAGCCGATCCATCCCAAAGGTGCGAACAGTACTCCATACAAGAGCGAATCTGTGCTTTGTACAACAAGAGCAATTGTTCAGATTTGAAGTACTTTCTCAACTTTGAGAGGACACCTAGTTTTTTTGCAGCTAATTTTGCCTTGGACTCGATGTACGAGCCAAAGTTGAGCGTAGAAGGCAAGGTAACGCCCAAAAGCTCAAGATGATGAGTAACCGGTACGGATACACCTTGAAAAGTAGGAGTCTGTTGAAATGGACTCCTTTTAGCGGAGAACAGACACGCCTGCGTCTTTCCCTCGTTAAACTTGGCCAGATTGGTTTCGCCCCATTCAGAGACTTCCTCAAGGGCCAAGTTCAAACGCTCAATCATACTCTCTCTCAGTACCTTAGTTTGCTGTCCACTGGCTCTCGCGCTAGATATGTAACTCTCTACAACAGTGCTATCATCTGCGTACCCAAAGATACCGGGCTTCAACAGATCGTTGATATGTAGCAGAAAAAGCGTCGCAGAGGGTACCGATCCTTGAGGGACTCCGGCATTGATAGCCATTCGATCCGACGAGCAGCCATCAATGACAACTCGTATGGATCGATCCCTCAAGAAGTCCGATATCCACGCAATAAACCCTGAAGACAATCCATAACTAGATAGCTTGCTAATAAGGCCATCATGCCAAACCCTGTCGAAAGCCTTCGAGATATCCAGGAGACTGCAAGTGCTTCCCCGTGTTTCTCGATGGCTTCACTCCAGATGTGGGTGACATACGCTAGAATATCCCCAGTGGACCGGTTTCGGCGAAACCCGTATTGCCGGTCACTGAGGAGATCGTTACATCAGGAGCCTGCGGTTTAAGACACGCTCCATAGTCTTGCAGAGTATGGACGTGATCGAGATGGGCCTGTAGTTGGCAGGGTCAGCACGACTACCTTTTTTGGGCACAGGTTGCACGTTAGCAAGCTTCCATGATTTCAGTACTTGCCCAGTATGGAGAGAGAGTCTAAACAGGCGTGTCAGTTATTAGTTATCAGTTATCGTGTCATCTATACTTCTATACTTATATTATAAAGTTGAAGAGTTTGTTTGTTTGTTTGAACGCTAGGATCTCGGGAAGTACTGGTCCGAATTGAAAGATTATTTTTAACTGACTTCAAAAAAGGAGGTTTCTCAATTATATGTATATATAATTGAGAAATTGTTTTTTATGTGTCTTCGTCGTTTTTGAACCGATTTTGATGATTCTTTTTTTGTTGTAAAGAAGATATTCCAAGGGTAGTACCATGATAAGGGAACCAGGATCTGATGATGACATCCTAGAGAAATCGAGGAAAACTTTTTTACTTTATAAGTTTCCTGTTGAAAGTCGGTTCTTTTTTCTTAAAATGATTCTATTGGGCATTCCATTTATTGACGAGAGCTATAGGCTATAGAACATAACGCTACTTTCAATAGCAGCGGAGCATGAATCAAGAATGTAACAAAAACTGGAAAAATATTCCTTTTTGAGAGTTTTCGTACCGTGCTTTGACATGACAGCATGTGTCTATTGCGTCATTGAACTTTGCTAATCAAATTTTTTCTAAATCTGAGTTGGTACGACCTATTTCCGACAGGTGGCGTAACATGTAGCTAAAGTGGTTCTTTATTTGAAAGCGATATTCTCAGGAACGACTGAGCCGATTTCAAAAATTCTTTCACCGTTGGATATTTTCCTAATCCCGATGAGTTCTATGTACCACGGGCGAAGCCGGGGCGGACATCTAGTTGCTACTAAAAGAGATGGCTTTTGAAATTTGGTCAAGAGACTGAATTTAATTTTAAATTGCAGTCAGTTTTTTATTTTTCGTAGAAAACTGATTATTAAAAATATGTAGTCGTACCTTTGTCAGTCAATCTACCGGAAATCAGTAATTATCTAACATAACTGTGTTTCGGTTTGAAGGACAATATTTCTAGAGAAATCACAGGACTTAGATATAAATATATCTATTATAATATCTTAGATCTATGGGTGACGAGCGCAATACAGTGCTAGGTAAGGATTTGGACTCTGCACGTTTCAATAGCTGCGTGTCACTGTGCTGTTATGTAGCAGGCACGTTGCTTACTATCAGGCACAGGCCAGCTCGTCTCGTCACTCTATACCATAACAATATATACAAATAGATACAATATAAATACCTATCTATTCCTAGGAAAATACACTCCATCGTATCGTATGACGTAAGAAAAGTGATGTCCAAGCCTATCTATGAAATTATTGGCATATTAGAAATGCTGATGCATGTCTAGATGGCCAATTGCCATGGTCCCGATTTTACCCGAATATTTCTTATCATTCCGAGCATGACACTAGAATTCAATTCACAACCCACGAAAAATCTGTTTGTGGCGCACCAAACGAGGTTGTCACTTCAAAAAAAAAACACTACTTACACTAAACACATCAAAATTCAAAATACAGATATCTATATATCTAACCAATATTTTAAAATACATACAACCGAATGTCCTTACTGTATGCAATACTTGAACGGACATAAAATGTTCTCTTTCTGTTTGCGTAGCCGCCGCAATCCACACACTCATTCAAACATTTTCCACTTTTTAATGTACTTTTTATAAACAAGGGTCCATAATAACGCGGACTCAAAGGAGCCTTATGAGCCTTGCACTGGATGAAAGAGAAAGGAATGTTTCAATTTGCTTAATTTGATAAAGTTGCAGTTGGTTGTGACCTAAATAGCTAAATAGGTTTTTGTCTAAATAATAATTTCGAACTCGTCGAGTTTGGCAAGTGAATATGGCAAGTAGTAGACTAGTTACTACCAAGATAGATAGAAACACTGTATTGTACACAACACAAAAACAAAAATGATTAAGCAAAAAGATAAATTCTTAAATCTAGTCAATCAAATGGTGGCCTTATCGCTAAGAGCGATCTCTTCCAGGCAACCAGAAGTAGGTACCAGGTTAGTTTTGTTCTGGCTACATTATATTTATCCAGATTCCACCTGGAGAAGTAGCTCTGCCAGTTATTCTAGTCAAGCAGCAATCTGCAAACATTGCCTTGTTTCGGTTTGAAAGCCAATTTCCCGGCCACAGGGCAAAGAAGTAAATCATCTTCCATCTGTAGTTGACCATCGCAGTGCAGTCTTAGGCGCTTCAAACTATAAATAAAATAAATATTGGTGGACAATTCACACACAACACCATCTGACTCCAAACTAAGCAAAGCTTGTAAGACGGCAGCTTGATAGCTGATATAATACTTATATAGTTGTAAATACATTAATACATGCTTAATATACATAGAAACACCCAGACACAAAACTTGAATTCATCACACAAATATTTGAAATTAAGTATATATTTGAAAAAAAAGAAGTTTAGAGTTACAAGACGAGCAAGACATGTGCTTGATAGCAAGCAAGCCCATAACAGCACAGTGACACGCAGCTATTGGAACATGAAGGGTACAAATCATAACCTAGGACTGCGATCGTCCCCCGGAGATTTATATATATAGTCGTAGTCTATACGTTGTTGTCAAGATTGACGATGAAACAATTTCTACTAATATTATTAAATTTATGAATGTGAAAGTTTGGGTGTATACGTGGATGTTTGTTACTTCCAAGCAAAAACTACTGAAGAGATCTGGATGAAATTTGGTACAGGTAGGAATTGGTCCGGAATATCATTTATAATATTAACTATTATTTATATCGTAAAATTACTAGACCAGGAACAACACGAGTGAAACCGCGGAATGCTGTTGTAAATATCAATATATAGATACTAGTAGCGCCATCTTGAGTTAATTGTAAGTAACTGATCTGTAGCATCATTGTAGTCTTTTATTTTTTTTTAACCTTTGAGGATTTACCATATTTAATTGATGACGGCTCGAAAAACAAAGCGTAGATTGTTTTGTAATTCAGCGCTTGGATATCGGCGAGAAAGAGATGTTGGATACAAAAATATGATGAGAGTTAATAAGGATGGAAAATGGTTTTGTATTGAATACCAATGTTTAATGCTGATTATAATTTATGAGCTTACATATATTAGTAATACCTGCAACCAGCAACCTTAAGTTCTTCAGCACTATCCGCTAACATAAGTAACATGAAATAATTCGCTATAACTAACGAACTATTCACGTTTCAAAATTTTTTTTACAAGTTCACACATTAATAAGACGGGTACCAAGTTTAAATTGTTCCATCAGTCATTTGGAGATGCGAACGAAAACGCCACCGACGGCTACTTTGAACACTAGCGACATCTAGCGTACTTAGTCTACTACAGCTGAAAATTATTATTAATTACAGCAAAATGTTTTATTGCTAATACAAGAACAAAATTCAACTTTTGACTAAACCCCCGACTACCTAAGATTTGTTATCTGTACAACATTCTACTAGTCAAGCCCTTTCATTTGATACCCATATTAAGGGAGTTGTGAAAAAAGAAATGTAATTCGCCAATTTGTGGTATCGGCCATCTTGGATTTAAAATTTGTCATAGTGCAAAGTATTCTACTAATTAAGCCCTTTCGTTTGATACCCATATTGAGGTAGTAGTGAAAAAAAATATATAATTCACCATTTTGTGGTGGCGGCCATCTTGGATTTAAAATTTGTTATAGCGTATAGTACTCTACTAGTTAAGCCCTTTCATTTGATACCCATATTTAGGTAGATTGTGAAGAAATATTTTATCCGCCATTTTGTGGAGGCGGCCATTTTGAATCGATATTAACCAAACATAGCTAAGAACACCCGCACGGTAATTAACTTTCAAATAAAAAAAAAAACCGCATCGAAATCGGCCCATCCGTTTGAGCTCTACGGTGCCACAGACAGACACACACACAGCCAGACAGACAGACAGATAGACAGACAGACATCGACGTCAAACTTATAACACCCCTTTTTTTGGTCGGGGTTAAAAACATTATACGATGGTGTAATCGGGTTAAAATACATAATTATGTATGTTTTTCTATGCATTCTCTTTCTGACAGTCACTTTGCACCCTCCTGCCGGCGCCCATGGTCGAGCGTGAAAGTCAACGATGGATTCAGAAGCGGCCAAATAGATTTTCGTATTGGGAACATCGAGTTATTGAGTTACGGTTGGTCTAGTCGGGAGAACGGCGCTGCCGATCTGAAGACCCCGGGTTCAAACCCCACACGCACCACTGTCTTTTCGAAGTCATGTGCATAATGCCGCTAACTTAAAACGGTAAAGGAAAACATCGTGAGGAAACCGACATGTACCTAGAACCTTTCGAAGTCATGTGTCATCCACCAACCTGCACTGAGCCAGCGTGGTGGATTATGACCTTAACTCTCTTCTTGCGAGAGAAGGTCCGTGTCCCAGCAGTGGGAACATTTAGTGATGTTGATGATTGGGAACATTGCCACATCAACAGCGACACTGGAGCTCTTCCATGTTACTGCGAATGTTAATTTATCGCACCGCAAAAAGATACGTGGTCGCGTTTGAGAGCCGTAGTGAAGGCTTCGTGTCCCAGTTTGACTGTAGACCTTATTTTAAGACATTTACAAACTACTTTAGTATGAACGTCAACTGATGAGAGACACGGAGGCGCCGCTTGTTGTGTTGCGGGTCAGTAGCAGGTACAAGTAACGTTACCAGCAGGGCTTGCGGGTTGAGGCAGACGATGAGCGCGTGGCGCGCGCGCGTCAGCATGACGTTCATGCGGCCCGCGTCCGTGAGGAAGCCCACGCCGTGCGTGCGCGCCAGCGACACCACCACCACGTCCCGCTCCTGCCCCTGGAAGCTGTCCACCGTGTTCACCTCCACCGCGCTCTCCGTCCTGCAAACCAGACAAAAACATGGCAAACTCACAATAAAATTGTAAAAAAATTACATTGTTCATTAGATACAATTGTAATAAGTATATATATTTTAATTTTTGACACGTATTTGTACGATACTTACTATCGTACAATATAATGTTCAATTTAAACTTTAAAATGTATACTCTTTGTATGCTCTTATTTATTTTTATTTTTTTCTGAAATTGACGTGGAAATGGTACATTTATCAATAAAGAACTTTGACTTTGACACGAACATGACACTATTCCATTAGGCTTATTTTATTCTCACGCTGAACGTACGCGCACCGTCGGCGTTGATGGCCGAGTTATATTATGAGCTTCGAGGAAGTGTTTTTGAATGACGCGTAGCTATCAGCGCGCGCGGTGGTCGAGAACTACCGCGTCCGCGTGAGACTAAATCAGCCTTACTTATATAGGATCACTGCAAACAAGCCTTTCATAGGGTTAGGTACGTTAACTGATATCTAGACTGGTGTCTGGTGTTAAGCAATTAATAAAATGTGTGCTTAAGACCGCACAGCATTACTGAAAAGTAAAATAATAAAAAATATAGAATAAGTTTATCATTCATAAAAAAAATTACACTTAAATTTAAAGTACCTGGTTGCCCGAGCTTTGCTCGGTTTTTTTAAATGATATTTAGGCAGGTACGAATTACGTAGTGATGACTTACTTAGATACGAATTAAATGCGTTTATAAAATCTAAATATAAGATTTTCTCGAAAAAAAAGAACAAAAAGAAAAAACCCGAGTGTATTCATCAGGATTCGAACCGGGACCTGTTGACTCCGAGGGCGAGCATATTCCGTCTGAGCCATTTAGACTTAAAGAACAGTGGCCAAATAAGTATTCTAATGACATTGTAGGAGTTTTTCATTGTCTAAAAACGCGCATGAAATGATGTTTAAAAAAAATAAAACCTAGCTAGATCGATGTATCGTCCCCGAAACCCCCTGTATACATAATTTCATGAAAATCGTTCGAGCCGTTTTCAAGATTCAGATTCTATATATATATACCTATAAGAATAAAGGTATAAGATAAGATAAGATAAGATGATAAGTTATGTTTACATAATACGTGAGCCTTATGCATGATCCGCAAGACATACGAGACAGTTGTGACACAGATTAAGTAATATAATGTAAGTGTGACTTAGAAACTGTCAGTATCACGTATAGGTGTACAAAGATCTAATGGCTCGTGGCTAAAAGCTCGTGGCGTATTTTTGGGGACCGAGTCACCTTCGTCCGTGGGGAAGCACCTATATATTGAAACCCCGCACGTGGTCCCTGGGTGGTGCTAATCAGGTGACAAACTACCGGTGGTAGGCCTCGGCCATGGTTGGTTACCACCCACTAGATTAAGACACGACGCCAAGCGGCCTAGCCGTGTTCCGTTGTGTAGTCTAGTGACACCATTAGAGGAAAACGGGTCAGAACAGTTGCTGCATAACTACAAGACCGGTCTGTCACACACCAATACTGTACATCGGGAAGCTAGTCATGGAGGGTAGCGGGATCCGAGGAGGCACGGTTGCCGCGACCGACCGCAGATAGTTGGGGCCCAAGTAGTGAGCTAGCCACTCATGAAAGGCTGCCCCGCCATCTAGCGAAAAATCCCGGGATGCGCTATCCTGCCGGTTGGCGACCGGATGACAAGGCCAGATAGACATCCCCGGGGGGGCTCGGACGTCCTCGCAGTCTCCAGGCTAGTTCCCCAATGGTGTATTTGTGTTGTGTGTTGTGACCAATGGTCAGTGTGTGGCCTCGTTCTACTGCCGTTTTCCTCACCGATCCTCTCTCAACAAATCAAACATGAAAGGTACAAACAAAAGAAACAAAGTTAAAGAGCGGCTGCACGCCTTGTCGATTAAAGTGCACCTCACGAATATCCGAGGTCTGCACTCAAATCTCACAGCAGTCCACCATCACCTCGAGACTGAGCAGCCGTCGCTCTTGTTTCTTACGGAGACGCAGATAGGTTGTCCGTCGGATGTGGCATACCTAACGTATCCAGGGTACACCCTGGAGCACAAATTTCGGCCCCGTGCTGGAGTGTGCCTGTACGCCCGTGACGACATCTGCTGTCGGCGTCTCCGTAACTTAGAGGACCCAAGATTCTCCGTCCTTTGGGTATTGATAAACACAGGCATAGACAAAATTCTCTACGCCTGTGTATATCGGTCGCACAGCGGTGACCAGGAGACAACTAGGCTTATGGATTATTTAAGTGAGGCGGCGGACGCGGCTCAACAGAAGTACCCTTCAGCCCAATTAGTGTTACTGGGGGATTTTAACGGCCATCATAAGGAATGGCTGTTCCCATACCGGGACACTGACCACGCTGGGCAGGAAACGAGAAAGCTAGCTTTATCGTTAGACCTAACCCAGCTGGTCCAAGAGGCCACAAGAGTACCCGACGTTGAGTCGCATACACCTTATTGCTTAGACCTCCTGCTGACAACTGATCCAGACCGTTATTCCGTGGTGGTATCTTCGCCGTTAGGCAGCTCCGACCACTGTCTGGTGAAGTCAGTATCTGTCTACCATCCGCCTGATCCCAGCCCTAGAGGCAACCGGCGGATGTGGCGATACAAGTCAGCAGATTGGGACGAGATGCGCTCTTTCTTTGCATCTTACCCATGGCAGCCATTGTGCTTCACTTCTGGTGATCCCTCAGTCTGCGCGGATGCTGTGACTAATGTAATACGAACGGCTATGGAACATTTCATTCCATACTTTGACGTCACATTATCCAGCAAAGCTCGCCCTTGGTTTGGTTCTCAATGTAAAAGTGCTGAAGCATTTAAACATGAGACCTACCTAGCTTGGGTTGATGCTCGACAGCGTAGGGCAAAGGATATACACCAGAAGAAGAAAGCATTCAACAAGGCTGCTAAGGCATGCAAAAGGTTCTTCAGAGGGCTCGTTTTGACCACATTAGTCGAATAGGGAACAAACTAGCTTCGTACCCTGCGGGCAGCAAAGCGTTTTGGTCCCTAGCTAAATCGGTCGAATCGAACTTCTGCCGCCCCTCACTGCCTCCAATGCTGAAACCTGATGGGACACTGGCTCACACCGCAATGGAGAAGGCAAACTTGTTTGCATCTCAGTTTGCGGAATCTTCGCGTCTAGATGCTGGTAGCGTGACACCTCCTACTTCACCTGGCTGTCCGACTTCTATGTCAGAAATACATATTCGCCAAATGGAGGTTCGCAAGTGCTACGCAATCTGGACGTGAATAAGGCTAGTGGCCCAGATGGTATTCCTGCCGTAGTGTTGAAGGCTTGTGCGCCTAAGTTGTCTCCAATACTGACGCGCCTATTTAGACTCTCTCTCGAAACTGGGCAAGTACCGAAGTCTTGGAAGCTTGCCAACGTGCAACCAGTACCCAAGAAAGGTAGTCGTGCTGACCCTGCCAACTACAGGCCAATCTCGGTCACGTCCATACTCTGCAAGACTATGGAACGTGTCTTAAACCACAGGCTCCTGGCGTACCTAGAATCGAACGATCTCCTCAGTGACCGGCAATACGGGTTTCGCCGAAACCGGTCCACCGGGGATATTCTAGCGTACGTCACTCACATCTGGAGTGAAGCTATCGAGAAACACGGGGAAGCACTTGCAGTCTCCCTGGATATCTCGAAGGCTTTCGACAGGGTTTGGCACGATGGCCTTTTGATGATGATGGATGATAAGCAAGCTTTCAGCTTATGGTTTGTCTCCAGGTTTTATAACGTGGATATCGGACTTTTTGAGGGATCGATCCATACGAGTGGTCATTGATGGCTGCTCATCGGATCAAATGGCTATTAATGCCGGAGTCCTCAAGGGTCGGTGCTCTGCGACACTCTTTCTGCTACATATCAACGATCTGTTGAAGCCCGGTATCTTTGGGTACGCAGATGATAGCACCGTTGTAGAGAGCTACATATCGAGCGCGAGAGCCAATAGGCAACAAACTCAGGTACTGAGAGAGAGTTTGATCGAGCGTTTAAATTTGACCCTTGAGGCAGTCTCTAAATGGGGCGATGCCAATCTGGTCAGGTTTAACGAGGGAAAGACGCAGGCGTGTCTGTTCTCCGCAAAAGGAGTCCTTTCCAACAGACTCCTACTTTTCGCGGTGTATCCGTGCCGGTATCCGACCATCTCGAGCTGTTGGGCGTTACTTTGTCATCGACTCTCAACTTTGGCTCGTATATCGAATCTAAGGCTAAATTAGCTGCCAAAAACTAGGTGTCCTCTCAAAGGTGCGAAGGTACTTTAAGTCTGAACAGTTGCTCACTTTATACCAAGCACAGATTCGCTCCTGTATGGAGTACTGCTCGCACCTTTGGGATGGATCGGCTAAGTATCAGCTGGAAGCTCTGGAATCGATCGAGACGCCAAAAGGCTCATATGACATTCTCGTGCGAAAAAGACTGCAAAGTCACGAACATCGCCGGAAAATTGCTAGCTTATCGGTTTTTTATCGGATACACTTCGGAGAGTGTGCGACTGATTTATACGATCTAATACCACCTTGCCCATTTTTCTATCGGAATGCTCGTAGCTCGAAAAAGCGACATCGTTTCATGGTTGATGTTCCAAAGACACGAACGAAGAGATTTGACTCTACTTTTGTGATAAGAACGTCTAGGCTGTGGAATACGTTGCCTGAGAGGGTTTTTCCCGATAGTTACAATCTTTGTGTCTTCAAATCGAGAGTGAATCGGTTTCTTCTAGGTAAACACGTTTCATCGTAGACCGCATCATCGTTTAACATCAGGCGAGATGGCGGTCAAGTGTAAACCTATAAAAGTTAAAAAAAAAAAAATAAAAAAAAAAATGGAAACTAAGACCGCCCGATTTTCCTAAATATCGCAAAATTTTGGGGAAAATTAATCTCAGCTGTAGCGTGTCGTTACTGCAAGAGGTAAGTGATACCATATCCAGTAAGTGTAGCCAACGTTTGAAGGTAGCTTTAAAAAAACTTCCGCAATAGGCTAATACACCCTCTATCTAAACGTATTTTAATTTAATCTTAAGTTGATAAAACAATCCATAAATACGTTTACTTTTGTTAAACCAAATAATTTTCAAACGCTCATTTTAAAATGTTCAATTATGAATTTCGAGGAAGAACACTGCCGAATGCACCGCCATATTTGTGACGTCGTTAGTGGTTTAAACGATACGATTCTCTGAGGTAATAATTATATTTTTGCAAATAAATAATGAGTTAGTTACAGTCCTTATCATTGGTTTTGTGCTGGACTGTAAGAATACAGTGTTAAAACTCCGCGACCATTATGGCTTCAAGTGCCAACTGGTATGTAAATGGTATGTAAATGTTTCGTGGTTGAAATTAATCATAATCATAATTTTTGTAAGGAGGAATCATAATTCATAATAACTCTTTCATACATACGGAATTATATTGTTTTAACTTTCGCGATTTGAACACAATGTTTATATACTACGGGGCTTAACCACGAATAATTCATTGTTTAAATAATTAATATTTATAATAAGTAATAAACAATGAATTATTCGTGATTAAGCCCCGTAGGTACTATATAAACATTATACGGAATTATATTATTAACAAAAAAACAGCATTTTCATATTTTATAGGTTATGTATTGCGTTAATAGTGTTTGAAAATCTATCTATCTATATATATATATATAGAATCTGAATCTCGGAAACGGCTCGCACGATTTTCATGAAATTATGTAGGTATTCAGGTGGTTTCGGGGACGATAAATCGATCTAGCTAGGTTTTATTTTTTTTAAACATCATTTTATGCGCGTTTTTAGACAATGAAAAACTCCTACAATGTCATTAGAATACGATAACTTATTTCACCACTCTTCTTTAAGGCCAGGTAGTTCTGTCAAATTAGGCATTTAACGCTGCCTTGTTCTCGCGACCGTCACCAACCGCGAAATCGGTGCCACAGTGCAGAAATAACATTAAAATATTGGACTATGTAATTTAAACTCATTTTTGTTCAAGATTTGTTTATACTAGTGATAACAATTTTGTGAATTGTGAAGTGATAAGAGCTTTTTGATATATTAACGAAGAAATATTAAATTTATCTACACTCATAGATTTACAAAACCCAACATTTTTTTTGGTCACACTATAAGTTGAGAACGGCTTTTCCAATTTCATGCATCTTTTTAAAATGTTTCCTAATAATTCACAAGTTCGTCAAAAATTAAAAAAAATGTGCTGAAACGTAATGAAAGGCCACTAAAAATAGAAGGTTTTTTGGTCAACTTTGCACTAAATTACTAATCCAATTTTTTTCTATGAGGTAAAGATCACTTACTGAGCATAACATTAAAAAATGCTCACAGATCCAGGTAGAGCTTCAAACGTCAATTGAAAAAAACTGTTTTAGCCGATATTTTGGAAACTATATATTTTGACAATAATTGTAGAAAATAAAATTTTGCATCTTTTATTGCTAGTAAACTTTTTTTGTAAATCTTACCGTTTACGATTTATAACCCATTTAATGATACGATTACGATGATGCCGATAATAGTGGATGAAAATGATGTGGTCTACGATGGAATTTGTTTCTCTAATAGAAACAAGCACAGTGTACCTCGTAACCCCAAGGTTCGAACCTTCGACAAAAACCCACTCTGGCAAAGCGTTTCACAGCTTAGTTGTTCTTATTACAAAAGTGGAGACCAAACTCTTCGTTCAACTCTTCAATCATGATGATGAACGGTGCTGTTTATTCGAGCAACAAGCAATATGATAGAATAACTTTAATTTAAAAACCCCGACTACAAAAAAATCTACACGTAAAAAAATATTACCTACTATCTAAGGACACTTTGGCGAGTCAGACTAGTCTTAGAATATCTTAGTTACCAAAATCCATCCAGCCGTTTGGAAGATATGTGGAAATAAAAGTTTTACAAACATAAAAGACACGCGCGAAAAACATAACCCTTCTTCCATTCCGGTAAAAAGGCTTTTATATAAAAATACGAATCGGAAATTTAGTGCAGAGTTAAATTCTACGAGTAATTTTACTGCCTAAAAGGCTTCCTATTAAATTTGGTTGAGTGTCTAAATTTCTATGAATAATATTAACACTTTCATACAAAAAAAAATTGGTTGCCTGTAAAGTCGGTATACGGGCGAAAGTTTTACGTGACAACGACTTTGAGTGGTAAAATAATTTTACGGAAGGGACGCGTGCCTTTCACTTTTTATGTCTGTCTCTCTCGCTCTTAGGCGGGCTAACCATGCCCGAGTGGAAGGAACGCGTGCCTCTCACTCGCTCTCGTTGTGAGCGCATAACGTGAGCGGAGCGTAACGCAGTTTCTTGAAGTGTCACCCGGCAAACCAATTTATAAGACGTTGTCACGTCAAAAAAGAAAAAACAATAAATTTTGGTGGTGTCACAAACTTGGAAAAGAACGAAATAGATAAATATTCTAACAAAACCATACGTGTATCTATGGAAAGGTGTTCAAAATTGTATTGAAGTTCCTAACATTTTTTTTCTAAACTGAATAGTTTGCGCGAAAGTCTCTTCCAAAGTGGTGAAATCTGTATGTGAGGACTTTTCTTCCAAGTACTAAGTACCTTACTACCTAATGGCATATAAATGCAAGTTAGGTATCATTTATGATACCTAACTCTGTCTCCTAGTGTGATGTTACTATACTGTTCATGATCACTAGCGTTTTAGTTGAAGATTAGATCCTTAACTATTACATATATTTTTTGCAGAGTTTAATACACTATTTTAAAGGTCTTAAAGTTGTTTTAAAAATTCAAAATTACGGCCCACACGCCCTTAAGTCTAAATGGCTCAGACGTAATATGCTCGCCCTCGGAGTCAACAGGCCCGGGTTCGAATCCTGATGGTTACACTCGGGACTTTTCTTTTTGTTCTTTTTTTTTAGACAAAATCTTATACTTAGAGCCTTTTATAAACGCATTTAATTCGTGTCTATAGGTCTAAGTAAGTCGTCACTACGTAATTCGTACCTGCCTAAATATCATTTAAAAAAACCCAGCAAAGCTCGGTCAACCAGGTACTATTATATTTATACTTGACACTGGCGAAATTGTGAGGCTAAACCACAATAAAAGCCATAAACCAAGAGTTGAAGTTGAGATCACACCCAAACGGATCTTTCACAACCGAATATGACGATCACGATCACGATTCACAGTCTTCGAAAAATTCTGTGTGTGGTGCGCCAAAAGAAGCGTTCTCTTCAAAAATGTATTAGAGCCAACAAACAAAACTTGATTTTATTTTTCGATAGTCTTGATATTCAGTTGATCGCATCGACAGATGCTAAAATGTCACTTACGGATCTTGAAGCGATCGAAGGTACTTCTTGATGAGGTCCTTCTGTGCGTGGTAGGGAGTGATGACCGCTAACGACAGCGCGAGCGGCCGCAGCATGGAGTTGAGAGCGCTCACCAGCCGCGCCACGCCGCAGGCCTCCATTTCATTACCTCCGCCGACACCTGCGTAAACGGACATTAGGTTTGACAACATTTGTGATAAGAGCATCTAGGCTGTGCCTGAGTGCGTTTTCCCCCCGTGGTAATATTTTACATTCTCTTTGGCCATGGTTTCTTCAAATCGAGAGTGAATCGGTTTCTACTAGGTACGCACGCTCCATCGTAGACCGCATCGTCGCTTAGCAGGCGAGATTACTGTCAAGTGTAAAAAAAAATATATATATTGTTAAACTTTGAACTGAAGGGAAGTTTTTGGATGGCTGTTCTGAGCAGACGAAACTGGTGTAGGTAGTAGTGATTTTAGGACCTACATACCATATGGTGTATTGAACCAGATCGGATTAATCGTTTCGATGATATTGAGTATCAAACTATCTCACCTACAATGCCTTTGTTGTGGCTTCTCTAATGGGAGCACGTTAATTTTCGAAGGTTGTAAGTTATATTTTGGAACCTACCTCCATTATAGATTTCAAATGAAGGGGCTTAACTAGTAGAATACTATAACGCTATGACAAATTTCCAATCCAAGATGATTGGAGGTAAATAAAAATGTTTAATTTTGTTTTTTATAGGGCAGTGGTGTGACCTTGTCTCTTATCTGTCCCCGTTAGAGATGGTGAACAGCAAGTAGATGGTATGTAGCTAATCTAGGACTCGTTTTATGGGGCAATAGTGCAGGGCGAGAAGCGAGAAGCACGCTCCCGAGATGCGAACACGACCAAGTTAGAAGTTTGGGAGCGTGGGTCAGGGTTGTTATTTTTCGGCTACTTTCGTTTTTCTTTATATTTTTGTATATAAATACAGACCTTGTCCTTTGTCCCCGCTGGCGATGGTGAGCAGCAGGTAGGGCGCCAGCGCGCGCGGCAGCGGCGGGCGCGGCGGGCCGGCGGAGCGCACACGGCCGCCGTAGAAAGCGCGGTTGGGGTAGTCGGCGATGTCGCCGTGCATGCGGTACTGCACGTCCAGCAACGCTACGGGGCTTGCGCTCCACTGCTCGCTGTTCGACGTCAGACGAGCGAACAGACTCTCGCCGAGGCCGTGCTTTTTCGCGTCCTATTCCAATATTTAATTACACAATACTTAAATATGTCCTACTACACATAGAATAATAACGCCACGAAACCGGGTTCGCGCAAGAAAAGTGAGGCAAATCATATTGGCTTAGTCCGTTCGAAACTACCATCGGTTGTCAGCTCTAGTGAATGCGTCTCCGATAATTAAACATGTTGGTTTGTATGGTCTTGCAGTGTGGATGGATTGTGTGAAAGACGATATGAGTAGGAAAGGAATGAGCTTAGATCTGACGAATGACAGAGATGAATGGAGGAAACGTACATGTTGTACCGACCCCACCTAAAGTGGGATAAGGGTAGGCGAATGATGATGTTTGTGTGGTCTTTCACTATACACACTTAACGACGTTAAAGTTTTTGTAACGGTTGTTACTTCCTTAACATTAATTTTTATTATTAGCTACTAATTTATAATCACAAGCAACCTTCGTAAATAAACTTTCAAATGTCGCGCGGGTTGACCAATCAGAACGGTTCGCGCCAAATGACTACCGGTCGCTGGGCCGCGCATGACCGAGCGCGACATTCGACGAAGGGAAGCGACCTCACGCGATTACTTATCTTACTAATATTAATTTACTTGGTTGTTGATTACACTAAACTAGGTGTAATTTTGTAATAATACCGATAACAGGTGTTTAATTAACTGTGATTCGTTATACCCCAACCTGGGTAAGTGTTTCTAAAAATCTTATCGTGCTTTAGCTAGTGATCATGACGTGAGTACATTCAAATATTATGTTCAGATTTCTTAGTTACTGTCAATAGTATTTTTATATTTTTCCTATAGTCATTTCCTTATTCTTTGAAATTATCATATTATCCTTAACAGCTTGAGTTCAAACAATAAACTATTAAAATCACTTTTTTAATTCGCAACGTAGGTACCCACTTGTAGTTTTTATTCGTTGAACATTATAATTGAATGCACCTAGATAGTCTTATTTCATGTTTTTCATTGTACAAGTTTGACTGCCATCATCTTAGACACTATTCACTGCATTAGATACCATTGGTACTCGTTTTTGCTTCGCGAGGTTTGGATAAATGTGGCAGTCAAACATGGAATCTGGGCATATTCATAGATGGCCAAAATGATGAACTTCAGGGTCCAACTTCACGGCAAGTACGAACGTCGCTCCCGCTTCCTTACCGAAGGGGGGACTCTTCAGACAACGCCACTAGCCCCGTGCCCTACTTTCACCTATCTCGTGTCCCGTTCTCTTCACTGCGTTCTACGGGACTCTTCAGAGTAGCCACTTGGTGTATAGAACCAACGATCGAAGTTGCCAGCTGCCCTACAACTCCCTACTTTGGGAAGTCTTACCACCATCGGATACGACGCCACTGCTCACGACGGACTGCAAATTCAAGGCCAGTGTATCTTGTCTTACGGATAAACGACGTCTTTCGGTTTATGAATGTGCCTTACCCCGACCCACCTAGGTTCTAATCTACTGAAAGATCCCCTTTTCTTCTAAATTTTAATATTAGTCAATTATCTGTTTTGCTTAAATATATCTTTTGTTAACTTACTAGTTGTCTTATTTATATCTCTCTATACTTAGGCAACTAGGAACGTTACAATGGCGCCCAGCTATAGGATACATTCATAACCGAAATGCGTTGTTCTTCCTGCTGCTTTTAATAGTTTTCTTTGGTGTGGCTATATAAATAGCCCTAAGATTTTTTTTGTACTGAATTAGTGAATGTGTGAAATATCCTTTTTAAATTTCAAACTTTTCCAGTTATCTGAAACTAAACATTTTTTTTTTTGTTTATTTTATTTTTTTTTTTTGGATATTCCACATTAACTGATATTTAAATTAAGTTCTACTTCTGCAATTAGCTTTAAGCCATTACTGCTGCATGTTTTCATTTTCATTGATATACTTACTGATTTTTGAAACACTTACCCAAGCATAATGACTTACGAAATCAAATTTCTGTCACTTCAAAAGGCGGAATTAGAATATGAAGTTGAGCTTCGTGGTGGTACCGGAGATTCTGTGCAGGACCTTCGTAAACAAATTATTAAACTATCTCAATTGCTGCCATCTGAGGATATACTCTTCAATCCCATTTGGACCCTTCAGACGACTTAAAGGCCGTTAAGGAATCTTTGTTAAAGTCTCAAGGCAACTTAACGTCTCTTAAAGCGAAATTTGATAGGAATCTTTTATCAAGAGCGGAAAACTTATTGAATCACATTTATCATCGACTGAATAGGATCAGCGTCAATTCTGAAATTGCTGATGTACATAAGGTGTGTGTATCAAATCTAAATTTGCAATACAAAGACCTTAATACTCTTAAGCCTCAGCAATCACAGGTACAGCCTAAAGTTAGTACATCCGCGAACCCAGACACCATCCCGGACGGTATCAGTATTGCCGTGACGTGTGATCGTGACTTTACTACTGGCACTTCTAAATTAAAATTTAACGGCAAGTCATGCGTGCGCTCATTCATCCAGAAAGTAGATGAATTTGCTTTAGCTAAAAAATATCATACGATAAAATCCTGTCTCTTGGTTATGAAATTTTTACTGACGACGCTTTACACTGGTTTCGAGATAATAAAGACAATGCTCGAACTTGGCAAGAGCTGTGTACGCTACTCAAACAAGATTTTTCTAGAAAAAACTATGATTACCTACTAGCTGCTGAAATTCGAGCGCGTACTCAGGGAGATGGTGAAAATATTGCGGTCTACATTGCTGTAATGCAAGGAATGTTTTCTCATCTCGACAAGCCCTTTTCGGAAGAAGAAAAATTAGAAATTCTCCTGCATAATATACTTCCTTGTTACACTGCAGCATTATCTGCATCACCAATGATCCAAAACGTAAAAGAATTGAAATCAGTGTGCCTTAATTATGAAAATTTACAGTCTCGTTCTTCTCTTTACCGCGAACCGCCTAGAGTATCTAGCTCAACTCTGCTTCCTGATTTCGCATACAAACGTACGACAAATCTATCAGTAGCGTCACCGAATCGTTTTCAATCGTACGCTTATGACAACAAAAATAAGATTACAAATTCTAACTTGAACTTTAAAACTAAACCTAACGTGAATGTTGTACACGAGGAAGTAATTTCGGATTCCAATGATACGGACGAAGTCAATGCTTTAGCTGCTGGACTCTCCAGTCCAATTGGACCCAAATATTGCCCTAGATGTAGAGTAACTGGCCATTCGCTTAGGAACTGTAAGGAAGAGCGTTTCTTGATTTGTTTTAAATGCGGTCAAAAAGGTGTACGATCATTAGAATGTTCAAACTGCAATAAAGCTTCCAAGCCAAAAAACTAACTATCAAGGATTGCGAACACTACAATACGAACGCATCAACACGTACTAAAACTAGCCCTGCTGAGTGGGCGGAGTGGCTCAGTTTCGTAAAAAAATTCTCTGTTTTTAATGCTGTGTCGTCAATCCGTGATACAAACCCTGAAAAAAATAAATCTAGACTATTTGTCCATATTTCTATAAAAACCAAACGTCTCATTGGTCTCCTCGATACTGGTTCTTCTGCCACTATCTTAGGCAACGGAAGTCATGAAAGCCTGTTGAAACTGGGTTTCCAAATAGAACCTAGTGATCCTACTCGCTTATTTGTCGCTGCTGGAGGAGAAAAACTAAATTCTGTTGGGATAGTTAATCTTCCTGTCACTTTTCAAAATCAAACGCATTATCTTCAAGCTTATGCAGTTCCTAACGTTAAACACGATCTTATATTGGGAATGGATTTTTGGCGATTATTCGGACTACTGCCCAAAAATCTAGACCGTATTGCGTTTTGTAATAAATCCGAAGGTAGTGTTGCAGAAGTAGATGCTGGAAAACCCAAACTACTTCATGGTTACCATCATTTATCAGAAGAACAAAAAGAAACTGCAGATGAGATAATTGCTCAGTATCATAATATATCTTACGAAAAGCGAGGCTTAGGCCGTACATATTTAACTACACACTCTATCGATACCGGTGATGCTGCCCCTATTCGGCAACGATATTACAGGATGTCACCTGAAAAACAGCGTATCTTAGTTAAGCAACTAGACGAAATGCTTAAAGAAGACGTTGTTGAACCATGCGAGAGTCCGTGGTCATCTCCTGTATTATTGACGCCCAAGAAAATGGAGAGCTACGATTTTGCTTGGATAGCCGAAAATTGAACTCTGTAACAAAAAAAGATGCATATAGCTTACCTTACATTTCAGAGATTCTCGACAATCTTCGAGACTCAAAGTATTTATCGAGTGTAGACCTCTCTAAAAGTTTTTGGCAAATTCTAATTCGAGAAGAAGATCGACAAAAGACCGCGTTCTACATACCAACCCGCGGAACCTTCCAATTTAAATCTATGCCTTTCGGACTCACAAACGCACCTGCTACTCAGCAAAGACTAGTCGATACTTTATTCTATGGGCCTGAGTTTGAGCACAGAGTGTTTGTGTTTATTGATGACGTCATAATCGTGTCCGACTCTTTTGATCAACATATTTCACTCTTAAAACGCGTCCTTCAAAAATTGACTTTGGCTAATTTAACGATTAACTTTGAAAAGAGCCAATTCTTCAGATCTCAGCTCAAATACTTAGGTTATATTGTGGACTCTGAAGGCTTACATCCTGACCCTGAAAAAGTTGAGTCCATTAAAAACTATCCCACACCTACTACTAGGAAAGAGGTAAGACGATTTTTGGGAACCGCCTCGTGGTATCGCAGATTCATCCCTAACTTTAGTAGTCTGTCGTCCCCGCTGAACAAACTAACGTCACAAGGAAAAAATGCTCCACCTTTTAAATGGGCTCCTGAATCGGACAAGGCATTTGAGGAACTTAAGAGGTGCCTGGCCTCTGCACCTATACTTTCTTGCCCTGAATATTCGAAGCCTTTTCAAGTTCACACGGATGCGAGTGATTATGGTATCGGTGCGGTATTAACACAGTTAATTGATGGGCACGAAAGAGTCATAGCGTATATGAGCAAATCTTTGTCTCAAACAGAAAGAAATTACAGCGCAACAGAGCGCGAGGCCTTAGCAGTGCTTGTTGCGATCGAGCACTGGCGGTGCTATCTTGAAAATGGACTCAAGTTTACGGTGTATACTGACCATTCATCACTAAAATGGTTCCTAAATTTGAATAATCCTACTGGAAGATTGGCTCGCTGGGGTGTGCGATTATCTGTCTACAACTTTGATATCAAACACCGAAAAGGAAGTGAAAATGTAGTGCCAGATAGTCTCAGTCGCTCGGTGCCAGTTTCCACTATAGATACGGCCCCTACCTCTACAAATACTAACGATCAATGGTATCTTAATATCTACCACGGTTGTCAAAATTCCCCAGTTTCTTTTCCAAATTACTTAATCAAAAATGATAAACTTTATCGTATCGTGAAAAGTAAATTTGCCCTATTGAAAGAATTCGAGTGGAAAGAAGTTGTTCCTCAAGAAATTAGAGTAGCCGTAATTCTAGAAAATCACTCGGAACCGATTGCTGGACACTTCGGTATATTCAAAACGTATAAACGCTTGGCTCTTAAATACTACTGGCCTGCAATGCATGCTGACGTAGTCAGGTGGTCTCTTCTTGCGACGACTGTATAGCTCACAAACACCAGAATCATACTATATTGGGTGAAATGGGAAGGCCCAAAATTGCTCAAGACCGTTCCAAGTAATCAGTGTAGATTTGGTCGGTTGTTTGCCAGTATCTAGGAAACAAAATACTTATTTGCTCGTTATAACGTGCTGTTTTAGCAAATACTGTCTTCTGTTTCCTATTAGACGTGCTACTGCTGAAATAGTGACTAAAATTCTCGAAGAAGACGTATTTCTGGTGCACGGTATCCCTTCTACAGTAATAATGGATAACGGAAAACAATTTGTTAGTGCTACTCTGAAACAAATGCTTTCTAAGTATAAAGTCCCTAAATTGCACTACACCCCTAAATACACACCACAAGTAAATACAGTAGAAAGATACAATAAAACAATAATGACTGCCGTTTCTACGTTTATAACTAATGATCAGCGCGTCTGGGACACGTTCATACCCAAAATACAGTTTGCGATAAATAACAGCGTGAACGAGGTCACTGGCTACACACCATCATTTCTAGTGTATGGCCGGGAATTAGTGACCTGCGGTTCTCATTACATCAATACTGAACAGGCGGATATGGATGAACACATTTTTCAACCTAGAGACCATTACGCTGAAAATGTAGGTAGCAACCTTTCCATGGTGTTTAACAAAGTACAGTTGTCTTTGTTACGGGCACATACCCGAAACTGTCATTCTTACAATCTACGAAGAAAGAATATGGAGTTCGACGTAGGTGATGTGGTATGGCGGCGAACATTCTATCAAAGCGATAAAGAGAAATACTTTAACAAGAAACTAGCACCTAAATTCTTAAAATGCAAAGTTGTGTCTAAAAAAATCACCTCTCGTATACGATTTGGCAGACATGAATGGCAAATCTCTCGGTACATACCACATCAAAGACTTAAAGCTAATTAATTATAAATAATGATGATGATGATCAATGGGTTTTTTTAGGAAAAACCCTATCCTAAAAAGGGGGGTATGTAACGGTTGTTACTTCCTTAACATTAATTTTTATTATTAGCTACTAATTTATAATCACAAGCAATCTTCGTAAATAAACTTTCAAATGTCGCGCGGGTTGACCAATCAGAACGGTTCGCGCCAAATGACTACCGGTCGCTGGGCCGCGCATGACCGAGCGCGACATTCGACGAAGGGGAAGCGACCTCACGCGATTACTTATCTTACTAATATTAATTTACTTGGTTGTTGATTACACTAAACTAGGTGTAATTTTGTAATAATACCGATAACAGGTGTTTAATTAACTGTGATTCGTTATACCCCAACCTGGGTAAGTGTTTCTAAAAATCTTATCGTGCTTTAGCTAGTGATCATGACGTGAGTACATTCAAATATTATGTTCAGATTTCTTAGTTACTGTCAATAGTATTTTTATATTTTCCTATAGTCATTTCCTTATTCTTTGAAATTATCATATTATCCTTAACAGCTTGAGTTCAAACAATAAACTATTAAAATCACTTTTTTAATTCGCAACGTAGGTACCCACTTGTAGTTTTTATTCGTTGAACATTATAATTGAATGCACCTAGATAGTCTTATTTCATGTTTTCATTGTACAAGTTTGACTGCCATCATCTTAGACACTATTCACTGCATTAGATACCATTGGTACTCGTTTTTGCTTCGCGAGGTTTGGATAAATGTGGCAGTCAAACATGGAATCTGGGCATATTCATAGATGGCCAAAATGATGAACTTCCAGGGTCCAACTTCACGGCAAGTACGAACGTCGCTCCCGCTTCCTTACCGAAGGGGGGACTCTTCAGACAACGCCACTAGCCCCGTGCCCTACTTTCACCTATCTCGTGTCCCGTTCTCTTCACTGCGTTCTACGGGACTCGTCAGAGTAGCCACTTGGTGTATAGAACCAACGATCGAAGTTGCCAGCTGCCCTACAACTCCCTACTTTGGGGAAGTCTTACCACCATCGGATACGACGCCACTGCTCACGACGGACTGCAAATTCAAGGCCAGTGTATCTTGTCTTACGGATAAACGACGTCTTTCGGTTTATGAATGTGCCTTACCCCGACCCACCTAGGTTCTAATCTACTGAAAGATCCCCTTTTCTTCTAAATTTTAATATTAGTCAATTATCTGTTTTGCTTAAATATATCTTTTGTTAACTTACTAGTTGTCTTATTTATATCTCTCTATACTTAGGCAACTAGGAACGTTACATTTGTTTGGAGAACTTTGGTACATACTGATTACGCCGAAATCAATCTGCGCTTCGCTTCACTTAAGATGAAGCGTTTGTTTGAAGATTATCGATCTAGGCGTTATTAATCTATGCTACTAACTATAATATAAATTGAAAAAACTGTCATTTTTGTCTTTGCAATTTTGTAAAAGCTGTGGTGTCATGGGACACGAGGTGGAAACGAAGGTCCATCGGATAATATAGAAATATTATTTATATTATTCAATTTATATTAGAGTTAGTAGCAAAACAATTTGCAAAAAAAAGATTGGTAACTTTAATATTAATGGTACGATATCTGAAAAATAAAGTTGACAACACTGATCACGGCCAGTTTTTACGCGTCACTTCCGATGTATTTTTTTCTTACGGTTTTTGTCTCAAATTGTTTTCGGTTCGGTCGGATTTTTTGATCGTCCGTTTCACAACTCTAATACGAGTACGCTGTAGTTCAATCCAAACGAAGTTGGGACGGGCCGCTATTAAATAAATAAATAAATATTGGTGGACAATTCACACATAACACCGTCTGACCCCAATGTGTCGGCATGACATGTCGGCCAAATAGCTGATAGAACACTAATATAGTTGGATGCTATGTCATGAGAGTTAGACGAGACCGAGACATTAGTCGCGGTCTCGGCGCGAACTGGCGCTCATATAATGGTCAAGTGTCCGCAGGGTAGTAGGGGTTTCCTGTCGCGTTGTGGTCGCGAACCGCCGCCTGTAGGCAGTCGAGGGTACCTGCGAGCAGATGTAGCCCGGCAGCTGCTGCGGGTCGCCGATGAGCGTGAGCCGCGTCACGTCCAGCGTCAACGGCAGCAGCGTCTCCGGCTCGATGGCCTGCCCCGCCTCGTCGATCACGCACAGCGCGATGCGGCGACGCAACCTGCACATTCAACATAAACTCATTCAAATCATTTCTTTTTCTGATATGAGTAAAAATAGCACACAAGTATAAAAGAAATGGCAGCCATAGGGACTGCAGATGAGTGTGAATTGTGAAAACTTATGTCTCAGAATTTGACAGCTCACTTTGAAAAAAAAACGCGTGTGAAACTGGAGGGCGCTGCTGTCTGGAATAAATGCCATGGTAATTTTTATCTGCTTACGGGTTTTTTTAAAACAAACCAATGATTAATATCTATCTGCATCATGTTCGCGGTGAGCAAACGTACCCTCTCATCTTGTGGTTGTAGGCGCTGGCCAGCGTGGTGACGATGATGTCCGCGCCCTCGATAATCCGCCTCTCCGCGGCGACGAGCTGGTCCGGCCGCAGCTCCTCCCCCGCGCACCCCCCGCCCGCGCGCACCAACGTTATCCTCTTCATGAGGTCGTTCACTCGGCCCTGGCAGTACGCCACCCGCACGGGGTCCTTGGCGTCCTGCGCTTGCGTCTTCCACATGTTTATCTTCGCTTCCAAATGCGCTATCTGGAAAATGAACAATACCATTGAACATATCGTACAATTACTTTAATCTTGCATCTCTTCTTTTTATAACAAACTAGCGCACCGGTCCGCCTTCGCTCGGATAATGTCTGAAACGTTTGAAATTCAAAATTAAGTGGAAATAGCTGTTTGGTGTACACCAAACACATAAATTATCTACACGCTCCATGCGTTGTCAGCTTTGTCGGCGCATGAAACCTATATATACATGTTAGTGCAATTTACGGTACCGCCGCGACTGGGTGCATTCGAACATGCTTTTAACGTTATTAAACATTACAAACATTAGTCAAATCTAAAACACTTTTCACTTGCAATCCTTACCCTGTAAGAGCTAACAAAATAATAGTTTTTAAGGAAAAGCGAAATTAATGTGTCAACTACATTCCAAGCATTGTTTTCTTAGTCACCTTTTAAACTTTCCCTGGACGTCCACAAATAATACAAAATCAAAATTTGCCAATTCAGTCCGCCGTTCTCGTGTTTTAGCGAGATTAATGAACTGCAATTGATTCGCTCGGATATTGTCATACAAGACTATTAATTGGAATTAAAAAGATACATCTTTCAAGTTTGATCAAACAGCACACGGTGTGCAAATTTGATTAAAATCATTTAAGTAGGAGTCCAAATCGCGGACGAACGTGACGCGTAATTGATATATATCAAGATAGATGAGAACGGTGAGTATTACCTCCTCGTGTAGCGCGGTGCGCGGCGCGGGCTCGGCGGCGTGCGCGCGCGCGTCGCGCTGCGCGAGGTGCTGCGAGGACACGTCACGCGCGCGCGCCGCCATCGCCTCCGCGCGCCCCACGCGCACCATGCGGAACCGCTCCGCTGGCGGGATTAGAACACACCTTCTAACACAGGGTCACCACTAATCTCTGTACATCACAGGTCTGTGTCATCAACAACACACTAAATGTTCCCACTGCTGGGACTCAAGCCTTCTCTCGCAAGGAGAGATTTAAGGCTATAATCCACCACTTTGACCCAGTGCGGGTTGGATGACTTAGAAAGATTCGAGGTACATGTTCGTTTCTTCACGATGTTTTCCTTCACCGTATTAAGCTAGCGGCATTACGCACATGACTTCGAAAAGACAGTTTGAACCTGGGGTCTCCGGATCGGCAGGCGCTGTTCTCCCGAATAGACCAGCCGTAACTCACAGGTGACAAGAACAAAATTTAAAAAAATGGTCTACCCCCGACTACTTTGGGTTTGAAATTTGTAAAGTATTCTACAAGTCAGGCCCGCCCTTTCATTTGATAACCATATGGAAGGAGTTGTCAAAAAAAATTTAATTCACCATTTTGTGGTGGCGGGCATCTTGGATTTGAAATTTGTCACAGTGCATAGTATTCCACTATTCAAGCTTTCATTTGGTACCCATATTGAGGCAGGTTCTGAAAAAATATTTTATCCGTCATTTTGTGGAGACGGCTATCTTGAAGCGATATTAACCAAAGACAGCTAAGCACCGCAAGGCAACTTTCAAAAGAAAAAAACTGGAACGAACTCGGTCGATCCGTTTGAGAACTACGGTGCCACAGACAGGTATCGACGTCAAACTTATAACACCCTGTTTTTAGTCGGGGTAAAAGAAAATTTACGTGTACAATATTTTTTAATAATTAACTAAGGGATTAAATAGTTTTTGTAGTCGCCTATTGTAAGTTCCACTTTTGGTCACCGAGCCAGATAAGTTTGAAGCTTGATACTTAAAGTTAGAATTACATTTGGGCAAGCTCTGCCTGATGTTGAGGAGTCGTATGACGAGTTCATCCACGGCGGCGTTGCTGGTGGCGCATATCATGATCTTGCCGCGGTTTTGTCGCCGCCGCTCCTGCTCGTTGTAGAAGTACGTCATCACGATGGAACAGATTACGCTTGATTTTCCTGGAAAAAGGTACGTGGGCGCATTATATTACTACTGTGATACGCGGATACATAGACATGAGTGATCGCTGTATAAATAAACAAACAGAAACATTTAATTATGCACACCAAAAAAAATAGCATACAATTAATCAATACAGTAAAATTTATTTCCGTTTCTGATTAAATTTCAGTTGTATCTGTCATATTACATTATTTAGCGAACCAGCTCCACTCTTTAAGCACATTTAAATTATCAAAAAACAGCGGTTACAGGTAAATGTAAAGCATCCCACGTAAGGCACATGCCCTTTGTCTCCAACAAGACAAAATGGATTAACAAGAGAAATGTCAAGTCGTCGACCAATCAACGAAGACATTGTTTTAGGTGGTCGAATCGACCAATTGCTTGAGTCAATAGCTAACGATTGGTTTCGCTACTAAGACAACTCGCGTTTTAACTACCTTTTTAACCGACTTCAAAAAAGGAGGTTTCTCAATTCGACCGTATGTATGTTCCTTTTTTTTCAATAAGACGAGAAATGCTAAAGCCAAAGAAATGTCTAATTGACCATGTTTTCGCGAGATTCCTAGGATTTTTAAGAATATACGGTTTATCAAATCGTCTTACGACATGAATATGTACACACAATAAATACAATAATAAACATACATAAATACACATAGTCAAAGGTAGCAAAGCTACAGGAACAAAGAGAGAAAACAAAGATAGATTAACAGGTAATAAATAAGAATAATCAATTACTAAATAACTAATAAATCAATATAATACTTAATTCAATTCACTATCGTACACTTCTATAAGTACATTTCTCACGGATAACTTGTTACCCAGAAAATAGAATCAATAAGTTTAGAAACCACTATGATTTTACCTGTGCCGGGCGGACCTTGCACCATCTGTATACAGGGTTTGTCTCCGAGTGCTGCCGCTACGGAGGACGCCACCGCCGCTTGCTGACTTGGATTCAGAGTCTTTGTCCACTGTAGACATACATATTAACTTAATATGCGAGAATTAATAAATAAGTCGTAGTTTCGAAAGTTGAAATTCGTCTAAAAGGTTGTATAGAGTGCCCACGTGCTTTAAATGTGCGATTTTGCACCAGTCGAATGGAACTCTGTAATGGTTTTTAAAGTCATCTATCTACATACTGTTTTAAATTTAACAGATTTATTGTGGTCTGGTCAAATTGACGCGCAGATATTTTTATTTTTTAATATAGATATTTGAAATGTAGAGGAAACCATTGTGAGCCGTTAATCTAGTAGAAAGAAGAGATCTTTTGAGGAAATATCAGCTCTTAACTAATACTGGTCTAGTGTGGTGAACAGAATATAAATAAATAATAAATATTGGTGGACAATCCACACACAACACCATCTGACCCCAAACTAAGCACAGCTTGTTTGATGGCAGCCAGATAGCTGATATAATACTTATATAGTTTTAAATACATACTTATTATACATAGAAACACCCAGACACAATGCAAACATTTGAATTCATCACACAAATATTTGCACTGGGTGGGGATCGAACCCACGACCCTCGGCTTCGCAGGCAGAGCTACTACCAACTAAGCCACTAGGCCAGTCGACATAGAAACACCCAGACACAGTGCAAACATTTGAATTCATCACACAAATATTTACACTGGGTGGGGATCGAACCCACGACCCTCGGCTTCGCAGGCAGAGCTACTACCAACTAAGCCACTAGGCCAGTCATGATAACATTTCAACAAGCAGTTATAAAATTTATCAGAAAATTCATCTTAAAGAGAAACAAAACAAAATTAGTATCCAACTACCAGTTATTTGTGAAGTTTAATGAAAAAAAAAAACAGGGAAAATACCTTACTACTAGTACTATTTGGTGGGGCGACCAGTGGTTCAAAATGTTTGGGTTCAGGGTGAAGTATGGCTTCACTGAGAGGTGAACTTGCAAGATATTCCATAGCTTCAAATAGATTTAGTTCTTTGCTAATATACGCGAGACTTCGACATTTGATCACTTCACCCAATCTTAATACGCTCATCTTATCTGTATATGTTGCATGTAGTCCTATACTGTAGAATGAATGTATGTTATCTGAAACAAAAGTTAGTATATTCTTAGAACAGTCATCCGAGTGTATTAATTACAATAAACACTTAAATTTTTAAGAATATCTTAAGAATTGGTCAGAGTTGTCTGAAGAAAACTGAAAGTTAAAGTCTTAGTTCTTTATTGAAATATGTATAATTTATAAAACAACAAAAAACAAAATAAGAGCATACAAAGTATACATTTTTAAAGTTTAAATTGAACAATATAATGTACGATAATAAGTATCGTATAGGGGACCGTGTCACCTCCGTCCATGGGGAAGCACCTGTATACAGAAACCCCCACACGTGGTCCCTGGGTGGTGCAAATCAGGTGACAAAATACCGGTGGTAGGCTTCGGCCGTGGCTGGTGACCACCCGCCATACTGAGTCGTGTCGCCAAGCGGCCTAGCCGTGTTCCGACATGTAGTCTGGTGACACATCGGGAAGCTAGTCATGGAGGGTAGTGGGATCCGAGCACGGTTGCCGCGACCGACCGCAGATAGTAGGGGCCCCAAGTAGTGAGCTAGCCACTCATGAAAGGCTGCCCGCCATCAGCCCGATCTCAGCCCCAGAGACAGGGCTCGTTTTGACCACATTAGTCGAATAGGGGAACAAACTAGCTTTGTACCCTGCGGGCAGCAAAGCGTTTTGGTCCCTAGCTAAATCGGTCGAATCAAACTTCTGCCGCTCCTCACTGCCTCCAATGCTGAAACCCGATGGGGCACTGGCTCACACCGCAATGGAGAAGGCAAACTTGTTTGCATCTCAGTTTGTGGAATCTTCTCGTCTAGAAGCTGGTAGTGCGACACCTCCTACTCCACCTGGCAGTCCGACTTTGATGCCGGAAATACATATTCGCCAAATGGAGGTTCGTAAAGTGCTACGCAATCTGGATGTGAACAAAGCCAGTGGCCCGGACGGAATTCCTGCCCTAGTGTTGAAGGCTTGTGCACCTGAGTTGTCTCCTGTACTGACGCGACTGTTTAGGCTCTCTCTCCATTCTGGGCAAGTACCGAAATCATGGAAGCTTGCTAACGTGCAACCTGTGTCCAAGAAAGGTAGTCGTGCTGACCCTGCCAACTACATGCCCATCTCGGTCACGTCCATACTCTGCAAGACTATGCAACGTGTCCTAAGCCACAGGCTCCTGATGTACCTAGAATCTAATGACCTCCTCAGTGACCGGCAATACTGGTTTCGCCGAAACCGGTCCACTGGGGATATTCTAGCTTATGTCACCCACATCTGGAGTGAAGCTATCGAGAAACACGGGGGAAGCACTTGCAGTCTCCCTGGATATCTCGAAGGCTTTCGACAGGGTTTGGCATAATGGCCTTATTAGCAAGCTGTCCAGTTATGGTTTGTCTTCAGGGTTTATTGCGTGGATATCGGACTTCTTGAGGGATCGATCCATACGAGTTGTCATTGATGGCTGCTCGTCGGATCGAATGGCTATCAATGCCGGAGTCCGGAGTCAAGGGTCGGTACGCTTTTTCTGCTACATATCAACGATCTGTTGAAGCCCGGTATCTTTGGGTACGCAGATGATAGCACCGTTGTAGAGAGTTACATATCTAGCGCGAGAATCAGTGGACAGCATACTAAGGTACTGAGAGAGAGTATGATCGATCGTTTGAACATGGTCCTTGAGGAAGTCTCTGGATGGGGCGAAACCAATCTGGCCAAGTTTAACGAGGGAAAGACGCAGGCGTGTCTGTTCTCCGCAAAAAGGAGTCAATTTCAACTGACTCCTACTTTTCGAGGTGTATCCGTGCAGGTTACTGATCATCTTGAGCTTTTGGACGTTACCTTGACTTCTACGCTCAACTTTGGCTCGTATCTCGAGTCCAAGGCTAAATTAGCTGCCAAAAAACTAGGTGTCCTCTCAAAGGTGCGAAAGTACTTCAAATCTGAACAATTACTTTTGTTATACAAAGCACAGATTCGCTCTTGTATGGAGTACTGTTCGCACCTTTGGGATGGATCGGCTAAGTATCAGCTTGAGGCTCTGGAATCGATTGAGAGGCGTGCCAAAAGGCTCATAGGCAAAGACATTCTAGCGCGAAAAAGACTTCAGTCTTGAACATCGCCGCAAGATTGCTAGCTTATCGGTTTTATATCGGATACACTTCGGAGAGAGTGCAACTGATCTGCATGATCTAATACCTCCTTGCCCTTTTTTCTATCGTACTTCTCGTAACTCAAAGAAGCGGCACCGTTTCATGGTGGATATTCCAAAGACACGGACGAAGAGGTTTGACTCTACGTTTGTGATAAGAACATCTAGGCTGTGGAATGAGTTGCCTGAGTGGGTTTTTCCCGATAGTTATAATCTTGGTGTCTTCAAATCGAGAGTGAATCGGTTTCTTTTAGATAAACACGCTCCATCGTAGACCGCATCGTCGCTTAACATCAGGCGAGATGGCGGTCAAGTGTAAACCTATAAAAGTTAAAAAAATTAAAAAAATACGAGTCAAATTTTTTTAATGAATGGCTGCTTGTGAAAAATTAAAATATAGGTATGTACTTATTACAATTGTAATGAATAATGTCAATTTTTTACAATTTTATTGTGAGTTTGCCATCTATACTTATACGTAATGGTTCGAATTCTGTACATTGAAGATATTTTGAAAAAAAATTTTGGAGCACTCCATAGTCGATACTGATGGTGAAACTGCATTTTTTTCTTTCATGTTTGTCTTTCTGTACAGGGATCACGCATCACGCCGAAACTACTGATTCAATTCAGCTGAAACTTGGCATGACTTTAGTTTATACTAAGGAGAGTGTTGTAGGCTACTTTTGATCCCTAAATTCTGAACGGTTTTCTTGCGGGAGGGGGTGAAAGTCAGAATGTGTATTTGGTTGTAACTCATGTTTGCGTTGTTTAATTTCATTAATTCTTTTTTTGTTAGAAAGAACACATTTTTAATATTGTCCCGTCAAAATTTGAACATTGTCGGTCTAGTGGTTCGGAAATTACAGAAACATTAAATAATAACGACACGCGCGGCGCGTTCGGTACATACTAACTTCTAAGTATTCTGTGTATCACAGACGATCCACAGAATATCTTTTTTTTTTTTATTTATTTTTTTTTTTTTTTTACCTTTTATAGGCTCACACTTGACCGCCATCTCGCCTGATGTTAAGCGACGATGCGGTCTACGATGGAGCGTGTTTACCTAGAAGAAACCGATTCACTCTCGATTTGAAGACACAAAGATTGTAACCATCGGGGAAAACCCACTCAGGCAACGTATTCCACAGCCTAGACGTTCTTATCACAAACGTAGAGTCAAATCTCTTCGTTCGTGTCTTTGGAACATCAACCATGAAACGATGTCGCTTTTTCGAGCTACGAGCATTCCGATAGAAAAAGGGCAAGGTGGTATTAGATCATGCAGATCAGCTGCACACTCCGAAGTGTATCCGATAAAAAACCGATAGGCTAGCAATTTTACGGCGATGCTCAAGACTTTGAAGTCTTTTTCGCACAAGAGTATCATTGCCTATGAGCCTTTTGGCACGTCTCTCGATCGATTCCAGGGCCTCCAGCTGATACTTGGCCGATCCATCCCAAAGATGCGAACAGTACTCCATACAGGAGCGAATCTGTGCTTGATATAATGTGAGCAACTGTTCAGACTTGAAGTACCTTCGCACCTTTGAAAGGACACCCAGTTTTTTGGCAGCTAATTTAGCCTTGGACTCGATATACGAGCCAAAGTTGAGCGTAGATGTCAAAGTAACGCCCAAAAGCTCAAGACGGTCAGAAACCGGCACGGACACACCTCGAAAAGTAGGAGTCAGTTGAAATGGACTCCGTTTTGCGGAGAAAAGACACGCCTGCGTCTTACTCTCGTTGAACTTGACCAGATTGGCATCGCCCCATTTAGACACCGCCTCAAGGGTCAAGGTCAAACGCTCGATCAAACTCTCTCAATACCTGAGTTTGCTGCCCACTGGCTCTCGCGCTAGATATGTAACCTCTACGACGGTGCTATCATCTGCGTACCCAAAAATACCGGGCTTTAACAGATCATTGATATGTAGCAGGAAGAGCGTCGCAGAAAGTACCGACCCCTGAGGGACTCCGGCATTGATAGCCTTTTGATCCGACGAGCAGCCATCAATGACGACTCGTATGGACCGATCCCTCAAGAAGTCCGATATCCATGCAATAAACCCAGGAGACAAACCATAACTAGAAAGCTTGCTTATAAGGGCATCATGCCAAACCCTGTCGAAAGCCTTCGAGATATCCAGGGAGACTGCAAGTGCTTCCCCGTGTTTCTCAATGGCTTCACTCCAGATGTGAGTGACGTACGCTAGAATATCTCCGGTGGACCGGTTTCGGCGAAATCCGTATTGCCGGTCACTTAGGAGGTCGTTTGATTCTAGGTACGTCAGGAGCCTGTGGTTTAAGACACGTTCCATAGTCTTGCAGAGTATGGACGTGACCGAGATGGGCCTGTAGTTGGCAGGGTCAGCACGACTACCCTTTTTGGGCACTGGTTGCACATTGGCAAGCTTCCAAGACTTCGGTACTAGCCCAGTTTGGAGAGAGAGCTTAAAAAGGCGCGTTAGTATCGGAGACAACTCAGGCGCACAAGCCTTCAACAGTAGGGCAGGAATACCATCTGGGCCACTGGCTTTATTCACGTCCAGATTGCGTAGCACTTTGCGAACCTCCATTTGGCGAATATGTATCTCTGACATAAACGACGGACAGCCAGGTGGAATAGGAGGTGTCGCGCTACCAGCATCTAGACGCGAAGATTCCGCAAACTGAGATGCAAACAAATTTGCTTTCTCCGTTGCAGTGTGAGCCAGTGTCCCATCAGGTTTCAGCAATGGAGGGAGTGAGGGGCGGCAGAAGTTCGAATCTAGATTCTAAAACGTGCCCATGATGAACATGAACATGATCGCGTCGCGTCGTTTTGAATGAAAAAGGAATTGTCAAAAACATTTTTTTGTGTGGAAAAACAAACATCATTCGGTTATAACCGACTTCAATCAAGGAGGATGTTCTCAGTCGGGTTGCATGTTTTTTTATTTGGTTTTATTTTACGCGATAACTCCGCTAATTGTGAGTTGATTTTGATAATTCCTTTTTTGTTTGGTTGAAAATACTTCAGAGGTGATCTCATATATCGAAAACAGGGAGGTAGTTTTTAAAATATCAACAAAAAAACTAAAATCAGCTCAAATTTATCTGTACGACATAGTCATAGATTCTTATAAAATTGAGTCGACAGAATTAAATTACCTGTCATTGAAGTAGATTTTTGTTCTTTTGGAGAAAACATATCAGCATAAACAACCCATTAAATGTTCCCACTGCTGGGCGTCGGGGCCTTCTCTCGCAAGGAGAGAGACAAGGCTATAATCCACCACGATGGCCCAGTGTCGGTTGGTGGATGACATATGACTTAGAACTTAGATTGTAGGTACATTTCGGTTTCCTCACGATGTTTTCCTTCACCGTTTTAATTACCGGCATTACGAACATGACTCTGAAAAGATAGTGGTGCGCGTGGTTTTGCACTCTGGGTCTCCGGATCGACAGTCGGCGTTCTATCGACTAGGTCAGGTGTAACTTCCTAGACCAGCCGTAACTTACCTATTAAAAAACGTATTATTTTAATCCAAATACTGTTTAAAATTTAATGGTAGTGTTTAAGAAGCTTCGGTGACCGAAGCAGACCGTTGTTAGGGTTCCGTACCCAAAGGGTAAAAACGGGACCCTATTACTGGGACTTCGCTGTCCGTCCGTCTCTCCGTCTGTCACTAGACTGTAATCTCAAGAACGGTGATAGCTAGACAGTTGAAAATTTCACAGACGATGTATTGCTATTGCCGCTTTAATAAAAAATACTAAAACTAAAATAAATATTTAAGAGGGTCTTATTTTCATACAACAAACTTGATTTTTTACCGTTTCTTGCTCGATACTAATAACGTACCTGTCACAGGTAGACGTTTTCACTATTCACATAATATTAAGTTTTATGTTCTCTTTAAATGTAATTCATTAAAATAAAATAAATTATTAAGGGGATTCCCATACAATAAAAGCCGTTTATTTGCTAATGGTTCAGAACCCTTCGCGCGCGAGTGCCACTTGCAATTGACCGGTATTATTTTTATTAAAATTTTGTAAAAACCTATCTTTTCCTAATCTATACTTATAATAAAACTGTAACGGGTCGAATTCTGTACATTGAAGATATTTTGAAAAATAATTTTTTGGAGAACTCCATAGGCGAAACTGCATTTTTTTTCTTTCATGTCTGTCTGTCTGTCTGTCTTTCTGTATAGGGATCACGCATCACGCCGAAACTACTGATTCAATTCAGCTGAAACTTGGCATGACTTTAGTTTATTCTAAGGAGAATGCTGTAGGCTACTTTTGATCTCTAAATTCTGAACGGGTTTCTTGCGGGAGGGGGTGAAAGTCAGAATGTGTATTTGGTTGTAACTCATGTTTGCGTTGTTTAATTTCATTAATTCTTTTTTTGTTAGAAAGAGCACATTTTTTATATTGTCCCGTCAAAATTTGAACATTATCGGTCTGGTGGTTTGGAAATTACACAAACATTAAATAATAACGACACGCGCGGCGCGTTCGGTTCATACTAACTTCTAAGTATTCTGTGTATCACAGACGATCCACAGAATATCTAGGTTCTAGATTCTAGAACGTGCCCACGTGATCGCGTCGCGCCGTCTTGAATGAAAAAGGAATTGTCAAAAAAATATTTTTGTGCGGAAAAACAAACATCATTCGGTTTTAACCGACTTCAAACAAGGAGGATGTTCTCAATCGAGTTGTATGTTTTTTTATTTGGTTTTATTTTACGCGATAACTCCGCTAATCGTGAGTTCATTTAGATAATTGCTTTTTTGTTTGGTTGAAAGTACTTCAGAGGTGATTTCATATATCGATCGGTAAATTACCGGTCATTGAAGTAGATTTTTGTTCTTTAGGAGAAAACATATGAGCATAATAAGTAGCAGCATAAAAACCCATTAAATGTTCCCACAGCTGGGCGTCGGGGCCTTCTCTCGCAAGGAGAGAGTCAAGTCTATAATCCACCACGCTGGCCCAGTGTCGGTTGGTGGATGACGTGTGACTTAGAACTTAGATTCTAGGTACATTTCGGTTTCCTCACGATGTTTTCCTTCACCGTTTTAATTACCGGCATTACGAACTTGACTCTGAAAAGATAGTGGTGCGCGTGGTTTTGAACCCTGGGTCTCCGGATCGACAGTCGGCGTTCTCCCGATTAGGTCAGCTGTAACTTACTAGACCAGCCGTAACTTATTAGAAAACGTATTATTTCAATACAAATACTGTTTAAAATTTAAAGGTAGTGTTTAACAAGCTTCGGTGACCGAAGCAGACCGTTGTTAGGATTCCGTACCCAAAGGGTAAAAACGGGACCCTATTACTGAGACTTCGCTGTCCGTCCGTCCGTCCGTCTGTCACCAGGCTGTATCTCAAGAACGGTGATAGCTAGACAGTTGAAACTTTCTCAGATGATGTATTTCTATTGCCGCTTTAACAAAGAATACTAAAAATAAAATAAATATTTATTTAAGAGGGCTCCCATACAACGTCATATTTTTACCGTTTCTTGCTCGATACTAATAACGTACCTGTCACAGACGCTTTAACTATTCACATAATATTTAGTTTTATGTTTTCTTTAAATGTAATTAATTAAAATAAATTATTAAGGGGGCTCCCATACAACCGAAGCCGTTTATTTGCTAATGATTCGGAACACTTCGCGCGCGAGTCCCACTTGCACTTGACCGGTTTTATTTTTTCTAATATTTTGTAAAATCCTATCCTACCAATATTATATAAATATGCCAATGTTTAAATTTTTGCTGCTCAATTACGTTGGAACGGCTGAATATATTGCGTTAAAATTTTAAACACATTATATCTTGGCTTAGTTTAAGTAGCAATGTTTAGCCTATGTGTTCTTCCAAACTATAATCTAATTGGATTTCAAATTTCAACCCGATCACTAAATACGTTCCGCCATGATTAAGTAACAAACGTCCAAACATTGACATTCATAATATTTACAGGACAACATGGGAACGGCTGAACACATTTGGAAGGAATTCGAAACACACGTACACTCCGCGAGGCATAAGCTGAGCTTTGCATTTGTGTGAGTGTACATGGATAGTGTAGGTGTGACAACCGGCCTTAGGCGCGGCGCCATTCTGTCTCGCCGCGCTCCTGCCTGATTGGTGATCACTCACACTAATGCAAAGCTCAGCCTATACCTCGCGGACAAAATTTCAAGCTCCTGCCTGATTGGTGATCACTCACACTAATGCAAAGCTCAGCTTATGCCTCGCGGACTGTACTTAGTTTGTACTCAAAAATAGCAAATCGGTTACTGTGACGTCAGAAATACTAAGCAAATATGGTAGAAAAATGAAACAGAGATAACTTATAGTCCGAAATACCACATATACTACCTCTCAACCCGAATAGAAGCATTGGCCCTAAGGAGGTATGCAATCTGTGGCCCTAAGGAAACAAATATTAACGTCAAAACGACACAACGAATTGGTTTGACATCCGAAACGCAGATAGTTTAGAGTCTAAAATTTCACATGGGGTAATAAGTCTATATTTTCATTTAACTTCATAAATATATGCACCCCCGTTTGGCGTAGATAATTTTTTTGGGTCCACAATCAAAATAACAAGCAACGTTATATTCTCATTAGATGGCGCTAATGTCAGTTTAAATCTCAAGCACTAAACCCCATTTAAATCAATGTTTTGCTATTGTGGTATGTATTTTTTCTTTCATCACTAGGTGGCGTTACTGGTATACCAAATTGTAGAAATGAGTTTTTTGCTGCTAAAAGGATTTTGATGCTGAATTTAGATTCTTTCGTTCTTTGATTATTTTTGTGTGTTACAATTAAATTCTTACATTAACATTTCACTAAGACTTGGCTTAGATTTACGGGTTCAACTTGCTTGAGTAACATTAAAACTCAAAATTTTAATCATTTTGATTCCACACAGGCTTCTGGGGCAAAGATGATGAAATTAAATAACTTTTTCTGTGCAAAAACAAATTCACTCTGTTTTTCAATGGCTGCTTCTACAAATATTTTGACGTACTTTCAACTACATAATGTATAAGTCCGTAACATCTGCTTACGCGAACGAAGTAGCGGGTTCAGCTAGTATTATATAAATATGTCAATATTAAATTTTTTGTTGCTTAATTACCTTGAAAGTTGGAAAGGCTGAATGTATCAAGTTAAAATTTGAAACACATTCTTGGCTTAGCTTAAGTAACACATAGGGTACTTACATATAGGCAATGTTTAGCCTATGTGTTCTTCCCGACTATAATCTAATTGTATTTCAAATTTCAACCCGTCTTGATACGTTCCGCTATAATTAAGTAACAAACGTCCAAACATTGGCATTCATAATATTTATAGGACAATGTTGGAACGGCTGAACATATTTGAAAGAAATTCGAAACACACGTAGTTTGTACTGAGAAATAGCAAATCTGTTACTTATAGGTTACTGTGACGTCGGAAAGACTAAGGAAATTTGGTAGAAAATTGAAACAGAGATAATTTATAGTCTGAAATACCACATATATGTACTACCTATCAACCTGAAAAGAAGCATGGGCCCTAAGGAAACAAATATTATTTATCACGTCAAAACGGCACAACGAATTGGGTTGACATACGAAACACAGATAGTTTAGAGTCTAAAATTTCACATGGGCTAATAAGTCTATATTTTAATTTAACGCCATATTAATAGAAGTATATATTTTTGTAAGGAGCTTGATGTGATGGTAAGGTAAAAGCTAAAAATATATGCACCGGTTTTGGCGTAGATAATACAGGTGCTTTGCGTTCACAATCAAAATATCAAGCAACATTATATTCTTATTAGATGGCGCTAATGCCAGTTTAAATCTAAAAGCACTAAAGGCAATTTAAATCGATGTTAGATACTACGAAACCTTACTAAGTATGTTTGATTTTGTTTAAAAAAAAGAAAAAATAAAGATGAAATTATATATATTTTTGTGCGGAAAAACAAATTCATTCGGGTTTTCAATGACTACTTATCCAAATATTTTGACGTACGATACTTCCAACTAATGTACCTATAAGTCAGTAACATCTGCTTACGCGAACGAAGTAGCGGGTTCAGCTAGTCACTATATAAAAACTCGCTGTAACTATAAAAAGTTTGATCGATAAGCCAGCTTTTTAACCGGTTTTTGAAGCTACCCGAACTCGGTGCTGATTTAACCATTTTAGGAAGAGTGTTATAAACTTCCGGTAGCATAATGTGAGTTGGTTTTTTCCGATCTCGCGAGAGAGTGAGGTAAACTGTCCAGCTTGTCAGCGTTACGTATATTGCGCGAATGTCTCTCTCATTGCGTGTCTTATGAGTCTAAGTTGTTTCTGACATACACAGCTACTTGGTAGATCAAGATTGCAGGTAACGTAAGTATGCCAAGCTCTTTGAAATATGGTCTGACGGATGTGCATTGCAATATGCCCATGATGGCGCGGATGGCACGTTTTTAGGCGCGGAACGCACGGTCCCAGTCGGCAGCGCGTGCGTATAGTTCGGCGCCGTACTGTAACCGGGAATGCACCTTGGCGAAGTAACACGAACGTGATACATCTGAAGACACCACTCGGGACACCCGTCTTAGTGCAAAGCACGCAACGTAATATAATAAAAATAACATACAACCCAATAAATTATTTTATACTTACTAGGTGGAGATGGAAGACATCTAACATTATGTACATAGAAAAACCTCTCCACCTTTTCAGCCCCAAATGTAACCTGCAGGATTTCACCCAATCTAGGAACTTTTTTCACTTCTTGGGATGGCAGAGAAACTGAAATTGTTATTACATATATTCATTATCTTTTTACAATTCAAAAACAAATAATTTAGAAGATTTAGTTTTATTTTATACTTACGATTGACACTAATGCTAAATAATTCATAGGACCGTTCCTGTGTAGGTATAGGTGGTAATGAACCAATCCTCATCTCAAGGTACGAGTTTTGCTCCCTAATTTTCATGTAGGCCAGTGTCAAGTATTCCCAGATTTCTAAAAGCAGCAAATCACCCACCATCCTGGAAATTTAAAATGATACTGAGTATGTTATAAACTCAACTTCTATTTATCTGGGGGCACGGCAGTGCCCCCGGCCAAGTCGAGCGCGAAGCAAACACTGCCGTACCATCCTTTACTGGAACCATTTCGCTGCATTTTCAGGTCCGTATTTGAGAACCATTAAGGGTACTTACTACCCTTGTGTTGAAGGGTACACAGGGGTACTACTACCCTTGTGTTCCCTTGTGTACTACCCTTCAATGCCCAAGTCACACAACATTAACTATAATAATAAAGAAATCGCAGTAAGGAACCTTAGACTTGGCACGGCTTTGTCTAGATTTAATTACTTTTTAGACATAAATATGCAGCTCCATCGAGACTTGGCTAGTTTTTTTACATAATGTTTTTGGTGGGATTATATTTAACATTTTTGCTATATTGTATTTCATTTAAAACTGAATTTGATATACTGAACTCACTTTAATCGTAAATTTATGGAATTTTTTTTTGAGTAGGTACTACTTTTATTTTTTACCATCTAACTAAAAAAGTGGTGTTATAAGTTTGACGTCGATGTCTGTCTGTCTGTAGCACCATAAAGGTCAAACGGATCGACCGAATTTGATACGGTTTTTTATTTGAATGTTAATTTCCGTGCGGTGGTTCTTAGCTATGTTTAGCAAGATGGCCGCCTCCACAAAATAGCGGACCAAATATTTCTTAACAACCTACCTCAATATGGGTATCAAATAAACTATTTTTAACAAAAAATTAAACCGACTTCAACACCACAAATAGGCACTCAAAAGCGAAAAATAATTTAATATAGGTAATCATTATAACCGCTACTCACTCATCCATATGAAGTCGGTGCCAGCCAAGTCTAACAGGTAGTAGATAGATACTACTTACCTATGCCTACTTACTGCCTCGTACATAGTATATCTACTAGCTTTTTAACTAGACTGGCACCGACTTCATATGGATGAGTGAGTAGCGGTAATAATGATTACCTATATTAAATTATTTTTCGCTTTTGAGTGCCTATTTGTGGTGTTGAAGTCGGTTTAATTTTTTGTTAAAAATAGTTTATTTTACCCTTTTTAGTGCTAATCCGGTTTTCATTAATGCATTTACACGATTTCGTGTTGACAGGGTTGAATTTCATAACTTTGTGAAATCGACAAATATGTCATCCAGACAAAATGTAGTTTTATGTTCGTACAATAATAATACAATAATAAATAATAATTACCTATATTTCGTATTATAGTTCGTACAATATAATAATAAATAATAATTACCTATATTAAATTATTTTTCGCTTTTGAGTGCCTATTTGTGGTGTTGAAGTCGGTTTAATTTTTTGTAAAAAAATAGTTTATTTTACCCTTTTTAGTGCTAAACAAGTTTTCACTAATGCATTTACACGATTTCGTAACCCAAACACTGGGTAGTTCCTGTAAGCCGTTAAGAAATTCCCTTGACTGTCCTTTATCTTCATCATCAGACCACTAATGACAGTCACAACCCTAAGTATGTAATAAGTCTATGTAATAAGTTCTCATCAATACAAATTCATCGAGCCCAAACACAAGGTAACTACTATGTACCGTCGAGGAGTTCCCTCGACCGTCTTCCCGCTCCCTCATCAGGTCGACTCCAGACCATCTGTAAATTATACTGCTTTAAAATGCTCAAGCAAAAACTTAATTAACGCACTAGTCATCTTTACAATTTTCGAAAGTTATCCTCGATTTCTCTGGGATGCCATCATCAGATCCTGGTTTCCTTATCATGGTGCCACCCTGGGAATATCTCCTTTACAACAAAAAAAGAATCATCAAAATCGGTTCATAAACGACGAAGTTATCCGCGAACACACATAAAAAAAAAACATATATACGGTCGAAATGAGAAACCTCCTTTTTTGAAGTCGGTTAATGAAAGGGCTTGACTAGTAGAATACTATACACTATGACAAATTTAAAATCCAAGGTGGCCACACCACAAATTTGAGAATTACATTATTTTATACTACCTCAATACGGGTATCAAATGAAAGGGCCTGACTAGTAGAATGGTGTAGAGATTCCGACTCCGAGGTAGTCGGGGATAAATCAAAATGTTTAATTTGTTTCTTGTAATTTAGAGTAAACGAAAAATTTAAGGAGCTTTAGAGTTACATTATTAAGTAATGCACTAATAGTGGAGGTACTATAGCATTCTGCTAAAAAAATATATTATTATAAGTCAGTATTTGGAATATGTCAGTTTCCTCAGGTTGTATTACATCATTAAAGCCAGTGGTACAATGATAAATACTCACAAGGCATGTAGGTAAGGTGTAAGAATAGCAGAACTTTTAAAACTTACTGTACATATTGGTGATGATTGGTGTAGCTATGGAACGTTGACATTGGTAGGTTGTTGTGACCCAGTATAGGCGGTCGATCATTGAGTTTTAGTTGTTCTTCTAACCATTTTGGGTTCCACCTCAATATCTTCATTAAAGTTATTTTTTCCAATGAGAACACTGGCATATGTCTGATATCTACTAATGAATTTTTCACTGAACTGGTTTTTTTCATTTTATTGCCAGGTTCTATTTCAAAGAAATGTACTTGTGGACCAGTTTCTGAGAAACGGACTTTCTTTTTGAGTTTTATGGGTAGAGTGCCTGATGTAATAATGTCTGGCAAAATTGGATTATTAACTGTTAAAGGTTTAAGACCCACCAAAGGCACTCGGGATTCAGGTGCTATGGGTTTTTCGGGTGCAGATTTGGAACATTCAAGTTCTTTTTTGCTTTTGGATGGTTTGTGTTCTTGCCTTTTTGAGGACTTTGAATGAGACAATCGCTTCTTATTGTTAACCATGTCTTCAGGAGACTGAATGTCACCTACTTTGGAATCTTTGTGTGGAAGAGGATCATCAGTTTTTTTTTTAGATTTATCAACCCTCTGTTTATCCTTCTTTTTGCTGATTTTTACCACCTCTATGGAGTTGGTCAGGAATGCACCACGGTTTGAGTTAGTTATTTTTACATTTAATGTTGATTTGCTATTGGATGAGATTGATGTATTTGCAGACTGATCACAGTCTCTCTCTTTAGTGGCTATTTCTTTTAACTTTTTCTTTCTTTCTTCCTTTTGAGAATTGGAAATATGTTTCTTTGATGAATGTTTCTTGATTTTGCTATGCCTGGATGTTGATTTAGGTGGTTTGCCTGGATGGTATAAAATTAGAAATGATTAGTAAGAAGTTTGGAATTACTATTGTATACATATGAAAATTACTTCAATCTATATTTGTGATAAAACTGTAACAGGTCCAAATCTGTTCACTGAAGATGTTATGAAATTATTTTTAGAAGAGCAGCCTAAATAATAGTAATTGATACTGAACCCAAAATTGCAATCTTATTTTTTTATTTTTGTCTATTAGGTTTCTAATTCGAAACTCAGATCCTATTCAACTTAGTCTTGGCATGATTTGAGTTCATAGTCTGAGGTAAATCAATTATTACCTTTATTTTTGACACCACAATTTTTTGATATTTATTAAAACCTATAATTAATTTTAGTATGACTACTTTCAATGCTACAATAACTATAAATGATAAATAATTTAAAATTACATTACTTAGTGTACTTACTTTCTGTTTGTTTTGCCCTAGTTTTATGGGTGTGCACAAGTGGTTCTATCATTTGAGTCTTCTTGATATCATTGGAAATGACTGCCTTTGGTGATTCTTTATTTGTTGGTATTTGGTTTAACATTTGGACCCCATGGCCATCAATTTGGTCTTTGCTAGATTGATGGTTGTTCAGCTCAGGACTTTTATTGGGTTCAGCCCCATGTAATGAAATTATATCATCAGGATATTCTTCAATATCTGACATTTGCTTTTCAGGCTCAGCTTGACTTTCAGGTATTGTTATAATATCATCCATGAATACTTCTTCAATTTCATCATCTGTATAACTTAGGTCTAATACAAAATCATCATCCATTTGACTATAAGAATTGTCATCTGCTTTTTCTTCAGTCTTAGTTTTGGAGATTTTTGAGAAAGGTTTCCCTGGCGAATTCTGTGACAAGCGTAAGTACCAGTGCTCTGATTCAGAATCACTGTCACTTTCAATTTTAATTGGCTCATCATCATATCCCACATACTCTTGTTTAATATTAAATGCCTCAAATTCTAAGTGTTTATTTTCACATTTAATTTGATCTTTAAGTGTATTTTCATGATTGTCTTCAGATACTGGTGTTGAATTAACTTTTTTAGCTAAACAATTTACTTGATTTGTTTTAGTTTCATGATCACTATCAGAGAGTAGAATGACATCATCATCCATTGTGATAATACGACACCTCTTCTCTTGTTTTATTTCTTGCTTGATTTCATCACTTTTTACTAGTTCTGATTTTCTTTTAAGTGATAATTTTCCATTAGATGTTGATGATACCTCTTTCTTGGGAATTTGTTTTCCATTCTCAAATGCAGCAATTTTATCTTCAATTTCATTTTGGTTTTCCTCACTACTTTGAAGTTTTCTATTTTCAAATGTAGCTATGTTATCTTGATTATTTTGACTTTCCACTACTCTATCTTCGTTATGATTTGGTGTATTTTCATTTTCTTGGGACTGAGCATTTTTTTCTATTGGAATGTCACCTACAATACTCAATTTGAACATGTACTTTTGAGCATCTTCAAGTTTAGCAACTATGGAAGCTCCTAAAGTCCAACCAAGTCCAATTATTTCAGAATTCTTTACATCATAAGATGAGTTTTGAGGTATTTTTGTAGTACCAACATAAACACCATTTGAACTCTGAAATTAATCATATATTTTTAGTCTTTATTTAGGGGCCATAAATTATGTCACACAAATTTTATGACTTTTATAGCTCCTGTCCTTGTCACAGTTACTCACATTTTCGAGATGTCCCCCCTTACCTAGTGCGATGCAATATATTATGAAATTTTTGTTTAAATACAGTGTTGTAACACTTTGTTATAAAATATGATATTTTAAAAAATGTGACATCACAAAATTGAGACCCCTACCCACCTCTTGACGTGTGACATAATTTATGGATAGCCCCTTAACATAATTTGGTTAAACCATAAAGCTTTTAGAAACTAATAAAAGACCTAGAAACTAGAGAACTAAGAAAATTAGAAACTAAAAACATACAGTCGAATAGAGAACCTCATCCTCCTTTTTTGAAGTGGGTTAAAAATATGTTTATTTTGCTGAATAAAAATATGAATAAAATATATTTAATCAATAATGATTAAATATATTTCAATGATTTAGATTGAAATATATTTCTTTTTCTCTCTTCTTTAACATTTTTAAACAATGCGAGTTGCAATGGAGTAAAATCAGCAACAAGGTGTAAAGTTCTATTAAAAGGAAATGGCATTTATTTGCTTATCACAACATAACTTGGCAAATTAACTACATTTTGCCCATAGTAAAATGTGTATTGTTATATAGTAGTATTCGGCCTCTACCTCCAAATTCAATATTACGACCAAATATTACGACAAAATATGTATTACGACCTCCTAAACGAATTAACAAAAAAACGGCTATGTAGTTAGTTTATACGCTGTAGAAGTGGGAGCGAGAGGTATACCAGCAAAATCTCTCTATAACCTACTGAAAGACCTTGGCTTATCCAGAAGTGCAGTAAGTTCTATACTAGAACGTGTATCTAAAGCTGCACTAGTAGGCTCATATCAGATTTGGCTGGGCAGGGAGAGAAAAACGAGTGGTGAAGGTGAGTGTTGATGTACGTCAGAAAGGGGCCCCTTAAACCTACGCCCGAGTCACAAGTCTCGGGAACTACTCGAGTTTTTCCTCTCTCTGCCACACGATGGACCCGGCACCCGCACGGTGAATCCATGGAATGCTAAGAAAATCGTCTCTGAAAAGGATCAAGCAGTCAATGTGCAATTGTGGGCAGCAATTCATTGAAATGCAAAATGTTACCCAATCAGTTGAGATCTTCTAAAGCAATTGAACAACTAACATCCATATCATACAAATATTGAAATTGCAAAGGTTTTAAAGATACATATATTTATTATTTATGAATGTTTATTACCTACTCTTTCACATTAAAACAATTGAAATTGAAATAAAATAATCTGAATGAAATTTGGCACAGCTAGTTAGTTGTTAAAGAGGGTTGTTAGGTAGATTAATAATTATTATAGAGGAATAACATAATGGCTATTAATAGTGTGTGGTGATTAGTAAGTAAAGTGATAGCAACTGTACCTGCAGTAACGACTACTAACTTACCCCAGCGTCTGTAACAACTGCTTTATCTGATAGAAATCGAATAATACAATGTTTTCTTGATATAACAAGGCTAGAGAATGAAAGAGTGTTGTCGCAAGCTCGACCTATTGTTACTTCATCGTTTTCTTTGAATGAATATTCTTCGGTTCCATATAGTTCACGAGTTAACTTCCATTTCGTCATTTTGAATCGTTTTACTAATGGGCTACAAATTAATGAAACATTTCGATCACTATTTATATTTCAAACACCGATCAAAACACAGAAAACTCGAAAAACGGTAAACAACACATTAACCGCGTTTTGTCTCAAATCTTTCAAACGAAAAACAACTTTATTTTTTTAATTTATGAAAAAAAAATTGACACAAGTGTTTGCGAAATTTGAAAAAAAAAAAGTGTGTTTTTTAAAACCACAAGACAGAAGTAAAAAATAAATAAAACAACTATTAAAAACTATTACACTTAACAATTATAAAATAAATTAAAATATAGTTTAAACAGCGACACAACAGTGACAGATGCGGCTGAAGAACTATAAATATTTTAAATATATAGGGGTAACAGGATCTAATGGCACGTAGTTAAAATGGGAACTAACGTCGCCGTCAATCCATCCAGGCTTACCGATGCCCGATTTACAAATTTCACATTGTCTTAACCCTAAATGCATGCAAAATGAAACAGTAACATTAAGCCATTAAATTTACTTTGCATTTGGCTGTATGGCAATTTGATGTCTTGGTTCATAGCCCATATGTAAAATAAAAAAAAACATCCATAGAGTAGCGCGCCGTTACAAATGTCTATTCCATTTTCGCATATTGGAACGTAGTTGGCGCGAAATATGATTATTTAACATTGAGTACAAATGATTCATTATTAAAACAAACGACACATCAGACGAGAAATTACAGGGCTTAGAGATGTAACATCTTAGATCTCTGGGCGATGAGCGCAGTGCAGTGCTAGGTAATGATTTGGACTCTTCATGTTCCAATAGCTGCGTATCACTGTGTTGTTATGTGGTAGGCATGTTGCTTATCATCAGGCACATGTCCTGCTCGTCTCGTCACTTCTTATTTAAAAAATAAAAATATGTTCAGCCGTTCCAACGTTGTCCTGTAAATATTATGAATGTCAATGTTTGGATGTTTGTTACTTAATCATGGCGGAACCACCATACCATACCATATCTATCAACGTTCTTGAGATACAGCTTGGCGACAGACGGACGCACTGACGGACGGACAGTAACGTCTCAATAATAGGGTCCCATTTTTACCCTTTGGGTACGGAATCCTAACAACGGTCTGCTTCGGTCACCGAAGCTTGTTGAACACGACCTTTAAATTTTAAACAGTATTTGGATTGAAATAATCTGGGGGCACGGAAGTGCCCTCGCCAAATCGAGCGCGAAGCAAACACTGCCGTACCATCCTTTACTGGAACCATTTCGCTGCATTTTCAGGCCTCTATTTGAGAATCTCTGGATAAGACCAGAACGCTGAAATTTTCATCATCTAGTAAGCTATAATTACATAATTACATACTTAAAACCCAAAACTTCAAGTCTGTATGTCATTAAGTTCCGAAGTTAAGCAAAGTTTCGCATTTATGACACTCACTCATGATCATCAAAATAGAACTAGTCCTTCCCATCTAAACTCATCAACTAAACTCATCATCATCATCAGCCGCAAGACGTCCACTGCTGAACATAGGCCTCCCCCCTAGATTTCCACAACGAACGGTCTTGCGCAACCTGCAACCAGCGGTTTCCAGCGACCTTTGTGAGGTCATCTGTCCATCTAGTGGGAGGCCGTCCAACACTGCGTCTTCCGGTTCGTGGTCGCCACTCGAGAACCTTTCTTCCCCATCGGTTTGTCAGTCAGTTGTCAGTCACGGCTTTGTCTAGATTTCATTACTTTTTAGAGATAAAAAAGCAGCTCCATCGAGACTTGGCTAGTTTTTTTACAGAATGTTTTTGGTGGGATACTCTTTTCTAATAAGTTACGGCTGGTCTATTAAGTTACAGCTGACCTAGTCGGGAGAACGGCGACTGTCGATTCGGAGACCCAGGGTTCAAAACCACGCGCACCACTATCTTTTCAGAGTCATGTGCGTAATGCCGCTAATTAAAACGGTGAAGGAAAACATCGTGAGGAAACCGACATGTACCAAGAATATTTCTAAGTCATGTGTCATCCACCAACCGACACTGAGCCAGCGTGGTGGATTATGGTCTTGACTTTCTCCTTGCGAGAGAAGGCCCCGACGCCCAACAGTGGGAACATTGAAGGGGTTGTTTATGCTGCTACTTATTATGCTATGACAGGTAATTTAATTCTGTCATTCGACAAAATTTTATAAGAAGCTATGACTATGTCGTTCAGATAAATCTAAGCAAATTTTAGTTTTTTGTTGATACATATTTGAAAAACTACCTCCCTGTTTTCGATATATGAGATCACCTCTGAAGTATTTTCTACCAAACAAAAAAGGAATTACCAAAATCAATTCACAATTAGCGGAGTTATCGCGTAAATCAAACCAAATAAAAAACAACTTGAGAACATCCTCCTTTTTTGAAGGCGGTTATACCCGAATGATGTTTGTTTTTCCACACAATAATATATATTTGATAATTATTTTTCATTCAAGACGACGCGACGCGATCACGTGGGCACGTTCTAGGTAGGTATTCTGTGGATCGTTTATGATACACAGAATACTTAGAAGTTTATGTACCGAACGCGCTGTGCGTGTCGTTATTATTTAATGTTTGTGTAATTTCCGAACCACCGGACCGATAATGTTCAAATTTTGACGGGACAATATTAAAAGTGTGTTCTTTCTAACAAAAAAGAGTGAATGAAATTAAACAACGCAAACATGAGTTATAACCAAATACACATTCTGACTTTCACCCCCTCCTGCATGAAAACCGTCCAGAAGTTGGGGATCAAAAGTAGCCTATAGCGATCTCCTTAGTAGGAACTAAAGGCATGCCAAGGTACAGCTGAATTGAATCAGTAGTTTCGGCGTGATGCGTGTACCCTATACAGAAAGACAGACAGACAGACATGAAAGAAAAAAAAATGCAGTTTCGCCATCAGTATCGACTAGTACGCTCCAAAAATTTTTTTTTCAGAATATCTTCAATGTACAGAATTCGGCCCGTTACAGTTTTATTGTAAGTATAGATACATAATATATTATGTCTTTTATTTTGGTGCCACGTTTTTAAAATGGGGTGCATACCAAAGATGGTAGAACTCTACAACTTTAATTCTAAACTCTAATATGGTGGCTAACGCACCGGTTCTTAATGACCTCTCTGTCTATGTCTATGTTTATGTTATTCTCTCTCTGTCATACTGATGCTAGCCATTTAAAAATTTTGATGGGTATGCAGTTTGAAAATATTTAAAATAATGTTAAAAGCTGTACTTACGCATGAAAACGCAAAAAAAATTACGCAGTACTTACGCATTTACCATGATTCCGTGCGCCCTGAAGTTTGGGAGGGCCAATCTTGAGTTCTACGTGCGTGCATAGATCGTAGAACTCAAGATACGACTTGTGCTATAAGAGATTGTAAGTCGTCATCTATGCGCGTCATCTATGTGTGCGCTTCAACAACTCAATAAGTTCTGCACCGATCAAGCTAAAATTTTACAATGATATATATATATATATATATATATAATCCGCATCAAGGATTGTTTTTATCTAATTTTTGCATCACAATGTGCTACAGCGAAGCGTGGCAGGGTACAGCTAGTCTTACATAAATAAAGATCTGCGAAGAAAAGTAAGTTTTTTCAATATTGTATGACATTTTGATATTCTTGTCAAGTAATGTAGGGCAAATGTACCAGTGAATGAACACACCCCAGTGAATGAAAGAAAGGTGTTTTTTGTCCCAAAAATAAGAAAATTAAGCATTTCTACCATAAATATTTTCATGTTTTTCGTTGGTAACACTATTTTGAAAATGGAAATACTAATTCTGATTAGATAAATAGCTCACTTGCAAAATAGTGTCGAGGTAAAGTTCACATGAGGTACAGTCCGCGAGGTATAAGCTGAGCTTTGCATTTGTGTGAGTGTACATGGATAGAGTACTCGTAGGTGTGACAACCGGCCTTAGGCGCGGCGCCATTTTCGCCCGGTAAAAAACCGGTTTAAACTGATTTTGGGTAACCGGCCTGAGGCGCGGCGCCATTCTGTCTCGCCGCGCTCCTGCCGCACTTCACCTCTTGTACAGACTGCAGCGTGACGTGTTTAATATTATTTTGTTTTTGTTTCATATAATTCTATTAGTATGTATGTTTATTTATTTATTTACGTTTTACAGTATGTAAACACATTTGATCGTCTTATTATTCTTTTTAGCACACCCCGCTTTTTATTACTTCTAAAAACATTTCCATCCCAAGGTTGCCTGGAAGAGATCGCTTTTAGCGATAAGGCCGCCGATTGTAACACTAGTTTTAATGTATTTCTTTTTCTTTTACTGTATTGTTTTGTTTTTTGGTGTGTACAATAAAGAGTATCTATCTATCTATCTATATAAGTGTTAGTAAAATGGATGCCAACACAAATAAGCGCAAAATACGGAAACCATTAAATAGCCAAGTAAAAGAAATTTTGTGTAATTTAAATAGCTGTTTTAAAGACATGAACGATAAAGACATGTCAAGTGTGACTACATCAGCCCAATTGGTATCGACATCGACAGGAATTCCACTGTCAACTGTTAAAAGAGTCTTATTGGAAGGTAAACGTGTTTTGAAAGATGGAACCAAATTCAAATCTCCGAAAAAGACCAGATGCAGGAAAAATATAATAATCATTGATGATTTTGATAAAGCAGTAATCCGTAGAACAATTCATAATTTTCACATTACTGACAAAGAGGTGCCAACAATAAAAAGAATTCATGAAAAATTAAAGGCTGACATTAACTATCCAGGATCAATATGGTCATTGCGAAAAGAAGTATCTCTTTTAGGATTCAAATGGTCAAGGACAGAGAATAACAGAAAAAAATTAATGGAAAAGCATGAGATCCGTCACCTACGTAAGAGACGATCTTCTTAGCATTCCATGGATTCACCGTGCGGGCGCCGGGTCCATCGTGTGGCAGAGAGAGAAAAACTCGAGTAGTTCCCGAGACTTGTGACTCGGGCGTAGGTTTAACCCCTTTCCTTTCTGATCCCTTTCTGACGTACATCAACACTCACCTTCACCACTCGTTTTTCTCTCCCTGCCCAGCCAAATCTGATATGAGCCTACTAGTGCAGCTTTAGATACTCGTTCTAGTATAGAACTTACTGCACTTCTGGATAAGCCAAGGTCTTTCAGTAGGTTATAGAGAGATTTTGCTGGTATACCTCTCGCGCCCCACTTCTACAGCGTATAAACTAACTACATAGCCGTTTTTGTTAATTCGTTTAGGAGGTCGTAATACTTATTTTGTTTCATCGCGTGGTCTTTAGGTATATTAGTTTCCCACGGTACGGTAAGTTCTACAAGGACTATGCGTTTCGTAGCTCTAGAAAAAAGGAAAATGTCCGGTCTGGATGACGAAACACCCACATCCTCTGGGATTTTGTAGTGCTTTTCATACGTGTCCATTAAAATAGTCCAATCAGGTGCTCTACCCAGGATTGAGTAAGGCTTGTTCCTGGAGTTTGAAGTTGAGCCTTCTTTTACAAAGTTAATTTGTCTTTTGTTTGTCGTCAATCCCTTTTGGGCTCTAGCTACTGAAAGGCTCATGGCTTCACGTATGATTTCAAGTACTCTGTCATGACGCCGTGAGTAATGACCCCCATCAAGGAGCACCTTGCATCCCACCAATATGTGCCTTGCTGTACATATCGCATCTCCACAAGTATAGCAACATTTTTCAGAGGCTTTTCCCCACCTTACCAAGTTACTCTGGTCAGGGAGGGTCATTTGGAATGCATTTAATTATTATTATTCACGTATATCTTTATTTCCTTAAGTCTAAGTTTTTACAATATTTATATAAAATAACATAAAAACATTATAAAAACCTAAACCTAGTTTGCCGCCAGCAGCGGGCAGGGCCCAAGCTACCGGTGGTTAGGGCTGCAGACTGAGGAACCTCCTGACGATGCGCGCCGTGTCGAGGATGACCGCCTTCTGCATCTGACCCTTAATCCAACCGTCTAGCGAAAGTCTCTTGAGATGTTGGTCGAGACTTTTCGCTACAAGGCCGTTTGCCGACACAACTATTGGGACTATGATCGTCGAATCAACATCCCACATGGCGGTAACCTCATGAGCCAAGTCAAGGTACTTGCTAAGCTTGTCCTTCTCAGCTTTCACGAGGTTCTCGTCATGTGGTATGGTGATATCGACGATCACAGCCCGACGCTGAGACCGGTCTACCAGCACGATATCAGGCTTATTGGCGACAATAGTCCTGTCCGTGATGATAGAGCGGTCCCAGTAGAGCAACGCACGACCATTCTCGAGAACTGGCAGAGGTGCGTACTTATAGTACGGCAGCTCGCACTCGACAAGGCCGTATCGAAGAGCAAGTTGCTGGTGGATGATCCTGGCTACTAAGTTATGCCTGTGCAAATACTCGCCGTTAGCAAGATGCGAACAACCGGAAATAATATGACGAAGTGATTCGCCTGGACGGCGGCATGCCCGACAAATGTCGACCGTACCGTCCTTCATTATATATTTCCGGTAGTTGTTCGTCTTGACAACCTCGTCAGCAATTGCACAGGCAAAACCCTCGGTTTCTCCGAAGAGGTCCCCGAAGCGCAGCCAGTTCACCGACGCGAGCAGATTCACATCGGGTCCCGTTAGGGCCCGATAGAACCGCCCGTGCAGCTCCTTGCTCTTCCATACTTCCCTGCGGTCATCAGTGCTGAGCACCGATGGTTTGCGCCAGTTCTCGTTTGCCATTGAAAGAGGCGTGAAGCTTCTGTCAACTGCCACAACATCGCGATGCATCCCGGACTCGCTGTTGCGGAAATAATCCCTGAGACTGCATACCTCGCGGTTGTGAAGGTTCTTGGCATTTAAAAGCCTCGACCTCCCCATTTCCGCGGGATATACAGTCTCATAACAGATGAGCGCGGGTGTAGCATTCGGTGTGTTGTGAGCAGTTGACGGACCTTTCTGTCCAGGGCGTCGAGTTCAGTCTGAGTCCATCTCAGTATGCAAAGGAGTATATCAGCAGAGGCATTACCCAACCGTTGAAGGCTCGCACCTTGTTACCGCCTGACAGAAGACTTTTGAGTACTTTTGTCAGCCGGCACAAGAAGCGCTCCTTCACCGATTTCTTAATGTCATCTGCTGATATACCCAAAACTGTGACATACCGAGATATTTGTAGGTCTCGTCTTCGGAGAGAGATCTAAGAGTTATAGTCTCGGAAAGTTGTAAATTCTCTGAATTTACTACTTTCCTCGCTGTACATGCATGACCGCACACTTGTTCACACCGAACTCCATCTTGATGGCGTTACTAAAACCTCCGTGGTTTTTAATAGCTCCAACAAGTCTTGGCGTTTCGGTGCAAAAAGTTTGAGGTCGTCCATGTACAACAAATGAGATATAACCTCACCTCCTCTACGAAGACGATAACCTAACTCTGAATCCTTCAGCAGAGTGCTGAGAGGATTCAGACTTAGGCAGAACCACAGGAACTTAGACTGTCACCCTGAAAATGCCTCTTTCAATCTTTATCAAGTCCTCCGAATCAAATGAGCTGTCTACACTACCTGGTTGACGAAGGACTGTGAACCACTGTCCCATGCATTTGCTTAGAAAAGATTTTAGAGTTGGATTTATTTTGTATAACTCTAAAACCCTTTCCAGCCATGAATGGGGCACCGCATCATAGGCCTTCTTGTAGTCAATCCAAGCAGTGGAGAGGCTCCTTTGTTTCGTTTGACTTGTTGGCAAATGGTCGTGTCAATGAGGAGCAGCTCCTTAGTACCACGGGACCCAATCTTACATCCATTCTGAGAGGAGGCCAAAACGTTATTTGCAACTATGTGCGCGTTAATTTTGCTCTCAAAATGGATGTAAGCAGCTTATAGATGGTAGCTAAGCAAGTAATGGGTCTGTAGTTCTTCGGTTCCGTGGTACTACCAGACTTATGGAGCAGGAAGGTGACTCCGGTGGTCATGAAACTGGGAAGAGAACCCGTCTCGAGGGCTTCTTGAAATTGTGTTGCCAAACATTCATGTGAGCATCGAAACCACTTTATCCAGAAGTTGTGCAATCCGTCCGGCCCAGGACTTTTCCAGTTCTGAGTCGTCCGGATAGCACAACTAACGTCTACGGAGTCTATTGTTATAGACTCCATGGGTTCGATAGACTCACATGCACGTTCGATAACACGCATCCAAGCTCCCTCCGTGTGCTCGACAGGCACCGACCAGATGCTGCGCCAGAAAGTTTTCATAGCGCTGGCATCCGGTAGCTGCCCGTCGTTCACACGTTGACTCGTAGTTCCTTCCCAGTTTCGGTACACCTTCCTTTGATCACTCTGAAAGTCGCGATTTTGTCGATATCGATCCACACGCTCTCTGTAGCGGCGAATACGGTTTGCCCACGCATAAACTTTCTGCTTCAGGTAGTCAATACGTTCTGTAGCATTGGCAAGATAGTGCTGGGGACGGATACCAGTCCCAGCGAACGCCTGTGTTACGAAACGCATGACTCGGGGACGACTATTCCCCTGACTGAAGCAGATTAGCTTTGCAATAAGAGTCCTGAATTTGCTGATACGCCGTTCTATTCGTACTTGCCATTCGGGTGCATCTCCAGCGGTTCGCGTTGTACGGTCAGTGTCTGGGAACTTGACACGTGCAACGCGACACGCCGCGATAGCACCACAGTATAGAATAGAATGGGTATCAGTCAAATCTTTGCTAGCTACCAGGTAGGGCACTAGCAAAGTATTCAGGGCTCCCATCAAAGCCAAATTACGTTTATGGGTGGGCAAACGCGGTAAGCGCGGCCTAGAGTTGGCTGTGGATCCATATCGCAAGATCGCGTCTTCCAAAGTGCTCCTCAGTTGCTCTATTACCTGGTCAGATACATTACTACTCGCCGAGTCTTCTTCCTCGATGACGGGGTCGACCGGGGCCGCAAGTATCGCCACTGACGTCGGCACTGAGGTCAGTGTCAGGGTCGATGACGCGGCGGGCGGATCCCGGATCGAGGCAGAAGCTGGGCGAGTACGTTGTTCCTCCAGGCGTAGTTGATCAAGTGCCGAGGCATCCAGCAATTACAGCGCCTGGATAGCGCGAACCTGATCAGATAGCCGTTGAGCGGAAACGGTGACAGATGGTTCGAGGGCCTGAAACAGAGACAACATTCTGGCACAGTACGCGGTCAGGTTGGTTCCTCCTCTGTAGCCCTGAAATAGGCGCGCATGCAGTTCTCGTTCATTTGTTGAGTCCATCGCATGCGACGCACTACACCACCGGTAGCGAGGGCCGGGCGCGAGGCAGATTGCCTCACAGGCCCCAAGCGTGCCGGCAGCGGCGGACGACCACGACGTCCAGGTCTTGTGGGCGGTGGAATCCGCGTCGTGTCGTCGTCGCTCGTCGAAGTAGTCGTGTCGCGGGAGTCAAATAAACTTCGTCCTCCGACGACGAACTCGGTGGTGACGCGACACGAACTGGTGACAGTCGTGCGATGTTGGGTCTGCCGCATTGTCTTCCTTTTGATCGCGTAATCATTGTTTCATTACCATTTCGTTTGATTTCTCGGTTTTTTACATTAATTTGAAGGCTCTGTGAATTTTGTGATAAAGTTGTCATAATGCATGTTGGTTATTTATTCAATGTAGGTTTTGTACTGGATTACTTTTGATATTTTAACTTATTTGCTTAATTTTTTTTCTATTGAGTAGTTTGTAAATCCATAAAAAAAACAAAAAATATCGGAAAAATGAATAAAATTACAGCGATAAAAGGAACGTCAATTGAGACAGCGGTTTTTGACTTATTATTATTATTAACTTAAAACTTATTTACTTAAAATTTCCGAATACCGTATTCAAGGCAGGCCTATCATTTATACCGATGAAACATATATTGACACCACTCACACTTCATCAAAATCATATTCAGATGGCAGCACTTCTGGTTTGAAGAAACCTATTTCTAAAGGAAATCGATTGATAATCGTTCATGCCGGCGGCGAGGACGGTTTCATACCAAATGCGCTGCTGATGTTTAAAGCTAATCAAAAAAGTGGTGATTATCATAACAATATGAATACAGAAAACTATACAAAATGGTTACAAACGCAATTAATTCCCAATTTGAAGCCCAATAGCGTTATTGTAGTTGACAACGCATCTTACCACAATTCGTTCAAAAATCCCGCTCCCAATTCAAATAGTCGCAAACAAGATATTATTGACTGGCTCAAGTTACGCAATATCGATCACTCAATATCCATGCTTAAACCACAACTTTATCAATTGATACTGCATAATAAACAACGATTTATTGAATATAAAATTGACACCTTATTAAGAGAACATGGTCACAGCGTCCTTCGTCTACCACCCTATCACCCAGATTTCAATCCGATTGAAAATATATGGGCAATGATAAAAGGATGCGTCGCGAAAAAAAACGTGTCAATGAATATGGATACAATAATGAGGTTAGCAAATGAAAAAATTGAAAGTATCACTGTACAGGAATGGAAAAATGTTTGTGACCATGCAATAAAAAGAAGAAAAAAGTTTCATGGATACGACGCCGTTATTGACAATATAACGGAAAGATTCATTATTAAAACAAACGACACATCAGACGAGAGTGAAAATGATAACGAGAGTGATAAAGAAAGTGACTATGGTGCAATGTCTGGTGTAGAAGATGTGTAGTTATTTTGTCTTTCAAATTGAATTTTTAGTAATAATCACACAATAATATGTACTCATCAGTCAAATACACAGCTGGACTTTATTTTATCAATTTAGTTTTATTTTATTTTAATACTAGAATACTTCTCCGACTTATGTTATGCCTTAAGTACCTACCTAAAATATAATGATATTAATTTTTAAGAGTTTGTTGTCTGACTGTACTTTTGGTGATCACTCACACTAATGCAAAGCTCAGCTTATACCTCGCGGACTGTAAGAAGAAATATTTTATATGAACAAGAATTTGGAAGTCAGGTAAGACTTTGCTATTCTTATCGTAGATTTGTAAGCATATTTAAAATTTTTACTGTGATTTTTACTAAAATAAAGGTTATATATGGATCAATGTTTGCACTTTCATACAATTTTATTCATTTTTGTAACTAAATTTTGAATAAAACACGTGTTCATGCACTAGCTCAAGAAATTGCAAAAATCCTACTGAATGAACGGCCGTTCATTCACTGGGACATTGCATTTTTTTTTTTATGTAAACTAACTTCGGCTGATGGTTTTAAATCGTTTTTACATATTACCTACGTTCCAAAAATGATTTCAAATCTATTGGCTAGTATTGGAACATAGGTGTTCATTCATTGGTTTTTAAAACCCAGTGAATGGACTATGAAAAAACTGACTGTTCAATTATTGGTATTTTAACTTTTATTGAACCAACGAATGAATGGATTCAAATTTTACTTTAATAGGTATGATAAAAAATGTTTGGTATTATGTACCTATCATCATGGTGAGCCGATGGCCCATCATGCTGAGTCGACATACGGACCTTCATATTATATTTATACAATTAGTTTTCTACTGTTTTAGAGCCGTATGATGGAGCCCATAAAACGTCATATACTAGATTTCGGCATACCCAAGAGACACTGCAGAAAGCACTTAATGCTATAATGAAAGGTAAAACTAGTATAAATAAGGCAAGCAAAGCATATAACATACCAAAGTCAACACTATACAACAAAAGCAACAATAAAGTTCCATGGCAAAGAAAAATGGGCCCAATGTCGGGACTTATTGGTCGAAGAGATTTCCTCTGAAAGTCCTTCTATTATAAATTCCAAAGATAAAGCGGTTTCGATAGATCCCTTCATACATGATGCTGCTGAAACATCCAAAACTATTTTCAAAGATAAAAGGTGTTGGTAGTGCCTTTGGCGATAAAAGTTTAGATACATCAAGTGCTCTTTTGACTCCAACTTGACGACTACCTTAAAATACAAACCAAAAAGAAAAAACAATAAAGAAAGAACCCATGCCAATTGGATTAACAGGACGGAAATTTAAAGACTACCTAGAAAAACTAGATATAGAAAAGAAAAAGAAGGAACGAGTAGCAAAAATTCATATGAGGATCCGTAACGTTTTTAGTTGAGAATGCAGATTTATAGAGCTAAGAAATCCTTAACAAACAGTGTAAAAAATTTTGTTCTACGACAAAAATTGGCGAAGTTATGACCGAATTAGTAGCGAAGTTCACCGAGTGGCCGTCGCGACGTCACCGTTGGCAGCGATAAGGCGCGCAGTGTTTTGTTTCTTTAATTTTGACTTTAAAACAAAAATAAAAAAGGAAATTTCATAGGAAAGTTAGAATATTTTTACTGGTATTTATATAATTTAGACGATTTTATTTCGATTGATGAATAGAAACACAACACCTCAACGAAAATAGGTCAGTGTTGCTATACTAAATTGAAATTATTTTCCCTGAAGTTAAGGTAAAATATAGATTCTAATTTTGTTTTGAAGATACTCGTAGACCAAATTATTGATGAACATTGTATAATTCAATTTTAAGCCCAATTTATATAATCGTTATTTTTTTTATTTAATGTGAATCGATGCCAAGAACAAATTGTCGCCGTTACTAGGGTTAATAAAAATACTAATAGTGTTGATGAAAACTATAGTTATGAAACGAATAGATAAGAACAAATCGTCGCCGTTATAAAACGTCTCGTCTATGACCTGTGGATTCTAACTTGATTTGTGCAGTGCTGTTAGCATATATATTTTCAATAATATAAATATAACATATTTCTTTCTTACTCCTTGTTGAATTAGAGCCTTGATTGAGCAGATTGTGTTTGATTGATTCCATACTCTTGAGATTTTTCTATTAACTGTTTAAAGCTTTATTGTAATACCTCTTCTAATCTATTATTCCGCAAAGCGCAGTTGAAGAGGGGGTTCTAACAAAAATCATGCGGCATGAAGGAGAAATGATAGAAGAGGAGGTTTAGAACCCCCAATCAAATTCAACAGTAAATCGTCTCAGTTGGACAAAGCTTAGAATTTTAAAATTTACAAGTTTCAATACCTCTTCTAATCGGCATACTGATCAATCTTGCGGCTTTATATCGAGGTTTAGAACCCCCTCTATCATCCTGGACATAGGTCTCCTGATCAATGTATCAGATGACCCATAGGTCTTTTGTTCAGATGGCCTGCAGTCTAATGCATATGATCAATAGTTGAAAACCCTGCTCTAAAACCAGCTTGTTCAATGGGCTGTTCTTCATCTATAGTCCTTGATATTCTATTTAGGATCAGCTTTGAAAAAATTTGTAAATGTTTGACATGAGGCTAATAGGTCTATAATTTTCAATTACGTTTCTGTCTCCTTTTTTGTGGAGCAAGTTATTAACAAGAAATCCTTGCATTATATATTATCGGTGTAATAATAAATTATTTTAAAATAATGTTTTATGCGTTTATTATACGTGAAAATTTACAAAGCTTAAGACAACAATAGTGGGACTTTTTCTTAAGACTGGGAACATTACACGCACACCAACGTGAGTAATTTGACAACGTCGGTGAGAGCTGTCACGCATACATAACTAATGACTGGCCTCACAGTGTCGTTCACGAAGGTTTCATCTGTTTAGAAATCTGTGTTCACAGCAATGTCTTGTAGCCTGGCAGAGGGTGGAGTTTTATCATCTCTTTTGTAAAAGTCTCTTTGTCCCCGAAACCCCCTTGTAAAAGTCAGGCATTCACAAGCTACCATCAGGCACATGCTCGGAACGTTCGTCACCATGTATTAAAAACAAATATTCGGAATAAAAACTATCCGACAGTTTTGGGCACTAAAAGATAGTTTTCTGGTGTTTTAATAGAAGTGTTTAGTACCTGGTTGACTGAGCTTTGCTCGGTTTAAATGCGTTTATAATTTGGGCTCTAAGTAAAAAAAAAAATTCGGTCGAAAAATTGGCGAAGTTATGACCGAATTTGTTTTAAAGCGCGAAATAAGTTCACTAATGAGTGGCCGTCGCGACAGCTGTGACGTCACTGTGACGGTCACCGCCAGTTAGCCGTTGGCAGCGGCGATAAGGCGCGCGCAGTGTTTTTAATTCGGTCATAACTTCGCCAAATTTTGTTCTACGACAAAAATTGGCGAAGTTATGACCGAATTACTAGCGAAGTTCACCGAGTGGCCGTCGCGACAGCTGTGACGTCACTGTGACGGTCACCGCCAGTTAGCCGTTGGCAGCGATAAGGCGCGCAGTGTTTTGTTTCTTTAATTTTGACTTTAAAACAAATTAAGTGTCCGATTTCTGTGTAATTCACTTTTTAAACAATGTATAAAAATATTGTATAGTGCCCAAATGTATTTTATACCTTTAAACGAGCAGTGTTTTGTTTCTTTAATTTTGACTTTAAAACAAATTAGTGTCCGATTTTGTGTAATTCACTTTTTAAACAATGTATAAAATATTCTTGTAGGTATATATGTAAATCTATAAATCTCGTGTCACAATGTTTGTCCTCAATGGATTCCTATACCACTTAACCGATTATAATAAAACTTGCACACCATGTGCAGTTCGATCCAACTTGAAAGATAGGATAGTTTTTATTCCGAATATTTGTCTTTATACATATGACAATATCCGAGCGAAGCCGGAACGGGCCGCTAGTAGTATATATACAGAGATGCGATTTATTTGAAATACTTCTATTTAAAATGCAAATACAAAATGCTAAATACCTATTTTGTATTTTGCATTTAAATACCTTTTAGGAAAAAGCATTTTGTATTTTAATTGAAATACCTTTTGAGACTTATTTTGCATTTTAATATTCATTTCAAAATACAAAATACTTTGTCATTTAAGTTTAGCCAAAAAAATATGAAACGAACGGATAACGATAACGGATATCACCAAATTTATCCGATAGAGGCGCCTGCTAATATAAAACTAACCAAAAATAGGGATGTTATAAGTTTGACGTCGATGTCTGTCTGTCCGTGGCACAGCAGAGCTCAAACGGATGGGCCGATTTCGATGCAGTTTTTTTAATTTGAAGGTTAATTTTTGTGCGGTGATTTTTAGTTATGCTTGGTTGATATCGATTCAAGAAGGCCGCCTCCACAAAATAGCGGACAAAATATTTCTTTACAACCTTCCTCAATATGGTAACCAAATGGTCAATAATGCTCAAAGGGCTTGACTAGTAGAATACTATGCACTATGACGGATTTCAAATCCAAGATGGCCGCCACCACAAAATGGCGAAACCCATTTATTTTTCACTACTCCCTCAATATGGGTAGCAAATTAAAGGGCTTGACTAGTAGAATGTTGTACAGTAAAGTTAATCAAAATTATTAATTTAGTAAATTTTTAGGGTTCCGTAGCCAAATGGAAAAATACGGGACTCTTATAGATTCGTCATGTCTGTCTGTCTGTCCGTCCGTATGTCACAGCCACTTTTCTCCGAAACTATAAAAGCTATACTATTAAAACTTAGTAAGTAAAAGTATTCTGTGAACCGCATTAAGATTTTCATACAAAAAATAGAAAACAACAATAAATTTTGGGGGTGTCCCATACTTTGAACTGAAACTCAATTTTTTTTTTCCATCAAAACCATACGTGTGGGTATCTATGGATAGGTCTTTAAAAATGATATTGAGATCTAACATATATTTTTTCTAAACTGTTTAGTTTGCGCGAGAGACTCTTCCATAGTGGCAAAATGTGTCTCCCGTCCCCCTGTAACTTCTACAATAACAAAATTAAAAATTTTGATTAACCCCGACTACCTCAGATTTGTTATCTATACACCTTTCATTTGATACCCATATTGAGGTAGTTGTGAAAATAGAAATGTATTTCGCCATTTTGTGGTAGCGGCCATCTTGGATTTGAAATTTGTCTTGGCGGCAAAGTATTCTACTAGTTAAGCCCTTTCGTTTGATACCCATATTGAGGTAGTAGTGAAAAAAAATTATATAATTCGCATTTTGTGGTGGCGGCCATCTTAGAATTTGAAATTTATTATAGTGTTTAGTATTTCACTAGTCAAGCCCTTTCATTTGATACCCATATTGAGGTAGGTTGTGAAGAAATATTTTGTCCGCCATTTTGTGGAGGCGGCCATCTTGAATCGACATTAACCAAACATAGCTAAGAACATCCGCACGGATATTAACCTTCAAATAAAAAAAACGGCATCGAAATCGGCCCATCGGTTTGAGCTCTACGGTGCCACAGACAGACAGACAGACAGATATCGACGTCAAACTTATAACACCCCTTTTTTTGGTCGGGGGTTAAAAATAAGAGAATGACAAAAATAAAAAAGGGCATAATAATGTACATTACCATGTAAACTATCAACAAAAATTGGTTTGAATGAGATCTAGTACATAAGTAGTTTTATTTTAATACGATAAATACCTAAAATAAAAAAATATATTTGAGATTTGGTCAAAAGGTATTTTATTTTGAAAAGGTATTTTGAAAATACCTATTTTGCATTTAGCATTTGAAATACAAAACTCAAAACTATTTTGTATTTTGCATTTGAAATAGTAAATCTGACAAGTATTTTGCATTTTGTATTTAAATGCTTTTTTAAAACCATTTTGTACATCTCTGTATATATATAGAATGTGAATCTCGGAAGCGGCTCGAACGATTTTCATGAAATCATGTATACAAGGGGTTTCGGGGACGATAAATCGATCTAGCTAGGTTTTATTTTTTAAAAACATCATTTTATGCGCGTTTTTAGACAATGAAAAATTCCTACAATGTCATTAGAATACGATAACTTATTTCGCCACTGTTCTTGAAGTCTAAATGGCTCAGACGGAATATGCTCACCCTCGGAGTCAACATGCCCCCAGGTTCGAATCCTGATGGTTACATTCGGGTCTTTTCTTTTTTTCTGAGTTTTTTTTTTACTTAGAGCCCTTTATAAACGCATTTAAACCGAGCAAAGCTCAGTCAACCAGGTACTAAACACTTCTATTAAAACACCAGAAAAACTATCTTTTTAGTGCCGAAAGACCCAAAACTTCGTAAAAAATGGTATTCGGTTGTTTTTTTTTTTTAATAAATGGTGACGAGACGTTCCGTACATGTGCCTGATGGTAAGCTACATGCCTGACACATAACAGCAAAGTGACACGCAGCTATTGTAAAAAGAGATGATAAAACTCCACCCTCTGCCCAGGCTACAAGACATTGCTGTGAACACTTTTAGAAATCTGTGGCTGTGAAGATCATTTCGATGTACATAACTATACCTATTATTTGGTTGATATTTATTAAAATAAGGTGGTACCTACTATTAAGTGCAGTGTACCTTGAAGTTGAGGAAATGTGTAATCACATAGATACAATATTAGATACAGTACGAGAAAAGGATAGTTTAATTGTAATGGGGGATTTTAATGCAGTAGTTGGGGAAGGCATACAAGATGATACAGTAGGAAAATTCGGATTAGGGATACGAAACAAGAGAGGAGATAGACTAGTGCAATTTTGTATGGAGAACAATTTAATAGTTACAAATACACTATTTGAACAACTGAAAAGAAAATTATATACATGGAAAATGCCAGGAGATATAGGATACCAGATTGACTACATAATGGTAAACTATAAAAATAGAAAGTATATTCAGAATTGCAAAACATTACCAGGAGCCGATTTGAATTCGGACCACAATTTATTGATAAGCCTTCAAAATTTTGAAATAAAGAAGTAAGAGAAAAACTAGACCAAAGAATATAGATTTCACTAAGCTTAAGGATTTAAATAGCAATAGTAATGTGCAATATAGTAATAAGCTAGGTAAGAAATTAGAACAGTATAAGGAGAGCTTAAAAGATAATCTTAATCGTGTAAGCATTGAGGACAGCTGGGGTAATATGAAGAATATATTTAGAAAAACTGCAGAAGAATGTTTAGTAAAACAAAAATTATACCATGAAAGAAATGGATGAATTTTTTTTTTTTTTTTTTAAATAATGAGTGACGAGACGATCAGGACACGTGCCTGATGGTAAGCAACATGCCTGACACATAACAGCACAGTGACACGCAGCTATTGGAACACGAAGAGTCCAAATCATTACCTAGCACTGCACTGCGCTCGTCACCCAGAGATCTAAGATCTTATATCTCTAAGCCCTGTAATTTCTCTGGAAACATTGCCCTTCAAACCGGAACACAGTAATGTTTACACATTACTGCTTAATAATACATTTAATCATAGAAAGAAGAATGTTAAGAAATGAAACAGATGACAAAAGTCTTGCAGAATATAAAAAGCTGACGAATAAAATAACTACTAAATGTACAGAAGCCAAACAAATGCATACAAATGACATATGCGACAGAATAGAATATTACGTCAGAAAAGGAAAAATGAATATTGCATATATGACTCGGCAGTTGGAGAAGAAACATAAAACCAAAAGTACATCAATATTAGACGTTCAGGGAAAATTTTTGATGAACAGTAAAGAAATTGTAGAACGATGGATAACATACATAGAAAATTTATATATAGGAGAAGGGCTAGAAGAAAGCGATATAGAACAAGAAGATTAAATAGAAAAGGATGATCTTGGCCTAGATATACTCAGAGAAGAATTTGACAAAGTAGTATGTAACATTAAAAATGATAAGGCAGCAGGAATTGATGGCATACATATAGAAATGATTAAATATGCTCATTGCGATCCGATTAAAAACGAGTTTTTTGAGCTGGTTCAGAAAATGTACTCAACAGGAAAAGTTCCTACAGATTTCCAGACAAGCAAAACAATCACATTGCCCAAGAAAGCTAACACACTAAAATGTGATGAACATAGAACACTTAGTTTAATATCCCAAGCAAGTAAAATTCTAATTAAAATCATCCAAAATAGAATAAGACCATTAATTGAAAGTTATCTGGGACCGGATCAGTATGGATTCAGGGAGAATAAGGGAACAAGGGAAGCAATATTAGCTTTAAGGATAATAATAGATAGAATAATGGACCTAGATTTAGATACTCACATAGCATTTATTGACCTGGAGAAGGCTTTTGATAAAGTTAATTGGAAGAAAATTATGAACATATTGAAACAAGCAGGATTGGATTATAGAGACAGAAGAATAATATTTGAGTTATATAAGAATCAAGAGACAGTAATAGAAGTGGGAGAAGAACAAGGAAGGGCAAAGATAAGACAAGGAGTTAGGCAAGGGTGTCCACTTTCACCACTTATTTTCAATATTTTTATAGAATGTGCCATAAGAAAACTAATAGAGTCAGGAAGGGGTCGGGTTAACATTCACGGGGAAAAATACAATTTATAAGATTTGCGGATGATATCGCAGCTTTGGCTGAAAACTCAAACAGTTGGAAGAACTACTACAAGATGTAGACTTAATATTCACAGAATTCGGAATGAAAATAAACGTAAAAAAAACTAAACTTTTAACTACTTCAAAGAAGAAACCAATAATTAAAAACCCAAGTAAACTTAACTTAATTTCCATAGATAATGTAACACAATTCAAATATTTAGGCAGTGTGATAAACAATGATTCCAGGTGTACACCAGACATTATAGCTAGAATAGCAATGGCAAAAAGAGCTTTTAACAATAAAAAGCATCTGTTTAAAGCCCGAATATCAAAGAATATTCGCAAGAGGCTGATTAAGATCTACATCTGGAGTATTGCATTGGAAACGTGGACCATGACTCAAAGGGATAGGGAAAGATTAGAGGCATTCGAAATGTGGTGTTGGAAGAGAATGGAGAGAATCAGCTGGAAGGAAATGAAGAGCAATGAAGAAGTTTTGAATATGGTAGAGGAGAAAAGAACATTAATCATTGCATGTTTTTTGTATGTATGTAACGCGATAGCTCCGTCAATTAATGTGAATCGATTATGATAGTTCTTTTTTGTTTGTTAGGTCATAGTTCAGATGGAAATAGTCCCTTAGTCGGTGTTGCGGTGATAGAAATATCAACAAAAAACTAAAATTTAACTAAAATTTAGTTTAATTTATCTGGACGAAGCGGCGTAGTGATAGCTTCTTATGAAATTTGCTCGAGTGCCTGAATTTTATTTTAAATTGAAGTCGGTTTTTGTATTTTTCGGAGAAAATTAATTATTACCTACTTTGTACTAACCCTCGATACTAAAAGATGGCTGTTAACAGGATACATATTATGGATCCATGTGTTTGTGTTTATCTATCGTGGATTGTTGCGCTATCTTATGTACTAAAAAAGATGTTTTGGATTGTATGTTTTGTCAAAAGCAAACTTCGTCGAATGTCCCAAGCATGGCAAGTCTACGGAGAGTGTGTTAAAACGTATAATTCTTAAAATGTTGTTTTATACCTGTGTCCCGTAATAGCCGAGCGAAGCCGGGGCTGGCCGCTAGTTTTTACTAAATTTATTGTAAACTGAGATTAGTGTGAACACCACCAAGTTAAATTTCCATCCGAAGTCCTGATTTACGAGTACTTAGTAGTATTATGCCTACGCCAAATAACACTACCTTATTAAAATGTCGTTAGAACTGGTTGATGGCGACTTTCCGTGCTCTCGATATCAGTTTAGCATCGCAGGAACAAATGGCAGTTACAGGTGAAATGAAAGAAAAGTTGCGTTGCGCAGAGAAAGCTCTCGGCGGGCGGGGTGGGCGGCGAGCGGGCTTCGGGCGCAAATAGCGGCAGCGAGTCGGCCAGTCCGCGCCCGCGCGTTCCGCCGCCTGTACCGAGCCGCGCCGAGCGCCGAGCCGCGCTCCCAGCCCCGATTCGCGCGAACTGCTTGTTACGCGGAACGCTCCTCCGCCGCGCTGGTTACCCTATCCAGAAGCGCCATAGCACGTTCATCGTATATACAGTGATACTCCTCGGTGCGAATCTTCCGCGTCATCCTGGACCTACCGGGCTACCTGGCCAGCGGATCCTGCACGTGGCTCCTGATCCCATAGCAGAAATCGGTTTCCTCCTCGCCGTCTTCCCCCTACTCAAGGTCGCACGGGGAGGTAAACATCGTACACTTTCATTCATAATAATTATAAATAAATAGAGTACCGCACAAAGCACGTATTTGTTATCCTTATTCATCAACATAGTTTAACAGAAAATGTAAGGAAAAAAAAAATTATGAAACGTCCGCACGTAGAGCGAAATCAATGAGCATAAGATAGTTGTCGAGAAAAAAGCTCCGAGGTAAAAATAAGTTCGTGCAAGTGAAACGGACACAAAGCCGGATGATGTGAAGAAAATATTTGAAGTGGTTTTGCATCGATTTGTGTAACACTTCATGTCATTCAGATACTGTGACCCATTTTCGCAACTCTTCGAAATTCGGTAAGTCACCGCTTGGCAAGAGGTAGGTGCGACAGTTTTTTTGCCCGTTGTGAAGATATTTTCAGAATTGGATGCAGGCACTTCAGGCACTTGCGTCTTATCGCAATTATAAAGATAACTTCCTGAAAATATGCGATGACATAGATTGAATAGGAAAGCTGGTTTGCGGAAACCTTTCAGACTTTGTGACGTTTGCATGTACGAGAACATTGTTGAGAATTTGTAGCTATTTTGTAAGTTTTTTGGCTAGTCACCAAGCTATTGTTACTAAAACCATCTCTATGCAATTTTAAACATTTTTCACTCCGTAATTAGCTGATTATATTTTTCTTTGAACGATTTTTAGCTACTGATCTGTGTCAAAAGCTAGTTTTCGCTGTAATTCTACAGTTTTCTTATTATGTTTTATTATTATTAATCTTATTCAGTAAAAAAATAAATTAATCCTTCCAGAGTTGAGAAACTTTCGAAAGAAAACAGCATAACTTCTAAATTTTGTAATTATGTAAATGACACTGTTGCCCCATATTTCATAGTTAGTGAACTCCAAAGTATTTGTGGAGGTGGGGAGTAGCATTGTGAGTGTTGTTCGATCAACAAATAAGCAGCCCAAATATCTACCAACCGGCATCCCCTTTGTTTGCGCGACGTTTGCGTGCAACGTTCGACTAATGCTACTCTACTCTGGTATTTACTTTTACTTTTGCCCCATCTAGGCATTTATTTATCACAGAAAATAAGATGGATGCAAAAGTTTGATATAACACTGTAGGAAAACAACTCGAAGAAATCGGCAAGTTCCAAGAAAGAGTTATCTCGAGCAACTGTGTATACCCGCACTTGGCCAGCGTGGTCGGTACCCGAATCCCAGTAGTGGGAATAAAATGGGAAAAGTCTGCTTTTGCTATACTTATGCTTTAACTCGTCCATAGTGACGCCATAATCATTTAGTTAATAAACAATAATTGTACTTCATACCTAGACGATTTAAAATATATATTTGCAATTAACGATGTTTAACAAGAACAAAATTATTTGACAAATTTCAAATGGCAAAACCAAGATGGCAATCTTGGATTTGAAATTTGTTATAGTGTATAGTATTCTACTAATCAAGCCCTTTCATTTGATACCCATATTGATATAGTTTGTCAAAAAATATTTTGTCCGTCATTTTGTGGAGGCGGCCATCTTGAATCAATATTAACCAAATATAGCTAAGAACATCCGCACGGATATTAACCTTCAAATAAAAAAACTGCATTGAAATCGGCCCATCCGTTTGAGCTCCACGGTGCCACAGACAGACACACACACAGACAGACAGACAGACATCGACGTCAAACTTATAACATCCCTTTTTTTGGTCGGGGGTTAAAAATATTACAAAACTTTTGATTCAAATAATATATCACAAAATGTATGATTTACTATTACGATAGAGCATTACTCTGATGTAAAACCAATACTATTTACGACCAAGAAATTCCGTAGCCAACGACGTTTTGTATAAACGACTGGTCCCTAGTTCACCCAGCATGATAATTTGTTCCATATCAAAGGCTTTAAGCGTCATATTGGTGGTGTGACACACATATTGTATGCCGCCTGAAGTCGACCACCACATCGATATAAGTGCTACCCACAGACTGTTCTGCGATCGAACTATACGATAGGGGGTTCCCAGAAAGGGCTGTACTGAGCCGGAAAAGTGACGCTTATTACAAACTACTTTAACTTCATTATGGAGACAACGTACCTACAAATACACTTATTACAAGAACAAAATTAAAAATTTTGATTAACCCCCGACTACCTTAGATTTGTTATCTGTACAATATTCTACTAGTCAAGCCCTTTCATTTGATATCCATATTAAGGGAATTGTGAAAAAAGAAATGTATTTCGCCATTTTGTGGTAGCGGCCATCTTGGATTTGAAATTTGTCATAAAAGAATTGTACTTTCGCCATATTGAGGTGTAGTGAAAGCGGCCATCTTGGATTTGAAATTTGTCATAGTGCAAAGTATTCTACTAATCAAGCCCTTTCATTTGATACCCATATTGAGGTAGGTTGTGAAGAAATATTTTGTCCGCCATTTTGTGGAGGCGGCCATTTTAAATCGATATTAACCAAACATAGCTAAGAACACTCGCACGGATGTTAACTTTCAAATAAAAAAAACCGCATCGAAATCGAACCCACCCGTTTGAGCTCTACGGTGCCACAGACAGACACACACACACAGACAGACAGACAGACATCGACGTCAAACTTATAACACCCCTTTTTTGGTCGGGGGTTAAAAATAACTTACAAACAACAGCATCAGTCGATTTGAATCTAAATAATGATCTCTCACATTGTAAAATGAAAGTTGCAGTTAGCGTTTATACCTTTTCAAGGGTTCAAGGCTGGCCTCACAGAAAAAGTAGTATCACAATAAAATTGGGAGTTTATTCATACTTATGGCTTAATATACTCTTTCTGCGTACTCCGTTTGAAACAGCTTACAAGCTCAAGTTCTGCTATTGATCTTGTCGAAGCTCAGCCCTGTCTATTGACTGCCGCGATTTAGTAACTACCTATAACCTTTTGGAAAGTAAGTAGCTTATTTGACCTAGTTAGAAGGTTCAACGCTATGCATTTATCATTTTATATGGATAAATGTACCTACCTGGTGTTACGTCCAGAACACCTAAACTTATTTTTCATTTACTCTTAAATGTACATCCTTACCTATGCAATTAGAAGCTTGTATGATTTGTGGATTCAGTTCGTTTCATGGTTTAACTTACCTATTAAGTTCAGGTGAAGTACGAGTACTTAGCGTGTTCGTAAACGCTGCATCAACGGAGGTAAATGTATGGAATACTAAAACCGCGTCTGTAGAGGACGTAAAAGTACCGTATTTATCATATCTTTTTTGAATTCAGGAAATGCATTTCCGCATGTGTACAGTGCAGATGGCAGGGTATGACGGGCGCGACACCATTTTGAGTGGTGCCCCTACCGACTAAAACTCCCATAGGTTTGTACAACAGTGGCTTGCCGGCAGCGTCGTGGGACTATTTTCGCATTCAATCGAACCTGCTACTGCTAGGCCCCTTCTACAACCGCGGCTGGATAGCTCCGATTTCGCGAGGTTTTAGCGGTCGCGATGTCCTCCTAGTAATCTCGCGGCCTTTATTCGGTCGCTCTGGCGCTGTCCCCAGCACAACCCCACTAGGCCGTATCGCCGTCGCCCTAGATTTAGAGGGAAAAGATCTCGCCTCGTGTCCGAAGTCGGGCAATAGTTCTATCTGGCCGAGTAACAGTCTTAAGTTATTCCAGTTTCCCTCAAGGAACGTCTACTTGCGACCCTCGAGAGGGCGAGAGGGCGAGGTTTCGATTTTCGCACAGATAAAATCGCACCCACGCTATATTATCCTCACAAAGTTAGTTTTTCAAAATCGCCGGAATAAACTTTTATTTTCATCATATCAAGTATCTTGATACAAAATTTCATAGTTTTAACTTCAACAATGACAACTTCCATATAAAATTTCCTTATTTTCATCCTTTTTTTGATAAGTATAAAAAGCAGCCTATGTCCTTTCTTGGGGTCTAAATCGGTTCAGTGGTTTAGGCTTTAAAGCTTACTTAACAGGAAGAGTTACTTTCACATCTGTTATATTAGTATGGGGTAGTCAAGTGTCTAGTTGCTTCATGGTTTAATCTAGAACAATGACAAATGTCCACATACATTTTCAGCCCTTTTTTCGCAATGAAAAGTAGGTTATATATACCCTTTATGCCTATGCTCTTTTTACTGATCTATTCTATCTATGTACCAAATTTCATCAAAATCGATTCAGTGGTTTAGGCGTTAAAGCGAAACAGAGAGACATACAGACAAAATTACTTTCACATTCATAATATTAGCATAGAAGTATAGATAGTATCTCGATACTCGTTGGTGTGCGTGTAGTATGGATTAATACACGTTTAATGAAAACGCATAAAGTATTATTTTTATTTATTATTGATTGTTTACTTGCTGAAACGTAATTGTCGCCATTTACAAAGTATTTTTTTATTGTCGAAGGATTGGACCAGGGTTTTTTTAACAAACAAACAAACAAAAGAGTTTAAATGTGTGTATGTGTAAATAAGTATATGATAGTGTGTGTAATGTTTTTATTGATTTAATATACCTAGAAAGCTTTTCTTTCACAAATCAATATACCGATTTAATGTGTAATTAGTATACTTCATAGTGTGCAAAAAACAGCAAATATTATCATCTTTTCTAATGTTAGTAGCTGCAGTTTGTGTTCAACGTTCTAGGTAGCCATGAACATCTAGAGTTACAACATTTCATTTAATATTTACTTACCTATAGGTAAATGTGCTACGTGTAAGTAACCTACGACTGTGGATTCGGGTCGGTAGTCACGTTTCCTTTCTGAAAGCAATTTTACCAATTCAGCATCTCTCTGCTCAAATATTATATGAGACAAAACGGACCCACGCGTGACTACGTAACATATTGGGCAGGAAAGCCTTTTGGGTATGCTGGCCACTCTCCAAATAGCAACCGTGACCCAACCTACTTGGCAGAGGTTTTGTTCTCTGGAAATCTATAAAAGGCGTAGGAGCCATATTTGTTAAAGTTATGTAATACCTTCATTGGATTTTTTTATTCTAAACTTTGTTACAAGCTTACAAGGAACTAACCAATAATATACCTACCTATTATTATTCCAGATGGATATGTACTTCATACGTCACATTTAACTTGTTAAATAAGACCTAAATGTATGTACGAGTACCTTGTTAAATAAGATTTAAATCTATAATGTTCGAAATGAAATTGTTGGGTTCTTACTTAATTTTTTTGAAAACTACTTGGTGAACCCCCTTGAAATTTAATTTAACGTGTACGTTTATATATAAACGAATAAATTACTACGTATTTGAAATTCTGAAATAATCTTGAAATCTATACTTATAATAAAACTGTAACGGGTCGAAATCTGTACATTGAAGATATTTTGAAAAATTTTTTTTGGGGCATTCCATAGTCGATACTGATGGCGAAACTGCATTTATTTTCTTTCATGTCTGTCTGTCTGTCTTTCTGTATAGGGATTACGCATCACGCCGAAACTACTGATTCAATTCAGCTGAAACTTGGCATGATTTTAGTTTATACTAAGGACATTGCTGTAGGCTACTTTTGATCCCCAAATTCTGATCGGTTTTCTTGCGGGAGGGGGTGAAAGTCAGAATGTGTATTTGGTTGTAACTCATGTTTGCGTTGTTTAATTTCATTAATTTTTTTTGTTAGAAAGAACACATTTTTATATTGTCCCGTCAAAATTTGAACAATATCGGTCTGTTGGTTCGGAAATTACACAAACATTAAATAATAACGACACGCGCGGCGCGTTCGGTACATACGAATACTAACTTCTAAGTATTCTTTGTATCACAGACGATCCACAGAATATCTAGATTCTAGATTCTAGAAAGTGCCCACGTGATCGCGTCGCGTCGTCTTGGATGACAAAATAATTGTCAAAAATATATTTTTGTGTGGAAAAACAAACATCATTCGGTTATAATCGACTTCAAACAAGGAGGATGTTCTCAATCGGGTTGCATGTTTTTTATTTGGTTTTATTTTACGCGATAACTCCGCTAATTGTTAGTTGATTTTGATAATTCCTTTTTTGTTTGGTAGAAAATACTTCAGAGGTGATCTTAGATATCGAAAACAGGGAGGTAGTTTTTCAAATATCAACAAAAAACTAAAATCAGCTTAGATTTATCTGTACGACATAGTTATACCTTCTTATAAAATTTAGTCGAATGACAGAATTAAATTACCTGTCATTGAAGTAGATTTTGTATTTTGGAGAAAACATATCAGCATAATAAGTAGCAGCATAAACAACCCATTAAATGTTCCCACTGCTGGGCGTCGGGGCCTTCTCTCGCAAGGAGAGAGACAAGGCTATAATCCACCACGCTGGCCCAGTGTCGGTTGGTGGATGACATATGACTTAGAACTTAGATTATAGGTAGATTTCGGTTTCTTCACGGTGTTTTCCTTCACCGTTTTAATTACCGGCATTACGAACATGACTCTGAAAAGATAGTGGTGCGCGTGGTTTTGAACCCTGGGTCTCCGGATCGACAGTCGCCTTTCACCCGACTAGGTCAGCTGTAACTTACTAGACCAGCTGTAACTTATTAGAAAACGTATTATTTCAATCCAAATACTGTTTAAAATTTAAAGGTAGTGTTCAACAAGCTTCGGTGACCGAAGCAGACCGTTGTTAGGGTTCCGTACACAAAGGGTAAAAACGGGACCCTATTACTGAGACTTCGTCCGTCCGTCCGTCCGTCCGTCCGTCCGTCTGTCACCAGGCTGTATCTCAAGAACGGTGATAGCTAGACAGTTGAAATTTTCTCCGATGATGTATTTCTATTGCCGCTTTAATTGGCGGAACGTATCAAGTGATTGGGTTGAAATTGAAATAGAATTAGATTACAGTCTGGAAGAACACATAGGCTAAACATTGCCTTTGTATAAGTACTCTATGTATTACGTAACAAACATCCAAACAGTGATATTCATAATATTTACAGGACAACGTTGGAACGGCTGAACATATTTGGATGGAATTCGAAACACACGTAGTTTGAACTCAGAAATAGCAAATCGGTTACTTATAGGTTACTGTGACGTAGGAAAGACTAAGCAAATTTCGTAGAAAATTGAAACAGAAATAACTCATAGTCTTTAATACCACATTTATGTATTTATTACCTATCAACCTGAAAAGAAGCATGGGCCCTAAGGAAACAAATATTAACTATCACGTCAAAATGGCACAACGATATGGGTTGACATACGAAACACAGATAGTTTAGAGTCTAAAATTTTACATGGGCTAATAAGTCTACATTTTCATTTAACTCCATATTAATATAAGCATATATTTTCGTCAGGAACTTGATGTGATGGTAAGGTAAAAGCCAAAAATGAAAAATATATGCACCCGTTTTGGCGTAGATAATATAGGTGATTTGCGTTCACAATCAAAATAACAAGCAACATAATATTCTCATTAGACGGCGCTAATGCCAGTTTAAATCTAAAAGCACTAAAGGATTTAAATAATCGATGTTTTGCTATTGTGGTATGTATTTTTTCTTTCATCACTAGGTAGCGTTACTGGTATTCTAAATTGTACTAATAAGTTTTTGCTGTTAAAATGATTATGATGCCAAAATTGGATTCTTTCGTTCTTGATTTTTTTCTGTGTTACCTACAATTAAATTCATACATTAACATTTCACTAGGACTTGGCTTAGATTTACGGGTTCAACTTGCTTGAATATCATTAAAACTCAAAATTTTAATTATTTTGATTCCATACACAGGCTTCGTTCAAAATTTTACGCCGGCGAAGTCGCGGGTAACAGCTAGAAAACAGCTTGCGGATAAAAAGAAATAGGTAAGTAGGTATCAGATCATGCACATTAGCTTCAGACTTTTCATAATGTATTCTATAAAAATCCTACAAAATTAACACTTGCGGCTATGTTCGATACTACGAAACCTTACTAAGTATGTTTGATTTTGTTTAAAAAAAGAAAAATAAAGATGATAAAATTAAATAATTTTTGTGTGGAAAAACAAATTCACTCAAACTCAAAGGTTTTTCAATGACTACTTATCCAAATATTTGACGTACGATACTTCCAATTAATGTATGTATAAGTCAGTAACATCTGCTTACGCGAACGAAGTAGCGGATTCAGTAGTTGTAAATATAAATATACCTGCAAGACGACAGATGACATTGAGACTATTATTAGTATTCGATAGATACATTAAAGTTTGATAGTAATAAAAAATAAATAAAAGAACACATTTTTTAAATGTAACATTGCAAAATGTGACATTGCAAACCCAATCGACCCCTTTATTTTTGGCGAGATGCCCGTCACCCTGACCCTACCTATCCCACTAGACGAGCGTACGTACGTCTGTACGTGTGTCACGTATACTTGTAATTAAACAAACATGTCACCAGTTCTGCTGATCACACTCAATTGTTATCTTGTAGACTACTTTTAAGTTGTAAGATACTATTGTAATCTTGAATAACTCAACGTAAAGAAAACAGCTAATTTCAATCTATTTGAATATTTACTAAAATCGGAAAAAAAAAAAAATATTCATGCCGTGAGCGCGGCTCCGTGTGCCTACAGGGACTTCAAAATGTGAGCACGAAAGCTCTCTGCGCAAATCCTCTTTTATACGTGGATTAAGTTCTGCTATAAATTCTAATTTACTTAATTAAATTGCTCAGTGTCTTTTTGCGGTGCAGGTGGGCTGGTAATAGCTGGATAAGTGAGAACTCGGACTCGGAGTGTATTGATCGGAGTGTCGGAAACAAAGGGCGGGCAAGTTCTGCCTACGCGGCCTCCCTGCATCCCATCGCGGCCCATCACTCAACTTTACGTTAATTAACTGTACATAATGTCGTAACTTATCTTTATGTCCGGAATAGGAGTTTTCAGAAAAATATTTTCTGTAGTAGTTTGTAGTAGTTCTGTTTTCTGTGGGATATACCTGCCAAATGAGTCTCTACGGTGGATTCTATTTTTTATGGTGGAATCCACGGAGAACAAGTTTCAATGATGAAATTAAATAGTAAGCAAACACATACTTGAAACAATTTTTACGTTGCGTCGCTCCCAGGTCTCAAGACTTGTGTCTTGAGACACAAGTCTGAAGTGCTCTGTGCTTCCTTTGGGATGCGCTGAATATGTACGAAAATTTAAATAACCTCTCGAACAGTAATAGACATACAAAGTAAAAGAATGAGTATTTTTCACGGTTATCAAGCAAACAGATAAAAATTTAAATTATTGTTTAAAAAAAATATGGTGGTTGAATTGATAACCTTCTCCTTTTCGGAAGCTGGTTAAAAATACAAATAATTTTTAAAATTAATAAATAGTACATAAATCATGACCGGCGCCTCAGTACCCATCCGGAAAGTTTTCTGTAAACATATTAAAAGTTGATGGGAAATTTTACGATTTGTGATTTTAAATAAACAACTATTTGGATGAAGTGCTCTTAACTGTACAAAGTAAAGCTATAAAATGGATTGCCAATAATTTACTGTATTTTCAGTCGAGATATAAAGCAGGCTCGAGCTCTATGCGCTTACATACTAATAGTGGGAACATTTATTGAGCAGCTTATGTCTCGAAGCATTCTCTCTTAAGGACAGGTGAGGCCATAATCTACTACGCTGGCCCAACGCTGGTTGGCGGATGACGTATGACCTCGAACGATTCTTTTACCATGCCGGTTTACCTTACACTACAATAGCCTTTTCATTTTTCGTTGATGACACATATGTACACTGTCAATGAGGTACAGGCGGGATCGCACTTACGACCTCACTGATTGCTAATCTCATGCTCTACTCACTAGGGCACCAAGGATTAGATATATAAACGTATACTAGCACGCTAGCAGCACGATTTTACCCGCGTAGTGGCCGTACCCGTTATAAAAAGTAGCCTATGGGTTCTTTCACACTTTAATAGGAACTAATGACCTTATTATATAAATATAATTTAAATAATTAAGGTAAATTCGAAAAAATTTTAAAGCTATTGAACTTGCTTCCCTCTTTTACTCCCGGGAGGGAGGTTGAATTCCCAAAAAGGGATACCGCCAATAATCATTGTTAGGAATTTATAACGCAAACACAACATTTTATTGATATAACTTAATAAAATGTTGTAAAGTTTTGACTGCTTTTCTTTTTTTTGTAAGGTATTAATAACTTCACATAGTTCATCACCAACAAGTGATGAACTTAAGTTTGGGTAGTGAGCATAAGTTCATTTTACCTTTGTTGTTAGCGTTGCCACCATTAACGCTTGAAAGTATCGTATTTTTTAAAATCACGTGATTGCGTGAGAATATTTTCAGGAGTTCGCATTTTTAAATATACCTATCGTCAGCGTATGTCAGATCCACATTTTCTCTGTTCTATTTTGATTTATATTTGACCAGACAAAAACCATGAGCCGCATAAACTTGTTCATGACTTTCAATGGAGACCCCTCATACTGAATTTCATTCGATTAACTTAAAAAACGGCATAGTTTCATACTAGCTTTGTGGAGTTTTCAAAAATCCCTAGTGCTCCCTTATGATTTAAAAGAAACCATTGTGCAAAATTTAATGTTTCTAACCCTTATAGTTTACGCCCTGCGTTGATATGTCAGTCATTTAGTTACCTTCTCCTTTTATACCTACTTATGTATTCATAAATTTATTCGCTAAAATAATGTAGGTATGCGTTTAATATCAACTTACCAACTAGCATAAGTAGAGTATAACTTGATATTTTTGAAGTAGTGTGAAGCTAAAATTTTATTTAGATCTTTGATTTACCTAAAAACTTGATCACGAAGATGACCTTACGGTTTCTTAATTTATAGACCTAGGTTATTGGATTTTTATCGGATACACTTTGGAGAGTGAATTCTCAGTTCATCCTGATCGAATACCATGTACCTTTTTACCCGACTGTTTATCGGGCTGCTTATAGCTCGAAAAAGTGACATCGTTTCATGAGTGATGTCTTAAAGACTCGAACGAACAGGTTTGACTCAACTTTTGTGATTCTACTTTTTGTCTAGGCTGTGGAATACGTTTCTTGAGTAGGTATTCCCAGATGGTTACAATTTTGGTGTATTCAAATCAAGAGTGTTTCAGTTTTTTTTTTAAGTAAGCACACAGCGCAGCCCATCCTAGACGACATCGTAGCTTAACATTAGGTGACATGGCGGCCAAGTGTAAACCTGTAATAACTTAAAAAAATAAAATAAAACTACAATATGTTAGCATGTAGTTAAATTTGTATGCGGAATCATTGAAACACGACTTTTTTGTAGGCAGATGTCAAGTTTATATATAAACAGCACTACGCGCTACGGTGCGGCGATTAAATGTTTCCTTGAACTACGTTTGAGTGTTTTATCATCTCTGGATTTATCTGTATTGTTTTCAATGAAAATAAACCCTAGAAATAGATTAAATATGTAGGTATGATTCAGTAGACATAAGTGTGGTAATAATACGTAGTTTCGTTATGACTAACAGATACATATAGGTTAAAACAGCAAAATCATAAAGGTTATTAATTTGAATAATAAACACGTTAGTTATTGGTTCAGAATACACCTTATCTTACACCTTACACCTTATCAGAAGAAATCTTATTAAAACGCTGTAGTGCCATAAAAATTATCACAAAGAATAAGGTTTTGGGATGATCTCGTGATGGTTGATGGCAAAGAGTTTACATATACGATGTTTTGTTTTCTTATAAGTCAGAGCTACGACTGAGTGCATATGCACTCTGATAAATAACATCGTAGGTAGCAGCTTGTATCGCTATTAATAAAATGTAGGTATGTACATCAGGTTCATAGGTAGTCAATTGTCGCTTTGATCGCTGATAGAGCACTCGTTAGCATTCCATGTGAGGATAGCTGCCAACTAACTAGCCAGATGTTTACACATAATACCAAGGTTGATTTTTTGAAGCCACATCGAGGAAGTCCATAATTCTATTTATAGCTGAAGGGATTGGCGGTTGTCAGCCCATTAAAATAATGTGAAGTTTATTCTTGTCCTAAATCAATGTTTATGTGATAAGAAAACTCGACTCTCTGGAAAATTACACCACAATTTCTGCTGTTTTCGAAGGCCAATGGCGTCTTCATCGGTTATCAACATTCATCTTGCCGGTTAGGAGATTTCTGCCATGCAAATAAAAATAAATGCTCGTCCGCTCTACATCTGCAATAGTTTCTAAAAATATCTACACGGCTTATAATAATCTAACTTCTAAAAATAAATATCCATTTTCAAACACAAGTCGAGAATCTGCTGAAAACATAGTGGTTCATTTAACGGAACTGGCAACCTACATAAATAGTAACTAGGTGTTGTGACAATGTTGGCATATCACACTGCAATTATTATTAATGTGATACATCGTACAGTAAACGTACCTACATACATAAATTATGTATTAAGACCAATTACTCATCAACTGTGAAAGAAAGAATAGATTTAAATCAAATTCTTGAAAATATTATTAGGGTGTAAATAGATAGATAAACTAATACTAAGACTCCGTTGCCCGTTCGTCGGTGCCGTCTGGCTGTATCTCTTAGACCGCGACAATTAGACAGTTGAAATTTTTATATAATTTGTTGTTTTTATTTAATACTAGCAGCTCGCCCCGGCTTCGCACGGGTATTATGAAAAATAAGTATAAAACAAAATTATTAGACATACAAATTTTAATACACTGCCAAGAGGCAGAATTGCCATGCTTAGTACATACGACCAAGACAAAACAAACAATCCTAATCATCTGTTTATCATTTATACTTATAAATGATAAATAAATGATAATAGCTTATCAAGAAAAATCATAGACAACCTATAAAAAGATATTTACTCTTTTGTTAACTTGTAGATTTTTTTTCCTTAATCTTATAACCTTTATCAACTGATTTTTTATTCCTAAATTCCGTTCCTTTCCGATGATTTTATGTTTTTACTGTAGAATAAATTTTAGGTATTATTTTCGGGAATTAAAAATTAAATAATTAATAAATAATTTTCGAAAATTAATGTCTAAAACAAACAAATATAACAGTACCTGAACTTTGTAGACATTTTGCAAAAAATCGAACGCACACATGATGTCTTCAGAAAAAAATAAAGTTGTGCAACCGGGCCATAAGCTCCAAAAAAAATAGTTGTTACACTATTTGACAGGATTGGACAACAAATGTTTGACATGTAATAAACAAATCAGCATCTATTGAAATGATTAAGTATTCATTACACATATCGAGTTTTCATTGTTTTTAAGATGTATTCTGCTATTCGGGACGGAAACAAATCCAACAAATCAAAAACCATGGCAATCGGTCCAGCCGTTCTCGAGTTATAAGTGTTGTAACAAACACGACTTTCTTTTATATAGATAATAGATGTAATTTGTACCTGTTTGTTACTACCACACTTACCATAGTGTAGTCATAGTGCATGTTTACAATTTATAGCAATACTAGCAGCGGCCCCTGGGTTTTCCCGCGTAATCCTTATATCCGTAATTTTCCCGCGGTAAAAAACTTATTCCAGGCTATATTTTACCAGTGTTTTAAGGTCTGTTTAGTCGTTCCGACTTGATTACAAAGAAACAATCATCTACACTTTTGCATTTATAATATTAGTAGACTGACACGAGTTGTCAACATACTCGTAAAAGTAGGTATACGATTATCATGATGTATTGACCATACGCGTTATTATGCAGTTACTTAATAATAGTAAAAGTACCTATTTATCTTCTTAAGATAAATATGTACTTTTATCCAGAGTTTATTAACTAACGGTAAGCGAAAAGTTTCTTTGGCAACGTATTAGATGAAAACTGAAAACTTCAAAGTAGATATGCGTATACAATCGACAGGCGCCTTCATTTTCTCGTAACTAATATGACGTAAAAAGGGATATCTATATTACATTATTATGAACGCGGTAGTTGCTTGCAGTCAGGAGTGATAACGCAGTCGGCTCTCTGGTACCGACAAGCTTCGTTATCAGCACATTAATGATGATAGCTAATCGACAATCGTATCGCACTCCTCTTAGCAGAAAGCATAATTAATCGATGATACTGTAATGACAAACATATTGCCTACAATTGCGGTTTATTTCAGTCCTGATGATTGATTGCTGTTAATGGACACTAAAACTATTTTCCTCTCATAGTTTATACACAGTTAATGACATTTGGATAGCCTACGCGTAAAAATATCGACGATAGGTAGGTACGTGTATATTTTACGACGCATTCGATTTGGAAATTCAATAAAATCGATAAGCTGTGGTATTTCATGGGATTCAAGTAATCTGCTTTATTTGTGTTTAAAAAAGACAACTTTTTTTTCAGGTCAGCTCTTTAGGATGGGGTATCTCAGATCACGTTCAAGAGAATACTTTTCCTGCGTCGTTGCACAATTAGCAGGGTGGGTTTTCCGATTTTAAAGTTCGGTTTGACTCCAGATGGATGTTTGTGATTTTCAGTGATATAGGTGATTTTTCTCCTAGCATTCAGTTGGAGCAACACATTAATTGGAGTGCAGGTTTTAAAATACCAAATGCAGCAACCTTCGCATAAGATTTTGTCCTCTTCTTTTGCATGCGCCGATCGATGCCATACGGGGCAAGCGAACTCTCCGGCGAGTAAAATAAGATTGTTAAAGAAGGCGACGTACCTACAACTGCCTAAACGTTTTTTAATATATCGTCATATGGTCACCGACTTTTTGGAAGTTTATTGCTCAATTACGTCGTAACGTCTGAACGGACCAGATTGAAATTGGGACAGCAGCTGAATTATAGTTTACACCCTAGAAGAACACATACCTAATCTATTTCTTATCCCGGGAAAATAACGGTGACGAAAACTACGCAGGTAAAACAGCCGGGCGCTGCTAGTTTAAAATAAAATTGAGACACTCGACTAAATTTCTTAACAAGCTATATGACTGAGGTTAAGAACTCAGGGAGCGGTTTCCAACCGCGCCCGCGGGCGCGAATCGCGACGTCGTACGTAATCAAATTTTAGTTTTTCTGTAATATTTTAAAGTATTTTCTACCAACGAGAAAACAATTATAGCCTTATTTACTCTAGTCTATTAGTGGAGCTATCACGTGACTTACATTTCGTAGTAGTAGGGCTCTTCATAGAGTCCGCCTGGGAAACGACAGACCTTTGCCATTTATTCTACCACTAAGCAGTACTGTAAAAACATCACCGTGTTCCGGTTTTAAGGGCAATATTTCCAGTGAAATTACAGGGCATAGATGATAAAACTTAATATCTCTGGGTAACGAGTACAGTGCTAGGTATTTATTAGCTGGGTGTCACTGTGTATTTATGGGCAGGCATGTTGCTTACCATCCGGCACATGACTGGCTCGTCTCGTCGCTCTATATACTATATATAAAAAAATGCAGTCATAGGAACTGCCGATAGAAGTGAAAACTTTTATGTCAGAATTTGATAGCTTACTTTGGAAACTATCACCTTGATTAGGTGAAGTTATCAATTCTCGAGTTTTAGGCTTTTCCTCGAATAGGTTAGCGATTTCACTGCATTAGCCTGTTTGGACGGTTACCCTGACCCAATTTCGAAGGTCTGCGGAGATGGTTCGCTTCAGATATGCCCAGCTCAGCCAATTTATTATACTAGTTCCCTTTACGGCCAAAAGCTCTACGTTGATCAAAGGCATCTTTTTATATGTTTGTCTAAGCTTATGAATGGACACATCGGAATATATTAATAGAAATGTCGGTGTAGATTCTTATGTGAGTAGGTAACTTGCAAAAATAACTGTCTTTTTCATGTTGCAGCGAGTATGTAATGGCTATTACTGGCGTGAAATGTAGTAAATTTCAACAGGAATTCAGAATACGTTTATTAGAACACTGTAGAATCATAGCAAAGGCTGATTTTCCTTTATCAGACTTAGAAGGTCTAATGGGAAATATTTGTGTTATATTAACCGAGTTCGAGAAAAACGAAGGTAAGTGTTCGGCTGAATGTATTTTGTTTCAACATATTATATGTACGTTGATGACAGCTTCATTTGTAGACAAATAATGTTGTTTTATTTTATTGAAGACGATATGTATTTTACCTATAATGCTCCATCGTAGACCGCATCATCGTTTAACATCAGGCGAGATGGCGGTCAAGTGTAAACCGATAAAAGTTAAAAAAAACCTTAAATTTGAAACGAGTGTACACGTATGTCTGAAGGTAAAGCAATTACTTATCTTATTTTATCAATAGTCATTCGTTATTGGTCACTACGTTATTACATTCCCCAATATTGTTGTCCTTCCTAATCTGGAAGATATCACTTTCAACGATAAGGCCGCCAGTTGATTCACTAGTCTTACTTTTTTTAGCAACTCCACAGACTCCGGGGTGTGTGACTTTTGTCATTTGGGTTCTTTTTTATTAACACATTTTTTATTTTGGTAGTGGTAGGACTCTTGGCAGAGTCCGCCTGGGGAAGTACCACACCTTTGCCAGTTATTCTACCGCCAAGCAATAATGTGCAAACATTACTGTGTTCCGGTTTGAAGGGCAATGTTTCCAGAGAAATTACAGGGCTTAGAGATATAAGATCTTAGATCTCTGGGTGACGAGCGCAGTGCAGTGCTAGGTAATGATTTGGAGTCTTCATGTTCCAATAGCTGCGTGTCACTGTGCTGTTATGTGTCAGGCATGTTGCTTACCATCAGGCACATGTCCTGATCGTCTCGTCACTCTTTATTTATAAAAAAAAAAAACATATTTTGTATTTGGAGAAGAAAAGAAAAATGGGAGGGAGTATGGTACATTTATTACCTTATTCTAATGCTAAATCTATTCCTAAGTCACCCCCTCCCGGCTCAGAGCTTTTTCACTGGCTAGTCTTACCATCTAAAGTAGAACTCAAAAAAAATTATAATATGCTTATATATACAACTAGATGTCCGCCCCGGCTTCGCCCGTGGTACATATACCTATAGCACTCATCGGGATCCCGTACATATCCAACGGTGAAAGAATGACTGAAATCGGTTCAATACTTCCTGAGAATATCGCTTTCAAACAAAAAACCTCTTCAGCTACCTGCTACGCCACCTGTCGGAAATTTGTCGTACCAACTCAGATTTAGAAACAAAAAAGGTTTATAGTCAAGAGGTATGTAATCTGTGATATTCAATGACGCAATCTTAGACACATGCAGTCATGTGTCCTGTCAAAGCTCGAAACGTACGAAATCTCTCAAAAAATTTTTTCCCGATTCTGTTACATTCTTGATTCTTGCTCCGCTTCTATTAATAGTAGCGTAATGTTCTATAGCCTATAGCCTTCCTCGATAAATGGACTATCCAATAAAAAAAGAATCTTCCAATTCGGACCAGTACTTCCCGAGGTCCTAGCGTTCAAACAAAGAAACAAACAAGGTCTTAGCTTTATAATCGTAGCACTCATCAAACGGTGAAAACTGAAAAATTCCTGAGAAAATTTCAAAAACTCTTACCAACACAGATTTAGAAAAAAAAATAGCAAAGGTTTAATCTAATATTAAAATTGACACATCGTGTCAGGGGAAGATTTTTTCATGCTCCGCTTCGATTAATAGTAGAGTTATTTTCTATAGCCTAAAGCCTTCCTCGATAAATGGACTATCCGAAAAGAATCTTTCAATTCGGACCAGTACTTTGAGATCCTAGCGTTCAAGCAAACAAACAAACAAACAAACAAACAAACAAACAAACGATTTAGTATAGATATATAAAATTTCGTTGCCAAACTCCTCCGAAACGGCTTGACCGATTTTGATGAAATTTTTGTGCTTATCCGGTATCTATGAGAATCGGTCAACATCTATTTTTCATCCCCCTAAATGTTAAGGGTAGTCCACCTCAAAAATTTTATTTTTATTTTTTAGACAACATTTTTAATTTCTATTTTTTTATGATACAACATACAAAAATACATACAATCCTCAATTTTCACCCTTCTACGATCAACCCTTATTTTTTGATAGCCATTTTAGTCATTTAATCATTTTTCATCCCCGGTCGTTAACTGACCAATCGTCATTTAATTAGTTATCCCCGCCAGATGTCTACGGGTGTCACTTCTGACCCAGTAGACAGCACGATAATTTGGGAATCAAAAGTAGCCTATAGTTTATATATAGACTGAACACGCTAATCTCGGGACCTACTGGAACACCGTTCTTTCATATGTTCGTAATCCTTGAACGCTGTAGGTTATATATATGTACCACGGGCGAAGCCCGGGCGGGCCGCTAGTCTAATATATAAAATTCTCGTGTCACAGTTTTCGTTGCCATACTCCTCCGAAACGGCTTGATCGATTTTGATGAAATTTTTTGTGCTTATCCGGTATCTATGAGAATCGGCCAACATCTATTTTTCATCCCCCTAAATGTTAGGGGTAGTCCACCCCAAAATATTTTATTTTATTTTTTAGACAAAAATTTTAATTACTATTTTTTTATGATACAACATACAAAAATACATACAATTTTCAATTTTCACCCTTCTACGATCAACCCTTATTTTATTAGGAAATTATTTATATGGCAAAACAACGTTTGCCGGGTCAGCTAGTCTAATATATAAAATTCTCGTGTCACAGTTTTCGTTGCCATACTCCTCCGAAACGGCTTGACCGATTTTGATGAAATTTTTTGTGCTTATCCGGTATTTATGAGAATCGGCCAACATCTATTTTTCATCCCTCTAAATGTTAGGGGTAGTCCACCCCTAATTTTTTTTTTGTTATTTTTTAGACAAAATTTTTAATTTCTATTTTTTTATGATACAACATACAAAAATACATACAATACATAATTTTCACCCTTCTACGATCAACCCTTATTTTTTAATAGCCAGTTTAGTAATTTAACCATTTTTCATCCCCGGTCGTTTACTGACCAATCGTCATTTAATTAGTTATCCCCGCCAGTTGTCTACAGGTGTCACTTCTGACCCAGTAGACAGCACGATAATTTGGGGATCAAAAGTAGCCTATAGCTTATATATAAATTGAACTACTGGACCGATTTAAAAAATCGTTCACCGTTCTTTCATATGTTCGTAATCCTTGAACGCTGTAGGTTATATAATTATATGTACCACGGGCGAAGCCGGGGCGGGCCGCTAGTATTAGTATAGATATAGATTTACACGTCAATTAATGAATTAAAAACAAAAGAAAGAGCATAGTACATTTTCAAAGTTTGAAATGAACATTTCACTGTACGAAAACTGTCAAGCATTACATAATATGTTTTTATTACTATGTGTCTTCCTATCTTCCTTAATTGTTTGTATTATTTAAATAGTGTGAATAATTACGAAGTTTCATTAATTCAATTATCAATATGATTAATTAACAAAAACCAACAAGAAACATAGTTAATGAAACTCCTGGCTAATTCACCACTCAAATAAAAAAAAACAGTTATTTTGTTACCCGCCATATCCTAGAACCAAGAGGCATGCTAGCCTAAAGTTTATAAATTTTAATTTTTTTAATTTAGTTATCTGATTTGCTCAGTAGGTACTAGCTTAAATTCATGGTATGTGTGAAAGTTCAAATAAAACAAATTATTTTGTCTAGCGGACATAACTTGTTGTTTGAAAAAATGTTAACAAATATGTAGAGATATAGATTTCGGATGACGAGCGCAGTGCAGTGCTAGGTGATGATTTGGACTCTTCATGTTCCAATAGCTGCCTGTCGCTGTGCTGTTATGGACAGGTACGTTGCTTACCAACAGGCTCATGTCCTCCTCGTCTTGTCACTTTTTTTTTTACGAAAAACGGGCTGTTCTTATACCTATAATCTAAATCTCGGAAACGACTCGAACAATTTTCATGAAATTATGTATGCAGGGGGTTCAGGGACGATAACTTTCTATGAGCGTTTTTAGATAATGAAAAACTGTAACATTAACATCAGAATACAAAGGTAAATTTCGTAATGTTGCGCGACAGATCAGGCGGGATGTTGGGCGGTCATGAAATAGTAGATCGGGGTTCGACACCAGACAGCTTCTCATTTTTTTTAAGGTCCGTTTTTTTTAGAATGTCTATTACTGGAAGCCCTTTATCTGTAGGTATCTAAGTATACTCAGTGTTTAAACCGAGCCAAGCTCGGTCACCCAGGTACTAACTCTTTATATACGAGTACTTTCATGAAGCATAATTTATGTAGGTAAGTATATCAATGTAATTTTAGTTAGGTCTTTTAAAGCCAATAACGCCAAAACGGCGGTGCTTTTACAAGGAGAAATACACGACATACATAACTAATTATTTACTTACCTTTTTTGTTCCTGGGAAAATTATTTACAAATTCTACTCGTACCTTCTCCGAGGGCAAGTAGGGTGGATATGTGGGACCCTCTATGGGATGATAAAGCCTACTACTACTAGTCGGAATAGCCAAATAAACACCAGTTCACTTAACTTGTGAACTCGTTAATGATTGAAAATCATAATAATATGTAAAACCAAAACGATACGAGATATCAAAATATTTCAATCACTTCAATAAGCATACCATTTATTCTTGAACAGCTGTGTTTGGATTGTCATTGGAGACTAAAACCATAGATCCATGAGAGATGGACAGGTGGAGGCGCCAGATGTTTGCGAAGGCCCTCGCTGGCAGCCCACCAGCCGACGGGCTCGCCGCTGTAGCCCCGGCCTCAGCCTCCGGTATATTTCCGTAGTCCGCGTCACCGTTTTCCACTGCACTCGTTACGTTGCTGCTTGCGTTGCTCTACTCAAACCACTTGGCCACAGATGCGTTTGTTGCGTCATAAATAGTTGTCACTGCACTAATTAAAGTGGTGACTCGTCTAGTGTGGGTGTCGTCTAGGTTTGGACACCTGTTTTTAGAGCATGCCCATGCAACGGTTTCTACTCTAATCTGTCATAATGATAGGAGGATTCGATATTTTTAAACTTTTTACTAAGACATTCGTTTGAAGACAGTATGAATCACTGCCTAAGTTTTTTCTCCATTGGTTCTTAGGTGTAAGGAAAACCTTAATAGTTAGGTATAACACTGAAATTATTAGGAATTTCGTACTTTTTTTTTAACTATAACAAAAATTACAAAAGCAGCCAATTCAGAGAAGTTTGTATTTCATATTAAATTTGTTAAAATTCTATCGATATTGGTACAAAACTCTTGGAGGAAGAGCCCGTCTCGCTCTTAGCCTGATTATTGATATTAGTTTCTACTGACGCCTTTGCTATATAAATGTCTTAGACTGACATTACATGGGTAGAAACTTGTAAATCGATCTGAAAAAATCTTGATCTGCATGGGTTGTAGATGACTTTATTACTTTGCCTATAAAAACACTATTGTAATGGTTATTCAAAAAGCCATTATGAAATGTCGTGAAAACTTTTTCCTTTTATTTTCCGATCGTATCAGCTATGGGAAGAAAGCCACGGTGGGCTCAAACGGAAACCGTCCGCGCTTATTTCTCAACAAAGACTGTCTTTTACGACCCCTTTGTTTTAAAACTTCTGAGCATGGGGAAGCTGAGATGCCGACAAAGTACGCTCCAACGTTCGTAAACGGTCGAGAGAACCGAGAGCGACGATTGTAAATACTTAGAAAAGTTTTTTTGCACGCTTGCGGTTGGTATTTAACCTAGTTTCAGAAAAATCCCGTTCAATATTGAAGCGAGTAGGTACGAGTCAGTCGACGTTTTGTAAAAAGAAGAATATTTGTAAGGTAATTAATGATCGTGACATGTTGAACACATATCTAAATAAATTTGTTTATTTTTATAAACGAACTAGCAGTGCTCCGCGGTTTCACCCGCGTAGCACCTGATCCTCGGGATAAAAGCAGCCTAGGTTACTTCTAATACCTCCAAGAATATGAGTAGTTATAAAGTTTCATGATGATCTGTAAAGTAGTTTTCACATGTAACCATAACAAACAGATTTGCTTTCGTGTTTATAATATTAGTAGGATAAAGTACCTAACTAATCAAAATAATGTAGTATAAGTATAATATAAGTGACCCTGTTTGATGGTTTACCATTGTGTTGCTCTGTTGCAGCAAACAGTATCTATCTATTAGTGTTTGCAACTTCTCACCTATGTAATTAAAGTAGTTTAAATCCAAAAGATACCTACCACTTATTATATTAGAAATTTACAAAAAAAGATGAAACAGAACATAAAGTGTGATCATGAAGTGGGTTTGAATATGAAGTCCGAATGAGGTGTTTTCATATATCAGTCTAAGATATTTCTTAATTTTGCCATAGGTGGCACTAAAGTTTCATTTTGTTATCAGATTACACACCTCAAATTCTCTAACAGAACGAAATAATTGACGAAATTAAGAACTTTGACAGAATCTTTGGCAGTCAAATCTGAACAAGTCACATTGTGTTTCGGCGAAGCCACCGCAAAAATGTTTTGGCAGAGTTCTATGGGGGTTTATAAATTTACAAATCTGTACGAAAACACAGATACGAAAGCAAAGGTACGTTTAAAAATAATTTACCATGTAGGATTGATGATTTCGCTTCATCATATAACCCATCATTCTTATTTAAACCCCGAGTATTTCGAGGGTATACTGATAATGGTAAGCCGTATTCCAGATTCGTTTGCTAATATTATTTACACACACATTACTTTTGATTATAAAGATCATTGCTATGATAGAATCGAAAAGCTTCTGTTTGATAAAGCCAGCTGTCTAAATTTCTGCACTATTTATCTAGGGGTTCACAGAAAGAATAGAATTGAGACTATTCATCCACATAAGAATTAACTTAGCTATAGGATGATACCGAAACTATAAATGTAGATAGTGAAAATTACTATTTTAGACGTTTTCCCATTATGAATAATAATTTTGTAAATAAGCAGGAGTTTTTCAAGATTTCAGATTTATTTATAAAACAAAAGTTATTTGTGTTGGTGTTTGCAACTTCTCACTATCGGATTTGTGTCACGGTTATGCTTAACCCTGTTTATTGAAGAATGTGACAGGAACTACGGGGCAGCTGGCCGCCTGCCAGCCTCGACTCGGCGTACTTCCGACGATGCTTCCCCATATTTCTCCAGTACGTACTTGAGAGTCGCTTCTTTGATTTGTGAAAATAAACTATCTGATATTCAGTAATGAGAACATCCTCAGGACTTAGGTAATTACTGGTTTTGTTTGCAGACATACTGAAAGTTGTTTTGATCACGGAGAGGTCAATCAGCATTTAGCAGGTTTAAAGCTGGCCATAAATATCTAAAATAATCCATAATATCCATAATATATCAAACAGATGTTTTAATATTTTTATTAGTTGAACGATTTATGGGCACATGAATCAACCACCGCATTAAAGTAAATTTAGAAACTTAAAATTAAATGTATGTATGTTTTGATTTGAAAAATGTACAGATCCCACAATATCCGGTTTGCTGAAAACACAGGAAATCCCAAAGCGCCAAGGTACTTTTTTAAATAAATTTTCATGAGCTACATATATAGCTACGTAGAGTATTATGCGGTTACGAAAAATATATTTTTATATTTACTTTTAATTAACATGTAAAAACATTTCAGACTTGGGATTTATTTCTACAAAATAACTTTTTTTTTGATAAATGGTGGAGCGAGCCCGGAATCGCTCCACTAGTAGGATAAAGACGAGTATCTTGTATTTGATAATACTTACTAGTAGGTATATACTCGTATATGTATATAGTGAACAACAGTGATACCTTAAAACAACGGCTTAAAAATACAAACTACATACTAGATCGGGGCAGTTTCTATCTTATTATCTTGGTATACCATTGTTATAATAAATATTTTCTAATTTAGTTTAAGCAAAATGACACGAGTTTCACCAGAACAAAATATCGTTTCCTGGCTGTAGCGAAGATGCCTAAAAGTAAAGAGAAAACCAAAAGTATAGCTAACCCTACAGCAAAACATATAAAACAATTTTAGGAAGGTAAATTCTAGAAATATTCCAAGATCCCATGACTGTCAGACCTTCGTTATTTTTAAAAAAACTTTAAAAAAAAGTTTTTCTATACAATACGTTCCCAACACAATATAAATCGGGTATAGTACCCGAATACAAAGTATGGCTCGCAGTGGTTTTGGCAGGTATCCTTGAAGATGTATAAAATATACAAATAAAATATATACACTTAAGTAATAGTACAAACTTATTTTTAACCTTAATATTCGAAATGAGTGAACATTGGTAAGTAATTTTAGTTTTTAACTCGCTAATCAAAGTTTTAATCTATGACTTGCAGAAAACTTATCTAGAGTTGCGAGAATTAAATTGGTTGGTCTATTCACTATTCACACGGGTATTTCAAGAAACAATAAACCATTTTAATGTATAAACAGTGTTGATTGTAACGAGCGTTTACCTACTCGTAGACAACAGATAATTGAGATGTCGGAAACAATACGTAGGTATAGAATATCTAGGCCTAGGTGGTATTTGGAACGATTATTTTCACTGATATAATCCTTGATGACAATGACTATCATTATTGTATGCTACGAATATGTCTTCTGAATCAAAAAAAGAAATGTTAAATAATATTTTAAATTTTTAAATAAATGTTAGTTTGGATTTAGCGACAAACATGTTTCAAGACATTGTGAAAATCTGATTATGAGAATACCTGCTGTAATTTATTCCCTCAATAGAATTTGGATATCACGAGCGGAAATAAACGTGGTTTTTGCTTTTCATACCTTCGTATGAAGGGCGAAAGCTACGAATGTTCATGAATCGCTTTATACACTTTATTGAACGCCAATTACAATGAATTTACCATTACCACTCATCAAATTCTCAGACACTTAATTAAAGCTGAAAAGGTAAGAAAGTAGGTACTAATCTACTGGGTTTATATTGATATAATATGTATGTATAATGGAGTAGGATCTCTATCAATCTCTATCTGAAGTTGCTAAGAAATAGTTCTAGAAAAAAAACATTTCAATGAAAACTCAAGAAAACGTGCTAGCTCAAAGAACGGCGTTGGAAAATGTGTTTGCGAAACGAATCCTGAGCTTCCGGTCGCATAACATAAATTTAGAAGACATTCACACTGACCATCGTAACATGTTATAAATATTTACACTTGTCAAGGCCGCCTCTATTAGTATCGGATTAACCGCGAGTTGGTTTATTTCGCTCCCAGTTACATGGATGAGCGGAAAGCTCAGGCCTTGTACCATGAGTTTATATCGTAAGACAATCCACACTACATTTTTGTGCATCGCGATTGAAGATCGTTCTGCGGGGTGATAGGGCTCACATTCGCAGTACACAAATGTTAGACGTCATTTGAATGGAACAAGCGTGGCAATAAGAGCACATGGTACAGGCCCTGGTTCGATCGTTCTCAGAAATCACGCGCAGCGTCACAACACCGCAGGAAGGATACCGATGTTGTGTTTATAAAGCCGGGAGCTGGAGTGATCGATCTGCTTTGATCTGGCGCGTGTGGACCACTTTATAGTCTCCACCTCTCACTTAACTGGCGGTGTCGTCCGAATCCGGAGCGACAAATGATCTCTCGCTGCTCGGAGATAGCCATTAGCGTCGCATTAACTCATGTGTTGGAATTACTTTCAACTGCCATACATTTGTAAAAAATATTTCACGCTCATTTCACTACTATTAACTATTAGATATCAAAGGTACAGATAAATCTTAATTATAATCAAACAAGAATGCTATGATTCATTTTCCGGATACATATTTTTAAATATCGAAAAGAAAAGTCCACCACGAAATAGTAAATAGCTGAACGTTACGTCAGATGACAGACATTGGCGCCAGAAATTCACATTCAATATAAAAATATGTAGAAGGAAATATCATTCATTGAATTATAGTGGATTACAAATTTTGGCATGACTATAATTAAATTTATCAATTGCTTTCTGACTCTGGATTTTTTCGTAACGGATTCTGGAGCTTGTATAACAGTCACATAACAAGCATCAGCTATACTTGTCGTACTATGGGCACTGTGCACTGGATGTTTTTTTAAATATAATGAAGTACCTATATATAATATAGAACGAGCATGACATGCGCTTTACGCTTTATAGTAAGTAGTACTGCCTATTACAATAAATAGCTGTACTTGGCGTCTGAGCGCTGTCCACTGAGCTTTTTTAAAAATAGTCAGTGGGCCACTGATTGTATGTAGCACACCTGCCCATTAAAACACAGTGCCACGAAGCTATTTGAACGTGAAGAATCCAAATTGCTACCTAGTACTGCACTGCGCTCGTCACTCAGAGGTTTGTGATGATTTATCCCATTGTGATTTCTCTGTAAAAAATTGTCCTTTAAACTGGAACATTACTGCTGCTGGTAGGATAGCTAACTGGCAAAGGTATGGTACCTACTTGCTAGGCCAGAAGAAAGAACATAGAAGCCAGAAATTAATAGACGATGAATCAGATGACATATGATATGATACAACCGATTAAAAGCTAAAAATTAAAAAAGAAGAAGAAGACTATCAGCTGACTATTATTATCATTGTATAATTTCAGACCAATAGAAACTGTGTTGCCAGACATATTGCATGCCTCTAGAAGAAGAGGCCAGTTTGTATGGGTCAACTATTAAAATGTTTTGTATCACCTTATCTTACCTGCAAACAGCAATAAAGATTTTGTATTTGTATTTTAGGCGGATTCTGCAAAGAGTTATATCACTACGTTTGTCACAATCTTTATATCTTTAGATTAGTGTGACAGTAGATCGAATAAAACGTGGCCACAAAAGTTTGATATCTAGAATGTGGATCACGATGATTCCTAAAGCCGTTCGAAGGTGTAATTAGAATAATTTATTTTTATTTCAAATGGTCGTCACAAGACAATGGGCGCATTGCAACGGCTGCTCGGCAATATGTCGTAAATTGGTAGGATACGTCGTAAAGCCGCCATTATCGACGGCCGTTAAATTTGCTAGTTTACGTATACGGGCCGGTATGGTGACGGCGTGGGCATGTGCCACGTGCTTGTGGTCATGCCACTACAAAACTATGATTTTAGGATTAACTGAAAGTTGTATTCATATTAAAATACTGGACATAACTTTTGACCGGCCTCGTGGCTTAGTGAGTAGTAACTCTGCCTGCAAAGCCGAGGGTCGTGGGTTCGATTCCCACCCAGTGTAAATATTTGTGTGATGAATTCAAACATTTGTACTGTGTCTGGGTGTTTCTATGTATAATAAGTATGTATTTACAACTATATAAGTATTATATCAGCTATGTGGCCGCCATATTACAAGCTTTGCTTAGTTTGGGGTCAGATGGTGTTGTGTGAGAATTGTCCACCAATATTTATTATTATTTATTAACTTGGACTGTTTAAAAAGCCGACCGACAGCGTATTGACGTGGTGGTACAATTATGATTTTTGTACGGCACTGTGAAATAATGTATTAGAAGAGGTATTGAAACTATAAAAAATATAAATTTTAAAATTCTTACTGTTAGTTTGTGAAAAAAAATCATCATTTTCCGACGATTTACAGAGTAAGTTTGGTCATTTGATTATGTTCGGCTTTGGTTCCATACAGTTTATAATATACAAGTTGAGTGAAAGCAGAAATTTGGAGAAGGTACTTTGATGTGATATTAAATGTATGAAAGATCTTCAGTAAACAGGATATTTAGAAAATGCAAGGGCTGATTTATGTCAGTTAGTTAATTCGATAATAATCGAATTAACAAAAATAAATTCAACCTTTAAGAAACAAAGCCTTTTGTGTTTTCTCATTATTACCCTTTCGTGTCATTGAACTCGAGTTCTTGTGTGAATTCGAGTGGAATTTTATGTTTTAAGGGAAACCCGACTTATTTTCATGCAGAGTCCCTAAGCTAATCTGCATTCATAAGCGGGTAGATTTCCAAGGAAAATTGCGCTCATATTTAGCTTAGTTTATTTACGAGTTACGGCCGGATGGCGTAAAATCTATTTTATGGAGTTGTAAACATTGATAAGCAGCTTATTGGAATTTTATAGGAGTGTTTATTTTGAAAATGGTATTTAGCTTAGCTCATTTTTAGGAGACAATAACAAACAGGGGTTTTACAGTAAAAACTTCAAATTGAGGCGTTCAGCGAAAAGTTTCTAATTTCGTATTGGTTTTTCCGTGTTCACATAAAACATAGGTATTTAATGGCCGCTGGAAGTGTGTTTTATGAAGATCATGATAGTTTTAACAACACAAGTCATTTTTTATTTTGAAATTTAGAATGTAGAATTTAGAATATGAGTATAACATGCGTGTGATGAAATTCCACACGCCTGCTTATTAAATTACAATGCTACGCTGCTGTTTGAACATGAAAAATCCAAATCACTACCCAGTAAGTACCTACTGCATTGCGCGCCGCGCCGCGCCACCGAGAGATCTACTTAAGATATTTTTTATCCCTGTAATATATGTGGAAACATTTTCCTGAAAACCGCAACATAGTACACATGTTTGCACGCTTCTGCTGGCGGCAGAATATCCGGCAAAGATACTTGGTGGTACTTACCCAGCGCACTCTACAAAGAGTTCTACCCCGTACGTAAACTAATTCGCGTGAAACGATTCGGAACAAATTACAAGAATGTGCAAACGGTACAACAGCACTTTGAAAAGCAATTATGCACCACTTCCTGTTTATAACAGCTGCTCGAGTCGCAAGGAAAGTTTTGGGATCAGTGCTAATGTACCAGAGTAATGAGTTCAATCAACCACACAAATATCTTGTATCGCGCCATTGTTACCTACATTTGACAATGCTTAATTTTCAGATGCGTAAATTTATCATTACCTTATTGAGGGTCCCATTTAATAATTTATAAAATAAAGGCCAAGATATTTAGTGATTTTATTTGAAGAATATCGTATAGGTTTTTGTCAATATTGTGAAAAATAGAGCTCTATGACCTATTGTACAACAATGATACAAGCCATATCTATAATTATGTACCCACTAATACCGACTTCCCTAAATATCGTCAGTAGAAAAATTCTTTGAAAAGCTCCCCGGTATAACAAAAGGTTGTCAAAATTTATTAGCGCTAAAATAACTTTGCATTTGATTGTACACGTGCCAGATGACTCGCGATCGCACCAACAGCTGCTTCAGTAAAAATATCTCCTTCATACATATTGAACTGTAGTGATAGCTGTTGTATAGAGTAGTGCGCTAATGCCGATACTACTTCGCATTCGGACAAATAGATAGGTCAATGTCTCGAGCTAGATCGAGCGCTGGCCACGCGTTCCCTTCTGATTATGATCGCACGTAATTAAATTAGATTACGTAGGTCATTCCAGCCGTTACGATAGCTATTAACATTCATATTTATTATCCCGTATGGCATCAATATATACTATAGTATGTTGGACTAGGTCGGATCTGCACATTCTGGGTCAGTGAATAGGCCAAATCATTTTCATAAGTGTTTACGCAATTTAAACCGAGCTTAATCACAAACGCTTCACGTAGTAGCTCTAATCAGTGCGAAATAAAAAAAGTCTGGAAGTTGTTACCGATTAGTGGCGGAATCGGAACCGGCACGCACATTGCGCATACGCAATATATGACGGAATTGCTATATCGAACGTTAGTATGATATGCCATAGCCCTGTATCAAGGCGATGCTGAAAATACTCTTCTTGACCTACGTTGCCGGCGCCACACCGCCACGTATTTAGCCGGCCGAATTGTGTCGTAAGCGTGTCGATGGCCTTATTAATTATCTGTCATACAAACACGATGAGTAGGTATTAATAGAGGAAGCGCTAATAAAACAAAATTTCTGGGAAACAACAACAGCTCGCGGTGTGATTGAGGCAACGGGCACATACCTTCGTCATATCCACGTCAAAAATGCAAACAATTTCGGGGAAAGGCCCAAATTAAATAGTTGCATGCTGTGCCAGAAAATTTGGCAAGAGAAAATGGTTCGTTGGAATTTTCCTTACACAGATATTTCGACGATATTAATAGCGGAGATAATGTGATAAGTGTTATTATTATGAGGAGGCGCAACTGTACACAGTTGTTACGAGTATTGCAAAAATAATTCTTATGAATGTAGTTATTGTTTGTAGGTAATAGGTATATATTTTATGGCAAGAGTTTTGAATGTTCATGTAATACAGTGATGCAGAATTTTAGCACGGAAAAGAATGTAGTTACTTTATTTTAGTTTCAAGACTCGTAGACACATTAGGTCGCGGTACATATCGGATACGACTAGCACACGACTTGAATAAGAGGACTGGACCACTCTAAGAGAGATGTATGCTCAACATTGCCTGAAAACAAACACATAATGATGATAATGATGAGGAACTTTTTATTTGAAAATATTCAAAGTATTAATTTTGCACTCCAAAGTTGATTTCAATATTCACACGTTAAAAACTCTTTGATCTCACACCGCATCACATAAATTTAGCTCATCCGAAAACAACCACATAATAACTCCGGATACAGATAACTAAAACACGAGTCATAAAAAAATCAAAACTAATACACATATAAATCCTTACCACTCCATTTGATTGCGGTCGCTGAGAACAACCTGACGTAACGTGAATCAACAGTTTGCTGCCTACATTATTATATCGTTGAATTATTGCTTCACGCGGTGCGTAAACGAATTAAAATGCTAGCCATTACACACAACATACCAACACAAAAAGTCGTGATCGTAGTGAGAACCACCCACCCCTCATGCACACGCAACGCGGTCGCACTAGGACGCTTGTTTATTTCCCCCACGGGATTGCCCCCTCCTGCATAAGCCTTTGTTGCAGAGAAACCTCCATTCGCTTTATTCGCCGTTTCTGTAAAGCTTTCTAACTCGAATTAGGGACGTAATGTGTGTTCGGGCAGCGTTTACGAGCTTTTACGTCAACGGAACATTCGTAATCAACTTTTTGAATGTTTTTATATTCGTCGATATGTAGAATGAACATCAAAGTGAGTCATTTGTATGTAAAATGTCGTATTTCGTCGTAATGGTTGGAGGATAGTCGGGGATTGTTTTGGCTGCGATGCGGAGGTGCGTAGTACGCGTGTAGCACTGTGAAGCTGTTAGCACGCGTCGGAGACAAAGCGTCCACTTGCCGACCGATGCCAAATACTCCTCGCGCTAAAACTGGCTCGACACGTCACCTGCGAGTCGCGGTACTCTCGCGAACTGTCACGCATCCCACTGTTATTTCCATTATTTCTTAATTACCCGTGTATTTATCTGTGTCAAGTGGGGACATCGGACAATGTGTTTATCCAACAGTAATTTAGCACCCGAGCGCGTGTCTTGAGTCAAAAGCTTGGCAAACCGTTTTCGTAAATCAATCTTTTTGAGTGAATTATATCAAGGGTTTACGTTAGAAAATTGTCATGAGGACTACATAGTACTTTAAGGACCCAGTTAGTACCAGCCCAATTATAAATGTGTTGAAAGGTAGGTAGTAGGTTATATCTGTATTCCAAAAGTACATCCGAGAAGCGAATATTTTTTTCAGATTATTGTTATTTTCTATGGATAATTCATCTGTTGCTACAAAGCAAGTCACCTCATGTGCGTGTTCACAACATGTGTGAATTCCCATAGCACAGCTGCTACGTACCAATTATACGCAATATTTGTAATATGATAAACAATTTTCAGTAAAACGTTCTTTCAGTAGCAATTTCATTCAGAAAAGTATGTATCTTCAAGGTTGGTATTTTTTCAACAAATTATGGTCTCATGTGACTCAGGGTTTTCTCTCAAAAGGAGATAATCAATGCCATAGTGCACTACGCGGGCCAAGTGTGAGTTGCATGGTGCACGACACAGGCCGTCAAAATATGTCTTTCTTGGAATATGTCGGTTTCTTCACGACGTTTTTCTTTATAACGTAATTATTCACAGAAAAATGTTCAGAGGTGTGGACTGGGTGCGAACTTATCATTGTACGCTTCCGAAATCGAACTTTCACGTCACTGGGCCACCACGATTTTTGGTGACATTTAATATAATATCTATAGTTTTGTATAAAATAATATCGCGTTAGTTATGTCATTTATGACTCAGGAACGGTTGAACCAATTTTAAATGATGTTTGTGTTTTTGAATTTGTCTTTGCCCGGAATAGAATAAGCACAAAAATATGATATTTATCAATAAAAAAACAGTCGTAACGTTAGTCTAGCCATCAAAATCCTAAATCTGCTCAGTTGTTGCTTCATACGCGGAACGAAGTTCGCTGAGTCAACTAGTTATAGACTGCAGGCCCGTGAACAAAATTTATGGGTCATATGATACAGCAGGAGACCTATGTAGGATGATGGAAGGGTATAAAGTAATAAGATTGAGCACTATGCCGTCACTTGTAAGCTGTCCAACTGAGTGCAGTTGAAGAGGGGGGGTTCTAAACCTCGATCATTTCTCCTTGTCGCATGATTTTTGTACAGCATTGCGAAATAATGTATTAGAAGAGGTATTGAAACTGTATGGAACCAAAGCCGAACACAATCAAATGACCAAACTTACTCTGTAAATCGTCGGAAAATCATGAATTTTTTTCACAAACTAACCATTAAAATTTTATAATTTATATTTTTTACAGTTTCAATACCTCTTCTAATCTATTATTTCACAACGTCGTACAAAAATCATGCGGTAAGGCGAAATGATCGAGGTTTAGAACCCCCCCTCTTCAACAGCACTCAGTTGGACAGCTTACAAGTGACAGCATAGTGCTCAATGTTATTACTTTATACCCTTCCATCATCCTACATAGGTCTCCTGCTGTATCATATGACCCATAAATTTTGTTCACGGGCCTGCAGTCTATAACTAGTTGACTCAGCGAACTTCGTTCCGCGTATGAAGCAACAACTGAGCAGATTTAGGATTTTGATGGCTAGACTAACGTTAGGACTGTTTTTTTATTGATAAATATCATATTTTTGTGCTTTATACCCTTCTATGATCCTACATAGGTCTCCTGCTGTATCAGATGACCCATAAATTTTGTTCACGGGCCTGCAGTCTATTAATGACATGTTAAATAGTTTTATAAAGGAATGTGTATATTTGTAATTCTTTTGCGTAAATGTAATTCCCAGAGAATGTTAAATTTTCGTAGCATAGTTTGAATTTTTATTAGGTAATTGGATACTCTTTAACAATGATTTTCATTGCATGGGGTCTACCAAACGATATGTATAGAACTATATCATATCATAATCACCATGCGCAGTTTTTTAACCGACTTAAAAAAGGAGGTTTCTCAAATCGACCGTATGTATGTTTTTTATCTCAATGCTGGCCTTATCTATCTCTTTCTTTGCCTGTGGAAGATCACTAATTTTAAATTTTGTTACAGTCATAGGCATGAGAGTTCAAGTTTATAGTAAGTTAATTTACCTTATAAAATGAATACGTGCTGTTGTAATGCCAAGAATACAATAACATTATCTTTGCGATAAAAACAATTACATTAAACCTCCAATATAAATGCAGCATGAGTAGGTAGAACTCTAGTTCTATTACCGGGCAAATTCGGCCGGCCTGTATAATGCGCACGGCTCCGTAAAGGGACAGATAAACATACCGTAATTGCTGTCGTTAAATTCCTCCACTCCTTCTAATTCAGCCGTTTAATGTTCCAGAAAATATTTCCCATTAAAAGATAAACTCAACCAACATTTATTAGCAAGTTTTCATTCAAACTAACAACAAAATTCAGATCTTTTTGAAGACTCTACCTTACGAAGAATGAACGAATAATATCGATACCTCCAAGGAACATTTCGCCAGCTCAAAAGCCATACATAGGTATACGAAGTATAGAGATAAATTATGCTGTTGTAAGTTATGACATTACATAAATAATATTTATAATAAATAACACTGGCGATACAACCTGGCTTAGCCCGTAGCACATATAAAATATAGCATATAGCGCTCAGGAACAACGTACATATTCAACGGTAAAAAAAAACAGTTCAGTAGTTCCTGAGATTAACGCGTTCAAACTATTCTTCGGCTTTATAATGATAGTATAGATTATTTTTAATACAGAGGGGACGAGACGAACAGGACATGCACCTGATGGTAACCAACATGCCTGCCACATAACAACACAGTGACACGGAGTTATTGGAACATGAAGAGTCAAATTAATTACCTAGCACTGCACTGCGCTTGTCACCCAATATAGATAAACAATAATTACTTCTTCTTTTTCTTGATCGTGCCCTCGTTACTGAGGGTCGTGACTACCATCGACGTCCTTGACCACCTTCGTCCAGGCACTCCAGTCTTGAGCCATCCGTAAGCAAGTTTGGATGTTTGTCCTTGCTGAGGCCTTGATAGTGTCTATCCACCGGGATGGTGCTTTGCCTTTACCTCTCTTCCCCTTCCACGCAACCGATCATTATTAGCTTTACTTAGCTTTCTTGTCGTCTAGCCACGTGTCCGAAAAATTGAAGTGTCCGCCGAGCGCAGAGGACGGAGAGTCTCGTAGTGATCTTCAGCTGGTTCAGGATTGATGCGTTTGTGCGTTTATTTTCAATAATTACTTACTACATTGTTAAACTTACTTTACAGAATTGAGGTTGAGAATGGTATGTTTGTGGCAGAATGTGGGAACTCGCAGATACGCAGAACATTGTACGGAGCGGCCGTGGGGTGGTTCAATTACTGGGAATCGATTAGTGCCTGAAATACGAGCATTCGTAATTGGCACTCTATCGCTGCTCATTATATCCTCATTATTCCGTACAATAAATGACTCTGTTGATACTTATCTACGCATAATTGTTGTCGGCTATTAAAATTATATTTATTTCCGATGAGAGATTGTAAATAATTATTGGATATGTCTCATACAAGTCCGTCTAGCCCCAAACTATGCAAAGCTTGTATTATGAGAGCCAGATAGCATATACAGGGGGATCGGTACAGGACCCGCCATAGCAAAATCACGTATAGAGGAGGTCATATGCTACCTAATGAAGGTTACTTTCTCTAATCAAAGTTTTATAGTTTAGGAGATAGGTTAATTTTTAAACTTTTTTAAGATTTTCCCGAAATTTTACCTTAAAGCTGCTATAACTTTTTATTTATTTAAAGTTCTACTGATTTTTTTTTGTCAGCACAGATAAATGTTTGATCAAACTACGTCGGAACTTTGCTCACCACAAGGACTAATAAAAAAGATATTACGCTTAAAAAAGGAGAAATTACCGAAAGTGAAAACTTTAAGATCAATATTTTTTTAATAATTATAAAACCACTAAGGTCCAATAATTTATTATACTCTAAATAACTTCTCTAGTTCATCATCTATCCAACGGTACCAAAATTTTACAAAAGATGATATTTAGATAGTAATTGATAGGATTAATAAAACAACTGCTTAATGGTACATTATTTATTGAAGGTTATCTTTTACAAATTCACATAAAATTTGTAATTAGGAAAAGATATCGGGCATTGAAAGGACATCGTTATTTTAGATTCTGTTCGAATTGCTGTCCGCGTAGGTTTTTAATTACTTAAAAATAAATGTAATCTTAATGTTTAAATTTTCGGTAATTTTCCTTTTTCATGCGTAATATCTTTTTGTTTAGTGCTTGTGTGAGCGGAGTTCCGACGTAGTTTGATCAAACATTTATCTGTGCTGACAAAAAAAACAGTAGAACTTTAAATAAATAAAAAAGTTATAGCACCTTTAAGGTAAAATTACGGTAAAATCTTAAAAAAGTTTAAAAATTAACCTATCTCCTAAACTATAAAACTTTGGTTAGAGAAAGTAACCTTCATTAGGTAGCATAGGACCTCCTCCATACGTGATTTTGCTATGGCGGGTCCTGTACCAATCATCCTGTATAATACTTAGGTTGTAAATATATACTTATTATAAATAGAAACACTCAGACACAAAACAAATAGGTATGTATTTGTATTTATCATACAAATATTTGGACTGGGTGAGAATCGAACCCATGACTTACGGATTCGCAGGCAGACTTACTACCAACTAAGCCAGTCTGTTACATCGGGATCCTAAAATAGGATTTACTTAGTTGCAGTAGTAGACTACACTTAAATGTGCTTATGTATGTATACCAATAGGTTACATAACGCTATAGGGTCTCTCGTAGGTTGAATTTACAAAGCAGTCAGCGGCAAAGCTCGTGCTTATACTGATGGAAGGTAGGCGCTTAAATGGTTTATTCATGCTCGCACGCTCCAGATTCAATTACGTAGCTGGCACAGCTTGTGGAGTCAAGCTGAACCGGGACAATCGGCCTCTGCGCGGGACCGCTGCGGAAAGGTCAGCGGTAAATACGTAGCCTACCAGTTCGTAGCACGTAGCGCACAGCTACGAAACTACGAACACTACTCACTACGCCGTAGTCACTCTAAAATAAGGGAAGTTTTTCTCATAACATCTAAAGTTTATGGATACATTTGCGCGGTTCGTAAGCCGTTGAGAAACAGGAATAACATTACTTTAGCTCACATTACAGCAGTAAATGCGGTGACACACAAAAGTGACATAAAAATAAAGTTTCGATGTAGGTTTTTTACTGCCGGCGGCGTCGGCTCCTCGCGTCGTCCATAATTCGAGATCAATACGGAGGCGGTCTGCACCCTCGCTCCAAATAAGTCTATCAGTAAATAAGTTCAGGTCGTTTAGTTACGTAAATAGAAGAGTAAGAAATGGTGAGTATGTAGTATTATAATTTGCGCGTTGTTATTGTTTGTCAATATAATCTGCTGTAGTGGAAGCGGTATAATGAGGCGTATAATTCGGAGTAGCAATTGTCGCGCAAGTCTCGCGGCAGACGGAGTGGCGCCGCGTCGCTGCCTCCGCACCCCAGAACACCACGTGACCTATTTACTCTCTGCCTACTAATATGGCAACCACATGAATAACAAACTAGGTTAAACGCAATTGCTAAGTACTCCTGTGAGTCCTGCTGGTGGTTACGAGAAAATTAGGAAGCCATTGCAAAGCTATGTTGTATTTAAAATTCGCAATCTTTTAGTTATAATTAGGTACTTTAGTTTTCTTACACCACCGGTATGTAGATAAGCGTGGCGATGGTTTTAGCATGAAACATGTTTTTAGGGTTCCGTAGTTAAATGGCAAAATACGAGACCCTTATAGATTCGTTATGTCTGTCTGTCTGTCCGTCCGTATGTCACAGCCACTTTTCTCCGAAACTATAAGAGCTATACTATTGAAACTAGTAAGTAGATGTATTCTGTGAACCACATTAAGATTTTCATACAAAAAATAGAAAAAAAACATAAATTTTAGGGGTGTCCCATATTTGGAACTGAAACTAAAAAAATTTTTACCATATAAACCACACAACTGGTCTTATTATGAATAGGTCTTCAAAAATGATATTGAGGTTTCTAACTTTTTTTTCTAAAGTGAATAGTTTGCGCGAGATACTCTTCCAAAGTAGTGAAATGTGTGTTCCCCCTCTGTAACTTCTAAAATAAGAGAATGACAAACTAAAAAAAAAATGTGACGTACATTATCATGTAAACTATCAACGAAAATTGATTTGAATGAGATCTAGTTAGTAGAGCATTAACATCAGGAAGTTTGACTCAAAGTACTATTACCTCCGGCATGCCATAATATTTTTTACGTTATCGTGGACCCATCAGAATTATGTACCTTATAAACTTTTTCGATCTCAATCAAACGCAATTAAAATATGGATATTATAATAGAAATCTTGTAAAACATGCTTTAGTGAAGCAACAATATATATGTAGAATAAATTCAGGCACAAACTGCATAATATACACGATGTATTCTAAATCAAATGTATGTTAGTCTTACGGAAACTACAGTAAAATTGGTATAGTAAAGTGTGTGACGTCAAAATTCCTAAAACAGACACAATTGCGTTTGATACAAATTTTGTTTTACAGCAGTAAATTTATGTATAAAAAGTAGAAAAACATTGATTAAATAGATAATAATAAAAACTTGAATTTAAAAAACCCGACTGCAAAAAATCAGACAGTTTCTGATACAATATACTAACTACTATCTAAGGACACTCGGGTAATTGAAACAAGTTAAACGAAATCTGAATTGTCGAAAATCCATCCAGACATTTGGAAGATACGTGGGAATAAATCAATTTACAAACACACAAGATACGCGCGAAAAACATAACCCTTATTTCAGTCGGATAAAAATGAATGTTTGTCTGTATGTCCTTTATAGAATCGTAAACTATGCATTTGATCATGTGATGATCTTTGGCAAAGTTGTTGTGCATGAGCCAAAGAAGGTTTCTGAGTTAGTACGAGCAATTTTCGACAGGTGACGTAGCAACGCGCGCTGTACAGCTACGAGTAGTTATAGTCGGGTCATTTTAATAGGTAACATTTGACAATTCATCAAAATTCGACAACGTAACCTTGTAACGGCGGACATAAAATAATATATTTTTTCGTTTTGTTAGAACTGCATATCGTTTAATTTTTTTCTATTACGACTACATACTCGTATTTGTTATATTAATGACTGATACTAGCAATTTTACGATTTGTTTTCACTTATAAACCATTCTAAACATAATAAACAATATCTGATCTAAAGAACTGCACGTCGCTACAATGTTGCGTCAGTTAACCTTTTTTGTTTTTAACCACTAAGGATGTTACTATAAAATCGAAAGCTGATAAGTTGAATCGAATGCAAGGATTACTTGTGAAGAAATATCACCATAAATTAATGACCACGTTGTGACTATAATAAAACATAAATATATTTATTATTATTTTATTAACTACTAGCTTTTACCCGCGACTTCTTCCACGTAAAATAAGTAAGTATTAAGGTAACTGAGGGAGTACATATTTACTTGAACAGTAGTACACCCATACAAATTTACTTTTACTTAAAACATTTTTGTACCTACAATTTCATAAAAATCAGTTCAGTGGTTTAGGCGTCACAACTTAATAGACAGGCAGAGTTACTTTCAAATGTATACTATAAATAGTATGAATTTTAAGTGTCTAGCTTAAATTTTTTTACGGTTTTTCAAGCTTTTGTTTTGCTTCGCGTCAAGCGTTTAGATACGAAGTCATGGTTTTATCTTCAACAGTAACGAACTTTCATATAAACCTTCCATCCCCCATTTAAGCCCCTATTTCAACCCCGTACAATTCTAAATTACGAAATTGCTAAAACAAACACATATTTGCTTCGCGTTAAATGTCTAGATACGAAGTTTCATGGTTTTGTGTTCAAAAATTACGAATTTCCATATACTTTTATCCATCATTTCAACCCTTTTTCCGTAATAAAAAGTAACCTATGTTTTTTTTGAAATTAAGTCTATCTGTATACCAACTTTCATTAAAATCGGTTATGTGTGGATTTCATGCTTATAACTTTGAAAATTACGATTCATACAATCGTCCATCCCTTGTTTCACCTTCTTAGGGGTTGAATTTCACAAAACCCCGTCTTAACGAGCGCCTGCGTGCTAAAAGACACCTCCATGCAAAATTTCTGAGTTTTCGTGAAGAGTGACCTATCGCTTTTACATAACTATATAGATAAAAATACTAAAAATAACTGTGAGAATAGACAATATTATTGAACTTAGTTAATAATTTCTTTGAGTGCTCACACCAATGATGAAGATGACAATACTAACTGTTTTCAGATACTGCTTAATAAATGCATATTTTTTTTGCTAAGTTATGCACTTGTCATATATTGCTCCTTAAATTTACAAAAAAATAAATTATTATGGGGCAAGGATTTGCCTGATGATTTTTAAAATTCACATATTGGTGTTTCAAGTCCGTATCGATTCATTTCACTTTAATCGAGGTTTTAACCAGGTCACCTCACTATGACGACATAACTGACAAACGTCAAATATTACCTGTTAAAATGACCCGACTATAGTTTAATAAAAATATGTGATAGGCTTGTCATAATGCCGTCCAACAAATAAAGACGTAGAGCTTACGATATATAAAATGGGGCGTGTACGGTTGACAAAGCGAACGCTCGTGACGTCCGATGTCGGCGACAGGACTTTGTTGCCGAGTGCACGGATGTCGTGTCTATTATTAGATTAGGGTCGATCCGTGAAGGCTTGATAAGCCGCGGGTCGCAGGGCGCGCCGCACGATCCAGTGTGGCCGCTACAAGAAACCCTTTCAACTATTAATGTTGGCACTGAAATTAGTACAAAAGCGTCTTTTGCCATTAGGTCTTTTTCAGCATAACAAAATTAACGTGCTTAGGTAGTAAATAGCGGTGATGGTTTTTATAATCGTTACATAGCCACAACTACTTTGTTTATTTAATTTTATGTAGGTAAGTTATAATAAATGTATGTATATATACTGTGAACAATAGATGACTTACTTATATCAAGCACAGATTCGCTCTTGTATCAGCTTCATAAGTATTGTATCAGCTTGAAGCTCTAGAATCGATAGGGAGACGTGCCAAGAGGCCAATAGACAACGACACTCTAGTGCAACAATACTTTAGTCTTGAAAATCGCCGCAAAATTACTAGCTTTTCGGGTTTTTTATCGTATACACTTCGGAGAGTGTGCAAACTGATCTGTATGATCTAATACCATATTGCCTTTTTTTCTATCGGACTTCTCCTAGTTCGGAAAAACGACATCGTTTTGTGGTTGATGTTCCAAAGACAAGAACAAAGATGTTTGACTCTATTTTTGTGGTAAGAACGTCTAGGCTGTGGAATGCCTTGCCTGAATGGATTTTTGAGATGGTTATAATCTTGGTGTTTTCAATCGAGGGTGAATCGGTTTCTTCTAGGTAAGCACGCTCTATGGTAGACCGCGTCATCGCTTAACTTCAGGCGAGTTGGCGGTCAAGTGTAAAAGTATACAATTTAAAAAAAAAGACATCCCATTTTGGTCGTGTTTAAATGTTAAGACGCGTAAACATAAATTGAGAATCAGATATTTAAACGAACGAAATACAGTTATATTTTGGAAAAATTGCTGATGTTTTCGCCTAATTTAGAGTGAAATCAACATTGTTCACCAAATCTCACAAGTAATTCTGGTTATAATCTGAAAGCGATGACGGCTAAATAATAGAGAGATGAAGCCTAAAATAGATGATGAAACATAAGGTACATTCCGCGAGGCATAAGTTGAGCTTTGCATTTGTGTGAGTGTACATGGATAGTGTAGGTGTGACAACCGGCCTTAGGCGCGGCGCCATTCTGTCTCGCCGCGCTCCTGCCTGATTGGTGATCACTCACACTAATGCAAAGGTCAGCCTATACCTCGCGGACAAAATTTCAAGCTCCTGCCTGATTGGTGATCACTCACACTAATGCAAACTCAGCTTATACCTCGCAGAGTGTACCACAAGTGAAATTAACAAGTATGGGTATAAACAGACTAGCGTTCCGCCCGGGTTCGCTTGTGGGACATAATAATAGCCTTTAACACTCGAGGATTACGTACATATCCAACAGTAAAATATTTTCTGAAATCAATCCAGTAGTTCCTGAGATTACCGCGTTAAACAAAAAACCTCTTTAGCTTTGTAATAGAATATAATATCTCTATTTGCCTTATAACTACATAATATTATTCTCGGTACGTCAAAATTTACAATGAACAAAATCATAAAGAATAAGAAAAATATAAATGTGAAATGAAATCTCAGTAATAAAATAAAATTCCAAATACATATTTATTATGTGAAATTATAAATTAGTAAATATTTTATTCAAATTGTATTTGAAATAATGATTTGATAAAATTAATATTAATAACATAATGACATGTGAATTCAATTGACATTATTAATTAATGTAATTTGTCATCATACTTCATTAAATTAAAAATAATACATACCATACATTTACAAATTAATGTCATTATAACATAACTACTTAATTATTTTGTTGCGACTTTTTTCTGTTTGACTGACTTTGTTCTGTCAGTGTCCTTATACAAGAAAGAAGATTCTGTCAATTTCTTATTCATAAATAGAATAAAAAGGATTTGATTCAACGAAATTTTTTAACTTTCTTTTGAAGTCATTTAAATGCAATATTAGTATCGATAAAAAAGATCAAGATTGTGAAAAATAAATAAATAATATCAGCGTAGGAATGAGGTGATGAGCGTCCAACAGCACAACGAGTCAACGATATTGGAAAGGTCGCAGGTCACACCTGCTTATTACTGCCATCAAAATTGAGAGGGTAGAACTGTAAAGTAACGTTTAAAAGTTAATCAAAAAATGTACTTGGAAAACTTTACTTGTATTTTAGTTTTTTGCGTTGTTTATACATATCTTCTAGGTTTCGAAAGAGTCAAAAATCGTCAGGGCATAAGGATAAAGTTGGCACAGCAGCAACACTGCCGTGAACGGCGGCGGCGGACTAGGCAATCGATTCCGCGCCACCCACGCTCTCTCTGCCTCACTGTTCTCCACAACACACCCTTTTGCTTGCCATCTCTTTTGTGTTGAAAGTCCACGGCTCTGTTCTGAATAATAAGTTTTGTTATTATAACGAAACTCTGGACGAAAATTAGCTTGGAGTAAATAAAGTTTATCTTAGCTCGGCGTTATCTAAAGCCACGTCTCAATGTATAATGAAAAATGTTTGGAGAAAATAAGATGGGACGACGAATTTGGGTGGCGACAATAAAATAAATTTAGGTTTTAAGGAAAAAACGTTGAAGTGAATTTGAATTCTTAAGCCCTTTTTCATCTACTTAATAATCAATTTGGCCATAATTGTTAGATTGGTAAGCCAAAGTAGTGTTGCTTCTTATTACAAAACATTTAAAAAAATTCACCGCTGCAAACTTGCTACGAATTAAATATACATCCTTTGAACTGATTGTTTAAAAAAAATTGGTTACTTCAACTTTACTGGTAAAAAACGCACATCAACTGGGTATCTAGTATCTTTAGTAGCAATTCTAGCATACATAGTAATTTTGTTTATTATGTTACATACACCTCGCAATAAAATTTACGAAGTAGGTAAACGAAATAATACGAGTCTAAATCGATTACAAGTGAAATGTACATGGATCTTGACACCTGATTACGATTCCGGGGTATCAAGGGGAATTGGGAAATACGATGAAGGCGTTCTTAGAGACAGAACAATACTTATATTACGGTCTTTTTTTATTCCACTCATATTTTCGATACTCGTATTATTATTATTATCGTATTACATACGGTAGGTTAACATGGGTACGTTATATGCCATACAAATTTCGGGAAGCAAATGATAACTTAATAGTTTTCATTTAGTAGAAGAACGAACTGGCATAATACTTGATAAAAACTATTAGGTATATAAATGTCTTGAACTAAAAATAATTTAAACAGATATTTTTTCTAAATTTCAGACAGCTGATTTCACGGTGAAGATACTGAAAAGTTTCTGAAAAAAAATTGGATGAATCAAATCTTTCAGACGAAAACAAAACAAACATTTTTCCAAGATAGTTTATTAATGAGGTGACGTGGAAGTAAGAAACAAAAAAAATACTTCCATTCTCGAAGTCTATTTGAAATTATAAATCAATGCACTAACTATCTATCAATAAAAAAACTAAAAATCTGTACAGGTATTTGTAACATAGGTGGGTTCCTGTGTGAACTCAGACTTTTTTATAACACAATACCTCCGGGTATACAGTATGCACCAATTCGGTACCTATATTGATCAGACTTTCAATTAGTACGTCCTGAAATGTGTGTTGTTGTAAACTCCGGAACTCGTTGATTAAAACCGATATGGCGCGCTATACTTCTTTCATGTCGATTTTTTAATTTAAAAGCAATACGTAGTTTTCACGGTTTCCATGGATTATTTCTATTTACATTTTATTTTAAATATACTTCAATTTTTACTCTATATGTGTGTTATGTCGGTATATATCTAGTATGTTTATGAGTTTAGGAGATGATTGGCCCCTTAGGCCGGTCAGTCTTTTTAGAAAAGGCTTTATAATAGTTGTTTGATAAACATATATATACAAAAGGAGTATGAAAATTTAAGTGAAGTTAAGTCATTATTTTGGGAGTTTTAAAGCGTCTATTAAGCAAAATGGCCGAAAGAAAGTGTCTGGGAGTATTGGGGCCTTATTTTTTAAGATATTGCCTGTAACATAGGTGAAAAATTAGTTATTAGAAAATACGTAAAGTAAGTAATGTTTTGAAGTATCTTCTGGACCCCATATCTCAAAATTGGACGTCTAAGCAAGTTAGCGGGTAAGCTTGTGTTCTTAGTACGTACTTACTAACTCTACTCAATCGTCCACATTTCGTTCATCAGAAAATACGTGACGTCTGGCGGTGGACTATAAACTATACCATTAACGAGTTTTAATATAAATTGATTTTATCTAGAATCCATGAACCAAGAAAGTTGATTTAATTTCTCGTTTGCTCGCCACTCCACCGCACTCGAGATTTGAAGCGTCGAGTCTGAGAACAACTTGTTACTTATTGAAAAGCCTTTTCATAAAACGCTGACCTTCATATCCAAGACGCAATATCATCTAAGGGTCCGTGATGTCAAGATTCAATAAGATTTGGTTTGTGGTGTATAAAATGAATCGCTACTTCGGATTTTCCGTTTCGTGTCGTTAACCTTTTGTCACCGTCATTATAATACTTTCAAAGAAAAGTAAAGGTTTGTGCAAAGATAAGAAGAAGAAAGAAGTAATAATTGTGGAAAAACAGTCAGAGGTGCAGGCAGGATTCGAATCTACTACCACACTACTGTGAAATCAGCGGTTCTAGGCACTTGACCACTTAGTGGTTCATATTATATAATCAGTGAGTTTTATTTCGTGTTTTCTATGATGGTCCGATTTAGAGGTAATCTGCTTCCCGTGTAAGACGTTGATTATTTCTATACTAACAGCGACTCGTGGTTTTACCCGCGTAGTTTCCGTTTTTATCCTGGGATAAAATGTGCTATTCCAGAGTATATTCTAACTATATTCCAAATGTTGATCCAATATGTTCAGCCGTCCCGACGTAATTAAGCAACAAACATCCAAACTTTTGCATGTACATATCATACTAGTATATTTATTAATAATTAATTATGAAGAGGGTGGCGATTTTGTTGAGGTAAATACTTTTTTTCTCTCTAGGTACCTATTTGAGATGGCGAAATCTATTTGTTAGTTAACAACAGGCTTTATTAGTTTTTAACTGAAACAATGTCGCTACGGGTATCTGGAGGTAGAATAACTGCGCGTTTATTTGGTTTATATAACTTCACATTATTGTCACATGAGTATTAAAAAAAGTTTTGTTTCTCTGTTGGTCATTCGCCATAGGTTGCAAAACGTCTACTTGTAAAAGCTCAATCTATATCTATAGTAATATTATAAAGCTGAAGTTTAAAAGAATTTGTTTATAGAAAGAATAAAAGAGTTTGTTTGTTTGAACGCTAGGATCTCGGGAAGTACTGGTCCAAATTGAAAGATTATTTTTTCTATTGGACAGTCCATTTATTGAGGAAGGCTATAGAATATAACGCTACTATTAATAGAAGCGGAGCATGAATCAAGAATGTAATAACATCGGGAAAAAATATTGCTTTTTGAGAGTTTTCGTGCTTTGACATGACACATGACAGCATGTGTCTAAGATTGCGTCTTTGAATATCACAAATTAAACACCTCTTGAATATAAACCTTTGCAAATCAAATTTGTTTCTAAATCTGAGTTGCTACGACCAATTTCCGACAGGTGGCGTAGCAGGTAGCTGAAGAGGTGTTTTGTTTGAAAGCGATATTCTCAGGAATGACTGAACCGATTTCAGTCATTCTTTCACCGTTGTAAATGTACGGGATCCTGATGAGTGCTATATAATGTACCACGGGCGAAGCCGGGGCGGACATCTAGTATTTAAATAAGAGTCAAAACCAATGCCTTGCATTCCAAACATTACGACATTTTACAAACCAGTAAAATGTCGAAATTACGTTATTCATTATAATCTGTTTTTTGCTGGGAATATTACACTTCCACCCTCAGAAATGTGCTTAGCATAATAGCTTAGTACGATCGTCACTTACGAAAAAAATATCTAGGCAACCTTCTAATATTGAAATCTTATGTAAGGTGAATATTACATACTTATCTATTTATTATACATTACATACCGTCAACGCAAGAAAGCAGCCGTGCGCTGAAGCTATCGATCAGGGTGGCTTGATGCTACAAATTTATTATTTAACGGGGGGGTGGCCGACCGGGTACAACACTAAATAACCGACCTCTTCGATTTCTGTGACACCCCCTCCAGTAGACTGTATTATCATTATTCAAATTGAATTATGTGCAAGTTAGTCGAATATTTTATCATAATTTCCAAAAATAATTTTGGTGTGAATGTTTGTAATAAGATTACCATAATTAAATAAGAAGGAAGGTAAAACTACTTTACACGCAATATATAACTACATGTACGAAGCTAATAGGTGTATTAGGATTATAGGAATAGTGAAGAAGTCTTTTTTTTGTAGTTAAGTACAGGAAGACCAGGACATGTGCTTAATGGTAAGATACACGAATGTCCATAACAGCACAGTGTCTTGCAACCATTGAAATGAAATGAGATTCCATATCATTGCCTAGCACATCACCCAGAGATAAAGACTTAATCTATATAGCTTGTAATTTCTCTGGAAAACATTGCTCTTCAAACGGTATACCTACACAGTGTCTTGACACATTACTGATTGGTGATATAATAACTAGCAAAGAGGTGGTTCTTCCCCAGGCGGACTCTACGAAGAGTTTTACTGGTTTTACCATTATATAAATAGTCCCACTGCAGTACGCTCACCAAACAGGGATATAAATTATTTATAAATATGTTTGTAATGTTTTTTTTTGGCTTTAAAATAACTGGCGGTCTCTACAAAAAGTATGATGTCTACCAAAACTCTATGAGCACTTTTTACATAGCTCTACGAAGTCGTAAAATTAATGAAAAAAAAACTGCATTAAAAAAATTACATTTCGAAATAAATGGAAATACTAAAGCCAAAATAGTTTTCACCAATATTGAAATCTTTTCTACAGAATGATTTCTGAAGTTCGTGTTTTTAGGGTAATACGTCGTTCTCAAATTTACAACTCTTTTCAATATTAATGTTATATTTTGTAAGTTATTGTCTAACAATTGGCACCCGAATCGTTTAATTGGGTTGTAATATATTTATAATGCTGTTAGGGAAAGGTTTGTGAAAAATTCAATTAAAAATCTTATCCATGGCTCGGTTCTCAGGGCAGCTTCTTAATAAGGTTACATAACACCGGATACAAGATAGGGTCAAGGACGAGACCGGAACCCACCGTGACACAGATTACACTTACCTACAAACGGGTCTCTAGTATGCTTGAGCCTCATTTACACTTCAAAGGAGCCTCAAAGTGAATATTGAGTGCTGCGTTCATTTTCATTTTTATTAGAAAAACATAACCCGTTGATATATATTACATAGGCTGAATTTAACTGTATGTATACGAGTTAATATAAATAAAAGACTTCTAGCAGTCCGACCGCGTAAGTCAATAAAATGTAAAAATGTGTTGCCGTGGAAATAACCCTATATAGTACGCAATGTAGATGCTTCATATTATATGTAAATAACAAGATTACATTTTTTTAAACTCTTAACGCAATTGTTTAACAGTTTAAGTGACACGTGAATCCAATACGCGTCTTATATTCCTACCCGCAACTAACAAAAGAGCTATAACTTTGAAACAGCTAAACCGATTTTGATGTAATATAACTAAGAACACTAATTACTATTTAAACTGAACAAAAACACTTAAAATTGATTTATCTGTTCGGAGCTACGAATCCACAGATATACAAATAGGTAAAAAAGGACAAATAGGATAAATTTACAAAACCGAACATTTTTTATTATTTTAGCGCCCATACTAACGCTTTGTTACATAATTTAATGAACAGTATTTACGACAGCGGTTACGGCTACGACGTCAGTGGGCCCACTTGGATCGTAGTACTACTACGCCTCTACGACGTAGAGTTGTGTAGATAAAATATGAAGTCGCAAGTTTAAAACTTGTTTTTTAACTTAAAATAATTGAACTTGCAAGAAGTTAAACAAATATAGTACAATTTCAGTTTAAAATCAAAAAGAAAAGGCGGTCCCGCTCCGTTCTAGAAGTTGCTCTTTTAGATAGGTACGTTCACACAGACTACCTTTGTAATGCGTTGATTTATGTAGTAGGCGTAAACTAGAAATGCAGGCGTTCTTGTAGAACGATTAGTGCGATAACCCGCCGTCCTTACTCAGTATTGATCGTTGCATCTGTAAACGGTTTACTACATTTTCTGTAACACTCGAGTCAGCGAATATTGTCGGAAAATCAATAAATATTATTTTATATTCATTCATTTATTTCCTTTCTTAGTTTCTAAGTTTTTTACAATACATACAAAAAATATAAACATCATAAAAAAACTACCGGTGGTTAGGGCTGCAGACTGAGGAACCTCCTGACGATGCGCGCTGTGTCGAGGATGACCGCCTTCTGCATCTGACCCTTAATCCAACCGTCGTATATTATTAATAATAATTATTACCCTACTAACTATTGTCAGATAAGGTAGAAGTCAGAAAAGAGACCGTGGATTTAGAGATTTATGGACAATGGGATAAGCTAACTGTTAATTTAATTTTGTTGGCATCAAAAGCTTATAAGTATATAAGTACTTATCGATTCTGTGTGTTTTACAAACTCCTAATGAAAATAGCAATATAGGTTACCTTCTGTGGCTAATGTCGACCATATCTTGATTATTAAGTCTTTTTGTTCATTGTTCTTAATTTTAAGTTTTTACAAATCAATATAAAAAAACGTATTATAAAAATAAAATAAATATATCAGAAAAGAGGTGAAATGACTGACGAGTTTCTTAAAATCCTGAAGTGTTACTTAACTCACCCTCTCAACCTCAACTCAAATCTGTACATAAGGTTTATTCTATGACTAGCAGCGCCCCGCGGTGTTACTCGCGTAGTTCCCGTTCCTTTTATTTTGCCGGGATGAAAAGTAGCCGATGTGTTCTTCTAGACTATAATTTACCTGTAAGTTGTTAGGTAGTTACCAATTTCAGTCCGATCTGTTCATACGTTACGACGTAATTGAGCAACATACATTGACATTTATAATATTAGTAGGATTGTGTAGTAAGAATATGATTGTTTGTGTGATAATATTCCCACAGATAGTGCTTGAATAGTCTGTCATAGAGGTCTAAGGCCATGTATGTATTTACATAAGATAAGGACTGACATACATCACTATGTATGTCAAGTGTAACCTGACTTAGTAGTGGTAGGACTCATGGCAGATTCCGCCTGGGGACTACCAAGCATGAACGTGTAAACATTACATGTTCCGGTTTGAAGGCAATGTTTCCAGAGATATTACAGGGCTTAGAGATATAATATCTAAGATCTCTGGGTGATTATAGTGGTAGAGTTGGACTCGTCATGTTCCAATAGCAGCATGTCACAGTGCTTATATGGCAGGCATACCTATTGCTTACCATCAGGCACATGTCCTGCTCGTTTTGTGCTTCTATGCTATAAAAACCCGAATTGAGATTATCGTTGTGGTGTTCCAGGCTTTCGTGGCACGTCGTTCGCAGTGTTGGCGTGTGATGCGGCGACGGCGGCCGGCGCCATGAGCTAGCGGCATGGGGGGCGAGGGGGCGGGCCGCGGCCCCGCGCGCCAGTCCGCGGGCGACTCGCCCCCGCGCGCGCACATGGGGTTCGCGGCGCCGGCGCCGGCGCACGACGCGCTCGAGCGCGGCCTGCCCGCGCCCGCGCCGTTGCCCGCGCCCGCGCCCGCGCATCTGCCGCCCGAAGCGCTGCAGCGCGCCACATCCAGGTACCATTATATCATAATGATATTACACATCGATTTAAACCATTGGATGACCCAAACTTCATTATGTCATCGCTGGGAAGAGTGAGCTCACTCTTTCCGTTCTAGTCGGTTGCAGGAAACGGTGAACGCCGGACATTTTTACCGTTTATTACCCGAATTACTACCAGTAGTAACACGGGCAATTATTTTTGCCCGTGTTACTACCAACAGGTCCAGTAGTACGACGGGTAATTTATTTTTTGCCCGTCGTACTACTACAGCCATTTTCAGATAGGTGCCTCTTTTGCTTAAACAACAAAATGACATCATTACTTGTACCTCGATAGATTTAACACTGATCTTTTTACCTATCACTATTCGTTGTCAACAAGCAATATAAGTAGAACACAGCATACCTCGCCGTTAGCGATTCTACGGGTCAAGTAGATTGGTTGTGTGTAAGCCATTTACGAAACACACGGAGACGCAGTCTATTACCAATTTCAAGGTGCTCAGGGCACATCTGTTGGTGTATAACGATGTCATAAGTTATATCTGTCCGATCCTAAACTACAGCTCCAGTTTTTTGAAGTGAAAACTTCTTTCTGCACACCACGTACAGATTTTCCGTGGGCTGTGAATTGAGCTCAGGCGTCACTATCGTAAATGAAAGAAATTTTCGGATAAACTCGGATGATCTAGATGGACATGGTCATGGACACGCCCTCCGGTTTTACATGCGTAGTTTCCAAAGTGAGCTATCAAATTCTGTGTTATTAGTTTTCACTTCTATCGGCAGTTTTTATGACTGCCATTGTTTATTAAATCTTTAGGTACCTATTAATACAAATAAATCAATTTAAGTGTCGGTTTGGAATATTAAAATGACCACTTTTTACTACATGCGTAAAATGAAAATATAGACAGTAAATATCCCAAAATAACATAAGATTTATTACAATTTTTGTCTGTCTGTTTTTTTCAGCTATTCTCTGAAACAGCTTCAAACGCTTTTTTAAACATTTTTTTCACTTTTACTTGAGGGAAATAAATAGTGTTCCACGAAAGTCCCTTCAACCGCGCGTGAAACCGCGAGCACAGCTTGTATGAAATAAAAAAAACATCGATGGATATTACACACAGAACACCATCAGATCCCAAATTAAGCAAAGCTTATGCTATGGGAGCCAGATAGTTGATATAATAGTCGTATTTATATAGTTGTAATAATGTAAGTACTCATCATGTAGATAGTTATTGTTAAAAAATAAATATTGAAACTTCCACTTGATGGTAACTATGAATTATGTAAATTAAAGATTTCCAAAGAGGCTTAATAACTCAAGGGTCGGTGAATAGGTAAACGAAAACCGTGTTTTCCTTGAACAAAAGCTATCGTTCCTTATAGATTACAGGCCCGTGAACAAAATTTATGAGTCATATGAACCACCAGGATACCTATGTAGGATGATAGAAGGGTATAAGATTATAAGATTCAGCTGCATAGCAGGCACTCAGAACACCGTGATGAAAGTAGTATTTACTGTAATAAACTCAAGTTTCAACTCTTTTTTATTATTAACTTTATCGAAACCATTTCAAACCACTATATAATATTTATCATCAGAATTCCAAAATAAACACTGTAATAATTGTGAACCATTCAGCCGTCGCTATTGAAATGTGTTTACGTGAAGATACGCCGCTGCGAATATTGATCTCCACTATATCGCAGTATAGGGCCGACATAATGTTTAGTTTACAACATGTTTTATTACGTGTTGAAAGGAACCCTCTCTTTTAAGTGGTGTTGACAGGCAGCGTACAAACTGTCCGTCGGCCGCAGCACATTCGGCACCTCGTACTGACTTGTGTTTGTAGAATCAGTCACCGCAAACAAACAAATATCAGACCAGGAACAACTAAAATAATCATTCCAGATCTTATGTCCATCAGCACACAGTAAACAGATTGAAAAGTCTGAGTAAGCTCTCAGCGACCGATGCACTTTCTACTGCAAACGTTACTCGAGTTTAGGTATCATTAATTCGGGAAAGGAAACTCAAACGTAAACAACATTTTATAAACAAAGAGGGTCTGCCAGCAAGGTGGGATATCCACGTGTTGTTACTCTTTCGTGCATCACGCCAAAACAAATGTTCCTAACTTTCACTCTTGCTTAGGTACACAATTAACACCACAAACTGGTTCAAAACGGTTAGACTTGCAACTTTGTATGGACTGTTGAAAAAGTAGAAATACACTCGCATAAATAGATAAAATAAAAGTGGTCAAGTGCGAGTCGGGCTCGCCCATGAAGGCTTCCGTAGCAGCAAGTAACATACTCTTGTACTTCGTTGTTACTTCAGTGTTTTGACAATAGTAAATTTATGACGTACTTATTAAAATATAACTACTTACTAGATATCCTTCAAACCAATTTTTCGTTGATAGTTTACTGGGTAACATACATTTACACACTTTTTTTTACTTTTGTCATTCTCTTATTTTAGAAGTTACTTTTTACCACTTTGGAAGAGTCTCTCGCGCAAACTATTCCGATTTGGTACCGATTTGGCGAGGCTTAGAGCTGTATCACAATCGGAATCCGGGGCATGGTTACATGCGCTGCCTTCACCTTATCTGGGCACTTTGTTGTACGATGACTCCTTGCGGATAGCTACGGCTCTTCGCCTGGGCTGCAGGGTGTGCGAACCCCATACATGCACTTGCGGTACCATGGTTGAAGCCGATGGTCACCACGCGCTAAGTTGTCGTCGCTGGGTAGGTTTCCGCGTCACCATGCCCTAAATGATATAGTTCGGAGAGCGTTTATTTCGGCAAACGTTCCTTGTGTTCTTGAACCACCGGGTCTTAGTAGATCCGATGGTAAGCGTCCAGATGGTATGACCTTGGTACCTTGGAGACACGGCAAGTGCTTGGTATGGGATGCAACATGTGTCAACACTGTCGCAGCTGCGCACCTGGGTAGCACCGTTAATACTTCGGCAGCAGCGGCGGAGCACGCCGCTAGTAAAAAACGGCAGAAGTACGCGGCAATGGAGCCGCAGTACTTTTTTGTTCCAGTGGCCGCGGAGACTATGGGCAGTTGGGGAGCCGATGCGAAGGCTTTAGTCCGCGAAATTGGGCATCGTCTACGTAATCAAGGTGGCGACTCCCGCTCTGGATCGTTTCTGAGGCAGAGGATTGCCATCGCTATTCAGCGAGGCAATGCGGCCAGCGTTTTGGGCACATTTGCACCAGGAACGGTTCGAGGCGGGTTAATCTAATTGACATGACTTTGTGGACGTCTATTTTTGTAAATAGGTAAATGAACTAAATGAATAAAAAAATAAATAAATTAAATTCATAGTTTATTATTACTACCAAAACATATAAAACCAAAACATATGAAACTGTGTGAATACAAAATACTGATACCTATTAACTGCCACCTCAGATAAAAATTACAATCAATATTTTTGGTTCCCTAACTAGCATAGTACAAAAACACAAAGTTCTATGAAATATTGTAACATTTTATGTTTCTGGACCTTTTATGAATAAATAGTCAAACTGTTGAAATAATAAGCAAATTAGTATTTTTTAGCAAAAAGTTGATTAGAATCAAAATAAAGTTTATTATTTTGGATTCCTTAAAGAACTATAAATTACGCGGGATCCCGCTGTAACCAAGGCAATCCAGCAAAAATCAGTGACAGTAATATAGTGACAGGACGAGTAAGACATGCAACACGCCTGAAAAAAACTTGAAGAATTTAAATTACTGTGTGTGCACTGCGCTCGTTAGCGGGCAATAAAATATGACAATTGTTTGGACTGTTATTTCTCAGGAAACTACCTACAAATCAACAACAATTACAAATACAACAATTTAAAAACCGCTGTACAGATTTCAATAAAATTTACATGGGACCATACTCTCTTGAACAATAAAAACATCAACATCGGTTCACCCAGTCAAAAGTTCTGTACCCAACTAAAGCGCTCTACAGACGATGCCCTGATATCAGAGGTTATGACGTAGATGTAGTGGAACACTAAAATTGGGTATTCTCTACACACGTACAAATCAGTCAGTACGATACTGGCTGTACAACGGACTGGTCGTCGATTAGAGCAAAGAGTATGTAATTACTACGTAGGAGTCGGCACTCAGTACAAACCAATAACAGCAGTTAACATGTCTGTTCAATACCAACCTAACAAATTATTTAGTTTTCATAATATATGCAATATTAGAATTAAATAAAGTTTCTAGTGGAAATGAAAAACTGCTTCGTAAACTACGTTTTATATTTACAATACAATAGAAAAATAAATTTACAGCTAATAAAGAACAAAAAACGCAGAAATAAATCAAAGAAAAATTATGATCCACACGCAAATGCCACAATGACTCAACAATGCCAAATTGACAAATCGCCTAAATTGGTAAAGAGATGCCCGATGATATGATTTTATATTATATATCGTAAAATGCTATTGCCTATTATAAAATTTGAAATCGGATCGGTTGAAATTGCGAAAACAGTTGGATTATAATAGCCTGCAATAACTTAGACTTTATCAGCTGACTATTATTATCATTGTATAAATTCAGACCAGTAGAAACTGCATTGCCAGACATGTTGCATGCTTCCAGAAGAAGAGGCCAGTTTGTACAGGTCAACTTTTAAAATGTTTTGTATCACCTTATCTTACCTTTTAGTTTAGTTAGTTTATGAATAATATTTGTAGGATTATGATGGGCAACAAATTTGTGTGTTTCTAATGGATAATACTGTTGGGGCTATTAAAAATTGTATCATTTTTACTATGTACAATGTAAAAATGTCATCATCATCAGTCTGTATTTGTCCACTTCTGGACATAGGCGTCTCCAATAATATGCTTTTCAACCCAATATTTAGTCTTACGTCTGCTACCGCCATCAATTGCCTTTCATGTATAGTCATTCCATCTAGTATCACGAAATCCTATAACTACGTTAACGGATTCGCGGTTTGGCCAACAGCTTGACGTCTTGCTTGAAGTCAATCTGACCAAAAATCGACTGTAGGTATATAGGAACAGGAACTGAAACAATTTTAAATTCCAAAAATTTATTTAAATAGTGAGTCAACATGGATATAAATACTATTTTAAAGAGTACCTACTTCTTTACACACGTATTTATTCTGTACTAACTAAAAATACTAGTTGTGGAAGTGTCATACTTTTGTCGCGGCACATCCCTATGTTGTCGTAGTTGACATAAACCTTATCCGCTTACGATTGACACAAAAGAACCGTGCCGAAAACTCCTATCTATTCTATCTATTGACTTACATTTTATCTGGTTTCCGCAAATTTCAAATTTATTATAGACCATATTTTCGGCGGCATTGTAGTAAAACGTATTCACTGCTTAATGCTAACATAATATTATTATGCAATATCTTCTATTCAACTTCTATTTCTTCTTCTATTAAGCTCCTCGATTAAAATACACGAAACACAATACAAGCAATGTGACGGACGTGACCACAGATTTAAGTAGATACTTTGATATAACAGTAAAAGAAAGAGAAGCTATACACACTGTGCTCTTGACATTGACCGTGTAAATTTCATACATTTATAATTGTTCCAAGTTATCATAGACTTACAACTTTCAAAAGTAGGGCGTGTATTCCGCAATTCCGAAATCTTGGAGATTTTTTTGATACTTAAATTCCGAAATTGAAACACTTTAATATCGTTACCCCAATATCAGTATTTTGACTACCAACTTCTTTTCTAACGATACACACACGCGATAAGTTATTAAAATAAACCTGAGCGGCTCTAAAATTATTGTACTGGATTTGTTTAACCCTTTAAAGAACTTTTTAAATCTTTACATAATTACCATAAGCTTCCTTTTAGGTCAAAAATCAGTCTTTCCCTAAAGGCCCCTCCTGCTATAACTAAAATTTTCGATGGCATATCGTTTCCTTGCAGGGCGGGCGACTCAGTTATGGAATAAATTGCCCGTGCACATCAGGCATTCTCCTTCACTGAACAATTTCAAAAAATATGTTTAACAATTATATTTGTTAAAATTATAGACTTGTTGTTGGAAAATTTACTACTTATGCAATTACAGGCGTTTTTTATTTATGTTGTAATCGCATTACATTTATTTATAATCGTATTTATTAGTATGGGTATTATACATCAATAATTAAGTACTAGCTAGTATTGTTGTATAAGATTAACTAACTACAATATCATTATATTGTGTTTTTATTATTATTGTCTCTTTCGTTCCGTTTTTTTGTTCTTGTTTGCGCACCCCATATTCTGACTATTTCACATATTCTTTTCCGTCCTAAGTTTGGCTGGAATAGATCGCTTTCGGCGGAAAGGCCGTCCACTGTCGCAGTACTTTACAATGTTTTGTTGAGTTTTGCTGTGTTTTTTTAATGTGTCAATAAAGAGTAAGCATAAATATTAATAAATTTTGTAGGTAAAATCCAAATACATTTTCCAGTTTCGAAGCTGTTCCGGAATTCCGATATTGGGTATTTACTATCATGATTCAGTGCAGGAATTGAAAACTTTCCGATATTACATTCCCTACTTAAAACAAAAAACATAGGTGTTGCCATGGCACTTACTACTGAGAAAAGAGAGACTTAGGTTAAAAACTGGTTGTAAAAACATCAGGAATTATAGACGAAAACATTAGAGATGTTTTTTGAAAACTTGTTGTAGCGCACACACAAATATTTCGTGGGCTGTGAATGAAATGAAAGAAATGTTCAGATGAACTCAGTATCGCCCAGAGATGATCGATATTCATTGATGGTGATATCAATTTAATTTTGCAGATAAAAGTAGTACTGCGTAGTGGTACTAGGCGCAATCCGAACGGCTCAAATTCAAAATGACAATCCTTGCTTCTGTAATTCTAAACAGATAAAACAAAGACCGAGATGTGAGATTCCGTGTCGGATCAATCCGACTGGGTTTAGAATTGCTACGCTGGTTTCATTTAATTTCTACAATAAAATAGTCGAAACTTATACTGTCAACTAAAAATAAAACATACCTACACTTTTTTATAGAAAAGAGTGCTTGTCTTGCTCTTTTCTATAAAAAAGAGCAGGACATCTGCTTGATAGTAAGCAACATGTCTGCCACATAACATCACATTTTTGGTAGTGGTAGGACTCTTAGCAGAGTCCGGCTGGGGAAGTACCACACCTTTGTCAGTTATTCTACCGCCAAGCAGTAATGTGCAGACATTATTGAAGGGCAATGTTTCCAGAGAAATTACAGGGCTTAGAGATATAGCATCTCAGATATCTGGGTGACGAGCGCAGTGCAGTGCTAGGTAATGATTTGGACTCTTCATGTTCCAAGAGCTGCGTGTCACTGTGCCGTTATGTGGCAGGTATGTTGCTTACCATCAGGCATATGTCCAGCTCGTCTCGTCACTATTTACAAAAAAAACAGTGATACGCAGGTATTGGAACATCAAGAGTCTAAATTATTACCTAACACTGCACTGCACTCGTCACACAGAGATGTTTTATCTCTATGCCCGGTAATTTCACTGGAAGCATTGCCATTTGAACCGGCACATAGTAATGTTTGCACATCCCTGCTTCGGGGTAGAATAACTGGTTATTTATTTCCAGATAAGTTAAGAAAATATTTTGTTTACGATTTCGATTACTCGATCGTATATCGTACTATAGCCAAAAAGTCGTATAAATGCGATTTAAATCGTATGGTTGACAACACTGGCTGAAATCAGACCCGATTTTTTGATAAGTGATTTATCACGCCCCCTCCGCCCCTTTTTCATCATTTCCTCTGATTTTAGGGCATCGTCTGTAGAGCGCTTAACAAAAAAAAACAGTCGAATAGAGACACTCCTCCTTATTTTAAGTCAGTTGAAAATGATTAAACTAGGTTTTAATGTATAATAAGTATAAGCAGCCCACTAAACGTTCCCACTGCTGGGACTCGGGGCCTTCTCTGGGAAGGAGAGAGTTTAAGGCCATAATCCACCACGCTGGCTAAGTGCGGGTTGGTGGATGACACATGACCTAGATTCTAGGAACATGTCGGTTTCCTCACGATGTTTTCCTTCACCGTTTTTCAGTTAGCGGCATTACGCACATGACTTCGAAAAGACAGTGGTGCGCGTGGTGGGATCGAACCCGGGGGCTCCGGGTCGGCAGTCGCCGTTCTCCCGACTAGACCAGCCGTAACTTTAAAGGTTTTAATGTGGCACATGTTATTTTTGCAGATCGATGTCGTCGCTACCGCCGGAGCCGTTCATGATGCTCCGCGCGAAAGCGCTGAGCAAGCGCGTCATCATCAACGTGGGCGGCGTGCGGCACGAGGTGCTGTGGCGAACGCTGGAGCGGCTACCGCACACGCGACTCGGCCGCCTGCGTGACTGCAACACGCACGAGGCCATCACCGAGCTGTGCGACGACTACTCTTTGCAAGACAATGAGTATTTCTTCGATAGGTGAGTAACTAACTTCCATTCAACTTTTTTTGTAAGACGAGTTCATTTAATAGACCAATTAATTAAATTTTTCAAGTTTTCGGACGCGATAAAAAAATTTGAAAATGGGCCATGAATCGTAAACGGCAACTTTTTCAAGATGGCGCCTGAAGCTCTATTTGGATCTGTCAGTATTTTGTGGTTTTATGCTCAGTTAGTGATCCTAAACCTTATAAAATAAGATATTGGATCGGAAACTTAGTGCAAAGTTATATTCTATTTTTATTGGTCTATCAGAAGAATCAACTAACGTGATGTGTGATATGCGATACTAGGCCTACATTCTAATAAATCACACAATCGAGAGTCGAACGCCTAGACAGGACAACCATACGGAGTGAGACGCGGGAAACGCGCTCCCAAGCTGCGAACACGACCGTGTTAGTAGTTTGGGAGGATGGTTCAAGGCTGACGAATGACGTAGGTATATTAAGATTTTTTTGAAGTGAATACTTCTTTTGACGCGTCTAGACACATTTTTCGTGGACTTTGAATTGAATTCTAGCGTCATCCTCGGGTATGGTAAGAGCTTTTCGGGTAAACTCGGGATGCTAGTGCGAGAAACAAAATACAGTGAACAAGCGCGTCAGAGCGAGAAAGATAACATAGTCCCTGTGTTTCTGTGTTGTTTTTTTTTTGTTATTATTTTGCCGCTCCACAGACTTTGGGGTCCGTGACCTTTGTCATTACAATTATCTGTTTATAAAAATTTCTTGGGTTGGGAGAAGAATAGGGGTGTTGGGAATATTTAATTCTAGTACTAGTCCGATTTTGTCTGTTGAGCCCATCACTACCGGTTGGGATTCCGATAGTAATCGACTCGACATCGTCTGTGTTTATTATATTTATGTATTTTTAACGCGACATTAGCTTCTAGTTACTTACCACATTAATTGAACTTGTCACGAAATATTATATTTGCATTTCACATCCATTGCAATAAAGTTTTTGTTGTAATATATACTCGTATTACCTACCTACTGTTTTATCACAGCACTTACACTACGTAAACAAACAAAATAATACCTATTTTCATCAAAGCACTTACACATACACTACATAACACAACATATTTATGCATGTTTAGTGAAACACCTATAAAATAAACAAATATATTAAAAAATTTGATAGTCAAATGCTATTTCTGACCCGCGTAATTTTTTTCAAAATTATTCTTGATCATGAATTCACTCTAGTCATTCAGCCGCATGTTATTCTCGTGTTGCTGTGCTTATTTTCAATTTCAAAAAAAATAATGTTTTAAATTATTAAAATTATTTATTTAGTGGTCTTTAAATAGTTAAGTATTTCTTATTTTAGTTTTTACTACTGCCGTGTGCTCTGTTTTTATTTATTTATCGCAAGTTGAAAGACGGCGTCCTAGTGGTAGTTATTCTTTATACTGTCCTATACGAAAGTATCAACTATCAACTCTGCACATAACTGCTCCGTGCAGAGCAATAAAAGTTACAAAGTGCAAATGAATTTACTGCTGGACATCTATTCACCAGCACGTAGGTCGTGGCCATTCATTAGGTTTGGAAAATTATATCAATTATTGTATGTCATACAAAAAGTTGTTAAATACCTTAAACTATCATATTTTAAAAGTTAAGAATTTTATCCGTAGTTTCATGTTGCCAAATAAATAAGTCTGCTAAATAGGCAACATCATACTTAAATACAGTTATTTATTGCTCAAAAACTTTATCATCGCAATATTACTTCCGAAGTTGTTTTGTGGAGGAAACAATGCCAGGGTTCATTATTAACGTTCCTCAAAACTACAACGAATGAAGCCAAATGTGCGGGGAAACAGTTCAACATCCTTATTTATGCCACCTTAATTGGTTCTGTGTTGTTTGTTTGTAAAGTGAAACAGACCGAGCAAACCGCTAGAACCGTTCTTTACAATTATTCTAGTCACGCTAAAAGTTCGTTTCAACTTTTTCCAGGCACCCGAAAAGCTTCAGTTCAATCTTGAACTTTTATCGAACTGGAAAGTTACATTTAGTGGACGAAATGTGTGTGTTGGCGTTCAGTGATGACTTGGAGTACTGGGGCGTGGATGAGTTGTATTTGGAGTCGTGTTGCCAACACAAGTATCACCAACGCAAAGAACATGTTCATGAAGAGATGCGTAAAGAAGCAGAAAGTTTGCGCCAACGGGAAGAAGAAGAATTCGGACAAGGCACTTGCGCACAATACCAGAAATGGCTCTGGGATTTACTAGAAAAGCCCACAACGAGTATCGCAGCCAGGGTAACGTATCTTAACCCTACGAATCAGTCTAATCGTTTATTCTGTGTCTTTCTAGTGAAGCTCTCCAAGGACTATTGTTATGGGTATCATAAAAACCTCATGTATCTTACTATCTTGATCATGGTAAACTTATGGTAGATAGATGCTTTTGTCGAGTGTGTAAAATTATAAGTAGAACGAGATAGCACAACGTAGAACCAAATTGAATAATATTGAGTAACACAAAGATATTATGAAAACTTCACACAACAAAGAAATATTTTATATACATCACAGTAGCCAGGATTTGACCGCAAATTTAAATACAAGCTGTAATATTTTATTAATAATATTACATTCACATATTTTGCTGAAAGCATTATTCATAAAAAAATTAAGTGTACGTAGGTATGTATACGTACACTATGGCCTTTACACACACTGTAATGAGCAAGCTTGTTTCAAATCCACAAGATAACACTTTTATACACGTGCCTAATGATATTAGATTTCTCACAGTATAAATGGCTTGGAAAGCACTCTGGTAATTACTGTTAGGAAACAAGCTTCAAGTTTTGTGTGAGACCGTTTCCCGTTGTATATGTGGTGCATGAATAACATCTATTGCTCTTTCTCTGCCTTTTCCTGCTCGATGTCTTGTCGCGATGTGGTTGTGGTGTTGTGTCCTCAATGTGTCTTCATGACCATGACATGTGAACGCTTTTGTCAAACCTAAAGCAGTGTATTGTGTAGTTTTCGGCTTTATATTGTATGTTTAGTTTTCTAATAATTGTTTCGACAACAGCGATTTACCTGCGTATGTAAGTACGTTTACTTAGTTTTTTTATTGATATATTAATTTTTTTATTTATTCATTTGTTAACTTGTATATACTTACATTTAAAATATATCTTATTGTTTCTAGTACAGGCAAAATAACGATTTAATTTTGTTTAGCAGGTATTTTGCCTGAATTTCGGTGTTCTAGTTCAAAGTTTACAGATCCGAAAGTATCTAAAGCTGCGAACAGTTGCATTCTAAGGATAATATTTTGCTATTCATAGATTTTCCAAAAGTAAAGACAAGTCAAGTCTTGGACATTTTTCTCGTTTGTAAATATAAAAAAAAAAGAAGAATAATCACATTTTAAATTGTTGCTATGCAACGTACTTTTTCATTTTGCTAAAGTAACAATGTGACACGTCACTTTGATTTATGTAATAATACCTACAGTAAATATAATATTAATAGCGGTAAATATATATAGCGGTGTGGCGATTGTACGACACCCTACAATTGCACGAAATTTGGCTAACTTAACGCAATAATGTAGAGTAACCATTAGAGTAGTAGAGAGTAACTCTATAAGTGGGATTAACGCCGTAGCATGTAGGTAGGCATTTATATTTAACAAATATTTTGTATTTTATAAATGTTCACAGCCGCATCGATCGTTCTCAAACAGAGAACTATTTAAAACAAAGCTTAATTGTCGTCGCAAAATTGCAAAAATGGGATGGGCTTACGCGATGTGACCAGTCGCCGCAGGGCGGCGCTCGTGGGCCCGCGTGCGTGGTGGCACGGGACGGCGCGTGCGCCCGCGCACAGGCGTGCACGTGCGCATGCCCGCGCCCGCGCCGCCTCCCACTACGGCTGAGCGCCGTTGCGCCGGCTTCCCACCCACCCTTCCCCCCTCCCACCCTCGAGCAACCAGCGCTTCTGCTTCCTCGTACTAACCGACTAACCGAGCGACGCGAGCGATGAACGGACGCGCGTCCGCTGCATCGGCAGCCTCCTCCCTACTTACAGCTCTCGTACGCACGTCCGTTCACCCATGTTCATTTATTAATCTACATGTCCACACCTCACACAACACTACTAACATAATTCACACGAATAGATGTTATTTCTACACCAAAATTTTTACCACCACCTCTTTATAACGATGACAATCAATTCGCATACTTACTGATACCTATGTAATTGGCTTTACCTGTAAATAAAAAACTTACATACATATACCTACCTACGACAACATAGTCCTAGATTATCATTGTATAAATATAGGAGGAGTAGGTAGTTGTGTATAGCTAGAGTACTGGCATATTGGCTCACTTGACACTGTGACATCCCGTGTTTGTGTCGCGAGGCGGTGACGCCCTGCGCCCTCGCTCACTGGTGCGTTATTGCAGGTGATCGCGGTGATATCGATCCTCTTCATCGTGCTGTCCACGATAGGGCTAACACTGAACACGATCCCCTCGATGCAAGTGTACGACAAAAATAATGCGCCCATGGACAACCCGCAGCTGGCCATGGTCGAGGCCGTTTGCATCACCTGGTTCACTCTCGAATACGTGCTCCGATTCAGTGCTTCACCGGATAAGTGGAAATTCTTCAAGGGCGGACTGAACGTTATAGACTTACTGGCGATATTGCCCTATTTCGTATCGTTATTCCTCCTCGAGACCAATAAGAACGCGACGGATCAGTTCCAAGATGTGCGGCGCGTGGTGCAAATTTTCCGCATAATGCGGATTCTACGCATCCTGAAGCTGGCACGCCACTCGACCGGGCTGCAATCGCTCGGGTTCACGCTGCGCAACTCGTACAAGGAGCTCGGGTTGCTCATGTTGTTCCTCGCTATGGGAGTGCTCATATTCTCTTCGCTGGCCTACTTCGCCGAGAAGGAAGAGCCGGGCACTAAATTTATCTCCATTCCGGAAACGTTCTGGTGGGCCGGCATCACCATGACCACAGTCGGATACGGTGACATTTACCCCACGACCCCGTTGGGCAAGGTCATCGGCTCAGTTTGCTGTATTTGCGGCGTCTTGGTAATTGCGTTACCCATCCCCATAATCGTCAACAATTTCGCCGAGTTTTACAAGAATCAGATGCGGCGCGAGAAGGCGCTGAAGCGGCGAGAGGCGCTGGAGCGCGCCAAGCGCGAGGGCTCCATCGTCTCCTTCCACCACATTAACTTGCGCGACGCCTTCGCCAAGAGCATGGATCTTATCGACGTCATCGTGGACACAGGTCAGTACCGTCACGTCGCGCTTCCGCCGCTTCTCCATGTCATGTGTCTAAATCTGTCACTGCGCACGCATGCCTCCCGTGCTCGACTGCATCTCTGTACCGAATGCTGATTGTCTTATATGTACGCACGTCGCATTAGCTCTCCGGGACCGCAGACATTTCAGACAGATATCAACAAAACAGTTCACGTTGCATCGCAGCTACAGCCATGCTCACCCGTGCCTTCCGACGAGGTGCACTCAGAATTTTATTCCTTGTCTTCAGGTGACAAGTGCGTCCTCATTGAGGCGAGAGACGACACCAGATGAGCAACTTGCTACTATCACACGCTCGTCACACTCGGCCCTTATTGTTAGTCGTTTATCGGGTCGGGTTCGCGTCCGCGTCGTGTGTAGCTAGCGATGTGCGACGAAGACACTATAATCTAAGGTCGATTACATTGTCAGCGTGAGCCTAACGCTTCCTAGACTAACGAATAACTTCTAATGTGGAGTGTCCATGTGTGTATCCGGAGGACGCTGGAGACTGTTCGTGTGGAATGTGTGTTGTGTAGTTGACGCTGCTATTTATGTCATCTGTTCTTAATGTTTACCATATTTTACCTTCAACTCGGGTATTGTTAACGAGGACGATCGAAAGTGTGGTTGGAAGACATCGCTACTTACGATAGTGTGTGTCTCCAGGACACCAACTGTCGCAGGCGGACGGCACTAGCCTTGAGGGCGAGGCGCCCGCTACGGCCGGCTGCTACAAACAGTACGAGCACGCCATCTCCAATAAGACCATGCAGAGTACTGATCCAGGCCAGGTAAGAACATCCGCGCACACGTCGGGTGCGTCCCACACAACGTGCACTACCAATATACTTATTCTACTTGACACTATCTATTGTTTTATCAATGAACAGTATGAGAGCTACCAAAGTTTACACATTTTTAGCACATATTTATCTTATTGAATCTGTATAAATAATAACAAATAGTAACCAATTTTGTAACAAATATTTTAACGTTTGCACAAACAGCAAGAGCTCTGAATCGAGTTTGTTTTCCCATGGACGCACCCGAGGATTGTTGAAGTCACCCGGCTTGTCGCTAATGCCGCGGGTCACAGTTTCAGCAAAGCAGCCCTAGCAAAGAGCGACGCTACTCGAACGAGGGCCCCGACACGCCAGAGAAACGCTTGCTCATAAACCCTGAACCGACACCTGTAAGACTTTAGATGAATTTCTCTTTTTTCTAATACTTTCAAATAATATTTTGATTTAAAAACTAAAAGCATGACGGGGAATGTTAATAGCTAGCAAAGAATACCATTTGGAAGATCACATAACATTCTAAGGCAGAACTTAATGGTGTTAGCATTCTTTCGTTAAATTATTTGTAGCATTTTGTAATTGTACTGTTGTCTGTCGCGGCCATTACCCACCCGTGTGTTTCTTTATACACCAAAGTGCACCCAGTAACGACTCCAGTGCAGTGCCTTAAAATGAATTTGAACAACATATATAGGTACGTGACCGTAAAATTAACGTTTTAAAATCCGCAGTGAATGTAGTAGACGTTGGAGTGTAATCACTAATTTCTCTGTTTCTAGGAAAAGAAGACGGCTGACAAACAGCTTGACTTGGATCAGCTGCCTTCTGAGTTTGAATGTTGTTTTTGCACGTTCAAGGTACTAAGAAATTAACACTATATGTACTTATCTAGTATCTTTTACATCATCTAACCGAATTTATTTCAAGATAATAATAATAATTTTAGCCATCTAGGTACCTATTGTTTCGTAAATACACTGTAAGTACTGAATTAACAATATTTAGATCATTACTTTAGTTCACATGCTAATTACCGGGATAAATCACGTAGGTAGGTATAGGTTGGTATTTAAATTATTACAGACATTTAGAATTAGGTTATTTTTCAGCATGAGATTTTGTTTTATTTAATTTATTTGAATTCGATCGTTTTTCTGTTGAAAAGTAGGGTTAGGGGTAGGTTTTTCTATGGGAATGACAAGTAGGTATTCACTTTTTACATGTTTCGCATAGTTACGTACTATTTCAGAATCAGAAATTATATATACCTAGGTATTGTATTTGTGTAGGTGATGTTAAGAATTTCAATGGATCCCGATGGTCTAAAGAAAAACAAAATAACGAAACATTGTACCACGACCACATGTTAAATACCACAACAGTGCCTCATTGAAGCAAATGTTAAGTGACTGTATCGATAGAAATTTCCGACCCGACGACCGACGTTTGTTAATTGTAGATTATTGGTAATTTATGCACGCTTGTTAAGTTTGTTTCGTTCCCTGCGCAGGGTTACAAGGAGTTCATTGACGCAGAGCAGTTGATGCCGATGGCGACGTCGGACATGCGACAACCGGTGTGCGTGGAACTGGCATGTCTCCAGAGACACCCCCGCGCCTAAAGCACTACCCGAAGCCACTCCAAACAGCCTTGACAGCCCAGGTTATTGCCAATTACACTCAATACGAACAAATGTAAACAACCATGGTGAGCACCATGATGTCAAAGATATGAGCTCTCAATTACAACAAAGCAGTTGTTTACAAGTGTTCTAAAAATGCAGAAGTTTAACAGACGATAGACATATTTTGAGCTAGTTACGAATGCAAAGTTTGAGAAACGGCTTTTTCTTTAAAAATCCTAAAAATAAATAAAATTTGAACATAAAATTTAATCTTATAACTAGATTAAGCTTTCAGTTTTAGAGAAAACTGACCTTATACAATTGAATTTATTCAGACCGCTACAATTCTACTAATTATCAAAAGAAAATTAACCCATACGAAAATGTGCGCGAGGTAGAATATTTTTATCATTAGGTACCTACTTGTACTTTCCTAATGATTCTTCTTGTCACAAACAACCAGTAGCGTATGAGCCATTTTTATGACACATTATATCCACTATCCAGTAGGTAGAAGTTTGGTTCTATGAGGCGTACCTATTGTGTTCAGATAGGAAATAAACCTGTTAAAGATTTGTTCTCAATTTCGGCAAAGCTGGCTCAAATATTTCATTTTGTTAAATGTCTCTTATAAAGTTAAGCATTGGCGCCACCATTGGCGAAATTGAGATCTATCTTTAGAAGTTATATTTGTATTCTGAAAACGCATCATTGGTCATTTCACGTCTCTTACATGAAGGACATACCTAATGGATCTTTTTATCACATTTCCCGAGTTATTTTAAGCTCAAATATGTCTATCGTCCCGACAACTAAATATAAAATTTCTAGTAGGCACAGTTTTGTCGTAAATTAGGTACTTAGTCGTCCCTGATGCATTAATGTAACGATGTAACTTGTGTTTAGTTTTCTTAACATCTTCATCATTCACTGTTCTGTTTTTCTGCACTCTTAATAGTACTCGTATTGTCCTGTGTGTTCGGAGTGCACTCCGTTTATAGAAAGGCGCGGCTCCATGTGCGTGTATGTCTTACATTACAGATACATTTGCATCATGCCTTACGCACCCTTTTCCTTCAGAGGGCGACATCGCATGCGAGAACGACTCCTCAAACTTGTATGTGAACCCTCTGGACGGTAGCGGCTCAGGCGCAGGTGCAAGCAGCGCAGGCGCGGGGGGGGGAGCGGGGTGTCGGCTGATTTCAGCGGGGTGCGGCGGAGTGCGTCGGGGGACGGGGGCGTGTTGTGTGCGAAGGGTGCGCAGGAGTCGCCGCGCGGGTCGCGAGCCAGCCTGGCGGCACCGGGGGCGCCCGCGCCAGGACCGCGGCCGCTTGACGCCTCCCGCACCAGTCTGCCGCAGCCACTTGACGATATGCCGCCTCCCTCGCTCGACGACTCCAAGCCCAAACACAGGAAGGCCCGTTTCCAACAGGTAATTCCCCTCTAGAGTATCCAGCTTCACAATTTTTTCAGACGGTTTGTAAGCAAATGTTCAAAATAAAAACAAATCCAGAACAGAAAAATTGTGAAACTATTCAGCTAATAAATACTAACCGACACGCGCTAATCTCATCTCTAAAAAAGCATGTTCTGAAATGTAGCCCTGTAACGTTCTAACTTCAGTACCATGTGACGTCTGCACGATGTAGTGTACTGGATGTGATGTAATCAATGTGGAGTGTGGGACCTGCATGTACGTAATTAAATTTACTTTATTATAAAAAAAATAACAAATACTATTACTATACTAAATATAGTACTCACGGACTGCTGACTGAGATAGACTTTCTCATTCCAGGATTGGTCGGAGGAGGAGAAGAAACCGCCGAGGGGTATAGCGACGAGGATCATCAATCACCACATTCTCTTTGGTAGGCACTTTAACAATTTACTAGCTACATATTTTATGTACTTCCTACTAATTACTCCTTTTTTATTTATAGTAGTCTACTTATCAGTGAGAAAAAACTTACCAACCTGCGCTTCGCAGATGATATCGTTCTCTTCTTTGCCTCAGCTCTTGAATTGGCTCACATGCTACAAGATCTAGACTTCTAGACAGAGCAAGCACGGAGGTTGGACTGGAGATGAACATGACAAAGACCAAGATAATGACCAACAGCGTAAAGCGCATGATATTAATTGAATGTGCGGAGATTGAATATGTCCATAGCTGCGTGTATTTGGGGCAATTAGTGTCCTTCGTCCTTCCAGGCTAGACAGAATGCGGAGTTTACCCGACGCAATGATGACGCAAAATGCCTGGAGGAGCTATTGGTTCATAAAATACCTCATGAAGGGAAATACTCCACTTTTTACATACAAGCTCATGGATATGTGCATTCCCCATTTTAACGTACGGAGCGCAAACTTGGTCTTCTACTAACGATCAAAAGTTCAATCTCGCGGCTTGCCAACGAGCTATGGAAAGCAATATTCTCGGCGTAAAGCTAATCGATTGCATAAGGAACACAATACTGCGTTCTAGGACTCAAATAGCCGATGTGACCCAAAAAACTGACAATTTGAACTAGGACTGGACATGTCTGCTGCTGTGTATGTAATGTGGCTGATTGCAAACGACGATGCGGCAGGCCAAAGAAACGCTGGAGAGACGATCATGATAGCTATTCAGAAGACCTGCTTCTCTACTGCCTAACTAATTCGGCTCTACTAATTCTATGGCTTTGCTATTTCTGTCTCTGTCATTTCAAGCGAGAAGAAAAAAGAGAGCAATATCAAAGCTAAGACATTTTTAGTTCGGCGCTAGACCCCCGGGAGACATTAACTCAAGATAGAAGCAAGAGGGTAGGGCTTTTGCCCAGCATCGCATCAACATAGTATAGGCTCCAAATAATAATAATAAATATAGTAGCTGGTAGGACAAACTTGTGATGGACGAACAAATTTACAATTGGTTAAAATCGTAATCGTTTGGTTTATAAACCAAATTCCGATTTTAACGATTAATTGCTAGAGATATTGCCCACCCAGAGCCTCCCAGATATTGCCCAACGGTTGCAGTGTCCAAAACTATCGAGTGTGGATGTCTATGATGGATCATTGATGTCCACAGGTGGCTTGTCCAAACGGACCGAGATTGACGTTCTATAATAGGAATAACAGTAGGAATTTATTTATTGCTGTACTGTGTTAAAAGGTTTTAAAATACTTTACGAAGTACAAAACTGTGTCTATTGTGTTAAATTTATTTGTATGTTATTAAAACACGTTCCAGGTAAGAATGGCAACAAGCGCGGCGCAGGCTGGCCCTTGGAAAGTGACTCTCGTTCCCGGTCTATCCTCAAGAACAAGGAGTCTCGTGGCACTGACAGCGAATTGCTCCTGCAAGAAACCACTTCACTAGGTGCAAATGTACGTATCACTTGTATTTTTTACCGTTTTCTATGACCGTCTATCGTGTTTCATACCTGAACACCTAGTTAGGTACTTTTTTTTTGTATAATTCTCTATTTTTTTTATCTGAACAGTTGTCTATTTTTTTGTAATGTTTTGGGTCTTCGTTCATTTATTTAATAGCAATATTTGTTGTATATTGCAGGGCGATTCCGGCAGCGAGTCGTCGCCAATCCGGCTGAAGGATTTTAAGAGCCAGAACCATAGGGGCGGTGCTCCTGAGAGGGATAATCTCGTTTCATAGTGCGCTGATATGAATGCCAGGAACTAGATCCATAAGAGCGGAATTCCGAAAGGGACTCGCGCTATCCGAAGCTCGTGGTACATCGATCGGGCTGAAAGACGTTTAAGCTCAAAGCCATAAGAGCTGGGCTTCCGCGAGGAGCCACCTCTTTTCGTCGTAGGCCGATCTAACCGATGGGGGGGGCCCAAGAAGGCAGTGATAGACATCTAGTAGTGTGCGGTTCGGCTGAAGGAGTTCAGGCGGGACCTTCGAGACGGATAAACGGGTCTCGTATTGCGTCAATTCAGCTGAAGTACTTCAGGAACAGAACCATAAGGGCGGACCCGCGAGGGACCTCGCCCCGTAGTGCGTCGCGCTTCGCTTCGACGCGTCACGCGTGTGATCTCGCCACGTAGCGCAGTACTCTCTGCTGCGTTACACGATACAGCGCAATAATATATTCAAATAATTTTAACATATCATTGGGCGATTGTGACTGCTTGTTGATAGAGTTTCATTTAGTAGGGTTATAAATATTGTAAAAATAATATATTACGTATGTAATAATTGTTCATTCCCAATCGAAAAGTTGAAGGTACCTATTTGTTAAGTTTTTTACGTGCAATTATTAATTGCTAATTCTAATATAAGGCGATGTAGTTTGTACAGCATAGTTGACAAAAAAGAAAGCAATTATTAAAATTAAAATTTCTGAAACGCACAAGTTTTTTAATTGGATTTTATTACAAAGCACGTAACTGTGCAACATGTTTTTAAGTGTGACATTTAATCTGTTACCCTTAAAACTTATTTCAGCGCTAAGTATTGAGAAAAGAACGAGTATCATGGAAGAGGTTAGTCAGGATTATAACGATTCTAGAACAGCCGAATCAGCCTTTTATTGTAGCGATGATTCAATGATTCTATCAAAATAGTCACCTCAATACACCTAACCAGACCTTATCTTTGTCCTAGAAGTATATATCTCAACCTATTTAGGTAAAAGTATGGAAAAAACCTCAAAATAAAATAGACCATAGGTTTTTGTGACTCCAAAACAAGTCAACTATCAAAAAATTCCCACCAGCAAGTCGCATGCGTTTGCATTAGTTTCAATTATTGTTTTTATCTTAAATTTATTTAAAATAAATTAATTTTACGGGTACTTTAATTACTTTTTCTGAACTAAATAGAATCGAATAGTCTACTTATATTGAGATCCAAGTAAGAAAGGAAACACTCAAATTATATGAAACACTTGGGTATATAATCAACAGTTATTATATTTATTTGGAAGCTTAAATCTTTTCCATGTTGATACTTTTAAAGGTGTAGAAATACAACACAAGTTTAAATTTACATTAAGAATTAGGAACGTGCTTGTGTAAAAAAAGGATTTCAAGAAATGTAATAAACATTAAAACTATCAAAAAATACACGAAACCTACTCGAATGTGATTAAAAACAAAAAAATTTCACAATTTCCAAAAACTTTTAAGTTAATTTAAATCAACATAATATCCTAAAAACTTGACTGGAATCACATATAATTTAATAATGGTCCAAAAATAATACTCATTGTCATAAATAAATTATTAACATTAATACTTATGAAATAAAATAAATGATTTGAATGAGTCATAACAAAATGAGGACAATACTTTGGTTTAGAATGTGTTACTCTACTTACAGAATGAAATAATAATATTCACATTATCTTCATAAATTCATGTAAATTACAGTGCCTGAAGAATGTACAACTACATGTTCAAGAAAAATACATTTATCAATTAACATGTTATAGATAGACCTTAATATGATATTATTGTTTAGGCATAATTATCGTTATTGAACACACAGGCACCTTATTTACTCCTTGGCAGTTGAACATGGCACGCACTTTATACATTACTTTAACACATGTCCGGTCTACGCTTTTACGAACGTAAATACATATAATTGTGTCAATCAACTTTCTATAAAATATAAAAAAATGTGTAACGTGATGAATAATTTTAAAGCTTGAGTACTAAACTTTATCACAAACTACTTTGTAATCCACATGAACCAAATTGACACAAAGTATTCAAAGTACTAGAGAGTCTTTAGCTCAAGTAACGTCGACGATGTCAGTCCGGGGCCCAATCGATTTTTGTGTATCGGATCTCTGTACCTGGTTGAACAAACATGAACGTTAGGAGGAACACACTCGCACAGGCGCGCTTGTGTCAGTTTGGTTTCCTATTCGAACATAGTAAAGTACTTTCGGTGCATGTCTTATATCTAAATGGCATCTTGCTCGATTACTGTTCAATCACTGCACTTCTATAACCTTTGTTGAAATTTCTGAAAACGTTTGAAACCCGTCAGTCAACATTTTGTGGTTTTGACGTTTATAAGCGTGCAACATATACCACAGATTATATCTAAAATAATATTAATGTATAGACATGCCAATGTAAGTTGCTGTCGATCGACAAACACCGAAAAGTAACAAAATTAAAGCTTACCGCTAGTTAAATAACAAAAAAAAAAGTATAATTAAACAAAAAATAATAGCAATGTTCCTCTGGTCATTTTCAAAAGAGCCTTGTATATTGATCACTGTTAGTTGGAAAACCAAGTCGACATCAACGTGCCACCACATATAGGAATGGTCGTTGTTATAATTGACAGTTATTAATATTAAATAATATCCGTGTTCACTGGTCGACCAGGCCTGGAACGCAAATGTAGTACGTCCACGGAGCTTAATATTAATTCGAGACATGAAATTGAGTATTTACAATTATGAGATTCAAGAGCAGTGTCAGTATAGTCGAGACAAAACACAACACAACACAGCACAAAATCACTGGTGACACACACACAAACTGCGAACACGGCATCCAACCGCACATAGGCGTCACTAGGGTTCACAACAACCACGAAAGTCGGTACTTAGTACCAAATCATTTCCTTACTTTAAATCTTTTTACATTTTGAGAGAACAGACACTAAAAAAATATGTAGGTATGTAAAATGTTTTAAAATGAAAACCCCTCATTTTGTACTCATAATGATAACAACAATGACTACCCAAAATATTATTAATCAAATTCTAGTTTATCAATTTTCAATTCGCGAAACCGCCGTATAAATACAATACATTGGTAAACTTAGGTTCAGTCTGGAGTTATTTAAATATAAACAGGTGCAAAGTTCAGAATTAAAGTAGGTAATATATACATATTTACTCAAACATGTTTGAAAGCGTCGCAATCTGATATGGAAACTTAAAAGACTTCAAAGAGACAGTAACATAAATTGCAAAATAGTATTTTATAGTGCTCAATAAAAGAGATAAATAACTATCGTTTAATAAAGTTAAAAAAAGAATAGTTAACTTGCGTTTTAACAAGTTTAATGACAAGCGAAATTATGACCCAAAAACTTATTAGTGAAAAAGAACTTAGTTTAATAAATATTTGAGGAGTCTTATAAGTAGTTCTTCATTAAATGCATTTTTTTACGATATTAGTCCAGATATTAAAAATATCCTACCCGACGCAAATCGATGCCTTCCATAAAGAGTTTCACTTAAACGCCTACATATTTACACGTCCGTCGGATTACGAAAGAAAACCACCAATCTACGTAACACCATTTGACCTCGTAACTCGTAATAAATTATCGTGTGTACACTAATGTCACTGGCAAATTATTTAAGTGCATTCTGTTCTTGGTACTGTCAAACGAGTAGTAAAACAAGACAAGATCAGAGACGTATTCCGAGGGTATTAAACGGAGGGGGTTATAGTTTTAACGTAATATGGGTTCCCTAGCCACGCCTACGTCGAGTGGGGCACACGACACTGCACGCGGACTACCTGTGCCATGCGATGGTGAGCGCCGTCCGTAGTTTTGCCCAAAGCCAAGGGTAGAGGCCGCCGCCACTCCACGCTGCCCGCGCCACGTACTTTACGTAGTCATACAGCCCCCAGGGCGCGTGGCCCCCGTTCACGTAATATACGTATGTGAACCCATCTTTACACCGCCCCTTTATTGAATAGTAATATGGCAGGAACGAGTGCAGACGGAATCTGGAATTAAAATTTCTTTGTTAATCTTCAGATATCTCTGAACTAGAATTTCAAATTCTACATGCTGAGTAGTTTTTTCACCATTAATATATTGGGATGAATTAGAATAAATTAACAAATCTGACATCCAATTTATATCTTTTCTCTACCCATTTTCTCTCCTCTATCTCTGTACAATTTCTATCTGTTCCATTAACTCATTATTACAACTCAGAGTTGTGGTTTGCGATATTGATTGCCTAACATTTAGCAACAGAATAGTTATGGTGGTTCCGTAGAGTTTTGATTTTTGTTCCCTCTTCGTTTTTTGGTGATGGTTGTATTACCACAACAACTGCCATACTAGCTGGTAGAGGGAATAATAAACGTTACCAATAATACTATCTACTTTGCCGGCGGCAGCCCAAGCCGATGACGACCGATGACTGTCTGTCTCAGGTGCTCTTGCGCTAGTCGTCGTGGGAGAATAAGTAGTATTCATTGAGTACAGTAAGTATATGGAATGCTTTCAGGCATGCTAAACGTAAGTACATAAGCATTTTTAGTAAATGTAAGTTATAGACACCATCAAGCCCTCAGCAAGGACAATCATCCAAACTTGCTTACGGATTGCCCAGGACAGGACAGACAGGAGTACCTGGAGGAAGGGGGGTCAAGGACGTTGATGGTAGTCACGACCCTCAGTAAAGAGGATACGATCAAGAAGAAGAAGTTATTAGAAGACAAACCTGGTGCAGTTGGCTCATGCTCATGTTGGCTCAAGGGGTAGTCAGTTCTATACAACTTGGGAAGTTGGGTAGAAGACAAACCTGTGGCAACTGCCTCCTCCTTGCTGGCTGGCTGATGCCAACCCCTTTGGGTTGTCATCTAATCTTTCAAAAAGCTCTATACAAACTTTTTAAAAGTACATAAACGAAGCGCGAGAATTTATAATCCAGTAATGTTTGTGTAGGCTTGCAAATATATTGCTTTAAATCCATTTTCACACACAGTTGCAGCACTTGTTTGTAAATGTTCTATATCTGTTGTTATTTTGTGTTTTTTGGAGATTTTTTCTATCTACGTATCTATTTATTTTATGATTCAATGAAACATTTTCCTTGTACTAAAAATGAACATGATTTCTGAGTTTAAACAATCAATTCGAGAAAGAGTAATTGCACCACGATAATCTTATCGTGTTGATACCGGAATAGATGCTAGTTGATTAGAGCGCAACATGTGTATACCAACATAGGTACAACATACTCCATCGTACATATACTCGTAACAAATACCAAACGAATTGTTGTTACCGGATAATCCGCTTTAATGGAATATACTACTTTGTACTGAAATCACATGCTGATTCATTTTTAGTCACCATTAACATGTGTCATAAATGTGTAACAACGAGTTATATCGTAAATACTAATGTTACTAATCAAACATTATAAATACTTTTTTGTACACGTGTCATTGGCGGAGTTTACACAGTAAGTCTATGTTGGACGTTTCAATGGCAGATACCTTCTTTGTAGATCATTCCAAAGATGATTTTATGAATATGCGACTTAAGAAACTAGAATCGGTATGCAAGTATGCATTTTAGAATATTTACAGATTAGATTGATAAAAACCCTGGTTGGTACCAGCACTTGTCATCTATGACGAGGAATACTGAAACTTTGTTATGGGATAGATGGTGTTATAGTAGGGGAGCCCAAGAGGGGGATTTCGGGATTTACTCCAACGCGGCAGATTAATATACAGTTGGAAACCTTGTACCGGGTAAAGTAGCTCAACAAAGCCGAAAGCCGAAAAAAATGTTTTGTTCATCAGTTATTCTCGAGCACGTCAGATTGAGATAGGGTAAGTTAATTACATGCTAAGAAGTGTATATTCCACTAATCTGACAATTCGAGAATGACACAAAGAAAGTTATCAAAAAAAAAAAACATTTCATTTCTACATTCTCGAGTGTGGTTATTTTATTTTAAAGGAAATAATTCAAGGTTAACGAAAAATATAATATCCAAGGATTCCACAAGCCGAAGTAACAAAAATTCTCCTCATAAAGCTGATCTTTCATATTCGAAATTCTATAGCCGCGAGTTCCGAGTAACTCCCCTTTTAGCATCGTGGGCTCCCCTCCCTACCATTATGTGAAAAAGTGTCGACTAATAATTATGTTTGTATGTACCACAGCTTAGCCAGTTATTTTACCACCAAACAATAACGTGCAAAGTTACTGTTTTAATTTGAATGTTTCCACAGAAATTATAGGGCAAAGATATAAAACATCTTTGGGCGACGAACGTAATTGCAATATTAGCTAGTGAAAAGTGATGATGCTTGTCACACGTGTATTTGTGTAAGAACTTTAAATAATCGTGTAGAAGTTCGCTGAGAGATACAGGAATGACTTAGAACGTTATTCGGCAGATAGTTATATCCGACCGATAAAGTCCTAAGCTATTCCAGAGGACGCTCATTGAGCGCTGGTCCTCGGAGTCGAGGTGGGGTCGCTCGCCAGGGCTTTCAGCTCCAATTCGTCAGCGATGCGGTCGGCTGGAGGTTCCGTGAAATCGCCCGTGGGTAGGGACCGCGATCGGCCCTTTCAACCGCTTAAATAAATCGGCTTTCGTTTTGCTATTGCGGTCTCTATCATTTCAAGCAGAAAAAAAAGAGACAGCAATATCAAAGCTAAGACAGTTCTAGTTAGGCGGTAGACGCTCCGATGTATAATCTAACATAGGCATCGGTCGCGGAGGCGGAACCGCAGCTTCCCTAGTCTGACCATGGGTGGCGGACCGTGGAGCGGGTGGGTGGGTGGCGGCGGCGGGATCAAGTATTTGACGTTTATGAATAGTTTATGTTGGACTGTGGCAAGACAGAACAAAGTCTGATTGGGGGAACTCATTTAACAGGTATAACGAGGTGAACTAAATAAATAGTAAGTAAAGTAATGGTGAAGGATTCGCGCTATAATACAAAGTTACTGGTTGTTACAACATTGAAGACTCACATAAAATGAACGTTGTCACGTCAACACTTTTGTTTAGTATGCATTCAAATTTAGTTGGGGTTTATTAGTGCAGTTCGTGCCTACCAGTACTTCATACCGTGTTAGGGTTGTTAATCCAAAGTTTCGGAAGGTTAACTTATCTTTCACTCTCATAATACGATAATAATGAGTAACGAGGCGATCAGGATAAGTGCCTGATGGTAAGCAACATGCCTGACACATAACACCACAGTGACACGCAGCTATTGGAACACGAAGAATCCAAATCATTACCTAGCACTGCACTGCGCTCGTCACCCAGAGATCTAAGATCTTATATCTCTAAGCCCTGTAATTTCTCTGGAAACATTGCCCTTCAAACTGGAACACAGTAATGTTTGCACATTACTGCTTGGCGGCAGAATAACTGGCAAAGGTGTGGTACTTCCCCAGGCGGACTCTGCCAAGAGTCCTACCACTACAATTATTATTGATTTAGACTTCTTGTATTTAAGTAACTTCGATAATCATAACACAAACGTTTACTTTTGGGTCAGTACGTACCTATCAGTGGGTAGAGTGGATTTTATAAATATGGATATAAATAAATATTTTAAGCTGTCTCACGGATTGACATTTGTAGCAGATAAAAGTGGACAATGTAGAAGTGATTATTTCATTCAGAATACCGAATAGGTATTCGAAATCTTATAGTTTTTATTTATAAGATAGTGACAGGATCAACAAGACATGCACCTAATAGTAAGCTATAGGTACGCCTGTTTATCAGCACAGCCATGCAGGTATTTAAACATGAATACTTCTATCACTGCCTTGGACCGATCTGCACTCATCACCTATTTATTTTCTAGGAAATAATAATAAATATCTTTATTCATCCCATAAATAAGCCAATTTACATGAAACAAATTAACACTCACATTATGACTTGACTTATACAATTAAATATCACAGAACCTGCACTTAGCAAAGCTTGTGTGGCAGGTTTCTGTATCCCTTCAAATGACTTTTATAACAGACTGAACAACGACGTAAATAATGTAGTAAGTAATTTTCTTTAAAGTGAAAAATTAAATAAAAGCCACGTTCTTATATTTATGGTTATGTAGTAAGGGGTTAGTAGGTAGTGTACAAGTCTATATTATCTATACTATGGTACAAGTGTAAAATCTGTAGGTACGATATAGTTATATATGTTCAATGAGTGGTCGATAGGTGTGCTAAAATGTATTGCTTGTGCTTATAGTGTGAAATGTGTGTAAGTGTAGTTTTGTGTATTTTGGATAATGTATTGTCTTATCATGTGTTTTGTGAGTAGTTGTATGTTAAAATGTATTGTTTTTGGGTATAGTGTAAAATGTAGCCCTGTAACACACAACCTGTACATTAAATATATATTTACACTAACTTACTCCTAACTTACGATCGTAGTGTTAGGTTAGTATTTAGTACTTTTTAAGTTCAAATAGCTGTGTAGTACTGCGCTGCTATGGGCAAGTGTCTTGCCTATTATCACGTCTTGGTCATCCCGTTATTCAATATCATTAAACCGTGAAATATCAAGCGGACCACGGGGACCGCACCCGACCGCACCAAGCGGCGCCCGGGCGTTCATGCTAAAGTAGTTTGTAAATAACTGAAAGTAAGGTCTAAAGTCAAACGGAACAGCGCAGCGTACAGGTACTTGGTGTTTTATGGGTAGAAACGAAAACAAAAGACATTAAAATTGCAAGTCGAGTACCGATTTCTGAGTCGAAGATTGATTGTACAATACGATGGCCTAATTTACAGAACATGTTTCAAGGTCACAAAAAGCTGAAGAAAACAGGCAGTACATTTAGTCTAAGATGGTTGGTAGGTTACCTTCTGTGTTCATAGAAGAGTATAGCCTCTGTGTTTGTGGTGAGTACATGTAGAAAGATGGCCTTGACGCGGTGGTGGTGGGGCGGCTGCGGCACGGGGCCCGCCAGGTGGTTGATCAGGACTTCCAACAGCATCGTGGCGACACCAGACCGTCGGAACGACCGCGCCACACCTGGAGTTTCAACCATTCTAAGCATACATTTACCATTCAAGTCATACATCTACCATTTAAGTAGTACACATATTTTTTCTAATGAAAACTTCTTTAGGCGCCATTAAGCACTTTTTGGTACGGAGAAATCTTTTGCGATCGCGTCACCGACATATATTCAGTTTATAATAAAACGCTGAGTTTGACCTATGGTAGGTTCGATTAATTTATAACCTAACGTCACGTCGTTACATTGTAAACTGATGGTATTTATAATCTTACGGTGATATTTGTGATACAAAACACAAAGCTTCCGGAAGCAGCACACGTTAAGGAGTTTGACGCAAGCTTAGATAATTAAATAGATCAGGGTTTTCCGCACGGTTCCTTTGTACCAATCGTCAGCAGATGACGTGCATACTTGCTATGGCAACAGAGTGTCGTGCCGCGACAAAAGTATGACACTTCCACAAGAGCGACAAGGTAAGAGCGATCAGACCCGTGCTTTCGGTGTAAAGCGTTTGTTGCAACTCTATACGTAGTATATGTAAACTCTTTGGACGCACGTATAGGTCATCGATCACATTTGAGGAAAGAGGGCAACCCAATACGCCACACCGCCTTAAGAAGCCTTTAAGCGAGCATGAGTGCTTGAAGCAAATACGTAATCCCTAGCTATTCTTTTATACTCTAAAAAATACTCGTACTCTAAACATATGACTATATAGAAATATACTGACTATGACAATTTTAATTCTTCTCCATTCATTGCCTCAATCACCAACAGATTAAATTAAGAGGGGCGACCGAGTAATTCATAGAAATTGTTTCCGTTGCGCTGCGTAGGTACGTACGTTATAGGCCAAGCCATGGTAACTATTAAACGTTTTTGGAGGATTAATAATCCCTACTAATAATATAAATGCGAAAGTAACTTTGACAGTCTGTCTGTTACGCTTTCGCGCCTAAACTACTGAACCGATTTTAATAACTAATTTTATTTAAATACAGATACAGAGATAGTATATAGTCTGAAAAAGGACATAAGCTATTTTTAATGCGAATAATATATTTTCTCCGGAAAAACATAAACCAACTTAAATTAAATTCAGACATTCATCCAAATTTCATAATAATCTACGTTATCTAAAAATATGAAAGCTAATTTTAGTTTTTTGTTCATATTTCAAAAACCGGCACACCGATTTCGATAAAATGTATATGGACCACCACTGAAGTAATTAATTACCTATTATCTATCAAATAAAACAAAAATTAGTCTGTTAAGTCGGCTGGTTTTCGGACGATAGTTTAACGTGACAACGTCATACCTAAAAATTGATAGATGCGGCGCAAGCGTACAATGAGTGTAACGGGACACTTTTTCGTGCATGCAGCCGGCGTTCATCTATTTATTAGACGTTGTCACGTTAATAAAATCATCAAAATCGATTCACAATTAGCAGCGCTATCGCGTAACATTTGTACGAATATAAAAAACAATCAACCAAATTGATGACCTCCTCCTTTTTTGAAGAAGTCGTTTAAAAACTGGATGATAAAATGCAGTCTTCTCGTGACCACGGCGGTTGGAACGCTGCCGAAACGTCGAGGTAATTAAACAATGAATTATATCGTGATTAAGCCCCGTACAATATAAACACTATGGATGATAAGGTTTTGAAAAAGGTGATGTAATTTTGTATGCAGAGAACGTTGTCGAAGAATGCTCTAAGACTTCCTAGGTTTGATTAAACCACAGGAAACTATTAAACTTATTGAAAGTACCTATTTGAATGTACAGTCCATGTCCAATTGGAAGACGTCTAGATGAAGCTTCTATCGCAGGTCGACTTTAGACTCAATCATCACAGAAAAGAGGAAAATGACGTGACCCATATTCAGGGAGATAAAAGCGGTGGATGATGACGATGAGAATTCCAACTACATATTTCATTCCTTCAAAATCGAATTGAGTTTTTTTAGAACATAGTGGCGGGACGAGCTGGGCACGCAGCATAGTGTCACGCAGCTATTGGATCATGAAGAGTCCAATTCATTACCTAGCACTGCACTGCGCGATTTAATTCTCGAGTTCTGCTAGTTTGTCGAAAAATGATCATGATGATGTTATTAAGCTGATTACGTTTAGACCGGGGGCTCGTTGTAATCTACCTTCAGTTTATCAGTAAAGTCTGAGGTCGAATGTCTCATACGCATAACTTATTGAAATAACATAGAAGTGAATCAACCATAAAATTTTATTGTAAATTGTAGCTTAAATAATAGTCTAGAAATTCACCGGCGTACAGGCGCGAGAAGCGAGACTATACTATGAAAACAGGTTTACTTTTCTATACGATTTGGACACATTTTACAGATATTTGTAAAGATTATAGATGATGTGCACTACATAAAGATTTATCTTACCTTTTTATCGATAAGTAGTTGCACTTGAACGTCATCTCGCCTGTTATTAAGCGACAATTCGGTATTTTAATAAACTATAAATCAATCTCGCAATATAGTGATATCCGGAAGGTTTCCACTATTTTAGTAGTTTAAATATTTATTTATTTCAAACTACAATAGCATGTAACATTGTACATCGAGCAAAGAAGGTACCAACGTATCTGTAGAACGGCCAAAAGCGGAACTAGTGAGTTGCGCGTATTTAAAGAAACATAGTTGTATAATTTTGTAATAGCTGTCAAAACTTCTTGATCGTGGCGCCATCATCACATTTACAAATAAGTTGGCCGTACTGTTCGAAGTTCAACATTGACGTCAAAGTTGGCGACGTCAGTGTCCGTGTCGACTCGATGAAGATGGCATTGGTGACGATGGGGCAGTCTCATAACTTATTCCGCAATTCGAAAATTAGAGAAACACAAAATTATAAGCTAGATTGGTTACGGTGGCTACCTCTGTATAAATAAAGTGCAACGGTAAAATGAATTAGTCTAAAGCGATCGGACGAGGCCTTGTTTGGCGAAACGGTATCTGGGAGCAAAGCGAATTCTACAGCGATTAACATAGCAAAAAACATTCCGTTATTTTATTACGTTGTTGTGAGATTTACTATTTATAATTACATAGATATCTACTCATTTTTTCTCAACACCCTCTAAGATAGAAAAAAATTATAATCATAAAGTCACAGATTTCTAAACAGATGAAACCTTCGTGAACGACACTGTGAGGCCAGTCATTAGTTATGTATGCGTGACAGCTCTCACCGACGTTGTCAAATTACTCACGTTGGTGTGCGTGTAATGTTCCCAGTCTTAAGAAAAAAGTCCCACTATTGTTGTCTTAAGCTTTGGAAATTTTCACATATAATAAACGCATAAAACACAATTTTAAAATAATTTATTATTACACCGATAATATATAATGCAAGGATTTCTTGTTAATAACTTGCTCCACAAAAAAGGAGACAGAAACGTTATTGAAAATTATAGACCTATTTGCCTCATGTCAATCATTTACAATTTTTTTTCAAAGCTGATCCTAAATAGAATATCAAGGACTATAAATGAAGAACAGCCCATTGAACAAACTGGTTTTAGAGCAGGGTTTTGCAACTATTGATCATATGCATGTATTAAAATAGTTAATAAAAAAAATCTCAAGAGTATGGGAAAGACCTATACATTGCATTTGTCGACTACAATAAAGCTTTTGACTCAATCAAACACAATCTGCTCTGGGAGGCTCTAATTCAACAAGGAGTAAGAAAAAAATATGTTCGTATTATTGAAAATATATATGCTAACAGCACTGCACAGATCAAGTTAGAATCCACAGGTCATAGACGAGACGTTTTATAACGGCGAGGATTTGTTATTATCTATTCGTTTCATAACTATAGTTTTCATCAACACTATTAGTATTTTTATTAACCCTAGTAACGGCGAGGATTTGTTCTTGGCATCGATTCACATTGAATAAAAAAAATAACGATTATAAAATAGGGCTTAAAATTGAATTATCCAATGTTCATCAATAATTTGGTCTACGAGTATCTTCAAAACAAAACAAAATTGGAATCTATATTTTACCTTAACTTCAGGGAAAATATTTTCAATTTAGTATAGCAACACTGACTTATTTTCGTTGAGGTGTTGCGTTTCTATTCATCAATCGAAATAAAATCGTCTAAATTATATAAATACCAGTAAAAATATTCTAACTTTCCTATGAAATTTCCTTTTTTTATTTTTGGGAACAATGTTTGCAATGTTTGACAACACAATACGGCATAATCTTAAACAAAACATAAAATCACACGGGACTCCCGTACGAGACGGAAGTCAGTTTCGTACTGACTGGAGTTTGTATTTGCTTTGGCGTTTGATATTTGCTTTCCGGACCTAAGGATCTGTGTTCCGCACGTTCCATCTGCCTTTTGTTTTAGAAATCTGTGCATAAAGTAAACATGTTTCATATTCATACATAATATAATATGACAAATTAACGGCATTCAGCAAATTAAATACTATACACTACGACCGGTCAGCCCGGCTTCCCCCGTGGTGCATATTAAATATAGGTACCCATAGCACCTTGGATCACGTACAAACGTAAATATTCAACGATGCAAGAATTTTTGAAATCGGTCTAGCAGTTCTTGAGAATAGCGCGTTCAAACAAATAAACTCTTCAGCTTTATAATATAAGTATAGGCTTTTCATTTCTTAATATCAGTACATATGTGTTCTGATTTCAATAATTCAAAAAGTAATAAACAGGTGGAGAAGCCGTCTTGAATCATACTAAATAATTAATTTACTTGGATAAGAAATGACACAATCAACTTTTAAAATGAAATCCTAGTTATAGTGACAAAACTAAATAGTTCGCCATAATATCATCTAGCGAAGTATTTTGTAGAAAATAATACGTTTTATAATATTGTGCAACATTTGTTTGTTCTATCATCAATACTTTTAGCAGTGCATGCGACGAAAGATATTTTATCGCAATTTTTTGCACAGCTTGGGTTGGTTTTATTAAAAATTGCTGCGAATCTCGGATCTTTTCTAGCAATTTCTTGATAAAAATAGAAATAGCGTATGTAACTCAGTAGATATACCTTTCTATCGGCAAAATAAATTTTGAAATCGGTCCAGTTGTTTTTAAGTTTATTCGTTACATACAAAAATACATATCTTTCCTGTTTATAATATTGGTACCTTTCTAATTCTAATTCAGGGTGGGGGTGATTGACCTGCACTGACGTCCCGCTAGGGGTGTATTGTGCATTTCCCCCCGGCCAGCCTACCCAAACCAGCCAAGCTCCTTGAAATAGCGGAGCACGGCCTTGGGTCGCTGGCATACTAGTTCCACTCCCATTTCGTCAGATGTTGTATCTCTGCATACTTGATTTGGAGTTCCTTCAAAGAGTCCTGATCCTAATCTTATACTTTTTGTGGCCTCACAGCGTAGCAACACATGCTCCATAGTTTCATTCTCCCGCAAACAGCCCCTGCATAGGGGGCTATCAGTGGATCCTATTTTGTGAAGATGGTAGTTTAACTCACAGTGACCTGTGATTAAACCAGTCATCAGACGGAGATCTGATCTTGATAGATTTAGGAGTTTATTAGTAACTTTCCTATTTATAAGTGGGAACACAGTTCTTGTATGTTTGCACTTTATGGATTTGTCTCAAAGTTTTTGCTGTTCTTATTGGTACCTTTTATAAAGAGGATTTTTTTAGAATTATTAATATGTGTAACAAAATCTTTGTACCTCTTTTTTAACCCCCGACCAAAAAAAGGGTGTTATAAGTTTGACGTCGATGTCTGTCTGTCTGCCTGTGTTTGTGTGTGTCTGTCTGTGGCACCGTAGAGTTCAAACGGATGGGCCGATTTCGATGCGGTTTTTTTTATTTGAAGGTTAATATTTGTGCGTATGTTCTGAGCTATGTTAGTTAGTTGGTTGGTAGCTATGGTTAATATCGATTCAAGATGGATGTGGAGGCGGCTCCACAAAATGGCGCACAAAAGATTTCTTCACAACCTACCTCAATATGGGTATCAAATTAAAGGGATTGACTAATAGAATACTACACACTATAACAAATTTCAAATCCAAGATGGTCGCCACCACAAAATGGCGAAATATATTATTTTTTCACTACTACTTAAATATGGGTATCAAACGAAAGGGCTTGACTAGTAAAATAATTTGCACTATGACAAATTTCAAATCCAAGATGGCTACCACAAATTGGCGAAATACATTTATTTTTTCACAACTCCATTATGGGTATCAAATGAAAGTGCGTGACTAGTAGAATGTTGTACAGATAACAAATGCGAGGTAGTCAGGGGTCAATCAAATTTTTTAATTTTGTTCTTGTACGAAATTTGCGCGAACCACTAGTTTGGATAAAATGACCATATATTAACAGCATCAAAAGATAACATGTTGTACATCATACATACTTGTATTAATTCAAAATTTACGTTTAGAACTCGCTGACGAATAAGAACTATGGATTGATGATTAGTTCAAAGTATTAAAAAGTATGTGAAAACTATTAAAAATGTTATTTTTCCTGTGGTAATCTGCAAAACCATGAATATTTATAGCTCACAAAAAACCGTGCGTCTCGATGCATTTATTACAAAATTATCCACATCGCCATGTTAAAATTGTGAATAGAAGAATACATGACTACCACCGCCTACGAATTTACCAGCATAGCGTTTCTAACCCCAATGCCACTCTACTCTCGGGTTTGTTTTTTAATACGTAGGCTCATATCAGATTTGGCTGGGCAGGGAGAGAAAGACGAGTAGTGAAGGTGAGTGTTGATGTACGTCAGAAAGGGGCCCCTTAAACCTACGCCCGAGTCACAAGTCTCCGGGTTTACTCGGGTTTTCTCTCTCTGCCACACGATGGACCCGGCACCCGCACGGTGAATCCATGGAATGCAAAGAAAATCGTCTCTATTATTATATTACCTTTTCATTTTGTAACACCCAAGCTTTAAGAGAATTAATAAACAAACCAGATGAACGTCTGGAATAACACATAGGCTACTTTTATCGTGGGGAAATATCAAGAACGGGAACTACACAGATAAAACCTTGGGACTCAGTATTATATATGTTTTATGAAAATTTGTGCATGTAATTGATAGGTATGGATCATAGATGTTTAAAAAAGTATGGGTATGGATATAGATCGTAAAGTATTCCATTCTTTATTTTTTTAATAGCGATTTTGCTATTTTGTACAAAAATTCAATAATCGGACAGTCGGCGTCATAAGTCCCAGTTGTCCCACGCGACATCACTGACGAACACTGCACATCACATCCTCAGCAACAGAGTGGTGTACAACTGGAACAGGTTGCCTGAGGATGTTATTTCGGCAAAGTCGTTAAACTCTTTTAAGAACAAACTTGACAAATGGATAGTAAAAGACAAAATCATTTTAACAGACAATTACCTATAATTTGTTATTTCAACACTGAGATATAGGCACATCAGCTAAAGCTGCTTGCCTATTAATCAATAAATAAATAATTTAATGGTTCATTTAATAAGTGAAGTCATTTACATGAAGTAACGATTCACTTTTCCATCTAATTTGGTTATTAATTTATATGACAGAGCGACCTTTACAGAATCAGGTATTATTGTAATATTAACCAGCTAAGGGCATGTTTATAGAAAAATTCAAATTATTATTTAAAACCTACTTCCTTTGAGCACATAATGTAATAATTCTCACAATTTACATACATCAGTTAATGTTGATTGAGATAAAATTCAAAATTGTATGCTAATTAGAGTAAACTGAACTTTGCTTACCTAACGACAATATGTAGGCAACAAGCGTATCCTTGGAAGCGAACCATCGGGACAGAATCCCCTCGATCTTCTGCATTGAGTTTCAAGTAAGGCTTGATCTCGGCTACGATGAGCCCGATAATCTGAGCATTGTGGACTGCCGCGAGAGCGAAGAATCTTTCCGATGACGTTATGTCCTCGTACCATGACTGAGGGTACTCTATTGGAAACCAGTCTCTACACAGAGACCTAACCTGAAACAATAAATGAAACCTGCTACTGACTAAGTCTTAAATTGTAAAATTACCATTAGCTGAAAGGGCTTAATGTACTTTATCGATGTACATTCTACACTAGTATTATAAAGAGGAAAGATTTGATTGTTTGTTTGTTTGCATCGAATAGGCATCCGAAAATCCTGGACTCCACTGTTATAATCCTACAGTATCCGGAATGGACATAGACAATTTTTTTTTTCAAAAATGTTATGGATCCTCATTTAAACTTTGATAATGGAACCCAAGGCGGGGAAAAAATATATATCGCGTACTATATACTATTGTGATGTACTTCAGTTTTATGGAACACTAGTTGACCCAGTGAACTTTGTTCCCAATGAATTTTCTAAATTTGAATTTAGAAAATATGTCGGAACAAAGTTCACCTAGACTTTGATAGAATTTGATTAGACTGATTTATGACAAAATTAAAAAAAAAACTCAACAATAGCTCTTGTTGTAAATTTCCAGTTTATCAAATTCTGAGTTATAAGTATTCACTTCAGCAGTCCTGCAGCAGGAGATTAAAGATTATTGGTTTGGGTACATAGGTGTTTAAACTTTTATTTAATTGATTGTTTTTCTTCAGTGCTTGGACTGTAAGACCCTTTGAGGATGCCATTTTTTTCCTTGAGTTCCTGTATCGGCTGAGGTGCCCCTGGGAAAATCATAGTACTATTTGTAGTATGCAGTTACTCATTGTGTACAGTAAGTGAGTAAGGTATTTGTAATATTTTCTGGTATGGTTCATGTTTACATAAATAATCTAAATATGTGCGTTAGGTTAGCAGCGCCCTGTGCCTTCTACTCTAGCCTAAAGTATGGTAAGCAGAAGTGGCTTTCTGAGACTGCCTGCCATAGGTCCGTTTACAAGAAAAAAAAGGTAAGGTACGTAAATGCAGATGTTAGTTTTTAATGTATGAAGAGATAAATGCTCAAACCAACAATCAGGTGGAAGAAAACCCTATTTACTGGCAGTATTATTACCCTTATTACTCACATGTTGAACCAAATAAACACCAGCAGTAAGTATGGCCAGGAAAACAAATAAGCAAATAATTTAATTATGAATCTATAGTAAGTACATAGAGTAAGGAGTAAGTATAAATCTCTCATAGATAGAAACATTGACAGATAAACTTTTTATTGCACCTAACAATATACAAAAACATAACACAACTTACACAAGATAAAATCTGAAAATATAGAAGCAAATGATAACCATATTGCTAAAATCTATCTCTTCCAGGCAATAGGGACTCGAAAATTTTAATAATGTTTCCTGTTTTTTTTTTAATATTTCTGTTTATAGCCAGGCTTGTAAATACAAATCCCCAGAAATATTAACCCAATTTTTACTATTTGATATCTTACAGTCTGATAACTTATCAAAATACTCAACATTAACATTGCCAGTATTTATGGTAGTAAGCAATTTGTATTCAGGTAAATTTGATTACCTTTCATGAGAAACTACAATATTCAACAAGAATCCATAGTTATTGTTCCGTTCAAGGATAAAGATGTAAATAACAGAAGTCTATTAGTTACATCATGTTATGAATCAGGTTGTGCAACTCCAAGCATAGTTTGAAAGGATATTGCAAAACCAATAATAATATACTGCCTGGAATTATGTCTAACTAGCAACTGGTATAAGACTAGACACAATCCAACCTTACTTTGGGGCCTAGTGTAATTTAACATTTATTTATGTCTTTATTTTATGTAGCTTATGTTTTTGATGTGTAAAATATAGCTAGATTCCATAGCTATGCAGCTAGCTTTGTTATGGTAAAACACATTTATTATTTATTAATAATTAAAATCTATTAATATAGTCTAGTAATTATATCAATAAAAATTGTAGAGTACTAATATTTCATATGGCTATTTCATCTATCTGCTATCTGCTATGATGAGAAATAGATTAGGACACACTTTCTGTGGAGAGTTCAGTCATGTTTCTGATTTGGGGTTGCCACAAAAATAAAAATATGATAGTTTTCAATTTCAAAATACTATTACAAGGTAAAGGGTATAGAGGCAGGATATCAGTTGGATACACTTTAAAGTAAAATATTACTGACCTCCTCTAAGTCATCAGGGCACAGAAAACGTAACTGTATATCTTTTAGAGAGCATTTTGCTTCCTTTGTAGACTTCTCAATAATAACTTGAAAGCCTTCAGAAAGGTACCTGTAATAAACATTTTCAAACATTAAAACACTGGTAAAATTAGATTCTCATGTTTACTTTGCCTTTGTAACATTATATCAAATTAGAATTTCCAACACTGTTTTATTTCCTTTTTTTATATATCATTCAATGATTATGTTCCAGAAACTTGCAAGTCAAAATTTGCCAAATACAGTGGTCTAACAGTAAACAGCAATCACTGTGTACATTACGGGTGTTATTGGCATGTTTTCACTTTATAAGGTTTTAAAAATATCCAATGGTTCGTTTTTTTACTAAAAAAATATTTTTTAATTTGCACTGTTAAGTAACCCAAACATGTTGCATTCTATGGACTCCTATGAATAAATTTAATCACAGAATTGACCTTATGAGTACAAAACGAAAATGCCCTTTAACCTTGACAAGGTATATGGAACAGTCGATCACCATTCTTTGTGATATAAAGATTAGTGCCATAATAAATTTATGTACAGTGCTGTAGTTACAAATATTATATGTAACTTTTTATTTTACATTCCTATAGTATAAATGCACAATGAATTGATTCCCAGAAGTTTTGTAAAGTATATACAGTTCATAAATTCTCCTCGACAACTAATCAGCAGCTGGCTGCTGTAACATATAACAGGAAACCAGGTTTAAGGCGGAATAGGTTTCAAAGTATTTTTGAAAGCAGAGCAATGAACATTAGCTTTTGAAATAAATAAGCACATGTGTGTACCCGCACAATCTAAAACCTTTGTCAAGTAGAATATATCTAACTGTACTCATAACAAATGTTTAGATTTGACCACCACCTTCATCGAAATTTACCATCGATCATGTTTCCACAGCAAGTGCCAAATAAAAAGCAATCAGCTTTTATTTATGGAATATTTACAGGATCATCTTTATGAATTAGTTATAATTGTTTGTTCAGATACTTTTTAGCAAGTCTGAGGTTCTGAAAGACATGTTCAAGGTTCTTTGAGTAGTACAAACTCTAAAGAACCTAAACTACCTACTACAAATTTTGTGAACACTATAAGCCGGACTTTCAAATTAAAATAATTCTAAGTAATATCAAAATCCTACGGGAAAAGTAGACAAATTTAAAATATTACACCTCAATTTTTTCCTCTGAAACTTCACATTTTTGTTTTATCTATCAATCGAAATGGACAGGTCTCGTGAATTTTACAATATCTGGACCAGAGGGCAAAATAGTCGACAAAGTCAATTGGTCAATTTGATCCAATTAGAGATGAAACAACAGCACAAACAAGAGCTATACATAAAGATCGAAATCATAACAAAAATATCAAACAATCGAAATGCATACCAGCTGAATCCAGCCATTCGGTATTCTGGCCATCAATTATTACAACAGCAAATCAACACGCTAACTTCTGCAACCATATAATTTACTGAAATGATAGTGAACTAAACACATCACAAAACGAAAGATATCCTAAGGCTTTACAACATCTCTCTCACTAAATTTACGCTAGGTACGAATTAGTAAGTAGCAGTAGTGTGAACGAAACAAAATTGGGTGGGCTTAGCAGTGCTGCCAGCTGCTTAACTAATAATGAAGCTAGATGACTAGATGTTTCATTATTTTGTAACATACATTTACGGTAGTGGTTAGTGGTGGAAAATTCAATGAACCAAATAAAAATAAGCCTACAAACTCTAGAGGATTCAGGCAGCAAATGAAATAAATCAAATACAAGTAAACTATATTTTCTATTAGTCAGTTTCCTTTTGTTTTATGTTTGTACATAAATATGCTTTAGGTCATTTACATGTTTAAAATTTGTTGCTGATATAAATTAAAATGGTAATAAAATCGTGGTAAAACTATTACAGAAATAATAACTATATTCGTATTTAATCACGTATGCACTTATTTCCTTAAGTGTAAGTTTTAACAATATTTATATAAAATAACATAAAAACATTATAAGAACTTAAACCTAGACGGCCACCATCAGCGGGGCAGAGCCAAAGCTACCGGTGGTTAGTGCTGCAGACTGAGGAACCTCCTGACGATGCGCGCTGTGTCAAGGATGACTCCCTTCTGCACATGGCCCTTAACACAACCGTCTAGCGAAAGTCTCTTGAGATGTTGGTCGAGACTTTTTGCTTTATAAGGCCGTTTGCCGGCACGACTATTGGGACTTTGATCGTCGGATCAACATTCCACATGGCGGTAACCTCGTGAGCCAAGTAAAGGTACTTGCTAAGCTTGTCCTTCTCGGCTTTCACGAGGTTCTATTTAATTGTTATTAAAACTTCCCAGATTCTTTATTTTTATTCGTTTTCTAGTTCGTCTCCTGATACGTGCAGTGTCAACGATAACTGCCATTTGCATCTGAAACGTGATCCAACCATATAACGAAAGCCGCTTAAGATGTCGATCGAGACTTTTCAGTAAAATACCGGTCACTGAAACGATTATCGGGACTATGACACCGAATCAGCCAGCGCTGAGACTGGACTATCCAGGTTTGGACCGGGCTGAAAGGGTCCGGGTGGCTCCATGATGGCGATCACAAGCTGGGGCCCAAGAACTTTTCCAACGGTTGCCGCATCCTTGCATGGTTTGTTTTATCATGCACAGATTAACTCTTGTATGGAGTAGTGTTTGCACCTTTGGGATGGATAGGTCGGTCGATCTTAATATGAGCTGGAAGCTCTGGAATCGATCGAGAGAACTGCCACTGTGTGTGGTGCGTTAAAACGAGTTTTCACTTTAAAATAGCAGTCATACTGAAAGAAACTGCGCGGGTGAAACCACAGGACGCTGCTTACCTGGGATAAATCAACAAAGCATGGCCATCTAGATATCTCTTCTAACCATCTAGACTAATCTTCCAAGCATTGCCATCTAGAAATGCGTTTGGTTCCGATTTCAGCCGAACATTTCTTGCATTTACGAGTGAGACGATGAGCTTCCGATGGTTGATGAGCGATGAGTGTATTGCGCTTAAAGAAGTTTTCGTGTCAAAAATAACGTGTCAGATGTTACGCATCACACATCATATGATACAGCTTTTTAGCTCGTTCGTTTCTCCATAGTAAAACTTTGATGAATGTTTTCTTTCAGGATAGGAAGCTTATAACGGGCCATGTTTAGTTGGATCGGTTTGTGAAACATAGCTTTTATTTGCGAGTTAACTAATAATTGTTTAAACGAAAAATACAAATCATAATCACAATTACAATAGACGCTCCATCAAAAGTGAAGTTGTCGCACCCTTGCCTGCGACGTAGTTGAAGCGTACTTCAAAATTAGCTAAATATAACACAAATAAAGCCAAGCTGGCAACATAAAGATTGTGATGTTGACAATGATAATAATGATTTGTTGACAGATGACGTTGAAATATATACCATTAGACATTTAGATATTTTACCGTTCAGCCTAGCGATTCTGAACCCAGTTGCATTGATCCGACATGTTTCATCTCTCGGTTTTTGTCTTATCTGTATAGAATGACAGCGACAAGGGTTGTCCATTCCGATTTTGATTTTGTCCCCCTATAACTTGGCCCCTGTAACTTCTAAAACGAGGTGTTAATCTGAGTCTAAAACTAAAATAAGAGAATGACATAACTAAAAAAAAATGCAAAAAAAGTATGTTTTTACCACGTTTATACAGTTTTACCAGTGCATCCTCACTCGCTCAAGGTCGCGCGGTTTTAGCCTACAGCTAGACCGTTCCTCGCAAGGAACAAGTGTCAGGCAGTTGTCGAACGCACGTCTGAGCCTCTGAGCGCTCGCGCAACACGTTTCCCGCGCAAAATTACGTCGCCATATATTGTGCTGTATATGGATGCACGAGTCAAAAAACAAAGAATTATCATTTTTTACTAGTTGTACAAAATATACCATTATTTTTTATATTTTTCTGCTAACCGTACAAAAAGTACGGGACATTATAAAATAGTTTGTAATCGAAGCTGGTTGTATGTTTTAGTGTAGGTAAGTAGGTACATTAAAATATGTTACATATTTATCAAACAACATTTAGACGATCAAGTAGAATAAAAACAGTCAAAGTATACTTTTATTGTATTAATTTCAATGTGTCCGACCCTATGTTACGGCCTCTTCTAGCTGTCTTGCGCGTTACGAAGTAAATAACTAAAATATATAATCTGAGCTACAATGCTGACTACCTACATAACGAAAGGTTATTATTAGATAATATGTCGACAACCCTTTCGATGTGCATCATTCCGCGCCAGACAGCGACAGAGTTACGCGTTAGAAGAGAGCGCAAATGTTTAGGTTAAAAATTGCGATAGGCATTGAGCGCTAATGCGAGCTGAATGCACTTTGTTGCGTCCCAGCAAGAGTCGCTATTTATATAACAATTTTCGCTAAGTGAGGGTTCTGTAGTAATATCTATTCTGTGGTTTACATGGTAATGTCCTACTTTTTTTTTGTTCTTTCATTCTTTCATTTCTTTTAGAAGTTACAGGGGTGGGGCGGACACACATTTTACCACTTTGGAAGTCTCTCGCGCAAACTATTGTATCTCTCTACTTAGTCTGTGAAACTATTCAGTTCAAAAACTAGAATACCTATGTTAGAAATCTCAAATACCTATCATATTTGAAGACCTATCCATAGATAACACACACGTAAGGTTTTGGTCGTAATTTTTTTTTGAGTTTCAGTTCTAATCATGGGACCCCCAAAATTTATTGTTTTTTTCTAATTTTTTACAAAAATCTTAATGCGGTTCACAGAATACATCTACTTACCAAATTTCAATAGTATAGTTGTTGTAGTTTCGGAAGAAAGTTGTGACATACGGACGGACAGACAGACAGACAGGCAGACATGACGAATCTATAAGGGTCCCGTATTGTGGCATATGGCTACGGAACCCTAAAAACGAAATATTGTCATTGGCTTACCAGTTAGTTACGAAAAACAACAATCCATATATTATACTCATTTAGCGCAGAAAAAAACAAAATGTGCGTGCGAGGCTTACCTACATGATAAAGGTACCCCGATATCACCTTTCGTACTCCTGAATCCGCTTCAACCGCCAGAGTTCATGCTTAACTTAATTTTTGAGAACATTTTTATCCACGTATTTCTTAAAAAATAGAAGGAATAAAAAATAAGGGTAAGATATAAATGAAATCATCTTAACTAACTCATCATCACAAAAAGGGTGTATAAAAGATCACTTAAAAAAAAAAGAGCATTACTTAAGTATATAAAGTTATTAAGAGTACCTACATACCTATGACAGAAGTTAAATAGATTTGAGAGTAGTAAACGCAATTTACGCAATCATGTTTGTTCCACATAGAAGTATGTATGTCCCACCTCAACCCGAGCAAATGACCTTGAGTATTTCTTACCTCATCGCACACCGCAAGAAAGAGCAAGAGAGAAACAGCAGGATTTCTCGCTGTTTTACGCAAAAATTTTAGAATAAGTCTTTATAAAATCAGATTTTGGTCTTCTGAAAAAAATGTTTCTACCAAAATGTTCGTAATGGAATTGCCTATCCGTTGGTGTAAGTACAAAATCCAAATAATGGCGGGTTTTCGAGTATATGCATGATAATTACCTACAATTATTTTTATTTTTTATGGTTTCGTTGTGAGGAGATTATTCAAACAATAAATTCAGTAACAAAAAAAATAAACTACCATTTTAAAGCCAAGAAACTGTAGAAATTTAATGTATTTTTTACCAGGTGATATTTGTTTTGGCTAATGAGCAGATGACTTTGAAAACTGGACAAAACACTCGTTTTGCTGGGGGACGCCCCTTAAGGCGATCATCTTGTACATACACCTTTCCCTAAAATATAATTATATGTTTTAATTATATAGGTAATTATATGCCAACGAATGACAATGAATAAAAATAATCCGAATAAGCTTTCCGCTCTTGTCTCTCAGTAAAAGTTGTTCAAAAGTGCGAGTCTAGTGTGCTCTGTTCGTTTTTGTACTTACTTAGTAGGTATTGTACCTACTTCAGTACCTACATCCACGTAGCGTAAAAATAAATAGTATTAAAGTATCTAAATGTTGATGCGATAGTGTGTGTTAGAATTTAAAATTGTATTTTTAAATACATAGATTCAACAATAAACATCAAACTGAATCAGAATCCACATTGTAATGATTTCCATTGCAAAGGACAATGACCGATCAACAATCCTCAGGGCGAACAGCACTCCAAGCTTCTTCAAGTGGGGCGGTGCGGGCGAGTGGCGAGCCCGTGTGAATCTCGTCTCCGATGGCAGATAGCTGCCGTAAGGCGATACCACGTCTGGGGAACATCGCAAGTCCTGCCAACACGTGTGCCATGATACCATTGCGTTTTCATAATGTTTAACTAACCTAACTAATATAGGGATGTACAAGAATATAGTGGCAGCGTAATGCTTATGAAACATAAAAAGTGGGATTACTTTTGTTCGTAGGTACATAGTACAGGTAATTTATTACATAAAATATTCAAGAAAATTCATAAGCTAGATATAGGTACATACCTACCTACCTAGATACATAATTTGAAATTTATCTTTTGAGAGTTGTAGGGTTATAAGTAGTCGACATATAGTGAGTAGAAATCAATTTACTTCGATAGAATAATTCTTAATTACTTTTTTAGTTAACTTAACTTACTTACTAATAAATTTACTTAATTACCTAATTTGTTTTGTAGGTAATATCAATTTTTACTTAGTTTTTAAATTAATACTAGGCCTGCGCTTAACCGACTTGGTGTAGCGATGACGCTTCTGATAATAGGTACTGTACCTAAATGTGAGAGTTTGATGTTTGGTGTTCCTGCTCTATCACGTCGGAACAGCTGAACGGATCGTATTGAAATTTGGAATTTTAGCAATGACACATATTTGGAAATTGCACACTACACTTATAACTTTAACAATACTTTTATCTCGGAAAAATTACGGAAACTGTAATTACGGGGCGCTGCCAGTTGATTTGTGAAGCTGAGCAGATTTTTTTTTACATTTCACAGCTCCACCTGACCCCAAACTTAGCAAAGCTTGTACTATGGAAGCCAGGTAGCTGATGTAATACTTATATATTTTTAAATGCATACTTATTATACATAGATTTATATATATATATATATATATACATACATACATTTTTATATTTGTTAAAATAAAATCAACCTAAAAAGTAAGTCTTAATGTAGGTCACATGTAGGTACATACCTGTCTTCTTTAGCGTTGTCTCGTTGTTTTGAAACATCTAAGTAGCTAAAAACCGATCTTCTTTTTTTTAATCATTCACCAAAATAGCCTTCCTACTTGAATGTAACCCTACTTGGGGCCAAGGTGGAAACCCAAATTTGTTTTGAGATCATTTCTTGTTTTTGTTAGACAATACAAAAAACCCTACCTAATATCCTGTCAAAACTTAGAGATCTTTCATAAAAATCAATAGTGCATATAAAATTAAACTTCTGCAACGTGTTAACCGGACGGCAAAAAACAGATCCGAAGATTAAGCCGTAAAATTGAGCATGTTAACCTCCGCCCCAGTAATTAATATCTCATGTGTTGTGTTAAAAATCCCATGATATCCTATACAGGCAAGTGTAGGGTATCATGGCTGCCGGCCCATGTGTACTGGCCGTGTGAAACCCAATCCGCCGCCCTAGCACGCGCCTGGCGCATCATTTGCACTCAATCTTAATATTGCAGATCAGGATGCACCATTTAATATTAATAACAGCTATTTCAACATGTTTTTGTGAGTGTCGAAATCTCAGAATTGGTGATTTATGATAAGTTGACACGACAAGAAATTTCACGAATTTTTTAATAGCTTAATACGTGGAACATCATATTATATAAGTAGGCTATACTTTGCAGTGTAAGAATATAGTAAATGTACCTAGTAGATAGTGATGATGATGATACAATCTGCGAATATTTTTATCAGCGCGTTATATTTCATTCAGTGCGGTAATGTTACCAGTAAGTTACCTATGTTGTGTTACCGTTCAATTCGGATCAGAGCAGGTTTGATGACCAATATTGTATCTATATAATCGGGAGTTTGATGAACAGAGTCCAGCTATTAAGTTGTTATTAAGTTTATATTTGGTAGTCATCATTGTTAAAAAAAAACATTTTGAAAAGAATTCAATTTATCGTTGTTAATTTTGTTAATGAAGCATTAAACTTACCAAAAGGCACCTGTCGACTTTGCGTAGCGGGGTAGAGGGAAGAGCCCAAGCTACTGGTGGTTTGTTATCCCATGGTGTTGTGTGAAATTTCCACCAATATTTATTTATTGTAGAGCGGGCCAACAACCTTAGTTACGGCTGGTCTAGTCGGGAGAACGGCGCCTGCCGATCTGGAGACCTTAGGTTCAAACCCCACACGCACCACTGTCTTTTCGAAGTCATGTGCGTAATGCCACTAACTTAAAACGGTGAAGGAAAACATCGTGAGGAAACCGACATGTACCTAGAACCTTTCGAAGTCATGTGTCATGTCAGGACCATAATCCACCAACCCGCACTGGGCCAGCGTGGTAGATTATGGCCTTAACTCTCTCCTTGCTCGAGAAGGTCCGTGTCCCAGCAGTGGGAACATTTAGTGGGCTGTTGATGATGATGAGCCCAACAGCTGTTACAATTCTCGTTGTAGTAGGTAGTACTGATGCCCGTTCCCTGTGGTATCTAACCATAGCCTCGTAGCAGTTTGGAAGTAAAACAATAACAGCGTAGCAAAAGAATAAGTATATACCAACTGAAACGGACAAACAAAAACGAACTAAGAAACTTACCCAATCTATTAACATAAGTATAAGTAGCTTAATACTATTATCGCAAGTTCTCTAAAGGTCACATAATTACCTAATTGACCGATATCAGGGGTCGATCAGTGCATGTCGCAAATATGAGAGTGATAAGACAGGGGTGAGGAACAAGGGAGCCTGTGTCGACGCCGGATGCCGCGCCCGTATCATCCGACGGGATAACGATTCCGAGAATCTTCAAGGCACGCTAATTAAACCAATCAAATGAAGATCGTTTACGTAGTTATTTCTTTATACAAAGTTCTAAATTAAATTTTTTGTAGGTCCTTTGTTTCTCGTCGAGATAAGATGTCGCCACAAAACTGCTTTGTAGGAGACAAAGTTGCGCAGTTATGAATTTTGATCTTATGATCTGTGGTTATCATTATGAAGCTCTCATTCAAAATAAATATTCTATGTGATACGCGTATGGAGATATTTTTTACAAAGTAAAATGTAACGTCTAGGTTGTATGATAAGAAGGTCTAGGTTGTGGAATACGTTGCCTGAGTAGGTTTTCCCCGATAGTTACAATATTTGTGTCTTCAAATCGAGGGTGAATCGGTTTCTTCTAAGTAAACACGCTCCATCGTAGACTTTGAGAAATTATTACTACGTAAGTAATATTATCTCAATGATCGTAGACCGCATCGTCGCGGCGAGATGGCGGTCAAGCGTACCAAGTGTAACCAAGGAAAAAACTCTTCTATAAGTTATGTACTCGTAATAGGAAATTATGTACTAAACTTTATTAGTTACCTATTTCAGTGATAATGTGTTAAAAATGTATATTACATAGTAATTATCTGAGTTCGTTCCACCATCACACCATCACTTACCACCGTACAAAACTGGGGGCTTACCCAAGAATTAAACAATATTAACTAATTCAAAATACTTATGTATAAAGTTTATCATGTTTGTTGTAGTTGTAAACCTTCGAGATATTTTATTCCTTTCTATTTATTGCAAAACAAAATAAGTGAAAATAGTCCTGAATACTCTTGGGCGAGCCAATATTCTTAATCGATTTTATGTTCACTCTGAAAAATAAATTTAAACAACCTACGAGTACGTTTGTCAAATCAGTTTATTTTAATTAATCACAACAATTAGTTACGCGAAACAATTCAAAATATAGCCTTTACTAAAGGCTTTCCTATAGGTATGTCTAAGTAAAGATAAAACTTATTCGAATATAAATTAACTTTGGAGAAGAGAAATCATTTTAACAACTACCATGAAGCAACTAAATGTAATTAAGTCAGTAGTAAAACTGTTAATTTTCTTAATCGATTTTATGTTCACTCTGAAAAATAAATTTAAACAACCTACGTTTGTCAAATCAATTTATTTTAATTAATCACAACAATTATTTACGCGAAACAATTCAAAATATAGCCTTTACTAAAGGCTTTCCTATAGGTATGTCTAAGTAAAGATAAAACTTATTCGATTATAAATTAACTTTGGAGAAGAGAAATCATTTTAACAACTACCATGAAGCAACTAAATGTAATTAAGTCAGTAGTAAAACTGTAAATCACTAATCATTACTACTTCACACTGTAATATAACAAGGAATTTCATATCAAACTTAGGTCTATCTACTATCTGCTAGGTACACGAAATATAATTATTGGCCTTTTGTCTGACTGGGTGTAAACCTAGTGCCAGATGTAGGCTTAATTCACATCAACTAGTATTTATATTTACGGAACATAATAACAAACATACATTTATGAGTAATAGAGTCTTATGCTATAATTTGATATATTACATACCTAAATAATAATATTTTGAGTCGTAAACTAATGTTTGCACAGCTTTTGATTGAACGCACGTGCGATTCGAGGCCGTAGTCGCATGCTGAACCAAGGACCTATCTATATTATATCTATCTACGTGTATTTACAATATGTGACCTATATTTATGCTATAAAAATGTACATGACGTAGCAAAAATACCTTACGGATAAGTTCTATGTACGAAATCGTTTATATTTTTTGCCAAATTATAAAAACAAAGAAAAGTCGACAAAAGTACGATACGAGTTTCGAAAAGTAAATTTACTGAGATTTAAAAAAAATTTTGAATTACAATAGTTCAATAAAATGGAACAATATTCTAGTCTATAATATTCTACTTAATGATTAGTGCAGGTAAATGGAGATATTGGCCCTTCACGAGGACACTATTGTAAGCTCGCAGATTTCTTAGATCTGAATATGGGTCATGTAATTACTCTATTCTTTATTTTCATTGATACTCGTAGTTTTACGTTAGATTCAAATTCCTTGCACTTTTTATTTCTTACTTAGCTCAGCCTTTGGGTCGTAGAGTGGTTTTAAGCAATTGATAGCCGTAAAGGCCACAAAATAGAACCTTCAGCTTTATTCATTACACGAAGCTGAGGTATCTAAAGCTAAACTAGATACTTACTTAAGATGATGTTTAACTTAGACAAGTCCGTAAAAATTTTCAAGATGGTACCTAAGCCTTAAACTTATTTTTTTTATTGGTACAAACGTTCAAAATAATGTGAATTAGAATAACTTCATTTTGTAGTAGAATAAAGGTCAGGCATTTACCATTACAAGAATATCCGAGGTTTAAGGATGATTTGGATAGTGTGACCATTCGAGATGCGGAGCCACAGGGGCGTAAAGGGGTGGCGGAGGGTGATGAGCTAAGCCATAAGACATTCGCGGCTGCATCTCATGATAGTTGGGAGGCGGTCCAGGCAAATATTGATCCAATTCTTCGCGGTCCGGAGGTTCGTCTGCTAGGAGGGCTGGGGATATATCGGTTATTCTATCAAAGTCTATGTGATGGTCTGGTGAGGGTTCTCGTTTCAACCGCGTCGCCGTGGTGGGTGTGGGCTTACGGCGCCGAGGCTGGTATTTGTAGTCAGGATACTCTTTCTTGTGTTGAGAGCGCAATTTGTCAGCTTCTTTTATAAACGGCTGCTTCTCTTCTTCGCTGAGGCTTCTGCAACAACAGACAGATACGTTACAAACATTGAGTTATTCGTTTGTAACTATTTACGATGAAGTGCATTGCATTTAAGCCATGGTGGCCTGGTAACCCGTGGTGGTCTGTATGCGTGAGCGTTCTATGTATATCACAATCATGAGACTGTAAGTTCAGATATCGCCTGGACTATTACACGTATTATTATACGTGTAGATGTACCATTTAGTTATCATCACTGCCTCTAGCGATCAAGGAAAGCATTGTGGGGAAACTCATGTTCCAAAAAACATCTTTCGAAGACATTTGTGTAATCTGCCAACCCGCACTAGGCCAACCTCCTTTCCTCGTGAGCGAATACCACGAGCTCCAACAGTAGGAACATAATGTAAGTAGGTACCTATGCTTATGTCACAAAGCTACAATGCATTTGTAAATCACATGACGCAGTTTTAGATTTTTGGGCGCAAACCCTTTGTAGCAATTGAGTGTTGGAATTCAGTTCGGGAAACTAATCTAAATAATCAAAATAGTGAACCAGTTTGAGAGTGCTGAATCACGGTGCAGTTTTTATAGACTGAATCGTGCGGCGAAGCGCTTAGAGATACCATCTGCGAGAACGATCCCAGATGCCGACCGCCACTGCAATGCGCCTGCGCCTAGTTTTTATGTACCTAAGTACCTAGATAATATAAGTACTACAAAATCCAACAAATAATTAAAATGTTTTCCCAAGTAGCTAGAAAACTACAAAAATCTGTTGTAGCCACGAATTCAGCAGTTGGCAATCCTGATTTTGAATGTATCTATAGGTACTAATATTATAAAGCTGAAGACGTTTACATAAACTACGTATAAAGTTAGAACAAATGGTTTACACCGAAAGCACGAGTCTGATCGCTCTTGTCTTGTCGCTCTTATGGAAGGGTCATACTTTTATCGCGGTACATTAATTACTATGTCGCCTTAGCTAACATACACCTCATCTGCTTAAGATTGAAACAAAGGAACCGTGCGGAAAACCCTGATATATTTTATTTTCATTCAAACCTGTGATTTTCATCAGTTCAGCGTAATATTAACTACGATGCGTTGATTACATATTTCTCTTGTAATACTATTAAATTCATCATGTTGTGAGACTTGGTCCCAATTCCTAGAATAATGTTTATAGTTTGCAGATGGTAACGGACAGAGATCTAGATGACACAGTCGCAACATTTGGATGTAGTCGTTGTAATGAACAAATGAAAAATTGGTCTGCTGAGAAATTCTATACATAATCTTGTTTCGATAAATGCCAGCCTTTAATCGAAAAATTGCTTTGCTAGAACAACTCCACCGACATAAAACAAGTTTGTAGTAAAATATCGCGCTCTCGAGCGTTAAAGCTTAGTATCTACTTGGGTGGACCGAGTTATAATCAACTTGAAACTATGTACCTACTTTTTGAGAAAATAACTAATAAATAAATAAACATAAAAAATCTATTAAATAACATTTGATTGTAACTGTTGGAGTTACTCCTGCTAAACACCGTTGAAAGTTTTGTAAAATTTAAAAACAAGTGTTCATTCAAAACGAAGAATTGAAATGATCATTTTGTTACATTGAAATAGTATTATAATAGAAATAGTTTATATTTTTAAATGGAATTTATTGTATTTTAGAGTTAACGAAAGGTTTATTTTGTAACGGACAGAGATCTAGATGACACAGTCGCAACATTTGGATGTAGTCGTTGTAATGAACAAATGAAAAATTGGTCTGCTGAGAAATTCTATACATAATCTTGTTTCGATAAATGCCAGCCTTTAATCGAAAAATTGCTTTGCTAGAACAACTCCACCGACATAAAACAAGTTTGTAGTAAAATATCGCGCTCTCGAGCGTTAAAGCTTAGTATCTACTTGGGTGGACCGAGTTATAATCAACTTGAAACTATGTACCTACTTTTGAGAAAATAACTAATAAATAAATAAACATAAAAAATCTATTAAATAACATTTGATTGTAACTGTTGGAGTTACTCCTGCTAAACACCGTTGAAAGTTTTGTAAAATTTAAAAACAAGTGTTCATTCAAAACGAAGAATTGAAATGATCATTTTGTTACATTGAAATAGTATTATAATAGAAATAGTTTATATTTTTAAATGGAATTTATTGTATTTTAGAGTTAACGAAAGGTTTATTTTGTTTTTCGTTTGTTAATTTTAGAACAGAAAAGTACGTAGCAGAACAATATGACTTTTATAGTCGGAAGTCACAATATTCTTGCTCCGAATTATTTAGGTAGGTTATAAAGCTGATCTTTCACCTTCGCTAATCTAAGTTCACATCTGCACCGGTGACGACAGTGAGAGGCGAACGATGATGTCCGATCACAACACCAATCACGCTCTCCTCACGGCTGTTTTGTTTTCAGATTGGGGATTCATTGGCACACTAGATAAGTACATCAGAGACTGTATCCTAACTTTCTTAGGTTATATGAACAAGAATATTAATTACTTCGTGAAATCCGAAAACTACTTTCTGATTAGGTACCTACTATTGCAAAAATAAAAAAGATTTGGCTTCTTTTTATTTTTCCTGATTTTAATACAAGATAGATAATACGTGAATGATCGCAACTAGGTACATTACTAATTATAACCATTTAAAAAAAATATAATACCTACTAATATTTGTTCACGGTGGCTACCGAATTTCTAATAAATAATTAAGAACATACTCTAAATCAAGACGAACATGACTTGATGGTTTTAAATGATTCGTAAAAGATTACGAGACAAACTTTGTGTTAGGACTCTGCTCAAGAGAGTAAACTTCACCCAGTCATTGATCTATACGCTCTACCTCTACATTAATGAAAATGAAAACAATTTATTTCAAAATATAAAAATTCTGAAAAGTACTTAAAGAAGCCCACTTTATGTTCCGACTGTTGGGACTCGTGGCTTTCTCTCAGGAAGAGAGTCAAGGCCATAATCCACCACGCTGGTCAAGTGCGGGCTTTCCTCGAACGTTGTTCTGTTTTGGCACATACCTGTTTCCTCACGAAATTTTCTTTTACCGTTAAAGCCAGTAGTAACGACACACTTGTATATCTACACTTGGAAATAAATCTAAGTCACCACGACTTTTTTCAGTGAATCAAAACAGTGTTTAAAATCACCTAAATTCTTACTTTATTTATTAAACAGCTGTAGAGACAGCTTTGTGGACTTTCAAAATACTTCTTATATTTCTAAGTTAGACGCATCTTGATAAAAAAAGCGTAAAAGTAGTGGCTTTCAGGTTAGTGTGTTTCGAAAACAAAACCAGAAAGTTCATTCAGAGGGTTAAATACCGGCGCGAATGAATCAGCGTTTCTCGATCATTCGAAACATTCGGATGACGCGAATCCGCGGCACAATTTTCTATCCGATTGAATCGGAACAGTTAGAGATGGTATCGGTATATCGGGCCGGTTGGCGGCGATAGCGCTTAATGAGTAAACAATCGATGCACGCGCTCCGCTGGACGCCGCACGCGCAGCCCTGCGCTCCTTTCTAACTATTACTTTGAGAAATGAGACAGTTCTATTAAAATATTTAAAATAATCATTTTATATTATGTATTCTATATCTCTGGCTAGTATTATGAGGACCTTTGAGCGACCAGTGAAGTAACATAATTTATTTTGATACGTATTTCCGCATTTTATTTAAAAAAAAAACTTTGTGTCGCTCATTACGACATTAAAAATATAGAAGTAAACGTAACATTTATATTCGGGATTTTCCCATTATTTGTTACTTCCCCTGGATAAAAATTACTTGTGTTCTTCCAGACTATAATTTACTGTGTTAAATATTTCATCCAGATGCGTTCAGACATTACGACGTGATTGAGCAGCAAACATCCAAACTTTGGACAAAGGATCTGAATAAAATTTGGTACATAGATAAGTAATAGTCTGGAGTAACACGTGGTTTAGTTTTTATCACGGGAAATTAATGAGATTAGGAACTACGCGGCTAAATCCACGAGATGAAGCTAGTACTTTATGGAAAGTGGTCTCCACTGCCTAAGGACTCTCGCAACACCAAAGACGTCCTTTACATAATATGGTTTTCTATTAAGGAGACTTCTAGGAAGATCAAAAACACTTTCATCTTCAAAAGCCTTTCCGAGAGATTGGTCGACGCGACGCGTGACCAAAATGCTGGCGTTTATTTTGCCCAACGCATAGGCTTTGCCATTCGGCGTGGTAATGGCACCAGCATGCTGTACACGCTGCCGTAGTATGTTTGGACATCTTGATTATCTGTAGACCTTCATTGGTTTGTGGATGATTCAGATGTGCTTAGTGTAATTAGTTAGGTATGTAGCTCTCATTGTATTTTTAGATAAATAAAAGTGTTCAAGTGCTAGTTGGACTCGCCATGAAGGCTTCCGTAGCAGCAAGTAACATAATATAAAAGTTCTTGTAGTTCGTTGTTACTTTAATCAGTGTTTTAACAATAGTCAATTTATGACGTATTAAAATAAAACTACTTACTAGATCTCATTCAAACCAATTTTCGTTGATAGTTTACACGGTAACGTACATTATACACTTTTTTCATTTTTGTCATTCACTTATTTTAGAAGTTACAGGGACACACACACACACTTTTTACCACTTTGGAAGAGTCCCTCGCGCAAACTATTCAGTTTCGAAAAAAAAATATGTTTGAAACCTCAATATCTTTTTTTATGACATATCCATAGATACCCCACACGTATGGTTTTGATTAAAAAATGTTTTTTGAGTTTCAGTTCTAAGTATCCTATCCTATAGGACACTCCTAAATTTTTTTGTTTTTTTTTCTATTTTTTGTATCAAAATCATAATGCAGTTTACAGAATACATCTACTTACCAAGTTTCAATAGTATGGCTTTTATAGTTTCGGAGAAAAGTGACTGTGACATACGGACGGATAGACAGACAGACACGACGAATCTATAAGGATCCCGTATTTTGCCATTTGGCTACGGAACCCTAAAAAAGACATCAAAGATATTGTCTCGCAACATCGAAGATGCTCTCTACATAGTTAGATAAACTGTCTATTACATATAACACTTAATAAAACAAATTTTTAAAAGACAACAATAGCCTTTTCCTAGATATCGAATTAATGCAACACTCAATGCAACGTCTTTTTTCTTTATAGCCATTACTTGCGAGTGAGTTATGAGTTTGGACTTAAAATTAATCGCAACAAGACCAAGGTTATGATTATTGACCGTGTTAGAGGTAATTCTCAAGTGCAAATCGCGAATTGCACTGTAGTCCAATCTTATATTTATCTCGGGGCTATGATTTCGGGCAATGGTGGATGCGTGGATGAAGTCAAAAGACGTATGGGCATCACAAGAACAGCAATGGACGGGATGCGGAAGATATGGAAGAATAGAAATATAAAAGACCAGGCTCGTGAGGACGCTTATATTCCCCATATTTCTTTACGCGGCTGAAACGTGGACTCTGCGAGAAGTGGAGAGACAGAAGGTGGACGCTTTGGAAATGTGGTGCTGGAGAAGAATGCTTGAGTCTCGTGGACCGAGTTTCGCACAAACGTCTCGATACTTCAGGAACTCGGCATCATCTATTTTCTGTGTATCCTAACATTCTTTGGACATGTTTCCGGCGTGACAACCACTCCATAGAACGTGTCATTCAAGGAAAAGTGGAAGGCACAAGACCGCGCGGAAGGTCACCCACACGATGGACTGACCAGATCAAGTCCGCGATTGAGGCTCGCTGAATGAGCAAGCAGGCGATTGAGGCTCGCTGAATGAGTGCAGCAGGATGACGTCTAGCAGGCAGCAATGGCGAAACGTCGTGAAGCGGATCACATCTGACCCCTCCAATAATACTACGAGCTCATAGCGATCACGACCGCTCTGTCAAGAGCGTACCGGATAAGAAGAAGCGATCCGTCCCGGCTTCCCCCGTGGTACAAAAAATATAGCCCATAGCAATCTCAAGGATCACATACAAATCCAACGGTTAAATTATTTTTGAAATCGATACAGTAGTTCTTGAGATTATCGCGTTCAAACACAAAACCTCTTCGGCTTTATAATGTTAAGTAAGTATAGATATTAGGTATATTGAACGTAAGCACACGCATCTAGCTGCAGAGTGACTGACTCAGATTTTACCTTGAAAAATGACGATAATATTGCATAATGTGCGGGCAAAGAGTTGAGGGGCTATATATTGATGAAGAATTTTGACAATCTTACATTGACAATATTGTTGTGTGTGTGCAGGTAGCCAAAGATTTATTTACAATTATTACATATGGTTTTCAACGAGTACAAGGAGCGTTACTTACTTCCACATGGAACCGAGTGACTTGCTGAGCTCTGCGTTGTGGAGCGAGGGTCTCTGCTCCGATAGCCGCCGCCTCATTGCTTGAGCGAACACCATGAATGCGTTCATCGGCCGCTTGACGTGACCGCGCCCTTTGCATCCGCCACCCCTGCACAATAACAAAATATATTAGGTACTACAACCAGATACCCTAGAACAATCAGATCTAGTGAACAACAATCTAGATCTGGAATAATCTGGATAGACTGGTCTAGTCGAGAGAACGGCAACTGCCGATTCGGAGAAACTTGTTTCGAATCCCAGAGCATCACTGTCTTTTCGAAGTCATGTGCCTAATACCTCTAGCTTAACAACGGCAAGAAATACATCGCGAGGAAACTGACATGTTTCTAGAATCTTTCGAGGCCTTGCGTCATCCAGCAAACCCGCACTGGGCCAGTGTGGCGGATTATGGCTCTAACTACAGTGAAGGCCCCAAGTCTCAGCAGTGAAAACGTTTAGTGTGCTGGTTATGCTTTCACTAGATGCAGTAAGCCATGTTGGCCAAGTGGCCCGAACATCCCTTCACAATCGCCAGGTCGTAGGTTCACGGCTTGCATCCCACCGGCTCTTCTGAGTATTTGTCTATGTGTAGACGTACAGGCTAGTCATTACTACAGTCTTTAACGGTGAATGAAAACATCATGAAGATACTGATATGTTACAGGAAAACATCTTTCGACGACATGTGTCATCTGCCAGCCAACTCACACTTATCTAGCAAGATAGATTAATATTTTAACTCTCTTCTCTCGAGAGAAGATCAGAGCACTGCGAATATAGGTACATACTTAGGCTGTTTATGCTACTCATTCGATGAAAAAAAGAGATCTATCTACCCGAAACATTTAAACATTACTTATAGCTTTAATCCCAATCATACAGATTTTAAAGAGAACTGGCATTTTTTAATTCCAATGATTTAAATTTGATTTACTCGTATTTGTTCGAATAGCCTTTTTCTAACGGATTCATAGTAGGTCCAAAAAACGGCATCGTTTCATAGTTGATGTTCCAAAAACTCAGACATCACGGTTTTGACTCCACTCTCGTAATAAGTACATCTAAACAGTGGAATACGTTGCCTGAGTGGGTATCATCATATATCAAGACACACGGATTATGATGGACATCATAATCCGTGTGTCTTCAAGTATAAAGGTAAGTGAATAGATTTTCTTAAAATAATAAAGATAAATCTATTCTAATTAACAGTAATTATTGTTTTAGTATTAAAATAATTATTGTGCCTAAAGGCACAGATAAGTATAAATAAGGTTACCTAGAGCACTGCAGACAATCGTAGACCTCATCGTCGCTTAATATTACACAAAACGGCTGTCAAGTGCAAACTTACTATCGATAAAAAAAAACAAATGGTTATAACATGGATAGATCTCATTTAGAAGACCTAATTTTGTGTTCGTTATTTTTTTTTAAGTTGGTACATTGTACATACATAGATACTACGGAGACTACGGAAGTACCTAAGTAAGTTGCCGTTGCTCAATCTATTTTGTACAAACAAAGATTTAAAACACAAGTGTTTTGTTAGCTAACAGAGCTATAAATAGTTTAGACCCGAAACCGAACAAAAAGCTCAAATGTTGACATAAACAATATGAAATGCGCACTTGAGCGTCGGCTTCTCTCTTCGTCTCTCAAATTGGTTTAGCTTTCGGCGCGCGCTCGATAATTACTAGGTAACCGAAACCATCAAGCGACGACTGTAATAAAGAAAATAAATTACGAGTCACCCTTTATGTACGTGCGTTTAAACTACTTTAAACAGCGTGCGTCGACGCATGTACATTTTGTAAACAGGCAAAGTGGCGCGGCTCACGTCATTTTACGCTCGTAAACCTCTCTTATTTTATTACTTTTTTATTTTCTAATGCCGCGTTCGGGTTTCCTTGCGATCTGAATGCTGACAATAAATTATGTTTTTTTACAAACACTGACACGCCACTAAAAGTCGATCGATTTCTAACGGATTACTTCGGGAAGCAATATGAGGAGAATAATCACTGCTTCGGCGAACTTGCAGCGGTTTCCTTGTTTATTACTCAGAACGAGCTCTCGTAACTTTTGGAAGTTTTATTATTCTAATAATATGCGTGGAACTTCTATTAGAAACTGGTTAAGTATAAATAAGTATAAGTATCGCTAGAATTGTATATTTAAACCTACTGTACTCTAACAACCTACGTAAAATAGAGCTATTTTAATTATTTGGCTTGTAAATGTTCACATCGTCGATAGAAATCTATGATGTTTGGTATTTACATTATAAGTTTAAATTACTTTAACAGCATTTCTATAAAATTGCACACAATTGGAAAGGCTCGTAGTATTTTCAGTTGAAAAAAATATTAGAAATAGGAAATATTTCAGAATACGAAAAACATTATGTATTTTTTAAAATCGTTAAATTGGTAGAAATATTTGAAGACGGATTGAAATAAAAATGATGCCTCTTTTACAGTATGTACTTACCAAAATTGCATATTTTACAAACCTACCGTACAATATACTCGTAATAATAATTGTGTTACCTATTTCTTAAAACGCTACGTTAAGTTCCTTCCCTAGGTATACGTCGGTTTTTGTAGTGGTAGTACTCTTAGCAGAGTCCGCCTAGGGAAGTCCCACACCTTTGCCAGCTATTCTACCGCCAAGCAGTAATGTGCAAACATTACTGTGTTCCGGTTTGAAGGGCAATGTTTCCAGAGAAATTACAGGGCTTAGAGATGTTATATCTTAGATCTCTGGGTGACGAGGCCAATGCAGTGCTAGGTAATGATTTGCACTATTCATGTTCCAATAGCTGCGTGTCCTGTGCATATATGGCAGGCATATTGCTTACCATCAGGCACATGCCCTGCTCGTCTCGTCACTTAAAAAACGATTCCCGTGCCTACTGTCCGTTCAGGAGTCTAGACACAGCAAAACTTTTAATTAAAACCATAACCATTTAAAACGCTAATGATAATACGTTTCAAATCAGTAGAGTAGTTTTTGTAGCGAGAGACATAAGACCTACCGCGCGCCATCTGGTTAGTAACATCCCGCTTCTGACAATCACAGATAGTACTCAAACGTACTTTAATGGGTGTATGTAACCACCTACTTATGGTGTTTGTAGTTTCAGTGATTTATTGTCTTTATTAGGTGACGCATGTTTGTTTCATTTGCGCAGTTTGTCGCGACATTTCTAGGACACTACAAAAAATACAAAGCTATTAACAAAATGCATATAGACTTTTTTGTGTCAAGCACATTTAAAAGAATAAAAATGAACTTTAGTACAAAATACTTTATAGTATAACTGAGTATTTCCTTCTTAAGCATAAACAGCTCACTAACTGTTCCCACTGCTGGGACTCGGGGCCTTCTCTCGCTAGGAGAGAGTGAAGGCCATAATCCACCACGCTGGCTCAGTGCGGCTTGAAGGATGGCACATGCCCTTGAAAGATTCTAGTTACATGACGGTTTCCTTACGATGTTTTTCTTTTAAGTTAGCAGCATTGCACACATGGCTTCAAAAAGAAAGTGGTGCACGTGGGATTTGAACCCGGGGCAAACCGGATCGGCAGGCGCCGTTCTCCCGACTAGTAATTAAAAAAAAAAGCTATTAACAAAATGCACAGACTTTTTTTAATGTCAGTCACATTTAAAAGAACAAAAATGAACTTTGGTACAAAATACTTTACAGTATAACTGAGTATTTCTTTCTTAACCCTATCTAATTAACGTATTATTACCAGCTACTTCCAAAACTGGAAGGGTAAAATTTTGGATTTCTAATCGTAAGGCAGCCAATGACAAAAAGTTTTATAGTCGAGAGTGATTTACTACCCGATTTCACACTCGTCTCGTCGCCATACATCTGTACACGTAGAGCTTAAATCATAAGTTGTCAGCTACTTGACTCGGAGACTAGACGATAAGTCGGAATCACTGAACGAAACGAATCCACGGATATAATTCAGTTCTACAAATACATTACATTCTAGAATAATTAATTATTTAGGCTACTTTTCAAATCGAATAAAAGTACCGTAACTATCCTTAGAAAATGGCCATTTTGTAAATACTACACGGAAGTCACGAGCAGAAACTAGTACGACTACGTAAGGTAAGATAAGAAAACTCTGTATTAAAAGCCACAATATAAAAACACATAATAAACTTAAACTATTATAAAAAAGATGACATTTCAATTGGCCTCAAGTAGGTACATATAACCTCTTAATCCTACTAATATTAAGTATACTTAAATGTAAGTGTTTGAATATTTCGATATTTGTTCCTTCATCGTCAGTTCTTGCGACGCGACAAATAAAATAATAGAATTGTAATATGACGCCGACGCTAGTAAGCATAATAAAGTTTAAGTTTGAAGTATTATTTTGTTTGTTGCATGCTAAATGTATTGTTTTTATGGAAAACTAAAATTTAATGACACAAAGTTCTTCATCGAACACAGTGGTTTCGTCACTATGCTTTCATGGTAGTACTCTGCAGAGTCCATCTGGGAAAGTACTTGACAGTTGTTGTACCGGCAAGCAGTAATATGCAAAACATCGCTGTGCTTCGGTTCGGTGGAAAGGCAATGTTTCCAGTGAAATTACTGGGCATAGAGATAACACATCTTATACCTCTGGGTGACGAGCGCAATGCAGTGCTAGATGATGATTTGGACTCTTCATGTTCCAATAGCTGCGTGTAACTGCGCTGTTATGGGCAGACATGTTGCTTATCATCAGGCACATATCCTGCTCGTCTCGTCACTCTATACTATAAACTTTTATAGAAAACTCATATATACACTTAGAGATTTACTACGATAACATGACCCGCCCCTCCAGAATTCAAAAAATGTATTTGTCAAGTTTAAAGCTACGTGGTGATAGAAAACTACATACAAACTCTTTCGTAAGGATATAAAACAGTAATTAGGCGGGTCCTATCGTAGTAAATCTCACACCTGAATAAAAAAAATATTCAGAGGTGCAGATGGGATTCAAACCTACCTGATTCTGAAATCGGAAGTTCTAGCGACTAAGCCCTTACGGTCCCTTTATATTCTCCTATTATACTCTAGGTATTCTTAAATGTATTCTAAAATATTATACAACTCTGTATATGTTAATTCTTACGCAGATGTAGGGTTCAGTATACTCTGCTATAAGTAGGAGAGTAGCTAATGTCAAGTGGTTATTTTAATAAAATGTGACTCAATAGGCATGGGCACGTGTTTATTACATTTTGAACCACTTAAGTGCTTAAATTTTTGTTTAAGTTGCATATTTAATTATTATATATTAATGATAAACGCTAGTAGGTAAATATTTTTATTTCAGGAGCAGTCAGGAACTCGATCATAGAAATGTACAAAGTCCCAAAAATTAGCAATATGAAAAAATTACGATAAATTGGCCCGAAACTGACGAAATTAGATATATAGATATACTCTTTATTGACACACCAAATAAAATTAAACACAGAAAAAAAAGAACAATACATTTTACAGTAGTGCGACAATGGGCGACCTAAGCGATCTCTTCCAGGCAACCTTAGGATTAATTAGCAGGCCTTTGTGTACTATTTTATAGGATGGTTGATGTTGAGCGCTTTATTAACATCAAATTATTATACATGGAGGAGAGACATTGGGAGAATTCACACTAAATTTCAGATAATTGAGCATTCGATAATCCAAGTTTTACTACGAATATAATGTAAACGACATTAAAATTAAGCTTAATCTATGGAACCCGTTATAAGGCAAATATTATTTTTTTTATAATTAAGAGTTGTGTTTGAGTTGAGATGTTTTGAATTTTCTGATTTTAAGAGAGAGATTTTTTAAATCTGAATTGCTTAGATTGGAATAGTCTCCAACCTAAAAGAAATCTTGGGATAAAGGCAACGAATAACCGGTATAACTTTATATGCAAAAGCGAATACACTAAGTGAGTACTTTTTTTCGGGGGACGCTTAAAAGTAAATTTATAAACCTTTAAAATATAGATCCATTTAATTCCAAAACATTTAGCTTTATTTCTAAAAGTTAGACTAATTTAAATGTCTGATTAAAACAAAAACCGACTTCAATTAAAAATTTAATTCGGACACTCGACCAAAATTACATAACTACGTTATCACTACGTCGTCTAAATACACGAAACAATTTCTAGCGTTTTGTTAATATTTCAAAAGCCACCCACTCACCGATTTTGATAACATTTATATGAAATCACCACTGAACTCTATAATCTACCAAACATAAAAATAACCATCAAAATCGAGTCACAATTGGAGGCGGTATCATGAAACATACCTACGTATAAAAAAAACATACATCCTGCATTTTTAAAGTCGTAGTCGGTTAAAAAGAAAATAAGGATAGAGAGGTCTTTGCTATGGAATGGTGGCTTTAACGAAATAATAATCATGACAATTATTTAATCTTAGACATTTCCGATGAAATTGAAGTTCACTGAAAACTTCTTTAGTGAAATATGTTTTTTTTAAGTTGATAGTTGAAACAAACCTCAACACGTGTAACGTTAATTTCGGGGTCAAACCGATATAAATGACCATTAAAGTTTCGTGCTATTGTTTGGCTAAACGAAGCGCCGGCGGTGTTTTTAAAAGTACAAAAAGTACTAACCGAATATTATGCTGAGGCCAAAGTCATAATATTACTATTATTGACGACTGTAAACAAAGATACGGTTACAATTTACGTAGCGTTCGTTACAACTTAACTATAGGAGTACGTATATATACGAGTACTAGTATACTGTGTGAAAACATGCGCTGTGACCAATTGAGTCAGTTAGGAAGGCTAGGTAGGTTAATTTTACTGATCTTATTAACATTTACGTAAGAGTTTGAGTATTTCGATGTATGTTGCTCAATTACAGCGAAAGAACTGAACAGATTGGGGTCACATTTGGAACGAAAATATAATATTTTTTGCCACAGCACAACGGCTACTATCCATCGCGACAAAAAGCATAGTTTTTTAAGATATTTTCCCATAAGAATCTCTAAAATATTTGTTTTACTGGTGAAGTAGAAAAAATATGTTGCCGCCTTTTTTACACAGGCCAAGTTTTATACCTCTAAAAGTTGATCTCAGATGGTGTCTATTGTCTCCCAAATGTATCAGCCACAATCCGCAGCATATTTTAGGTACGTACTCGATTTGGGTATACCTACCAACCATTAAACTTTTTTTCTTATTGATATAAATGACACCAACCCTTTTTTTAAGTAATAACCTTTTGGCTAGTTAGGCTGACATATTTGAGATGGGAAAAAACAATTGAACTCGCGACACTGTTATCGTTACCAACACTTCTGTGTATAGGTATGTGTGCCCATATATTGTGTTTTCACTTCAGTCGGCATTTCCGGAGTGTCACTGTTTTTTATACAAAAAAATTATAGACAATCAAACGCCCCATCTAATGTTAAATAGTAACTACCACAAATTGACACTTGCAAGCTTGCAACATCAGGTTTCTGTGGAGCACGCGATCATCTAAAAGAGATGTTTGAAAGTTATGTAGCTATTGTCATAACACTCATGGCAAGAAACATAAACATAATTCAGTAGTGTCTATATATCCGGTTCCGAAATAAATTTAGCACGAATATAATTACGGTACGCAATACTGAATTCCTTACTAAATTACTTATCATAATAACGTAGTTTTAGTGCAACATTATTGGCAATTTCGAGTGTGATAGCTACAGCACACTATCTAGCGGCGAGTGGAGGCCATTGGCTGAGGAAGTCGTAACCCGGGCGAGCTGTCATCTGTGACGGCCGCCCACTCTATTTCTGCCCCTGTTAGATCGCCGGCGCGTGCGCAGCCGCCCACTGCACCACTCGCGCATAAATTTGCAAACCATTTGACAGTTTGTGGCTGGTAGTGCAACTATTACGCTACTAAACTCTCATGTTAGATAAGTTACGGTTTCAGCGTTTTATGTTCTGCTGTGAGGTTTATTGATCACGGAACGTTTAGTATCATCATTTGAGCTTATTTCAATTTTATCTAGGTAATAGTCCATATTAAATAAGGGCTCCCGAAGTTTTTTGTATTTATTATTATTATTTAAAGTCTATACTGTCTATATGTTGGGCAAAAGCCCTACCCTCTCTCTATTTGCTTCTTTAATGTGTTAATGTCTCCATGTGTGAGCTCCCTTGAATTGTAACGTCAGAGTACGAACGTACTTAATTCGTCGTAACCACCATCAATATTCACATCCTTCTTTATCTATAACTAGATGTCCGCCCCGGCTTCGCCCGTGGTACATTATATAGCACTCATCAGGATCCTGTACATATACAACGGTGAAAGAATGACTGAAATCTGTTCAGTCCTTCCTGAGAATATCGCTTTCAAACAAAACACCTCTTCAGCTACTTGTTACGCCACCTGTCGGAAATTGGTCGAACCAACTCAGATTTAGAAACAAATTTGATTAGCAAAGGTTTATATTCAATGACGCCATCTTAGACGCATGCTGTCATGTGTCATGTCAAAGCACGAAACGTACGAAAACTCTCAAACAGGAATATTTTTCCCGATTTTGTTACATTCTTGATTCATGCTCCGCTTCTATTAATAGTAGCGTTATGTTCTATAGCCTATAGCCTTCCTCGATAAATGGACTATCCAATAGAAAAATAATCTTTCAATTCGGACCAGTACTTCCCGAGATCCTAGCGTTCAAACAAACAAACTCTACAGCTTTATAATTAGTATAGATTATCCAATAACAAACTCAATATGAATGTATGAAGGACATACATACCTAGAAAAAAATAACAAATTGTATTAACAAACTATCTTTTCATATCCTTTATTTATCTAATCCTGTCCTGGCAGTCAAGGTCAGGTCCAACCTGCAATTTAGACGATTTTGCCGATCTATCCAAGAACAACCTACCAGCTATCTCTCCTTTAAGGTTGCCCAGGTGGTGAATATGATTATGACAAAGTGTTGGCATAACCATACTCAACAAGAAACAGGTTACCATGGGCTTAGCGTGTTCAGTAGTGCGAAGTCCGATTCCGCTTTAGGTAGGTACTTATCGTTTAATACCAGATACTGAATTCCTGAACCATTGATTTTCAGGTCGAATTAACGCATAGGCTACTTTGTATCCCGGGAAAATAACGGGATCTAGAACTACGCGGGTGAAACCCCTCGGTTTCGTCGGGGGCTGCTAGTAAAAAATAAAGTAGACACATGCATAAAAATCAAATAAAGCTTACTAATTAATACGAGTATGATAATTTAATTTTCTACGAAAAAAAAAACGATCGGCTTCAATTCAAAATTAAACCCAAGACACTGTCATGGCGCCGAGTAATGAATTAAGGAGCACCTTGTTTTTTTGTACAATGTATTATACACATTTTCAGAGGTTCCAATAAAATAGTTAGATAGTATCAAAACGTCGTTCAGGTAAAGGAAAGAACATTGTAGTTTTTTGTTGATGCTTCAAAAACAGCTACACTGATTTCAATAAAATTTTATTTACAATCGAATTAAGAATCTCCTCCTTTTTGAAGCTGGTTAAAATTACATGTAACTTACATTTTTCATTGAAATGTCAATATAGACAAATTAACAAATTTAGTTTTAAATTGTAATGTTAAAAAAATACAATGCGATATAAAATGTTAACATTTAGGGCAAATCACACTTAAATTACAATGGAAATTATTATATACTATGTAGTATGTAGTGCATAATTAATTAAATAATCACGTCTAAACTTTACTGGGTCTATATTTGGTAGCATAACATTTTTTGTACTAATTTAAGTAGGCAAAACGTTTTTAGGAACAATGATAATTTACTCGTACCATAACAACTAAACGCATAACTGTTATCGCATAATTTTTACTAGCATATAGCTCACTAAACAAATAAAAAAAGAGTTCAATCTTGGATATTACTGCAGTTTTATTTGTTGTGAACTCTACCTACCACTTTAGTTCACGGATATACTTAAATATTTATGAAAATACTGAATGTGCTCTAGTTTTATGGTTTTTATCTTACATCATCATATCAATGTTATAAATGCGAAAGTATGGATGTTTGATGCTCAATCATATTGGAACTAATTAACGAATAGAGTTGAAATCTGGAGCACAATTAGATAATAGCATATATAATTTTATCACGGCTTCTAGTAATCTTATAAAAGGCGATTCAATGGAGTATAACATGAGATTAACACAAAAAAAGTCATAAATAAATATTGCCAATACCAATTTTATATCTAAACTGTCATGCCATGTTTAATTTGAAACAGTAGTTTCGGCGTGATACGCGAACCACATACAGATGGACAGACGTGAAAGAAAAAAATGCAGTTTTGGTCGTATAGAGTATGGAGTGCCCCAAAAAAATTATCAAAATATGTTCAATGCACAGAATTCGACCTGTTATAGTTTTATTGTAAGTAGAGATATAGATTATCTATTTTATGAACAAGAGCAAAACCAACAGTATTATGATTAAGTAGGTACATCATCTGGGGTATAATTACAAGTCTTTCAATAACCACTAAACGGTTCATCAATAGGCAGTAAAACACAGAAGGGTGGCTGAAAGCCTAAACATCCCCACAAGTTATCTTTACAGTGGCCATTAATAATTAACGACGCTGTAAGTTGTAAAACATGTGACGGTAGTCGAACATCCTTCACAATCGTTCAAGAGCCTCTGAGGTTTATTAACAACTAGCAGAGCCCCTCGGTTTTGCCCGTACAGTTCACGTTCTGGTTATTTTCACGTGATAAAAATGGTTTATTCTTAACCTGACCCGCTACCGGGTTAGGTTAGGAACAGCAAAAAAATATTAATTTTCATTCCCAACCTAACCCTCTTCCTAACCTGACCCGAAATGATGTTCCGAACCTGACCCGATTACTAAAAAAAGTCCTAACTCCAGGTATAAGACTAATAACGTACTAGGTAGGGTTTTAGATTCGAGGTTAACTTAGAAACATTATTTTCGGCTCAGGTTTAGACGTTTATGTCTACATGCTATTCTGGACTATAATCTAACTGTGTTCCAAACTTCAATCCGGTCAGTTAAGGCGTTTAAACGTAATTGAGCATCAAACGTCTAAACCTTTTACTTGTAAGTAGCTGAAAAGCTTGTTTAGAGATCTTCATTAAATATTAGGTAGGTACCTAATTATACCCTAACCCCGTATTTTATTATTTCACGTTTGTCTTAATTTTTCTGTTTCGTATGTGGTCACCATCTGCTTGACTACCTAATGAAATTCCAATAAAAATAATAAAAACGACTATTTTAGTTTCCCATACAAATTTATTAGTGGTGTGAAGTTTGGCAGGTCAGCTAGTAAAAAATAAAACAATTAAATTTAAATAGCACCTACCTGAAAAATCTGGAATTTCTGTGTCAAAAATCTTTCAAAATAGTCGACACAGCTACACATTAACAATAGAAGGCCGGCCTTATGTGGAATTAATACAAAGGAAAATTGAGCACGATAACTTAAATTTATATGTACTAGTATTATAATGAGAGAACAATCGTATTTTCGTTTTGTAATGATTAAACTAGGATTCTACTGGATGGATTTACAGTTTTTAAAAACTAATTAATCATTCATTATCACTGAGTAACAGTATTTAATTCTACATTACATATAGACTCTATTATATGGTTGTAGTAAATCGAGCTAAGTTATGAAAGTCTACGAAAGCTTCAATAATTACCCGACTGCCAAGTAAGGAACTGTTTTTTTTACGTAAATATGTACTTATAAAATTATTTAAGGCGGCCGCGCTTTCAAAACTATTGATGATATAGCGAAGTAATGTAGAACAGCTCTTGGCCCAGTCCGGTTAGGCTTTAACCTGGAATTAATTACAGTCAGAATTTTAATTTTAAAGAGCTCAAATCCAAAAACTCGACTTAATCCGACCGGTGCGTAAAACGCTATATTGGCTTCAAGGTCAAACCTTTTTTTAGCCTTAAGGCCAGGTAGTTCTGTCAAATTAGGCATTTAACGCTGTCTTGTTCTCGCGACCGTCACCGACCGCGGAATTGGTGCCACAGTGCAGAAATAACATTAAAATATTGGACTATGTAATTTAAACTCATTCTTTGTTCAAGATTTGTTTATACGAGTGATAACAATTTTGTGAATTGTGAAGTAATAAGAGTTTTTTTTATATATAAACGAAGAAATATTAAATTTATCTATACTCGTAGATATACAAAACTCAACATTTTCTTTTTGGTCACACTATAAGTTGAGAACGGCTTTTCCAATTTCATGCATCTTTTTAAAATGTTTCCTAATAATTCAGAAGTTCGTCAAAAATTAAAAAAAATGTGCTGAAACGTAATGAAAGGCCAGTAAAAATATAAGGTTTTTGGTCAACTTTGCACTAAATTTCTAATCCAATTTTTTTCTATGAGGTAAAGATCACTTACTGAGCATAAAATTACAAAATGCTCACAGGTCCAGGTAGAGCTTCAAACGCCAATTGAAAAAAACTGTTTTAGCCGATATTTTGGAAACTATATATTTTGACAATAATTGTAGAAAATAAAATTTTGCATCTTTTGTTGCCAGTAAACTTATTTGTAAAACTTACCGTTTACGATTTACAACCCATTCAATGATACGATTGCGATGATGCCGATAATAGTCGATGAAAATGATGTGGTCTACGATGGAACTTGTTTCTCTAATAGAAACAAGCACAGGTTACCTCGTAACTCCAAGGTTCGAACCTTCGACAAAAACCCACTCTGGCAATGCGTTTCACAGCTTAGTTGTTCTTATTACAAAAGTGGAGACCAAACTCTTCGTTCAACTCTTCAATCATGATGATGAGCGGTGCTGTTTATTCGAGCAACGAGCAACGAGCAATATGATAGAATAACTTTAATTTAAAAACCCCGACTACAAAAAACTCTACACGTAAAAAAATATTACCTACTATCTAAGGACGCTTTGGCGAGTCAGAATAATCTTAGAATATCTTAGTTACCAAAATCCATCCAGCCGTTTGGAAGATATGTGGAAATAAAAGTTTTACAAACATAAAAGATACGCGCGAAAAACATAACCCGTCTTCCATTCCGGTAAAAAGGGACATGTTTATGCTACTGGGAACAGAATTCACATCTTATTATTTTTACATTGTTATCATCAAATTTGACATAATAAATCGTAATCGGTAAGTTCGAAAAAAAAGTTTACTGGCAACAAAAGATGGGAAATTTTATTTTCTACAACAATAATAGGCTTTATAACTTTTTCAGAATATCGGCCAAAAACGTTTTTTCGAGCTGGCGCTTGAAGCTCCACCTGGATTTCTTATTATTTTGTGATTTTATGCTCAGGAAATGATTCTAAACCTTATGTAAAAAACACGAATCGGAAATTTAGTGCAGAGTTAAATTCTACGAGTAATTTTACTACCTAAAAGGCTTCTTATCAAATTTGGTCGAGTGTCTAAATTTCTATGAACAATATTAACATTTTCATAAAAAAAAAGAAAAAACAGTAAATTTTGGTGGTGTCACAAACTTGGAAAAGAAATAAAAAAATTAAAATTCTAACAAAACCATACGTGTATCTATGGAAAGGTGTTCAAAATTGTATTGAAGTAACCTAACCTAACCTAACATTTTTTTTCTAAACTGAATAGTTTGCGCGAAAGTCTCTTCCAAAGTGGTAAAATCTGTATGTGAGGACTTTTCTTCCAAGTACTAAGTACCTTGCTACCAAAGAATTTACCTAAATGGCATATGAATGCAAGTTAGGTATCATAAATGATACCTTACTTGCATTTATATTAGGGGATTTACGCAGGGGATTTCTCCCCTCTCATTATTTCCTTATCCCGATCTCTGATTTAACGGACGAATATGTTACCGATACTTAGCTATTTTCCATTGCATCCGCATTGAATTTTTTCTGATGTGTTATCGACGTCAGTTTTTTGAGACTCTTCTTTTGGTCTACAACATAAAGTAAACAGCGTACTAATTAGTATCAGCGTCTATTTGCAATTCCAATGAAAACGGTATCAAAAATCAAGATCATAGCGTGCTTCACTAGTAATACCTACTGATATTGTTATACTGTGGCACTATGATCGTAATATTTAAAATTTATTGGTTGTCAAAATTGCAAAATCAAGCACAGGCCCGTCGTCCGTGAGCGCCGAAACGCGACTGATCAGGCCTGCCGAACGGCGCGCTATATATATGGTAGATATTAAAACATAGTGAATAACTGATACTTTTTATCAAGTCAAACTCTGCGAATGCATCTATAACTTTTTAATGGCTTTCGTTGAGTACAAAAATTTTGTAAAAAATTCATTAGTTTAGTCATAAACTTGAAAAAACCTTTTGAAAAGGGGTGATTTTGGGATTTTTTTCTATCAAGTAAAATTCATTAAATCGTGTTACTGACTGCGAATTGCACTAGATTAGATCCTTAACTATTATATATATTTTTTTCAGAGTTTAATACACTATTTTAAAGGTCTTAAAGTTGTTTTAAAAATTCAAAATTACGGCCCACACGCCCTTAACTCCTTTATTATTATTTTTTTACAAAAATGATATGAACCAAAGTTGTTGCAAATATGATTCTCTGATTTTTGTTGTCGCTTATCTCAAAAAATCAGATTTTAAAACGAAAACAAGTTAAAAACTAGATATACAAATTAATACTATATAATTTAAAAAATATGAAGTAGGTACTTTTTTTGTAATCGGTCATATTCATTAAAATATTTTTCGGTTTGTACCCTACATGTCCTGTGATCGAAGGGTATTTTATCACCAGCGATAATGAATGTTAAAGGGCAGCTTTCAGTCACCTGTTTCAAGTGTTATGAGAAACCTCAGCGGTCACCTGGCCCAACGACCATGGGAAAATGATGTACTGGAATTTATCTAGTAAAAAGTAATTTGGTAGGGTTGTTTTATTTCGATAACAGCCATATCAAGTGGTAGAATTAGCTTTGTACACATAATAAATAGTATTAGGGTAGTTCGGTTGCTGAGTAAATCACGTAGATAGAGGTTTAGTGGAAAGTGTTCGTCAATTTCTTTTTTTAGGCATTCATAGTTATGAAACATAAAGATAATTTCACTAGTTAGTTCATTGACATGATATACGAGTTGAGTGCGGGATTACTGCATTTATACATCAATTAAACTATAAAAATAAATAAAATTGGAGTGTCTGTAATATAAAATTTTCAGCTTTTGCCTAAGTTTCAATGAAAGTATATACAGTACCTATATCTAAGAAACTATTTACTTTTTATTTTTTTGTCTGTTTGTTTAAACCAGTTAATTTCCAAAATGGCTGGACCGATTATGAAGGGACTTGCTTTACCAGATGGTTGATCTTCTAAGGCATAACATAGACTACTCTCTTACTTGAGTAAAATAATCAGGCTTCCGTGAAAAACAAAAGAAAACCCATAAAACACGGGTGCAACCACTGGCACAGCTAGTTAGTAATAATATTATTGTCATTTTACCCTACTTTATTTTCTGTAATATTAATTTAATGAGCTATTTTCACAAGAGAAACAATAGCTATGTGCCAGATTTTATCTGGTCGAAGGTAATTTGGTCGAGTTGTTTTATTTTGAAAACATCCATGTGATAAAACGAACTATGAAGAGATCATTTATTAGGATAGTTCGGTCACTGAGTAAATCACAAACATAAGTAGAGGTTTAGTAAAAAGTGTTCATCATTGCTTTTTTTAGGGATTCATATTTTTTAAATGAAAGGCTGTTACACTATATTTCATTGGCAAAATAGACGAGTCGAGTCACACATAATTCATATTAAAGTTCTCATTTACTAACTCTATTTTCTGTAATATTTAAATTAAGTATATATATATAAAAGAAATTCGTGTTTGTTACAACACTTATAACTCGAGAACGACTGGACCGATTGCCATGGTTTTTCATTTGTTGGATTTGTATATCTGGTTATCTCGAAGGCTTTCGACAGGGTTTGGCATGATGACCTTATAAGCAAGCTTTCAAGTTATGGTTTGTCTCCTGGGTTTATTGCGTGGATATCGGACTTCTTGAGGGGATCGATCCATACGAGTCGTCATTGATGGCTGCTCGTCGGATCGAATGGCTATCAATACCGGAGTCCCTCAAGGGTCGGTACTCTCTGCGACACTTTTTAACCGACTTCCAAAAAAAGGAGGAGGTTATCAATTCGAACCCTATGTTTTTATTTTTATTTTTTTTATGTATTTTACCTGATTTTTCAAGAACCTCTGCACCGATTTTAAAATTTATTTTTGTGCTCAGTTGGGTATGCTTCCCGAATGGTCCCATATAAATCTTATCGAAATCGGTCGGGTGGTTTTTGAAATATGAACCATAAACTAAAATTTGCGTACAATTATCTGGATGACGTAGTTGAAGATTTCACAAAAGTTATGAAACTCGATCCTGTCAATACGAAATTGTGCAAATGGATTAAAATACTTAAACTTGTTTTTAGTCCCCGACCAAAAAAAGAGGGGTGTTATAAGTTTGACGTCGACGTCTGTCTGCCTGTGTGTCTGTCTGTCTGTCTGTGGCACTGTAGAGCTCAAACGGATGGGCCGATTTCGATCCGGTTTTTTTTAATTTCAAGGTTAATACCCGTGCGGATGTTCTTAGCTATGTTTGGTTAATGTCGATTCAAGATGGCCTCGTCCACAAAATGGCGGACAAAATATTTCTTCACAACCTACCTCAATATAGGTATCAAATGAAAGGGATTGACTAGTGAAATACTATACACTATAACAATTTTCAAATCCAAAATGGCCGCCACAAAAAAAGGCGAATTATATTATATTTTTCATGACCTCAATATGGGTATCAAAAGAAAGGGCTTGAGTAGTAGAATGCATTGCACTATGACAAATTTCAAATCCAAGATGGCCGCTACCACAAAATGCCGAAATACATTTCTTTTTTCACAACTCCCTTAATATGGGTATCAAATGAAAGTGCTTGACTAGTAGAATGTTGTACAGATAACAAATCCGAGGTAGTCAGGGTTTAATCAAATTTTTAATTCTGTTCTTGTACACTAAAAAGGGTAAAATAAACTATTTTCGTACAAAAATTAAACCGACTTCAAAACCACAAATAGGCACTCAAAAGCGAAAAATAAACTAAAATCATTATTATAAGCGCTACTCACTCATCTATTTGAAGTCATTTCAATAGATGCTGTTTATTACATGTCAAACATTTGTTGTCCAATCCTGTCAAATAGTGTAACAACTATTTTTTTTGGAGCTTATGGCCTGGTTGCTGAGACCTTTAAGCCACAACTTTATTTTTTTCTGAAGACATCATGTGTGCGTTCAGAAATTTATTTTTTGTAAAATGTCTACAAAGTTCAGGTACTGTTATATTTGTTTGTTTTAGACATTAATTTTCGAAAATCATTTATGAATTATTTAATTTTTAATTCCCGAAAATAATACCTAAAATTTATTCTACAGTAAAAACATAAATGATAAACAGATGATTGGGATTGTTTGTTTTGTCTTGGTCCTATGTACTAAGCATGGCAATTCTGCCTCTTGGCAGTGTGTTAAAATTTGTATGTCTAATAATTTTGTTTTATACTTATTTTCCACAATACCCGTGCGAAGCCGGGGCGGGCTGCTAGTTTTATTATACATTTCATACAAAAAGAATTACGAGAACTGAACAGATTGTTCCATGACTTTAATGAGTTTATGTTTGTGTGATAATGCGTAAGTAAAAGTTAACAGATAATCAAAAGCGACGTCTAAAGAAAATTCCTGTTTATCGTGTAGGTACCATCTATTATCATATTTTTGAACCTATTTTTGTTCTTGTTTCGAGTCGGCTTATAACAAAAAGATAATTTTATTGTGTGATATAAGATAATTTATTAATTAAGTCATGGTAATCGGTCCCGTCCGACTCAAGTTTCGGCCGCGACCGTATTGTATATCCGGTTATAAGATCACAGGAATAATGCAGAGGCAGACAATTCGAACTGGTGACGACATGATGAACATTTTCTAACCATCTATTGGTGTCTACGTATTTTGTTGCAGAAACACTAAAACTGGATTCATAAAAAATCACCGATGTTTGTTAATTTTTTATAATAGGAGATAAATTCCAATTTAGATTCGAAAATATCGATCTACAGTCTACAATAACTTATTTGTACAGTAACTTATTTGTACACATGCAGATTTTAATTGTGTATAAATGTGCAATAGATAGTAGAAGTATAAGTTAGGGCGTGTCTAGCTATAGTAGTGCAGTACCTATCTGACCATATCATAGAAGATAGCGGCGCACATTGCCTGCTAACCGTCGCCGACAATTCTAGGAATTAATCCTTGTACTAATGCTGTGGACGAGAATTAAGAAGTATATTTGCAAAAGCAGTTAAAACAGTTCTTGCTTGGTAGATGGCTAATAGAAAATAAGTTGTTCTTTATAAATTATTTAAAATTTGTTTGTATGTTGGTAGACTAAATAAGTAACTAAATACTCAGTAGTAACCAAACAATATCAAATTATAAATTAATTGTACAACAATAATTAAGTAATGCGCAAAACTTAAAGTAAACGACCGACGTTACTACTAGGTTTTCCAAATTTATATACAAAACATATTTTAACTAGGTCAGTATAACTGACAAGATGAAACTGAATCAGGTACATACTTATGCCTGTGAGCCCTTTTGAAACTGAATGTCAGAACAACATTAGATTAAATTGTTCTCACATTCAGTTTTAAAACGGCTTGTTACTTCTTAGATAAAAATCTAGCCGAACAGACAACGTGTCGGATGTGAACATCGCGAATAGCGTTTAGTAGCTTCGTTTCAAGTGCGCACACGCATACACACGGTAATGAAGAGCTAGTGTTAACCGTGTACATTACCGGGCCACTGCTAACTGTACTCGTACGCCCAGATTACACTCTGTCAATATTTGAAACTGACCCGTGAATGATACTGTACCGTACCCATACATGGGAGAATTATTTAGACTGTAGTTCTATGGCCAAAATGTGTTTCTTGCGTGCTGACTCATACTTACAAATTGAGTTGCAATGTCAAGAAACGCAGCATTTTAACAGTTAATGTTTCAAAGTAGGCTTGTTTTAGAACAAACAATCTATACTGTAAATGGCGGTATAAAACACTTTTCATGCATTTAGGGTGTCAATATCGATATTGAAACAGGAGACAGGACAAAATAAAGTAGTCCCCATTATAACATTTACCTAATAACCATCTGCCTCATTTTGGCTTTGATTTAGTGAAAAGTCTGTTGCAAACCTGATTTATTCGTTTAGAAACTACTTGTGCTATCGTCGACAGATAGACATGTCAAACAGAAAACACCCATTTCCATCTCTGTACGGCGCGACAGGGATTAAAAAATAAATAAGTTAGTTAAATTATGCTGACGAATAATAATATTTCGCCAGAACTACGAATACAAATGCGAAAGATTGGATGTCTATTTAAGAACTGAGTGGATGAGTCTGAGATTTGGAACTTTCCATAGATTCTAGGCAGTAATAAAATCTGGAAAGCTCAAAGGCAGCTTTTTATCCTGAAAAATGTAGAGTTCCTTAGCCAATAGCCTTTTTCGAAATTCTACGCGGATAAAGTGGATAGCTGTGGATTATGATCGTACTCTCTGCAAAGTCAGAAATATCCCAAGCTATGTCTCGCGGATTTATTGAGATGGAACCTATTAGAAAACCCTAGAAGTACCCAATATCATATGAAACAAAAGTTCAAATGTCAAGACATCTCGCTATGGTGGCGGCGCGAAGTGGCCTACGCAAACAGGGGTGGTTCACCGTCGGCACCTGTGAGCCGTATGTTTGCGCCCCCACTTACACGGCAGGCTAGAACCAGTGCGCAAACCACGGGATGTTTGCTCGCACCGGCGAGCCAGGCGAGGAAATCTTAATCTGCCGGAGTCAGCCGGCCCTTTCAACTCACTAATTGAGGAATTTAGACAGCGCTGTGCCCCGAATGCACCAAGAATGCGATTGGATCAACACACACATCACTGAGTCATGCTTCAATAGCGATATTGCAACTGAACTTTACTGCAGGTGATAATGAAACAGTAATTTCATAATTCACATTTTTTTTACAAATACGATGATGAGTCGGAGAGACGGGTACTTGATGATATGTCAGCCAGAACATGAAGAGTTAAAACCACTACCCAGCCCAGAACTTCATTGCGCATCTCATTCTGAGATACTATATTTTGACTTATCTCTTCATCCTTTAGTTAGGTACTCTAGAAACGTTGGCTTTCTAACCATGACATGTAAGACTGTAGACATACCTCTACATATATAACAAAACTAGACTTTAATTTCACGATTAAAGATCGCAACAGTTTATAACTGTGAAAATATTTGATTCTAAATTTAAAAAAAAAATGAATAAATATTTTATTCAGCCTTGACGTAGGTACGTCAAGGCTAGGTAGGTACCTAATCTATTATGCACCTATTGGAGTTGCAATTATTTCAGTGTTAACTAAGTAACCTATAGGTAATAACTATTAGCTCATTGATGTATTGAATTCACAAAAAAGTCGTTATTTGGGGAATACACGGTAAAATGTAAACGGTACGAGTATTTAGATTATTATCACTTTTGTTTATATAAATGTATACAAAGTGATTGAGTCATTCCACTGCATGGGAAGAAATTTATAAAGTATACCTCTGGCTTCATAATAAATGAGTGCGAATGTCTCATTATTTATTCATCATATCAATGACGCCGGTTCGTAAAGAAGTTATTACAAATAACCATTCAATACCACAATGTATGCAAAAGCTTTCTGTATCTACTGAATCTAATCTAGTAACATTTGTGGTAGTAGAAGGTTGAAACTTTCTACAGCTCATATAAAGTAGAGCGTACCTACATAGAGTACGTAAATAAAATAAGGAACCATTTTCGACTGCTTGCAAATAACTTTCCCGCGTTTTTCTGTTGCTATAAATTTGCGTTTGAATGAACTTTAAAATGACTGCAACTTCAACTCTTAGTTTATGGCTTTTATTGTGGTTTAGACTCACAATTTCACCAATGTCATGTATAAATATAATATATAATCTAAATTTTTGAAGAAATAACGGACGCGTAGCTCTTGGAATATTGAACTCTATAAAATGACTTTTTGTAATAACATTAATGACAAGCACTGCTTGCAAATCTGCACAACTCTCAAATGCATATAAATGGAATTAACAGTATATAATTTATATTTCATATAGATTACATAATTCATATTATTTTATTTAAAACTAGCGTCCTGACCCAACTTCGTCCGATAAAAATAAGATTTACTAAAAATATAGATAGTAACCATCTGGGGAGCAATTTACTTATATAATGGTAGTACTATTTGTAGAGTCCACCTGGGAAGTATCACATCTTCGCCTTTTATCCTACCGCCAAGCAGTTACTGGAAATGTTGTCCTTCAAACCGAGTATTGTATATGCACGCACCTCCACAGACCATCTCTATCTCTACAGCAAACAAAGCTAGAATTTCCGACGGCTATTCACGATGAAAAATCGCAACATGTAACTGTGAAATTATATGACTTCTTCAAGAGTATGCCACCCCCCACTCTCTTGAAGAAGTCATATAATATCACAGACACCGTGGGGTCAACCGCCAAACGAAAAATGTCTTAGCTTTGATATTTCTCTCTCTTTTCTTTCCGTTTGAAATGATAGAAACCGCAATAGCAAAGCGAAAGCCGATTTAGTTAGGCGGTGGAAAGGCTGGTCTTATGACGCCACGTCTTCATAAAAATAGTACGATGAAGTGACGAAGCTCGAAACTTCTAAGCACTGTATCTTCATCATTTTTATTTGTGAAACAAAAGAAAAAAGACGTTTACAATATTTTTCAATAATGTAACTGACAAACTCATTCGTTTTTTTAGTAAACATGCCTATCGGCAAAATTTGCGGGACTTCTTAGAAATATTTTATTGTTTAGATTATTTACCTACACATGACATTGTTGTTGAAAAGAAAATTAAGCCCCTTCATTCGTAGCTATTTTTTATTAAAGCACTCGACTTTTTGTTTAGAATCCATCACGGTCTATGGCAACCAGGTTCTGATAATTCCGTGGATGGCGTATAATTTCAAACAATGAATGGAAAGGCTCCAGGCAGATAAAGTTACAAGCGTCGCGTCGCTTGTGTAGGTGTTTAGGTACTAAACTTTGCGCTGTGTACGTTTTTCCGGCCACGTCAATTTTCAGTGAATTATTCAAACGAGTTGGTACCTATCTCTGTCTACAATTTATATTGTTTGTATAAAATAACGCCAAAACATTACTGAACTTTCAGACATATACCTATAACCTACATATAAATTTATCAAATCTTACGGCAGCCCAAATCCTATCCAATTTTTAGCCAATTTTAACCAACAATATCTATATTGTCAAAATACCTCAAAGTCAAAAAAAATATACCTTAAGTCAAGCCAATACGGCGGTTCATCTCTCACATTCTTACTAGTACTACCTTAATAAATTAACAAAAACATCCGCTATATTTTTTCGCAGCCTCCATTGCGTAAAAAATCATAGGTTTATAATTATAATATCTATAAATAACGTTAAAATTTGACCTTAATTACTTACAGTGGTATTTCGGGGAGTCCCTGAACTAGCGATACGCTCCCCACAAAGGGAATGTTTGCGCAGGCGCAGTTATCGCGTCACGCGGAAATAAATCGGTAACGCAGGAAGGGAGCAAGATAACGAAATTGTCACACGAAGGGCCCTCCCCTTGAAAACGCGGGAGATATGATAAAGGTAATAATATTAAGATGTTTGTATTATTACGATAATGCTATCTGCAAATTCACTTTTAACAGAATTCCGTGTTATCGCCGTCGCATTCGTAATAGCCGTTTTGCTGTAATGTTTACGTGTAAAAAAACCAGTCAAAATAACGTTAATGGGATATGACATTCATAATAAACATAACCGTTTCGTTGGTGTTTGTACATTGGTTACAGATTATTTTCATAATGCTCACCATTTCAATAGATACATACTTTATTCGTTTGGCAAATAAACATATTTTTAAGAAGATCAAAATGGTGAAGATAAATAATACTTATATGTCTTCATTAGTTATAAATAATAATTAAAGATCTATAGTAGGCATAACCATTACAAGAATGCTTGAGAAATGCCTAATCCCTATCAAAGTTTGGAGCAAAAGTGTGTGAGACTGAGTTGCCTTTGCGCCAATCGTTTTTTTTTATATTATAGAGTGACGAGACGCACAGGACATGTGCCTGATGGTAAGCAACATGCCTCCCCATAACAGCACAGTGCCAAGCAGTTATTGGAACATGTAGAGCCTAGCACAGCACTACGTATCATCCAGATACATAAGATATTTTTTTTTCTACGCCCTGTAATTTCTCTGGAAACATTGTCATTCAAACCGGAACACAGTAATGTTTACACACTACTGCTTGGCGGCAGAATAACTGGCAAAGGTGTGGTACTTCCCCAGGCCAACTCTGCAAAGGACCTAACTTAACTAAATAGTGACGAGACGAGCATGACATTTGCCTGATGGTAAGCAACATGCCTGCTCATAACAGCACAGCTATTGGAACATGAAGAGTCCAAATCATTACCTAACACTGCACTGCGATCGTCACTCAGAGATCTAACATGTTATATCTCTAAGCCCTGTAATTTATCTGGAAACATTGCCCCTCAAACCGAAATAATCAATCTTCAACGTTTGCAATTTCACTGAAAATGAAAACGTTGAGCATAATAAGTGATATAATGCTTTCAGTTATGGCAATTGTATGCCTATGCTAACGTAATGTAAATATAATTATTTACAAGTAGTAGTTAGGTTTAAGTTTTACAGACCCTGCGCTTCCTATACCTCAAGCCTCGTTAGCTAGTATAGAGATAATCTACCAATGATCTAAATAGTCATTGGCCCCTCTATAAAAGTCTAGTAGCCACTATTTCACTCGCGTAGTACCCAATTCCGTTATTTTCCTGGGTTAAAAGGTAGCCTATGTGTTATTCCAGACTATTATCTGTATACCTTTTATCTAAGTAGATCCATCCCTTCAGTAGTCGTTCTCGAAGGAATAACCAACATCCATATCTACACATTATAATTATGTTTAAGCTTTCGCATTTACAATACTCGTATTAGTTGAAAACATCGTTAATAGAAGTACGATAATATTATTAACTAGCAGCGTTCTGTTGTTTTACCCGTGCAGTTCCCGTTATTTTCCGGGATAAAAAGTCTCGAATAAGCTACTTTTTATCCAGGGAAAATAACGAAAACGGGAACGGTAACTCTGATGTAAAACCGGAGACGAACAGAGACGGAGCTGCTAGTACGGTAGGTAGGACTTTTATAATAGTCGTGACGACAAAAAAAAATTGTTTATCTGTAAAACCCTCTACACGCAAGCCCTAAAATCAGAAGAAATTACTCCGCCTCAGAGGCTCCTCCTCAGTACTTTTACGTAATTTCGTCTGATTTTAGGGTTCGTGTGTAGAGGGTTTAAAGTCGGTTGGTTTACGGACGATAGTTTAACGTGACAACGTTATAACAAAACAGTGATAAATGCCGCGCAAGCGTATAATGGGCGTAACGGGACATAACGGGACACTTTTTCGTGCATGCAGCCGGCGTTCATCGATTTATTACACGTTGTCAGGTTGTCACGTCAAAACGAATTAGTCCGTCAGTTGGATTACAAAAAAATATTATCCACATTTTTCTTTTGTTTCACAAACAGAAAATGACGAAGATACAGTACTTAGAAGTTTCGCTTGACGTCACTTGTGGGTACGATTTTTACATACAAGTGACGTCACGACCCCTCTCTTTCGAAGATTATGATCTATATCTTTGTGAATTTTTAGTAATTTGATAAAACAAAAAACACGTGCCCCATATTTTTCCATGATCTAGCTAACGACTAATTAAAAAGGTTTATTTTTTATCCAGTCCACTACCCTATTGAACTCACGACCTACGGCGCAGTAGCTAAACACAATACCAGCCAAGCCACGAAGCCATTCAAGAATAAATATCAAGGCGGACTAAGACGCCGCCTCTCGATAGGAAATTAATAAACGAGGCGAGATAGAAGATAAGCCAGCTATTCAATTAGGGGCGGCATCAAGTGCGGCTGTGAACAAACCGCCGCGCCCGACCCCGGGTCACAATGCTAATATACATGTCAACAGGCAGCTCCACGTTATTTATGGATAAGTAATTGCGGAATAATTCACTACTAATGAGGTCGGTTGATGAATGAATTGTCTGTGACGAGACAGGCGAGATATCGATACTGATGTCATGACTTTCTTCTAGACATTCGAGTGGTATTGGTATTGATTATAACGGGAAGTCACCATACTACGAGTAGTTCTGTTTTCAGGGACTGTTTTTTACAGCAAGAAAAAAAAAAAAATTCACAACTAGATTAAGCAGTTGCAGTATTTGTGTCATATTTTGTAATCCTACTAGGTAATATTAAAGCTGCAAAAGTTTGTATTTATAGATGAATGAAGGTTTGTTACTTCTTCAAGCCAAAACTACTGACTGGATCTGAATTAAATTCGGTACAGAGATAAATTATATTATATAATTAATGTCTAGAATAGCACATAGACTACCTTTTATGGTAACAACAATTATGGGAAGGAATTACAATGGAAATTCTGCGAGACGCAACTATTTAAGTATTTTATAGATCTGGGATGCAGCTAGTATTAATACTAGCTGTAACCGGCGATGTAACCTGTAACTTAACAACCATAAACTTTAACAGGATAAAAAAGCAACCTATTTCAATCTACTTAATGTCTTCTTCTTGATCGTATTCTCATTACTGAGGGTCGTGACTAGCATCGACGTCCTTGACCACCTTCCCTCAGGCACCTGTCTTGGGCCATCCGTAAGCAAGTTTGGATGTTTGTCCTTGCTGAGGCCTCGATGGTGTCTATCCACCGGGATGGTGCTTTGCCTCTACCTATCTACCCTTCGACGCGACCGACCATGTATTAATTACGTAATGTATCTACTATATTTATGAGTTCAGTTGTTCCAGAATTATGTGGGAACAAAAAACATAATCATAAATCCATGGAGTTTCTCGTTTCGAATATTACTAGCAACTCGGTAGTTTAAGTTTCCGAAAATTTCCCACGACGTAAAGTCTATGTGCTATTGCAGACTACCATCTATGTTCCAAATTACGGCCGGATCCTTTCAGGCGTTCCGACGTGATTGAGCAACAAATATACACTTTCCCAGCCTATCCTACTAATATTATAAATGTCAATGTTAGTTTTTGTATATTTGTGGCTCAATCATGTCGTAACGTATGAACGGATTGGGCTAAAATTTGGAACTGACTGTGTTCCAAATTTTAGCCCAATCCGTCCGATTATAATCTGAAAGAACACATAGGCTATTTATACCTAGAAAGTAACGGGAACGGGGAATACACGGGTAAAAGCGCAGGGCACTGCTAGTGTTTAATAATAGTAGGATAATACAATAAATAAATATTGGTGGACAATAGGAATGACGACTCATATTTCATTGAATGTGCCATCAAAAGGCTACTCAATAACTGAAACAGGTGAAAGAATTACTTTGTTACACTACTAAAGCGTGACGTCACGTATTTTCTATGCGTCGCGCGAAAAGTTTGTATGCTATATTAAATATTGCGTTTAGGGAACTGGTATCTTAACAAAAGTCACTTTAAATTGAATGGGTTATCCAATAGTAAATACATTTTCTAAAATTTCGTACTTTTAAAATGGTCTTGCCGATCCAACTTTAAATGATCATAAAGTAAGTTAAACAAAAAGATATCAAAATTAAAATTGGTACATATTTTATTCTACTTAAATACTGAAACTATATCAAATAATTTAATATAATTGCAGCAACTGTCGTCATGCCTATTCATACACAAGCACACAACACCATTCTGATCCCAAACTAAGCAAAGCTTATACTATGGCGGCCGGATAGTTGATATAACACTTATATAGTTATAGATACATACTTATTGTAAATATAAAGATCCAGATCCAGGACAAATATTGGAATTCATCACACAAATATTTGCACTGGGTGGAACCCACGACCCTCGGCTTTGCAGGCAGAGTTACTACCCACTAAGCCACGAGGCCACTCATGTTATTGTTATCCTACTATTATTATTTTTTAATGAAGTTTGTGTACCTACAACAATTAATTATTTCGGCAATCTTGGTGATATATATGTTGGGTTCACTGGCTCTGTGAGCGGAATTATTCGTATTCGATGTCTGGATAACCAGATGTTTGAGTAACTTAGGAGTCTGTTCAGGGTCTGGATTTTCCAGTTCCGGGTTCATTGTGACGGTTTTTACGCAGGGCTACACAGAAAACGTGTATTAAACCATAAGCGTCGTGTTTAACTCTCCATGAATGATCAATGTTTACAAAGGCACCAGCAGTTAGATATTGTTTTTTTTTTTTTAAATAGCTGTTCAATACATTTTACCGTATCCAAAAAGACCCTTTTTTTGAATGAATCAACATTTTTTTTTTCGATATTTCTGGATTGACTTAATTACCTATTGGTTTAAGTAAATTGTTATTACAATAAACTAAACCAACTGACTCCGCAATCATTGTTCTACTAAATGAATTGTCAACCGAATGAAAGGCCAAAAGATGGCTACGGATTTGTTTGAACGAAAGGTTTGTTTGAATTGAGAAAAGTGTAGCGCTCTAACATCTTCGTGGATCGATTGAGTATGATTTACCGTCAAAATAGTTAGTTATTGTTTGGTTAAAAAATTACCATAGATAATTAGTAAAAAATTTTGTGTGCCGCCGGCCGAAGTAAAAACTAAAGTAAGAAAGAACTAATATGTTTTTTTTAAAATTAAAACAAAAATTATCACCTACATTTAAATTGAACATAGTAAACACAGCGACAAGACAGTAACAAATGCGGCTGAAGAACTAGTATCCATGGACAAGATTAATTTTTAAAAAACACTCGGTTATAAAAGACAGTCACATCCTCACAGCAGCAGCAGCAGCAGCGGACAGAGTTGGCTGTTTCTTTTTCGCTCTAGCACGCTCAGGGGTACTGAGTTCACCAAACATTTATTTCATTTACGGGCGTGACGATGAGCTTCATCCAGAGCCCTCGAAAAATCTGTGTGTGGTGCACCAAAAGAAGTTTTCAGTTTTTTAAATAAAACTTGACAAGACGAGCAATACATATGCCTCATTGTAAGCAACATGCCTGCCACATAACAGCACAGTGACACGCAGTTATGGAACATGAAGAGTCCAAATAATTGCCTAGTCACCCAGAGATCTAAGATGTTATATCTCTAAGCCATGTAATTTCTCTGGTTACGTTGCCCTTCAAAACGTAACACAGTAATGTTCGCACCACATCATCACCATTTCGAGTTTTTGAATGTTACCTTAACTTAAAGGGTATTGTATCCCTGCACTCCCTAACATTAACTCTTTCATTGAGTCCAAGGCAAAACTAACTCCCAAAATACAACAGGTCAACAAAAAGGTCTCAACAGTTTCTCTTGTAACAAACACCAAGCGTATATTCACTCTTGTATGGATTAGGTATTGCACCTTTGGGATGGTTTGGCTTAGTACTAGCTGGAGGCTATGGAATCGATCAAGAGACCTGCCATAAGGCTCACAGGCAACGACATTCGTGTTCAAAGAAAACTTCCACGTCTTGAAATTCGCTGCAAAATTGTTAGCTTGTCGGTTTTTTATCGGATGCATTTCGGAGAGAATTTACCTGATCTGTATGATCTATACCTTGGGGTTTTTATATCCGACTGCCAGTAACTCGAAAAGTAACCTCGTTTCACGGTTGATTTTCCAAAGACTCGAACGAAGATGTTTGACTTTAGTTCTATAATACGGGTAAGCTGTGGAATCCATCGCCTGAGTGGGTTTTCCCGATCGTTACAATGTTGGTGTTTTCAAGCCAAGAGTAAAATCAGTATTTTTAGGTAGGCAATCGTGCTCTATGGTGGATGGTCGATGTTAAAAATTAAAATTATTATCCGATTAAAATTCTACAAACATATTTGACAACTTACATCGAATCCTAATGCCAACTTAAACTTAAGCTTCCATGTGGAAAACATATTATATTTCCCAACCCTACAAGTAAAATCTATTTGCAACAAAGGCCATTTGCCTATAAAAACTTATATTATAGCTCCTTCCACTTGGATCCACAGCTAGGCTCCAAATGTGGATCCACGGACACTTTTTTTTCCTCTTGAATCCACGGGTGGATCCATGGATACTTCGATTCCCTCTTGAATTCACCGGTGGATCCAAGGACACTTATTTTTCCACCTGAAGTCACCTGTACATTTATAGTCACTTATTTTTCCCTTATTATCATCTTACGTAGATATTTTTTCTTTCTGCAATTAATTTTAGTTTTGTGGAATCCATATGATTTTATATGCTTTAATATGAAAATAAACACATTTATTCAAATCGTTCTAAAAATAATCAGTTAAACAGATTAAAGTTCTAACAAACATAAGAAAACAAACTGAATTTAATACTCTCTCTTTACTAGAAATAAAATTGTGTAGATCTCAATGTGGTAACGCGTCAAAACTGCGGATGCACGCTCAAGGGTTGATGGAGCAAGTGTTAGTTTGTTGGGTTTAGTGATTGAGGAAGATAAATCGTTAGCCATTCTCCTACAATTAATAAAAAACTATCGAAATCCATTCAGTTCACTATACCTGCTTCAAAGTTATAGTGCACTTGGTACCAAATGCAATAAGGCTAAAAAGGTTAAACCTCGTTGAACTCTTTTGTTCCGAAAATTACTTCATTAAATTATGCTTCGTTCAAACTAAATAATTACAACAATAAACATTTAAATAAATAACATTTATTCACAGACGTAAGTATGCATATTATATTAGGAAACGACGAAACGCCATCAAATTTTATTTAAAAAAAATCTGAAGCGGTATTATCTGAATATTTGAACGAATCAATTACCAACAAAGCTACATAAAAATACATACAGCCGGACAATTATAGATATTTTCATCTTTTTTGGCAGTGGGATATAAGTGAAAACCCCGGACAAAGTTATAGGGCGCTATTATAAAATTATTATTTCGAGACAGTTGCTATCGATTTTTTTTTTTTTGATAAATCCACACTTTTTTCATACTTGGCATAGTTTTGTATAAACAATATTCGAATTATTTAACTGTCATTTATTAACGGGCTGTTGGGTCACTTTGACATTTTATAGTAACGTTCGAATTCTTGATATTTTTAATGGCAGAAGAAGGTTTACTGGGTCAGGTAGTATTTTATTTTATTTATTAACCCTCCGTGTACGAGGTGACTAAAAGTCACATGGCGTACTAGGTGGGGTTTTACACACCCCAAAAGAAAAACTAAAATATACAACCGTCACATAACCTAATTGAGATATTGCTGGTTTTAAAGATAAAATAAGGTTTATTAATAAGTGTAAATAAAAAAACACACATAATTTTATATTTTTTAATACTTTTCGCAAAATCAAACTAGAACACAACTTTTTTGACCTAAAAATATAAGAACTTTTTATACTTAAATACTATTTGGAAATGGCACAAGTTACAATCATAGTTTTTTCGTGATATAAATACAGGATACATTATCTAACAAATCAACTACAATTCAGTCTTATATTACGATTTATAAGTTGAGATCATCAGCTTCGAAAATACCGCAATCTTGGTAAATATGAATGGCATGCTCCATACATATCGGAGTTTTGCATTTTCGCAACCATATTTAGTTTTCTATCCTTCTTTCTTGGACACATAAAACATCTCTTCACAATATTAGGTATCTTTGGAGCAGGTCCCTGTAAATTTTCAGGAGGTCTTTCAAATTATTTGTCAATTCTTTGGCGCAGTTCTCTGGGAAGCTTAGTATTGTGTCTTCTTGTATTCAGGTGGTTTTTCACCAGAGATTTGCCTAGCTTTTTGATGAATTTGCTCTGCAAATTTGATCCACGGCGTTCGATGTTGTTATTGAGCATGTGTATTACCATACCATTTATCCCCACGTGGTTCAACAGAGCAAAAAATATCGTAAGTGGCCATCGTGGCGTGTAATTCTGTAAGGATCTTTCTGCCATTTGTTGTGCCGTCTTTACCGGTGAAAAACAAAGTTCTGGACTGACGAATTTCGGAGAGTGGTACATTGTCAGTTTCTGAATCGGAAGAAGACATTTCAATGTCAGTTTCACTGTCTGTGTTAGTTTGTACGCTCAAATGATTATTTTCGCTAACAGAATCAGGCAATCCACTCATTAATTTGGGCTCTAAGTCATCTTTTTCCTCCAAAAGAGCATTGAATATCTCAAAATCATTTAATCTTGACATGATTAGCCAATATCACAACCTGTAAAGTAAGTATTTTCAAATAAAATATTGTAATTTAACTCCAGAAATAATAAAATCAAAAGTATAATTACGTAACTTTTTAGCGACGCGCCGTACAAGGTGGGGTATGTGACACCCCGTGGCACTTTGAGCACCTGCAGCTTTCGCGGTGCCTGCCACTGGGCTGACGTAACTACGCTGATCGGAGCGTTGATGTTTTTTGCGAGATTACTACGAAAACCAACTCCCGCGCTTTAACAGTTTTCAAATTATCGACATTATTCTGCGGCTGGGGTTTGAGAAACCCCACCTCGTACACGGAGGGTTAACAATGAGGAACAAGCAATATTTCATAAGAATTAGCAAATATCCAATACAGCCTTTAGAAGCCAAATCAAAGTCATATTTATCTTTAATTTATAAAGAAAAATCACTAAGGAATGATCCCGGAAGAATTTAGTCGAATTAGTTGGATGTTAAATAAAATTGATATAAAATATAGAGAATACTAGAAATAGCTACTTACTGTCGTGTGAGAAATGCCCATCAATATTTAATTACCTATACATTAACATGAGTTTGAGTTGTTAATAATTTTTGGAATAATACAATCAACAAAAATGGTATTATCATACCTTAGTAGTTTTAAAATACTGTCTTTTAAACAATTTGTTTATAGATCGTTATTTTTGTGTAACACACGTAATGCGCAATAATTTATTTTTTTACTAAAGTCGTGCCCCGTAATTTTACTCATTATATCGAGGGGTGAGACACAGTTTTCGCTGTTTTCTCCAAATTTGTCCAGTGGTTTTTATGAGAAAGAATAACAAACATCTATTTTATTATAAACCTATGCATTTCATGGATAAGCATAATAAAATCACTGATTTGTAAAATTCAGAGACACTTCTAAAAGTTTCAAATACGACATTAAAAAATTATGTTGTGTAATTCGAAATTGATTCGAAATTTGAAATTTTGAAAACAAATAAATATTACTAACTTGGACGGCTGCGGCACGATGGTGTCATAGTTGAAGCTTTCGAGCAGTTTCCCAACAGCTTCGTTAATCTCTATTTTGTCGCTCGACCTTCTGCTTGATTCCCAATTCATTTTGATGACACTAAAAACGTACGAGAAGAAAGTTCAACTGATATTCCACGAAACTTTTTTTAAACCGAGAGCGCGCGTGCGGTCGACTCGCGCGCATGGACTATAAAGAGTTCCTTATGCTCCGAGCATTACTATAAAAATGTTCAACAGAAGGCACAAGGGGCGCGCGTCTCCGATACGCCAGTCTCGTGTTTGTTTACTTATCGATTATTTTATTATAATACGGCGCAGTTTATAAAACTTACACTCACCTATATAGATATAATTAACTATAGTTATATATCTATTTGACCAGCTATATGTAAGTATACCTACTTGTTGGAGATATGGGTAACGGGAGAAAGAAATAAAGCGGCTGTGTTGTAGTTTATATTTTTTTGGCTTTAAATTGAGTTATACATTTTTGATGTAAAGTTTTAATGTAGGTACCTATTTGATTTTGTTCAGTAGGTACATCTTTTTGAGCTTCTATGGAAACATAAATGTTGAAAAAAAGTAACCATCACATTAGATTCATAGTGCTGATTATTAAATCAATTATACAATGAGTAACTGAGTAGGTAAGTATTGTTAGTTAATATACCTACTAAAACACTAATATCTAATAAACTAAACTAAATAACACTGTTCCGGTTTGAAGGGCAATGTTTCCAGAAAAAATACAGGGCTTAGAGAAATAACATCTTATAGCAACATGCCTGCTACATAATAACACAGTGACACGCAGCTATTGGAACATATAGGTATATATATATACATATAACATCACTGGATGACGAGCGCAGTGCAGTAATGATTTGGACTCTTCATGTTCCAACAGCTGCGTGTCAATGTGTTATTATGTGGCAGGCATGTTGCTTACCATCAGGCACATGTACTGGTCGTCTCGTCACTCTTTGTTTTAAAAAACCTATCTAAAGTGTAACTAAGTAGGTACTTGCTTAATATGAATATTAAGAATAACTATCTATCTACTTACCTATTTACTTTTTTCGGTAACCAAAACAAATTAAATATTAGTCGCTTGCTTTTTGTCGTTAGATGTATTGCATTCATTAACATAGTTAAATAAAATTATCAAAGACCAGTAGGGATTACGCAAGAGACCAGTAGCTTTTAGGCAACTAAACCAGAAAAAATCTCTTGCGTTTTCCCCGTTTATGTTTTCCGAGTTTTCCAAGCGCAAGTGGGCGGTGCGCAGACGACACCGCCTTGCCCTGCGATTGGCGCGCAAGACCGGCCGCTGTGACGTCAGTGCGCCCGCGCCTTATCTCCGGCCCGACGGACTCGGACCGTGACATCTCTACTGTTATATAGTAGCTATGTATTACTTTGGTCAATCGCTAGTATTATTATTTATAGGTAGTAGGTAGTAGCAATGGCTGCTTCTAATTTATTTGGAAAATATTTTACAATAAAAAAAACTTGTCAATTTTTTGAGTTTAGTGTGTCGAATCGGTGTAAAACTTTGAATGTATGAGACCAGTAGCGTAGTATGCATTGGAAACACCCTGTATCAAAATTAGTTGGGGGCCCAAATGAAGGGTTAGATTTTTTAATAACATTTACCAATTTTTCTTTACACACTTAGGGGAGGTCAGCTCAAAGCGGACACCTTAACTTCGACTTTAATAATAGATGACAAAACGAACGATATTCTCAAAGACTTTTTGATGAATAGATAGAGAGTTAATTATATTTTCACAACATGTAAGCCGAATCTCCAAATGTGCGTTTTAACAAAATGTTTTTTAAAATTTGAAAAAGTTGTCCTAAATCCGCTTTGCCCAAGTGGTCGCCTAAAGCGGCACACAAGGAATGGGCAAAGTGGCCAGCACTATTTTTGACTTAATTAACAGGACATTCTTTGACTTTTGACAATAAAACATGACGATATACGAGACTGAGTACATTCTCTTTGGACTGAGTCCATGTACTTGAGTTGAAGTAGGTATTTTAAGGATTAGATACTTTAATAATAATAATCTCATTTCACAGCATTGACTAAAAACTAAAATAAAAATCAACCACATTAAAACATTCATTTCGGCGTCTACTTTACTTAACAATCCACAAATTTTGCGTTTTGTATAAATCAATAGTCGGATTTAGGAGTACTTCTTCAGAATAAACAAGACCAGGTGACGAAGGTTTGTTGTCGATTAAAATAACAATTTGTGAGTTTTTTTTTAATACCTAATCAATAGTGTTGCTCGTCCATAATCCACAGTTTGGGGTTTCCGTTTGTGATTACGTAGGTAATCTCATCACTTATGATATCAATTGATCAAATCAAATGCTCAGATATTGCAGGTATGGCAAAGCGGACAGTGGCCACTTTGCCCGGACCGCTTTGCCTTTTCAGACATTTTGTTTTCATCGTAAATTGCACCCACCATTTCTCTATTTTGAAAAGAAAGCAAAGCTACACGTCCGTTTGCAATGAAACAATTAATTATACAATTGAACCACAAACACTAAAATATTATAAGATTGGGCCAAATCAGCAAATATTTACCAGCCATTTTTTTAGTCGCACGGATAAAAATCATACTTGTCACACCACGGCTCTGCGCATGCTGCGAATACGGGAGCGCGGCGACCCGGTGCGGGGAAGGGGATTGCCAATGCGCCCCAAATGGCAAAGTCACGCTAAAATTCAAGATAACTGAGTTATAGACCATGGCCACTTTGCCTCCTATGGCCGCTTTGAGCTGACTTCCCCTACGCCCTTAGTAGCTCGGGGCCCCTGTACCCTGTTCCATTGATACTGCTGAAATGGCGGTACCTAGCTACGCCCTATCCTGTATAAGTAGATAGGTACATATTTTACAGTAGTTATATGAGACGCCGTCGTACGAACCTAAAAAAGACAAAGATCTTACGAGCTTACGACTTAGATCAAGTTTTACAATAATGACGGTAAGGCCTAGGCCATCTATCCAAATACGCCACAAACCTAACTTAACTATTTTTATTCGAGGCAAAAATACATGCAACTTCCCATCCGGATTTGTAAAGCTTATATTTCAAGGATTTGTAGGGACATACCTCAAAGACATAGCAAAAACTGCGAAAGGGCTCAGAGAAGTAAAGTTGTTCATCAAGCCTGCGCTATGCCCGGATGAGCTCGATGAGCGAATAAATACACTTAGGTCAATGAAGGAAACCTCGAGGCTGGCTTTCTACCTCCCCAGCAGCGTGAGAATACTGGTGATGTGGTGATGTCACGAAAAAAGTACTACCTATTCCAAGCTAGGATACTTACATACGTAATACCTACCTCTTTCAGTAAAAAAATAAAAACCAGTCTGCCAACACTTATATATACTTGCCTACATGGTGAAAAGAAACATCAGTAAGCTGACTCCGATACATCTTTTGCAAAATGCAACCCCCCATTTAAAAATCACTCGACATCTATATTAGCTCTACCATAGCGATCATCATCATCATCAGCCGCAAGACGTCCACTGCTGAACACAGGCCTCCCCCCTAGATTTCCACAACGAACGGTCTTGCGCAACCTGCAACCAGCGGTTTCCAGCGACCTTTATGAGGTCATTTGTCCATCTAACCATAACCATACCGATCACCAAAGAGTTTACATAACATACTATTAAGTATAGAGCTAGATTTTCCTCACGGTTCCTTTGTGTCAATCGTGAGATTCGTAAGCAGATGACGTGCATACTTGCTAAGGCAACAGAGTGATGTGCCATGACAAAAGTATGACACTTCCACAAGAGCGTCAGGGCAAGGAAGATGCTACCCGTACTTTTGGTGTAAAGCGTTTGTGCCAACTCTATACCTACGTACCTAGTATAATGTAAACTCTTTGCCGGTCACAAGTCACAAATGGATAGATTCTATATCGCGCTATCCACGTTAGGGCCGTAGCGATCTTAGAAAGGAAGGGAGGATCCTTCTGGGATCCCAGGTCGTCCCTTGAACTTCCCTACCGGCAAGAGCCGCCAGCCCAAACAGAGGTCGAACCGTCTGAGTTGCCCTTGCGCTAGTCGTACAAGATGTATGTAGTAGGCATCGATATAAATCAATGGATGTTCCCTCCCAAAATTCAGGCGCACGGAATTATGTTATCGCTGGAAAGAGTGAGCTCACTCTTTTTAGTCGATTGTAGGATGCGGTGAACGCCGAACGTTTATACGTATTGCTATTCGTTGTCAATAACTAAAATAAGTAGAACCACAAAATACCTACCTCGCCGCTAGCGATTCTAGGGTCAAGTAGATTGGTAGTTGTAAACCACTCACGCTACACACAGAGACGCAATTTGTCAACAATTTCAAAGAGCTCAGGGTACATCCATTGATTTATATCGATGGTCGTAGGTACCTACTTGTTGAGTACGGTAAGATTTACTTAATAGGTACCTACCTAGGACTCTACGGCTTCTACGATAGCCCAGAGTTCGAGATGCAGAAGAGGACACACGAGGCTAACTGTCATAGGTCCCTTAAAAATACCTATAAGTACTTACTTTCGTATTCCCTTCAACACGAAATTCATAGGTATGTAGGTGTGATCGATGTAGTAGGTAGGTATGCAAATATAAAGTCGAAAGAAACAAAAACCTGAACTTTTTGCAGGATTCATTACCTTGTAGCGTGTACCCACCTACCTACGACGCAGTTCGTTGGTTTGCATGATCGACGGTCCTAACTCGCATAATTAGCTGCTTTTTATTAAGCCTTCCACTTCTTGGCAATTAGCGCGATCTAATTTTGTGCCCAGTTCACGCAATGTGCCCGCTAATTGAGTTGTCAAGGTACTATACGCTCGCGCTAGATGATTTTTCAAAATGGCTACTTTAAGGTGTTTTTAAATACATAATCAATCAAAATGTAAATATCTTTATGAAGCTACATCGTCAATAAAACTGCTTTATGATCAAAGCAAAATCTTTAAAGGTTGTTTCATGTCGTCAATACTATAACGAGACAGGCATGATGGGTGGCTAATGTTTCAGTGACCGAAGTACCTAATAAGAAAGGTTTATATTCCACGAGTGCATGAAAATAGGTACCTACGAGTACATACGGTACATTATATTTTAAAAGCGATGGTGCTGGTTTTAAATGTTTCCTTTTACGTCAACCATAGCCGTAAGCTATCAAACAAAAGAAGACACTAATATTGGTCCATCCGACTATGAAATATGCAAATAGAATATATAGCACCCATTTTTTTACGTTGTGGGTTGAAAATAGTACATTGTATTTTGTAAAACAAATTTTTAAACATTGTTTTACAAAAATAAAAAGAAAAGCAAAATACATTTTCTGAGCCATTGTTTTAGAAAAGCAAAATACATTTTCTGAGCCAGCAAACTACAAAAATGCGAAGTTTATGCTGTACGTTGTCAAGAATTTTCCGCTAGTGTCACTGTCAATGAACGTCACAACCACCGAACCATGCACTGTTGCCATATTGAGCAGAATATCTCCCAAAATGGGAACTTCACTAGCCATAGTAAAGTTAACTTTACTAGGCCCTATGGCTAGTAAAGTTCCCGGCGGGTGAGGATCAAAATTCGTTTAGGTAGAAATGGGGAATTGTTGTTGCTGGGTTTTGCAGTTTTTTTTCGAACGTTCTTTTTTTTAACTTTTATAGGTTTACACTTGACCGCCATCTCGCCTGATGTTAAACGATGATGCGGTCTACGATGGAGCGTGTTTACCTAGAAGAAACCGATTCACTCTCGATTTGAAAACACAAAGATTGCAACTATCGGGAAAAACCCTCTCAGGCAACATATTCCACAGCCTAGACGTTCTTATCACGAAAGTAGAGTCAAATCTCTTCGTTCGTGTCTTTGGAATATCAACCATGAAACGATGTCGCTTTTTCGAGCTACGAGCATTCCGATAGAAAAAAGAAGGTGGTATTAGATCGTACAAATCAGTCGCACGCTCTCCGAAGTGTATCCGATAAAAAACCGATAAGCTAGCAATTTTCCGGCGATGTTCGAGACTTCAGTCAGGCAGTCTTTTTCGCACGAGAATGTCATTGCCTATGAGCCTTTTGGCACGTATCTCGATTATATTATATCGATTCCAGAGCCTGCAGCTGATACTTAGCCGATCCATAAGTGATATTTTTACCGAGTACTCACATGACACAGTGAACTTAGTGCAAATTTTGAATGTGCGGTTCTTTTGTTCTTTCACCGATGATGATTATGATAATTATGATGTCGGTGGATTACAAATTATGATTAATACTAACAATAAATTTAAATGTTTGTCTTATACGCGCAAACTAAGTTATCGTCTGACGTAAAGTTAGCCTCCGTCTGACATTTTGTTGAGTGGGGTTGTTTTTGAACGTTGACCTATAATCCTTAGTTTTAACATCGCTGTTGAAACCCCGTCTTTTGGGGAGATTTCGAAAACATTTAAGGGAGAAATTGAAATGGTAGCACTAGGTCACAGTAAAGAACAGTAAAACTTCATACAAACGTGCCTCGGCTTGAAGCTCGGCTCGGCGGCGTGCGTGCGCGCCGCGCGCCGTGTCGGCACGCGATTTCACGCACACGCTAGCATAATATATGGAGCGATAAGGCGGCGACAGTAGGGGCCGTGCAGCGTGACTGTGAGCACGTCCGTAAGTTACATGACCGCTCGCGTTCGTCAACTCTCGCCGACCACTTACCATAATATTAATAATTTTAACGAGTATCATGACTTCAAAAAGGGGAAAAAGATATTGTGGTGTTTTCGGGTGCCTCAATAACGATTTCGCAAATCCGGATTTATCATTCTTCATGGTTCCTACTGAAACAGAAATGTAAGTACCTACTTATACTTAAATCTTATTAGAAAATGTGGTAGGTATTGTATTATTGTTTATTTCACAGTTTATTTGCTTTTTTAATAGCGTAGCCGAGTCAACGAGCAGGGCATGTGCCTGATGTTAAGCAACATGCCTGCCACATAGCAGCACAGTGACACGCAGTTATTGGAACATGAAGAGTCCAAATCATTACCTAGCACTGCACTGCGGTCGTCACCCAGAGATCTAAGATGTTAAATCTCTAAGCCCTGTGATTTTTCTGGAAACATTCCCCTTCAAACCGGAACACAGTAATATCTGTACACATGGACGAAAATCTAAGATTTTGTATCTCTAAGCCCCGTAATTTCTCTGGAATCATTGCCCTTCAATCCGGAAAACAGTAATGTACATTACTGCTTGGCGGTAGAATAACTGGCAAAAGGTGTGGTACTTCCCCAGGTAGACTCTGCCAAAAGTCCTGCCACTACAAAAATGATTTACTTATTTATTTTAATAGAGTACCTATAGATGGAAATATTAAACAAACGCAAAGCGGCTCTGACCAAAAGATGGATCGTCACATGTATGGCAGCATTAGCAATGTACTTTATGCTTTGAACAATTAGGTTGCTTTTCCTAAAAATTGCAAATGCAAAGGCGGCTTTGAACAAAGAAAAAGCCGAACATTAGTTTCGCCTTTCGGCATCGCCAATATCATTCACAAACATACTTTAGATACTGTGCAATAAGGTCTATTTTACTTTTTGTTTAGTTCATTTGACGATGATTTTACAAAGGATTCCGAATCTTTTTTGAATTTTCAAGCGAGTCACGCGACCAATAGTAGAAACTATTTTCTCATCTGTTGCAATTGTGAGTGCTTTACATACCTAGTCAGGTTTGTTTGTACATTAAGCATAATATGGTAAGTAAATAAAGTTTGTGCTAAATTTTGATATTCTAATATCTACTTCGAAATGATCCGAGGCGAATGTGGCCAAATCGATGCAATGTTCAAGTTCAAGGGAATGTTGGGACTAAGTATCTAGATTTGATATAGTCATAGTCATAGTCATAGTATTTTATTCATAACGAAAATGTTACATGTCACAAAGTTAATCCATAGGGATACATCATGTGTACATTTTACACAAATATCAAAATAAAATTAAATAAAAAATTAAGATATAAACAATAATCAACAATGTCACATAAATATTAATGTCAAATCTGTTTAACTTAAGTAATCATAGTCATCGAATAATACATGAAAATAATTCATAACATTCATTAAAAGTAAGTAAAAATAATTAAAAAATGGATATAAATTCAAAGACAATCATAACAAATTATGTCAATTTTATTTCGGTCAGATCAGAGTACCTATAAAATGCCTGTTCGATAAGCCAATTCTTTAGTTTCTGCTTGTATAAACTTCTTGTGGCAGCATCTCTAATTACGCGCGGCAGACGGTTATACACCTCTGTCGCCGCGACGTGCACCAGTTTGTCCGACTTGGTCAGCCGGTGCGGCACCGCGCGCAGCCGGTGCGCGTGCCGCGCCGCGTCTGGCGCGCGCGTGTCTCCGACGTGCGAGTACTCTTCGGGGTGATCCCTGGCGTACAGAGCCGCCTGGAGACACACTAGACCCGTTACCGTTAGTATTCCCATGGTCCGAAAGTATGATGCCAACGGGTATCCTGTGGCACGCGTAAAACTATTCGTACGGCTCTTTTTGCATTCTAAAGACGCGCTCCCATTCGGCAGCGCGCCCCCAGATCTCAACACCGTATTGGACTATAGGTGGATATTGAACCTACCCGCTTACATGATTTCATACAAACTAGCACCTATGCGGTTTTTAATTAGTGTGCTTCAATTATATATATACAAATTATGTGAGCATAGTTTTTAAGTTGAAATTACTAAATAAATGTATCATCATTCTCCTAACATCATTTTTTGTAACACCTCCACTGCATTGTGCTAGCTCGGCGTCTTGTTGATGTCTTCGCGCAGTTTGATATTTATTGCTGTGGTTATATAATAAGACAAACACTCCATACATGATTCTTTTTTTTAACTGTCGGTAAAAATCGTATGACACTATAACAGTAGGATTTTTTGGTAAGAAGATTTTCTAAATCAACATGGATGTAGAACAATAAAGGAACATCTGGGCTCTATCTATACAACCATGTAAAATGATGAAATGATGAAGCCATGAATTTAGAAATGCAAAGTGAGTGACCATAGGTTAACCATAGGTGAGTTTTGTATCTGATTCTGACCCGGCACCCGCACGGTGAATCCATGGAATGCTAAGAAGTTCGTCTCTCTAATAAATGTTACGTGAATAAAGGCTTTTTATTTTTACTAAATGTATAAATTGGTAAAATATTCAATCATAAAATGCTTTTTGTTGCATAAATTTAGATCAAGTGCTGCTTGTTCGAAAACATTAACTAAAAGTAAAAGTGACAACCCTGGGGATGAACGCAAGAGTAGGCTAAAAACTCGGCGGGCGGCCTTAGATAACCTACTGTTATGTATTTACTGTGACTAGGTCCACGGTTCATTGATTAGCTTCCAGGCTTGTATCCATGGTTACGAATGAATTAAGAAACAAAGATCAATGACATAAAAAAGATCCGATTTCCATTGTTTATGTTTAGTCTGTGCTCTGTGGAGTCTGTGGAGCGTGGACTCTGTGCTCTGTGACCTGTGGGATGGACAGTGCTGCCAACTTAACGGATTTCTCGCCATATCTAGCGAATTTGGGTAGGCTGAGAACGGGAAAATAATTTTCTAACGGTAAAGGGACTAACAGAAATAAAAACTTCATATTGTCATCCATAAATGTCAACTTAAACTCTTGGTTTATGGCTTTTATTGTGGTTTAGCCTCACAATTTCGCCAATGTCAAGCATAAATATAATATACATACAATATATATATATATATACCTATTTTTTCGTACTGATTGTTTTTATATCGGTCCATTACGTTTTCAAGTGGTAAGGTCAGTACCTTATATGAACGACTTATTTTAAATGATGACAACAAGATCGATCTACGACTTCTTTTGTAGTCCAGACACGCACTTTTCTTTGTTTATAAGCGGCACTTATCTCTGCTAACTGCTAAGCAGTGAAACCAGATCACGCGGTTTTTACCCCCACCTTTAGGCTCGCACACCTATAAGACACATCTAAAAAAAATCACGCACTGCGGCTAAGCACCCAAGACACAGGCTCTGCCTAGTTTGGAGATGGATGGAACCTGCAGTGCATTAAAAAAAAAAAGTAATCGGAAACCAATATTTAAGAATATATTATTATTACCACCGATCCGCGGTTTTACCCGTATGGTTCCCTTTCTCTTGGTTGTCCCGGGATTAAAAATAGCCTATATGTTCTTCCAAACTATAGTCAGTGAAAAAAATTCAGCCCCGTCTGTAAGACAAGTAGCTACATACTACGTTACGGCGTGATTGGGCAATATGCATCCAATTATTGACATTTATAGTATTAGTAGGATACTGAAAGCTGATGTACCTGCATACAGCGTGGCGCTTTGTTGCCCACATTAAATGAACACACAAGCAGGGTTACTGACCAGTAATCATACAAAAGGTGTGAAAAATAAATATTCGCAAATTAAAAAAAAAAAAAAGTTTCTAACAAACTTAATAATTGTATCAAGCGATCGAATGAAAACATCCTGTGCACTAGATTCATTCAACAACGTCAGATGTGTGCGTGATTTACGTTCGCTTTTCGTAAAACAAGCTGGCAACGTCGCGCTGCAGAAAGTACCTATCTGTAAGCGGCGCGCGGGCGCACGGCGCGGCAACGCCGCCCCGATCGAGGGTATGTACATACAAATGCGCGATAATTTGGAACGGGGACGGGGACTCCCCGTCAACTTTATGCCTGTTCATCACTAATAAATCGAATACCTACCAAATAATAAAGCTAATAAAATAACATAAAGTAAATAGGTAAATGCGTAGGTAGGTATCTATTGTAACATTGGCGAAACATTCCAAAATGATTGCTTTTTGAAGTAAGATGCGTGTTGTCAGATACAAGGACACTTCGCATCAACAGCCCACCAAATGTTCCCACAGCTGGGACTCTGGGACTTCTCTCGCACGGAAAAAGTCAAGTCCATAATCCACCACGTTGGCCAAGCGCGGGTTGGTGGTTAACATAAACATGACCTCGAAAGATTGTAGGTGAGTACATATCGGTTTTTTCACGATTTTTTAAGTTAGCAGCATTACGCATATGACTTCGATTCGTAAGACAGTGGTGCGCGTAGGATTTGATCGCGGGACTAGACCAGCACTTGGTAATAAGTGTTGTTGGCGTGAAAGCTGCTGAATAGGTTGGTACCTACAACTTTCTTTAGAAATAAAATAAAAACAACTTCTCGCAATACGATTTCAATTCCGTAAACAATCTAACCAATAAAACCCTTTGAGAGAAGAGTAATTTTGTTTGAAATATGATTAAACCGTTGTTAGTAGGTATTTACAAGCTTTCCTACTGGCGGAACGGCGCGAAACGGTCGAAAACATGCTCTGGGTCGATTTTCAAAATCCTATTGTAGGACTTATCAGACTAAAATCACATGTGCATAGGTACACTCAGAAAACACTGTACGTTCGACGTCACTAATTAAATAACTATTCACAACACAATCAGAGTCACACACAAACAAAATGAAAAGCAGGATAATCTTATTAACACTGACTCTAAAAATAAATTACACTAAAAGAACAAACAAAATGAACATGATTTTTGTCAGATATTCACAACTAACTTAGCGCATTTTAAAAATCTTGTGGGTAGCACTGGGGTCTAGGGATAGATAATTAGATAGGTCTATAGATAGCACTGTTGCCAGATTAGGGGGATTCCCCCTAAATTTGGGGGGTTTTAATAGCCATAGAGGGAAATTTGGGGGGACAAATGTTTTGGGGGATTTACGTGGGGGAAAAATTGCTTGTGGGGGGAAATTGGGGATTTTTCATTGCCGAGTTTTGCAGTTTTTTAGCGAATATGGAACTTACCCAAGTGAATTTAGTACAAAAATTAAATCGGCTATTCTTATGGGAACTTGTCGAAATACTATATGAAGTAATAGAAGCTATTTCTAAAATAGTGTTATATATTTTGTTTTTTAAGAGTTACGAAATGTTTATAAATTTTGGGGGTTTTTTTCTTGAAAATCGGTGTTTTGGGGGGATTTCAGGAACATTTTGGAGACAAATTGGAGTGGTCGTCAGCGTAAAATTATGTTTTAGGGGTAAACGAATGAATAATTTACTTTGGGGTTTTTTTTCAAGAAAATCCGCTATTTGGGGGGATTTCGAGTACATTTTGGGGGAAAATTGAGATGGACTTCTGACAACACTGATAGATAGTGATCTGTGGATTCTGTGGGATATTCAATATGTAGCATAGCACAGACTAAGTAGAGATGTAGACACTGTTGCCAGATTGGGGGGATTCCCCCCAAATTTGGGGGGTTTTAATAGCCATGGAGGGAAATTTACGAGGGGAAAAATTGCTAGTGGGGGGAAATTGGGGATTTTTCATTGCCGAGTTTTGCAGTTTTTGGCACTTATCCAAGAGAACTTAGTACAAAAATTGAATCGGCATTTCATATAGGAACTTGTCGAAACACTTTATGGAGCAATAGAAGCTATTTCTGCAATAGCGTTATATTGTGTTTTAAGAGTTTTCGGGGGGATTTCTGGAACATTTTGGAGAGAAATTGAAGTGGTCGTCAGCGTAAAATTATGTTTTAGAGGTAAACGAATATTTAATTTACTTTGGGGGGTTTTTTCAAGAAAATTCGCTATTTGGGAGATTTCGAGAACATTTTGGGGGAAAATTGAGATGGACTTCTGACAGCACTGTCAGATTATAAATTAAAAAAAAATGATCTGTCAGATCTGTTATATTTAGATTATTTAGATGGGCTTTGTGAGTTTGTGTTGAGATTTTTGCTCTAAATTTGCCAATTAATAAATGAAGCCAGTCACTTCTTACCGTTAGTGATATTGTTTTCTGTAGTATTTGCAACGTAAACCTTATTGACAAATTTATTACTTTGAACAATCATGAAAATAGCTGTGGAAGGATGTGCTCATGGCGAGCTCGAAAAGATATATGAATGTCTCGAAACATTACAAGAAAGGGAGAAAATAAAACTCGATTTATTAATATGTTGTGGTGACTTTCAAGCCGTTCGCAATAAATCTGATCTATGTGCTATGGCAGTACCCGAAAAGTATCAGAACATGTGCTCATTCTATAAGTAAGTCAGTGGTTTAATATTTGTTTGAATCTGTGACTACTATAGAAAACAAAACCAAATGCGGCTTTCAGTTATTTTGTATTTTGATCCTAAACACTACTTTCCATAGATATTACAGTGGTGAGAGAAAAGCCCCTATTCTGACAATATTTATTGGAGGCAATCATGAAGCATCTAACTACTTACAAGAATTGCCTTATGGTGGTTGGGTAGCACCAAATATTTACTATCTTGGAAGAGCTGGAGTAATTCGAATTGGAAATTTAAGAATTGGAGGTAATTTCTAGTTTATCAGTTTTAAGGTTATTGTTGTAGGATTTCTCAGGGCACATTCCTAAAAGATATCATATTTTGATGGAAAGTGTGTTGAAAACAAAAAGTATGTTTTTGCTCATATTCACACCTTGTGCAAAAATAAACTTGTTACTAAACTTGTATCTTGTTACAAAACAAGTAATTGGAACTTAATGGAGTGTGAAACTCCTATCATAGAATAGATAATTTAGATAGAACGGACACACCCCAACCCCTACCAATTTCAAGCTTCCTCACCCCTCAGGCTGTTTCGAGCACATGCTAGCAGCACTCAACGAAGGGCCGGTATCGAACATCTAATTTCTAACGAAATATCATCATGGTGGGTTGTTGTGCTGTTTACGGCTGTCCGTCAACTAAACGGGACCAAATTAAAAGCTTTATTTAATTTCCTAAGGATAAAATAACGTAAGATTAGAAACTGTTAAATAATGTTGCTTTATAATAATGTAGTAATTTTTAATTCAAAGTTCGTAACTTACACAGCCAGTTTTGGGCACGGATTGATAATGCCTGGAGGAATAATTATAGTGACAGAATAAAGTTTCTTTTGGGTAAGTGTAAAATAATATGCGAATGTGTACCTACTAACAGAAATAGATACCTATGTATCATCGGTTTTGTTTGATTTTACGCGGCAATACACACACCCTTTTAATTAGATTAGTATAAATTGGCTCCATTCTATTTATGTAACTCAACATTATAGCAAGTTTATAGACTACTTTACGTCACCAGGTGAACTCAAGGGGCACAACTATTCAAAAAAACAATTCAGTAGCCCTAGCTCTAATGCACACATTCACACGTGTGTATGAACGACATCTGCATAGTTGTGTGAAGAGTAGGTGTAACTCCACAGTGGCAGTTGTATGGAGTTTTAGTGGAGTGTCCGGGGTGTGCTCCTATTAAGATTGACTTTATTGTATTTAATCCGGTTTCATTTTCCCATTGATAGACAACAGGCCCATGAACAAAATTGATGGGTCAAATGAACCACCAGGAGACCTATGTACGATGATAAAAGGGTGTAAAGTAATAAGATTCTGCACTATGCCGTCACTTGTAAGTTGTCCAACTGTGTGCAGTTGAAGAGGGTGGGATTGAAACTCCCCATTGCATGATTTTTGTACAGCGTTGCAGAATAATAGATTAGAAGAGGTATTGAAACGATAAAAGCTATACATTTTATTTTTTTAATTATTACTTAGTCGTTGTTCATGATTTTCAGACAATTTACTGAGTAAATTTGGTCATTTGATTATGTATGGTATTGGTTGCACACCATTTTCATACCTCTTCTAATCCAGTATTTAACAATGCCGTACAAAAATAATGCAATAAGGAGAAATTATCGAGGGTTGCAACCCCTCGGTCCTCTGCAACTGCACTCAGTTGGACAGCTTACAAGTGACGGCATAGTGCTGAATCTTATTACTTTATACCCTTCTATCATCCTACATAGGACTCCTGGTGGTTTATATGACCCATCAATTTTGTCCACGGGCCTGTAGTAGTCTATGAGTGAACATTGTAAATAGTTTACCTATGTAGTATTGTGACTTGTTATATTGGAATTTTTCAGGATTATCTGGGATTTTCAAAGGACATGATTACTTACAAGGCTTATGGGAATGTGCTCCATATACTCACAACTCATTGAGATCAGTGTACCACATCAGGTCATTGGATGTTTTTCGTCTCAGTCAACTGAAAGACAAGGTTCATGTTATGTTGTCTCATGATTGGCCTAGAGGTATAACAGACTATGGGAATAAAGAACAACTTTTGAGATTCAAACCATTCTTCAGGTAAACTTAACAAGCAGTGCCCCATGGTTTTACCCGCATTGTTCCAGTTTTTTTTGGGATAAAAGTAGCCTGTGTGTTCTTCCTATGTTCCAAATGTCAGCATGTTCCAAATGTCAGCCCAAACTCTTCAGTACTTATTATTTTTTAAGTAAAGAGAGACGAGACTTGCAGGACATGTGCCTGATGGTAAGCAACATGCCTGCCACATAACAGCACAGTGACATGTAGCTATTGGAACATGAAGAGTCAAAATCATTACGTAGCACTGCACTGCGCTCGTCACCCAGAGATCTAAGATGTTAATATCTCTAAGCCCTGTAATTTATGTTTGGTTAAAATCGATTCAAGATGGCTGCCTCCACAAAATGGCGGACAAAATATTTCTTCACAACTAACCACAATATGGGTATCAAATGAAAGGGCTTGACTAGTAGAATACTATACACTTTAAAAAAATTCAAATCCAAGATGGCCGCTGCCAAAAAATGGCGAAATATATTTCTTTTTTCACAACTCCCTTAATATGGGCATCAAATGAAAGGGCTTTACTAAGAGAATGCTGTACAGATTACAAATCCGAGGTAGTCGGGGGTTAGTCAAAATTTTTAATTTTGTTCTTGTAAAGTTTAGGATCACATTCTGAGCTTAAAGTTTTACTAACATTTATTCTGCATCTGGGGTTTTCTATGTATAATAAGATGTGTTTACAATTATAATTATCAGTGTCTTGTAGTACAAGATCTGTTTACTTTGGGTCTCTGAAAAATATCTAACAATATTTACAGATAGTTCAATCAGTTGTGCGCGCGGCCCTATGTGTGTGTGTGGGCTTGTAAATATACAACTTCTATTTGTGTGGAAGTCGTCGTCAGACTGCCGCGTCACTGCCACACGAATGAAAGTTGTATATTTACAAGCCCACACACACACAGGGTCGCGCGCACAACTGAGTTGAACTATCTATAGTAATCTGCGCTTATTTTCAGAGAAGACATCGAGGCAAACCAGTTAGGTAGTCCACCAGCAGAGAATTTACTTCATACATTGAAGCCAGACTACTGGTTTGCTGCACATTTGCATTGTCAGTTTGTTGGTCTTGTGAAACACGATACCGGTAGTGAGACCAAGTTTTTGGCTCTTGATAAATGTTTGCCCAAACGCAGACATTTGCAAATATTGGATGTGCCATCAGAGCTTGATGGCGATAAAACTTTAAAGCATGATATGGAATGGCTAGCTGTCCTGAAGAACACAAACCATTTGATGTCTGTGAAGAATGTTGACTGTCATATGCCGGGACCCGGTGGGAATGAGAGGTTAGTAAATACTTTTTCTTGAATCAATAATAATACTTCACTACTCACTTAATAATCTAGACTATAATACTGTCTACAATGTCGAGGTAATCACAAAGGCAACTTCAGAGTGGCTCAGAAATCAATATAACTTTATTTCACTTGGAAAAGAAACAAATTTCTTTGGTCCCCTTTTTGTTACAAAAATTGGCATTGTTTTTTGAATGACTTAGCATAAGCAGCCCACTAAATGTTCCCACTGCTGCGACTCGAGGTCTTCTCTTGCAAGGAGAAAGTCAGGGCCATATTCCAACATGCTGGCACTTGAACTGCTTACTAAATGTTTATTATTTTAGGTATACTTTCACACCAACAGAAGAAGAAAAGGAAGCAGTAGCTACTTTGATTAAAGACTTGACAATTAAAGAAGAGAATTTTGTGAAAACTGCTCCAGTTTTTGACCCAAAAGCACCCAAATTTCCTCCTGGTGAACCGATTTTAAACCCCCAAACTGCTTATCTGTGTGAAGCTTTAGGAATAGATGACCCAGTTCAAGTACTCTTAGCTCGCACAGGGCGGACTATGAAGACTCCTGGGAACTATGACATTGTAACATCAGAATCAAATTTTGTTCCGGCAACCCCTGCTAAGATCATAAAGTGTTCCAAGCTGTCTCTCCCTGAGCCAATAACACCAAGTGAAGATGACACATTACAAATTTCTGAAGAACTGCCATCATCAGGTTGTGTATCTCTCAGTGATAGTCTTAACACTACTGAAGAAAGCCTCACACCAGTGTCGGCTACAAAGAAAACCTTCAAGAGGCGTAATGTGTCCATTTACAATGTCCCAGATCAGGACGATAGTGAAAGCACTGCATCTACGGTATTAGATGCCGATAGTAGTCCATGTAAGATACCTCTTAAATCAAATGTATTATGAAAATAAGTATAAAGACTGAAAATGTTTCTCTAATGTAATTACTGAATGTACAAAATTATGACAAGCAAATTTTAAGCAATATTTACTTTATTAAATAGAAAAAATATTTTTAGGAACAACTTTACTTGTCAATTGTAAAAATCAACTAATGTTGCTTTGTAATTACTCGTATGTAAGAATGAACATAACAATCTTATTGATATTGTTTTCAAATAAAATTGTGCAATTTTACTTTTACACATAGTTTACTTTATTTTACAATACTATTTCCAAATGCATTAAATAGGGTTAAATGACTGTGTTCAATTTATTACAAAAGAGGTAATTAGAAATTGTAAAGTGAAGAAACATTTTAAACCCTGTTCTTAAGAGCTGCTAAGGCATGATTCTATAAAAATATTTTTCAAGTCACTAAAGTGGACTCAGTCCACCCTATTTAACCCAATCAATTTCTTCCATCAAAATGGATGAATTAAAATCACGATGTTTAGATTTCTGCCTATAAGTAAGCACCAGAACTAAGACAATGAAATCAAATACAAAGTCTTATTTTCACTTTACAGCAATCAAACCATTTCACAATTTTTTATTAGCTATGACTTAAGAGGTGCTCCTTGAGCTGAGGCATGTTTTTAGGTTTATAAGAGCATTGATTACATTGTAGTTCAGTTGCCATTAAACTTTTGTGTAGCTCATTTGATATTTTAGTGATTGATCCTTTCTCTTTTAATTCTTCTAAGACTTCTGTAACAAAAAAAGTTATTATTACAATTTGTGAAATGAAATTGTTCTTGCAAGCACAATGTTCACACTCCGATCATTTCTATGATAACAGCAACCAAAGGGAGCCTAAATAATTTTATAGCAATATCCCTCAACTGTTAAAACTAGATATGTAGATAATTACTAAACTGTGATTTGATGACAAATGGCTCCATACCATCATTCTACTTGTATCTATCTATTACTACATTTTGATTATATATATCCCCCTTAAACTGTAAAATTGTAGGTTGTTGTTTATTACAAAACATTTGATCATTTTTAATTACTAGAGGCTAGAGGAACATCCTGACTTCAATGGGGTTGAGAAATATTATTGGAGTTTTCATAGATATCCCAACATCAAGTTGGGACTTGATGAATAATATAGCCAATATAATATATTATGTATGATAATTAACATTATACAAGGTAATTTTTTTGATAATTCCTAAGTTTCATAGCGATTTTATTCATCAAAAATCAACATTTCTTTATGATTAGTACTAATATTAATCTAGGTATAGATAGTCATGTGTTGGTTAATAAATCAAAGAAAAAACTTACCCTCATAAGGTAAAAAAAAAATTGTGGTAAAACTATTCCAGTGAACTTTTGTCTTTAAACATGGTGATATCATATCTGTGCTAATAATGTGCATGTGTAGTCTGAACATACTTGGCACTGCATGAAAGCCTGCCTTCAAGTTACAATTCTCTTCTTTTTGAATTTCCTTGTATAATTCACCAAATTCTTCCAGAAGACTGGTATGTATACTGGATAGTTTATAAATATTACTGATGTCTTCATGGGGTAAGATGAGGTAGTGAACTTTGGCTTTTGGGTATTTATCGCGAATTACTACAAGATTGTCTGTTGATTTCACTATGGATTTAGGATCTTTCATAGACTCCAATAATCCTTGAGACCAGTGCATAGTTTTTTTTGCATTAGTGACGGTTTGATCGGCACCCATATGGTTTCTTTTACTCATACTTTTTGTATACAATTTAACGGCCGAGCCAATAGTGTTTCTTTCTATAATAATAGTCATACACTTGTATGTTAAATTTTAGTAGATATTGATTTCTAAGTTAGAAACTAGTTTTATGTTGTTCAGCTTTAACTTTTTTTCTTTAAGCTTTTATCTTTAGGCTTCTGTAAGTAGTGTAGTTTTGCCGCAACTTTGCCAATGTCTTACATATATATATTTCTTCTTTTTACTTTGTTCTTGTTCTCCACACACCGAGTAAGTCTAAGTTAACGAGTGTAATATAATATGGTCTAAGGGGTCTAAGTAATCAGTAATCACCAAAGAGAATGTATGGTACCTAATCACCACTTTATAATTCGACGAGGTTTAATCTGAGATCTGAGAATTCCACAATCCACATTGTTTACTTAATCCTTGAGACTTGCTTAGTTTTTTTTGCATTAGTGACGGTTTGATCGGCACCAATATAGTTTCTTTTACTCATACTTTTTGTATAGTGCCTACCTACTACAGTTGTACAATTTAATTTTGAAAACGAATTGACATTGACTTTACCACTTGACATCAACTTCAACTTTTTTCTTTTGGCTTCCATTCGGTAACGTCACCGTAATTTCGCCAGTGTCCAGCGTTTGAGCTTTTTTTTTCAAATAAAGACTGACGAGACGGTCAAGCTGTGCTTGATGGTAAGCAACATGCCTGACACATCAGCACAGTGACACGCAGCTATTGGTACATGAAAAGTCCAAATGATTACCTAGCAGTGCACTGTGCTCGTCACCCAGAGATCTAAGATCTTATACCTCTAAGCCCTATTATTTCTCTGTATCTTTGCAAAGGGAGTATCTTTGTTACATTAAGTTCTTAATTATTCAGGTGATCAGTCTTCTATCTTCTTCAGAGCTTCTGCGAATTTTGAGGTTTTTTAACTGTAATAGGTTCGTATTTGACCACCATCGGGAAAACCCCACCCCAGGTAAGGCATTCCACAACCCAGACGTTCTTATCACAAACGTGGAGTCAAATCGCTTCGTTCGCGTTTGTCGGAAAACGTAAAAAAATCGAGGTAGCAGGGTTCTGGCTTCAAATATTCCAAACGTTTGAATGTATGTGAATTTAGTGAGTATGTGTAGTGTATATCTATGTATAAACCAACGGACATAGTATATAAATAACAATACGCAATAGTACCTATTTAATACGGTATTACTAAAGTAGTAGGTAATGTGATATTACAAAATATGAGATCGACTTCATTATGACTAAACGGCAAATATTCAGCGAAGTCTCTGTGATCAGCAGGGTCAAGAGTCAAGACCGACAGTGATCACCGTATTGTAAGAGGCACGCTGAATCTAAACATTAAGTTTGAAAGGTCTAATGAAGTCCACGCTCCGACCAAATTTTGCTCAAATCGAAAATCCCGATAACTTTCAACTCGAACTTCAAAATCGTTTCGAATCCTTAGATGAGTGCGTAACGCCGGACGAAATAAACGACAGGCTAGTGGAAATTGTTCATGCTGTTGACAGAAACTTTTATAAAAGCCGACGCCAAAATAGAACCCAAAAGCTCTTCGATCATACTCTAAATCTCATGGCGGTTAGGCGAGTTGCAGTCTTCGGTCGACATGACGGTATACAGACGGTTCAATAGACAGATCTCTACTTGTGTGCGACGCGACATACGCTGCTCCGATACTTCGAGTATTGAGGATGCGATCAAGCGGAACAAAGGCTCGAAAGTGTTCGCAAGAAATCTGTCTCTTGGCAAAGTCAGGTGACCAAACTGAAGACCGATAGTGGTAACGTCATCCCGAACGTCGTAACGAAGCCCGAGATTTTGCCCTCAAACAACTTAAAAACAACAAGGCATCTGGCGACGACAGATTTACAACTGAGCTTCTGAGAGCGGGTGGAAAACCGGTACTTAGGTAAAGTCCTCCAGAAGCTGTTCGACTTCGTCATACTTGACGGTAATACACCAGAAGCGTGGAAAAGAAGTGTGGTGGTGCTCTTCTTCAAAAAAGGTTACAACACCTTGTTGAAGAACTACAGACTCATTTCATTTCAGACCACGTTTATAAGTTGTTTTCGCGAGACGATTCGTGATTACCCAATCACGAATTGTCTCGCGCGCAGGTTTGACGACTTCCAGCCACCCGAACAAGCCGGTTTCTGAAAAGGCTATAGTACCTTATACCACGTCCATACGCTTCGGAAGATTATCCAGCAAACCGAGGAGTATAATCGGCCACTATGTATAGTGTATGTGGACTATGAGAAATGGACATCGAGACCTGGGCAGTGTTTCAGTCTCTCCAGCGATGCCGAATCGGCTATCGTTAATCGAAGTGTTGAAGTATATTTACAGCAAAGCCACAATGTCTGTCCGATTACAGGACTAGTGAACAAAACATATCCAGCTACAGAAAGGTGTGAGACAGGGAGATGTTATTTATATCTCCGAAACTGTTCACTGGCGCCCTGGAAGATGTTTTCAAGCTACTGGACTGGAACAGATATAACAATATCAACGCCGAATGCATCACTCACCTTCGGTTTGCCGACGACTTAGTCATTGTGGCGGTGTCGCTGGAGGACCTTGGTGCTATGCTCAAGGACCTCAGTAGAGTATCCCAACAGGTAGGTCTGAGAATGAATATGGGCAAGACGAAGGTCATGTCAAATGGTCATGTCTCACATGTGCCGGTTATTGTTGGGAATACCACACTCGAAGTTGTTGACGAATACGTCTACCTGGGTCAAAAGATTAGGTAGATTCAACTGCGACAAAGAGGTCCAGCGAAGGATCCTACTCGGATGGGCAGCGTTCGGGAAACTTCTGCACATCTTTGAGTTCAAAATACCCCAATGCCTAAAGACGAAAGTCTTTAACCAGTGCGTGTATCCAGTGATGTCTTATGGAAGCGAGATGTGAATGGTCCTTAACTGTGAGCCTCATAACGAAGCTCAAAGTCACACAGCGAGCTATATAGCTATTTTTTTGCGCGACTGAATATGTAATGAGGATATTCGCAAAAGAACGAATGAGGCCGATATAGCTCAAAGAGTAAGCAAGCTGAAATAGCAATGGGCAGGCCAGATCGCTCGCAGAACTGACAACCGATGGGGAAGAAAGGTTCTCGAGTGGCGACCACGAACCGGAAGACGCAGTGTTGGACGGCCTCCCACTAGATAGACAGATGACCTCACCAAGGTCGCAGGAAACCGCTGGTTGCAGGTTGCGCATGACCGTACGTTGTGGAAATCTAGGGGGAGGCCTATGTTCAGCGGGTGGGCGTCTTGCGGCTTATGATGATGATGAAAGTAAGTAAAAAAAATATATACATAATACATGCAGATTTAAGTGTTACAATTTAATATTATATTTGTGAACATATTTAGATAAGACATGCAAAATGGAGAAAATACACGAGAAGATTGGAAAAGTTTAGGAGGAATCATATCATAAAGGGAGTCATGACCGTGATCTAATACAATAAAAAAAAGATGTGATCGGTGGTGCCATCTGCTATTTGCATCTGAATTGTCGCGTATTCTTAATTTTGCAAGGAACACCGGAGTACAAACAAATCCCAACCGCAGGCGACAAATATAGTAGACGTAGTTTGTAATTTTTTTTATGTATGAAAAACCATGGTTTTGATGGAATAGCTGGCTGTATTTGGCTATAAAAATTTCCGAATTCGAATCCAAGTAGAATTCCAAGATTTAAGCAATTGAGGTTGGCAGATTGCTGATGAATCATAAGAGTAAACGTGATAGTGATCATTACTCGTATTACCAGAAATTGTGGTTCGTTTGGCATGAAAATCTGCATTTTCATTGCCTGATATGTCAGAGTGTCCTGGAATCTATGCTAAAACTATTTTCAGGCTGAATTCATGAGCCATCTTGAGTTTTTCTTTAATTTTAAGGATAATGGGAAATCTATTTTTGAACTTTTATCTTTGGCTTCTGTATGCAGCATGACCGCCACTTCGCCGGCGCCGTTGACTTGACATTCCAGCTTGCTAAATTATGATTAAGGGTGATGGTGGAGTGATGATAAATTTTCTTTTCTAAAGAATTTGGTATTGCAATATTATGCTTTCCACCAGTAACTCGATGTTATTCGTTTTGAATTTTGATGTGAGTTTTGAGTGGGCATTTTCATTGTCACTGGAAGAGTCAACAAGCGACAACTAGTCTGATAATAGACCTTAACTCTTTCTACGCCTTAAGTAGATACCACAGACTAAGTAGAGAGGTAGGTAGGGGAGGTCAGCTCAAAGCGGACACTTTAACTTTGACTTTAATAATAGAAGACAAAACGAACGATATTCTCAAAGGCTTTTTGATGAATACATCGAGAGTTAATTTTACTTTCATAACATTTAAGCTGAATCTGCAAATGTGCGTGTTGTATCAAAATTTTGAAAAAGTTGTCCTAAATCTGCTTTGCCCAAGTGGTCGCCTAAAGCGGCCACAAGGAATGGGCAAAGTGGCAGCACTATTTTTGACTTAATTAACAGGACATTCTTTGACTTTTTGACAATAAAACATGACGATCTGGTAAGAGGTGTGTAATCTGTGATGACGATATACCTACGAGACTGAGTCTATGTATTTGAATTGAAGTATTTTAAGGATTACTTAGGTACTTTAACATTAAAAATCTCATTTCACAGCATTGATTAAAATCTAAAATTAAATTATCAACCACATTAAAAACATTCATTTCGGCGTCTACTTTACTTAACATTCAACACATTCTGCGTTTTGTCTAAATCAATGGTCGCATTTACGAGTACTTCTTCAGAATAAGCTAGACCAGGTGACGAAGGTCTGTATACCTAATCAATAGTGTTGCTCGTCCATAATCCACAGTTTGGGGTTTCAGTTTGTGATTACGTAATCTCGTCACTTATGATATCAATTGATCAAATCAAATGCTCAGATATTGGAGTTATGGCAAAGCGGACAGTGGCCGCTTTGCCTTTTCAGGCATTTTGTTTTCAACGTAAATTGCATTCACCTTTCTCTACTTTGAAAAGAAGGCAAGGCTACACGAGCGTTTGCAATGAGACAATTAATTATACAATTGAATCACCAAAACTAAAATATTATAAGATTGGGCCAAATCAGCAAATATTTACCAACCATTTTTTTAGTCGCACGAATAAAAATCATACTGTCACACCACGGCTCTACGCATGCTGCGAATACGGGAGCGCGACGACCCGGTGCGGGGAAGGGGATTGCCAATGCGCCCCAAGTAGCAAAGTCACGATAAAATTTAATATAACTGAGTTATAGACCATGGCCACTTTGCCTCCTATGGCCGCTTTGAGCTGACTTCCCCTACATGACCTCAAAACGTAGAGGTTTACGATTATGCAAGTGGCAGGTCACCTCTACAAACCTAAGCTAAACACAAACTCAGCAAACAGTTACAGGAACACCATTTTAAAATAGTCAATTAAACACTGTTGTAAATTAAACAAGTAGGTACTTACTTATTTTATTTATATTAATAAATAAATTAAAATACTTAGGTAGGCATTTTACTCCAAAATATTAAACTTAATCACTACATATCTAAACCGGAAACAATGGTTCCAACTAATGTGACAGTCATGACTGAAAAAGTTTAAAATTGTTTAAAACGAATTGAAACGGTTTTTCAGTCATAAGTTAACAAGAAAGCGTCGCTCATTCCAATAAATAAATACACACCGAGAGTTATCAGATGGTTTCGCAGCAAAAACGGAAAAAAGTACAACAAACTACCCCTAATAAAAAGGTGAGGAAGTGTAACCGCGAACAGAGCACAGCCATTTCATGCGGCATTTTAATATGCAAATAGATAAATCAATGAAATTTCTTAATTTTGCCAAATGTAACGCTAATATTTATTTTCTTTTAAATTCTCAAATTCATATTTTTCAACAAAAAATAAACATTGGCGAAAATGAGAAAATAATTTTGACAAGCAAAGAGTTTTCATATCTAAATCTATGTTGACAAGTCATACATTTAAATAATCAAAGATCGTTAAATAATAGTGAGAAATAGGTAATAATAATTAATTACATACATAAAGCGTAGGTATTTAAAACATAGGTACTTAATTGTTTTGGTGCGTTAAAAGTATAACTTTGCGAGTAGGTACCTATTTCACAAATGTGAAAACGGGCTTTTTTAGTTTTGAAAACTATAGGTAATAATTATACTTTGGTAGTTGGATAAAAAATTGCAGGCGAGAAAGAAAGCATTGTTACTAAATCTACATTTATAATCTACATTTATATGCTGGTGTGTTGCAGTTAATAATTTCTCGCAACATAATTTTTACACTAGGTATCAGAAAAAAATCCACGGCTATTCGTAAATTCGTTAATAATGGATGACACAGATTTTTATGTTTGTTTTACCTAATTCACTTAAAAATACTTAGATATGCTCTTTTGTTCTTACCTACCATATACTCGTACCTATATAAGAGTTTAGCGAAGTGAAAGTGATTTCTTGAAGTGAAAACTTATTTTGGCACACCACACATATTTTTCGTAGGCTGTGAATTGAGCTTAAGCGTCGCGCTCGAATAAATCGAATGAAAGAAATCTTCGGGTGAACTCGCTGAAGCCGAAAGAGATTTAACACTAATCATCATAATGAACTTAAATTTGAAATCGCGAAAATAAATCGTCCGGTCTATAAACTTAAAGTTTAAAATGTTTTATTTTTGAAAATAAAGCTGAGAGGAAAGTAACCAAATGTGGAATAATATCCTAAAATGGAATACAGCCATTTCTCGTAAATAAATTCTTCTATTTCTTCATTTTACGCGCATATTATTCTCGACTTGTCAGTCGGGCGACGCTTGTAGCCGCGATGAGAGATTTTTGTTTTGGCATTGTGAGGAAGGTTTTAATGAACGTAAAAAATATCGGTATTTCTCAATACGTAGTTAGAAATAATATAGTATGTTTATGATTATGCATTGTTTACAATTTTATTAGTAACAAAAGTAATTTTTTAAAATTGTCCAAATTTACTGTTAGTATCTCATAAAAGTAAAGGTTTATAATTTTATAGTAGTCTATATTTGGGTACCTATTCCATAATTGGGTACATTCATGTTGATTCTGTTTTTTGCAAAATTTTATGTTTTAATTAAACACATGTAAAACAAGACTGGCAATTATTTAAGCGCAACTGTATGACTGATAATAAGAATAAAAATAAATATTTACAATTTCTTGTTTTTAGGGCTCCATGGCCAAATGGCAAAATACGGGACCCTTATAGATTCGTCATGTCTGTCTGTTTGTCTGTCTGTCTGCCCGTCCGTATGTCACAGCCACTTTTCTCCGAAACTATGAGAGCTATACTATTGAAACTTGGTAGGTAGATGTAATTTGTGAACCGCATTAAGATTTTGACACAAAAAAAAACAAAAATACAAAAAATTTTAGGGTTGTCTTCCCATACATAGAACTGAAACTCAAAAAAAATTTTTTGGTCAATACCATACGTGTGAGATATATCTATGGATAGGTCATTAAAAATGATATTGAGGTTTCTAACACATTTTTTTCTAAACTGAATAGTTTGCGCGAGGGACTCTTCCAAAGTGGTAAAAAGTGTGCCCTCCCCCTGTAACTTCTAAACTAAGAGAATGACAAAAATAAAAAAAGTGTATGATGTACGTTACCATGTAAACTATCAACGAAAATTGCTTTGAATGATATCTAGTAAGTAGTTTTATTTTAATACGTCATAAATTGACTAAATTGTTAAAACACTAATTAGAGTAACAACGAAGTATAAGAATTTTTGTATTATGTTACAGGCTGCTACGGAAGCCTTCATGGGCGAGCCCGACTCGCACTTGACTACTTTTATTTTATATAACAACTCAAAAACAAAATAGTATTCCATATTTGGTTACTTTCCTCTATTAGCCGCCTTTGGCACGTTTAGTAGGAGAAACTTCATTGATTCGCGTTACTGACATGTGAAAAAAATTGCTGATTCTTTTTGTATAGATTTTTTTTTTGTTGTGATTTCAATTTTGATTATTAATACAAGTGGTGGATAATGATGAATACAGTGTGTCCCTATTTATCGCGGCTAAATTCGTATTTGCTATGTGCGTTACCTGTATAATAACGACGGTATGTAAATATAGGTACCCATCCCATAGGTAACCTAGGGTAATATTTTGTAGGTGATTAGGTGCCATAGAAAAGTACCTAATTACCTACCAAAGGTTATTTTATGTTGCCGTGTTAGGTCCCTCATTACCAAAACATTTTTAATTAGAGAGCGTAAAGCGTATTTGTCTCAATCACTGATTTGGTTTACATTTCAGTATTTACAGAACTGTAGAACTTCAACTTCCCTTAAATTTTTTAAATACAACAAAAATTTTAGTGCCCCTTAATTTCACTTAAATAATTTTGGATAGAGTCTAGAATTAAAGACAGTAGAAAACTATGTTTAAATCAGCTAATTGAAGTGTATTAATCTACTGTACAGTCGGACGGCCCGTGTATCCGGTGTCTGGCATGGAATGGTGTGCCAATTCTCTGAGTATCTGCTCGAAACCTTTCCCTGAAGGCGCTTGGATGCTGTTATTTTTCAACATGGTTGAATTCAGTTTCGTGGCCAAGTAGCACATCTGCGGATAAAAGTAAAAATAGATTGATAACTTTAACTTTAATGTACAAGTTGTATAACTATGCCTTCATATCACACTTTTTTATTGCGCACTCTACATCAATCAACAACAAAAGACGTTTTCTAAATCTAGAATATCTTAATAAAATTACTCCAGTACTCTATTTAATATGTTATGCTACTACAACTACTTATAAAATCTGGTTGGGGCGCAAGGAGTCACAAACATTTACTAACTAACATCTTTCGTGGTTCATGTCAACCGTACGTCTATACCCTGGTTGACAACAAATGAGGCTTTGACGACCTGTTACCTCTACTAACAACACTATCACAGGAGCGTTTATATGACTTTATTGGGGGTCAACAATAATACCTCGCCTGTCAGACCAGCACGGCGGAGAATTATATAAATCCCTCAATTTACAACAGAAAGCGACATAATATGTGGCCAGTGACTCCAGCCAGTTATAGGTACTGATGGTGCGGAATCAGTCTGGTATTGTAATATCCGTGGATGCTAACACGGTGGACGCTAAGCATTTCTTGGTAAAAATATCATCCCAACAAATGACCACAACTCGCGTTACCACGGACACTAAATGCATAAACTCTTTTAAAAGACAATTGTCTACTTGCACCTGAGAAGAAATATAGGTGCCGTGTCTATTATATGCTGGGGCATTATCGGCATTCCCATTTGGATAAGGTGAGCAAATAGAAGAAAGACATGAATGAAACTTATTATGTCATTAAGAAGTTAGTGATACGGTAGTTAGATCTATTCAAAAAAATGTATAACTCACTAATAGAGCTGACATGAACAAGAGCGCACCGAGCGCTACAGCCACCATCATTGAGGTAGCACACGTCCCCTCCAGAGGTGTTCTGTGGAACAGCTCTCCTGGCATCACCACCGTATACTCCAAGTTCTCTTTAAACCTGGTGAATGGAGTGGACGAGTTGTCTGCAACCAGCGCTGCAGTGGTCGCATTCTGGGAATTTTCTGGAAGCGATCTGCGTCGCCGGCCATGACCTGAATAATATATAATAGAAACTGTTTAAATTTCTTACCTAGCTAGGGAAAAAAACGAAAGCTTTTGCGGAGTTTAAAGCTATTGTATTTTTGTTTTCTACGTAATTATCACCTGATGGCTCGAACAAGTCGAGGCAGTAATCGGGCTGGCAGTCCCCAGCGTCCATACAGGCTTTGATCTGCGAATGGATCCACAGAGTGGAGCGCTCCTTCATAGAGGCGAGTAGGAACGCCTCAAAGTCGAGGAACACTTCGTTATGTCGCTCACGATAACGGGCCGGCTGGTGCGGGATAATCGATGCAAAGTCGCGGTTACGGCAACTGTCGAACAAATTGGGAATATTATGATACATTATAATGAGTAGAGCCTCATAAATCTCTTTGCCATCGTGATTAAATTGAGGAATTATGGTGCGCGAAACAACATCGAAATATCAGCATTCACGGGTAAAGTGTCGAATCGGGGATTCGCTCTACTATTTTAATCTCGATAAATATCCCGTAATAGGTACCTACACTTTACAACCTTTCAATTAGGTCTTTTACACAAGTTATTTAAATAATATGTCATACCACGTTGTGATATATTGTATAAGTGATATAGCCTATAGCAATCAGGGATGTACAGCAATCAGTCATCAACGGTGAAAGAATTTTTTGAAATCGGTCCACTAGTTCTCGAAATTAGCGCGTTCAAACACATAAACTATAGTTTTATAATATAAAGTATAGGTACAACGTTATTTGCACAATATACAGAATTTCACTGCATTTTACCTGCTTCTTATTCTTAACTTCTAGAGATATTTTTTGCGAAAATAATTATAATGTAGTGTAGCGTTTGTTAGTACCTGTTCCTACGCCGGTAGGTATCCCTACCGGCTATACCCTATCTAGTAAGTAGTTTAATTTAATTATTTAGCAGAAAATTATGAGAAACAATTTCTGTACCGTCAATTCCAAACGCAACCTCATCCTCAGATCTTCTCTCTGTTCTTAGAAAGACAAGACTATTTAACGGTACTGCGTATGGTATTGTAGACGAAAATCATACGCGTCTTGCGGATTTTATGGCTATTTATCACGCTACTATCGTGCATCCCGATTAGTTCCGTCGTCAGGTCATTGATTTTGTTTTATTTTGGTACGCGAAAAGCGTGTTTTTTATAGTACCTATTGGCTTACTAGACGAACGAGACATACGCCTGATGGTAAGTAAAACACCTGTCCATAATAGCATAGTGCCACAGCGCTATTTAAACTTGGACATTCTAAATCACTATCTGCACTGCGCTTGTCATCCAGAGTAAAATTATTTATCTCAAAGCTCTGTAATTTCTCTAAAAAAGGTGCCCTTCATTCAATTTGGAGCTTCTCCTGGCGGACTCTGTAAGAGTCCTACCAAAATAAAATTATCGTTTTGATTACCCGTCTTTGACGAGAAGGACTGCGCCGGGAGCGTGAGGACGGTCGGGGTCGGGGGAAACTGCCACTTCTAGCAGCTTAATGTGGCGCCAAGCCGAGTCTGGGTTGATCCGAGCGCGCAACTGCAACTTGGTTCCAATTGGCACTGCCTGTAATTATAGTAAAAAATATAAATACAAAAATAAACCATAAATATCCCTAAATTATTTGGTGTAACCAGCCCACAATGTGTTTTCACTGTTTAGACTCGGGGCCTTCTCTCGCAAGGAGAGAGTCAAGGCTATAATCCACCACTCTGGTCCAGTGTGGGCTTGCGGAAGACACATGACACCGAAAGATTTTGGGAACATGCCGTTTTCCTTACGATGGTTTCATTTACCGTTAAAGCCAGTGGGAATGACAAACTTGTAAAATACTCAGAGGTGCAGTCAAGATATAGAGAGAACCTTCGACCTCACTATTGCAAATCGCACGTACAAGCCTCTAGGCTTCCTAACGAAGTGCCTAATGGCCAATTTTAACAGCAGACTTTTCACACCTGTATTGACCAATACGGGGACGGCAGGTTCATTCAAACCAGTGTAAGGGTAGTGTCGCCTACCTGTGTATGCAATAACGCCATGAGATCATGACCTATCATTTAGATTTTTTTCTAAATTTAGCTATTTATTTCCGTAATCTACGTGCAATTGATTGTCATTCGCTCATCAACTGTATACCTCATTTAGTTACTGCTGGGCAAAAGCATGTCTCGTCATCTCGTCATAGACTATGCCGCAGGGTAGCCGAAAACATGGAGCCCTTGTCTATAGGGACTTTATTATTGTATAGATTGACGGGACGAGCACCTCGTTTGCCTGACGGTAAGCAACATGTCTGCTCATAACAGCACAGTGTCACGCAGCTATGATGTCCTAGCCGCCTAAAAATATTGAATGATGTTATTCCTATGCCCTTAATTTCCCTGGTAATATTGGCCGTCAAACCGGAACACAGATTAGATTTATTATAATTGGAAGATGAGTAACTATTGCTATGATAAAACAGTAGTAAAGCGAACGTACAGCAGTTACCTGATCGACTGGCAAGTCGACTGAGTGGTTAGAGTGTCTGGAGACGGGCGGCGCTTCCTTGTACAGCGCCACTTCGTACTCGAGCCGGCCCGGCGTCTCTTCCACCACGCCTGACACGCGCGCGCCGTGCGGGCTGGAAGCCATGGGACTGTCATCGGGTTACGTTTCCAAACTCATCATAATATATTTAGAAATAACTAGCAGTGACCCACGGTTTCAGGTTCATACTACCCGAATCCATTAGTTTGTCAGGATAATATTTGTGTTTTAAGTTATAACCATTACCTATCTTTCTATATACCAAATTTCATACTGATCCCTTCAGTGGTTTTGTGTGAAACAGTAACAAATATCAATCCGTCCGTTCTCACAAACTTTAGCATTTACAACATTAGGTAGTAGGATTACAACACATTTGATTACCCAGTTGCCCCTTTGGCACCACAGCCTTCTACGAGCGCAGTGCCAACAGCACAGCCAGTTATTCCTCCTCATTGTCGCAAACATCTCCAACAAACATTAATGGAAAAAGTGTTACATTAAGCTTCACTAACTGCAACAATTTCAATATAAATTTCAATTAGTAAAGATTTAGTTTATTTTCCTCGTAGGTGTAGTAAAAGCACTATGTATCACTCGAGAGAAAGTGTAATTCTCGATCTCGGGTGTTTTAAAGCCCCCGCCTACGGCTCGGGCTTCAAACGACACCCTCGACGGTAATCGGTCACTTTCTCCTCTCGGTGAACAATGTACTATTGTTTCCAGCTCGTGGAAACCCTCATAGCCTTCAGAAGCTTAGATATGGTAGTTAGCTAAGTGCATGAGAACAGACCACGCGGGCGCTCGCATACCTACTCTTTGGTCCGACCGAATAAAGACGCTTACTAGACGTAGACGAAGCTTTAAAGAATACCGATAACAGAGACGTAGAAGATCATAGTGCACCGAATAATTAATACCTCAAACTGGATAAGAATTCCAACAATGAAGACAACGAGAAAATAACTTAATTAAAATTATGACAGCTAAAGTTCAACCGAAATTTGATTTCATCTTAAATTTACAATCACAGTGAATTTAATAACAAGTTATAAAAAATTAGTAGACAGTTAAGCCAGAGCTTTCGTCAGCTTAAAATTGATAGGATGCAGTAATTGGTGTAAATAAGTAGATATGTACTAGCTAAAAAAAAAAGTCGCCTAGATCATAAACAAATTTAATATTTTATTATTTCAAAAAGGATTCCATAGATATGCCGTCGTCTTCAAATCGAGAAAGAATCAGTTTTTTTTTCGAGGTAAACACGCTCCATCATAGACCGCAACTTCGCATAACATCGAGATAGCGGGAAAGTGTACACATATACATACAAGTTAATATAAAACTGCTATCCCACTAAAACGTTTAAATCATTACGATACCTGAATGTCGTGTTTTGTGTGTCTTCATACTAAACCTCATCCAAATCCAAACTGTTATTAATAGAGCTTGAAAGAGCATCATCAGGTCTTACAGTTTACGTAACACACACACACACAACACACGTTTTTAACCGACTTCCAAAAAGGAGGAGGTTATCAATTCGACCACGATGTTTTTTTTTGTGTATGTTACCTGATTTCGCAAGAACCCGCACACTGATTTTAAAATTTATTTTTGTGTTCGGATGGATACGCTTCCCGAATGATCCCATATAAATCGTATCGAAATCGGTCTGGTGATTTCTGAAATATGAACCATAAACTAAAATTTGCGTACAATTTTCTGGATGACGTAGTTGTAGATTTCACAAAACTTATGAAACTCGATCCTGTCAATACGAAATTAATAAAAACTTGTTTTGCACTAAAAAGGGTGCTTGAGGTGCTTAAGGTTAGACTTGGCTGGCACCGACTTCAAATAGATAAGTGAGTAGCGCGTATAATAATGATTTTAATTGATTTTTCGCTTTTGAGTGCCTATTTGTGGTTTTGAAGTCGGTTTAATTTTTTGTTTGAAAATAGTTTATTTTTAGTTCAAATTGTGTATTTGGTGCCTAAATGTCATAGACAAGCCAATGGTGTAACTTTCATTTAAAAAAATAGCTGAATGCTACAAAACAAATTGTCAAATAGATACAAGTTCCTCCTGTCATCAAATGAATCTGTTTTTTTTTAAATACCCACAACATACGTAACACCTAGGTACCTACTTATAATACTCACAAGCTGCCAGCGAACCCCGCCGCCTTGTTTTCGATGATGGTGGGTTCTGGGGGCTTGCACATGATGATGAGCTCTTGATCCGACTGCATCACGACTCCAGGGAACTGGGGGAACCATACTCGGACGTGCACGAAACCCTGTCATAAAACACATAATTCACATGACATGATATATTTTTGAAGTGAAAACTTCTTTAAGCTTATTGAACACTTTTTGGGCGAGTAAATAGCATAGAACTGGCGTTATCGTTACCAAATGCTTTTCATGAGCTACATAAAGGTATGTATACTGTGTATATACCTATGTGTACTTTTTGGTTGAATAAAAAGCGTAAACCTCAATTCATTGTTACCGCCGATATGTGGTTACCTACTGTGTATGCACATATATATATCTCCATGCGTTATCGTTGCTTAGTTTACACTTCTATCGGCACTGACGTATTGGCGTACCAATAACCTGCCTAATAACTTCCTACTACACTGTACAGCTGTACCTACTTATTACTGCAATGCCGAACTAATCATAATCTGCGCGTCATAGTCCACTTCTGGACATTTGTAAGAATTGACGATGAAGGGCTCTCTAATTTATGTCTAAGAGTCATCTACGATGATCTATTTATCTACGTTCACAGACAACTAAACCATTTTCGTAATCTCTTCAATTTCAAGTTTTCCATTTTCAACTGATCAATTTGGAATTCAATGTGGCCGATCATTAAGTACCTCAGGAAAAACCTCACCGGCCGGCACACTACCGCGCCGTCGCCGTTGACATAGCTCGTCAAATCAATTTTAAACCTATTTTATTGAGTACATGGAATCAACGCCATTTTTACAGTCATAAAAACTTATTTTTTATTACCAACATTGTAAAGATTAAACGCCCATAATATTAAAAAAACAATTTACATATAATTCTTGGACAGTCATCACACAAGACTAAGCAAAGATTGTATTTGGAAAGCCAGAGAGCGGATGCTATATTTAAATATCATCTTGAAGTCGACACCTACTATAAACTGTTATGTTTAGGGATCTCAATTTTTATCCTGATATAGGTATCTAAATGTAGTCACAAGTGCACATTTTATAAACAGGCATAGCCTTTATTAATGTGTCTTCAAATCGAGAGTGAGTCGGTTTCTTCTAGGTAAACACGCTCCATCGTAGACCGCATCGTCGCTTAACATCAGGCAAGGTGGCGATCAAGGGTAAATGTAAATCTATAAAAGTAATAAAAAAATAACAAAACTAAATTACAATGAGAAATACTACTAGTACCTACACTACATAGCCAACTAAGTACTTAGACTAAGAACGTCTGAATTTTCCTATAATTTAATATTACTTATAAATATCAATGTTTGGATGTTTCTAGCGCAAACACGTCGTAACGTCTAAACGGATCGAGCTGAACTACTTTTTGCTACTTTTTATCCCGTGAAATAACGGTAACGGGAACAACACGGGTGAAACCGTGGGGCGCTGCTAGTGTTATTATAGGTATAGACTATAGATCTTTATTGGTCTATGGATAGTGCACAATTTAAATCTTATAAAAGCTCGTATAGTTAATCTACTTACGAGTTACTTAACTTACCTACGGTTGGATACTCGTCAGACCGTTACTAAACCTACGTTAGTAGGTAAATCGGTTAACAGATGTTGTTCACAGAGTTTTCGTCTTCTTGGACTTTTTGAACATAAAAAGACCATTACGCGTGAATAATTTACGGCAACCGTTTTGGGGTTAACGTTGCGAATAAATGATGCTACTAAAATTCTCTAGCTGCAGCCTAGGCCAACAAAAACTAAGTGAAAACTAGGTAAATGGCAGAACAATAAGCATCGATACGGAAGTGCGTTTGTGGGAGTTGTGTTCTTGTCACTGAGTTTGTCTAATGACATTGGCAAGGCTACAAACTTGCTCGCTAATCTCTATACTGTATGGTGCATTGTATTCAATCCACGGCATTCCCGTACCGAGTATTAGTTATCTATTTACCTCGATACCGTACCGGTTGTTAATAATATGTCGGTGTAGTCCGTTGGTAGGCCACTAGCAGCCACAGCACACTGTTAGTAACGGCATAAGTTATTTTCTGATGACACAACTTCCACTTCTTTATGATTATTATAACAGATGAAACGACAATTCTTTTGTGTGGATAGTAGAGCGGATCGAGCTCGTTAAAACTATCTCGTTTTAGGAAATTGATATGGGCAGCATATTTTTTTGCTACTTCCTTATAAGAGTAGTACATATACATATGTACTTTACTAGCAGCAACCCATGTATTTCCAGTTCCCATTATTTTCTCGGGATAAAAAGTAGCCTATATGCTCTTCTAGTTTATTATCTGTGTTCCAAATTTCAACCAGACCCTTTCAGACGTTTCGATGTGATTGAGTAACAGAGATACAAACTTTCACATTTATGATATTAGTAAGGCTTTGATAATAAACTGATGTTTTCTATAGTTATTTACAGTCTTACATTTCGTTTCAGCACTCCACACCTCGTAAAATCAGTTATCTTCAGCCTATACAACAGTCCTGTGGGGTCTTCAGCTTCGGATCTTATCTGACAGACAGGGTCTGCCACGGGATCCGTGGCGCGGTCATCGGCGAACAGAGGCGCCCCACGGAACCCCTCGGGCTTCCGCAATAGAGCTGTGACGGAGTCTCGCAGGCCTGTGCCGCTACTTGAGAATGTGCACTGAATGTCTGTCACTGGAATGGGAACATTATGACAAGTTATTATTTCTAAACTATTCCAAGTATTCGTTACAAAATTCGATGTCTGAAATGTTCACAAACTTTTAAGTAAGGAAATTCATTCACAACGAAAATTACCAGAAAATCTTTTATTTTATCTTTGTTTTGGGAGTTTGGTCGCTGAGCGATCATGTCAGTCCCTTTTTATATAATTTGTATGATTACAAATGCCGTCTTAATATATACGTAAATAATTTCTTCCCTACCAGAAAATCGTTTAAATTTCAGTTTTACATAAATCTTCATTAGAACTCGCCATGATGACTGTATGCGTTAGCTACGCTGTTAGCATAATATCGGCAATTGTTTTAAATGAAAAATTCGTGATATTTAATTCTGCAAAATGTTACTATTGAGTAGTGCCGATATCAAGAAAAAGAAAGACATTACAAACATAAATAAATGTTCATATTGGACAATGTAGAACGGCTAAGTGCAGTGAAAGCTCCTTCTATAACATAATATTTATCGAGACCTTTGACAAGCTAGAAATGTCTATTTATTTACATTATGATGAAGTCCTGGGACCAAGTCTGTCTTTGGTAGAATTGAAATGAATAATTCACCATAGCATGAGCAGCCCACTTTATATCTCCACTGCTGGGATTCGAGGGCAGAATGTGAGTAGCCATTGTATTCAGGGGTTCAGGCATCATACAAACTTGCCAAGTCATGCTCATGAAATCAGAAGTTTTCACCACTAAGTCAAGATGGGTTACATCAGATTCATCATTACTAATTCTTGTGACCATTTTAATGGATCCAAAATGATACGTCAGGCACACTTCAGGTGCTACTGCAACATTATTTCTCAGACAGAATATTCTTGCAAAAATATATCTAACTTTATCCTATCGGACCTGTAGTAGATGATTAGAAGCTTAAAAGGTAATAATAACTTAATGAGGAAATATTTTGAAAGAATATTCCTAAAAACTGCATGTGTGACTGGCCAGATTTTCAAAAATCGTTACTAGAAATATTTTCATTCAAATCGACATTCAAATGATCAAAATTTGGTCCGTCCTTTTGAGTTCTAGCGTCGTAGACATACGTATAGGCATATAGACACTCTGCTAACCTATATCCATCCTCTTTTTAGTTCGCGTTTAAATGAAAGTAACTTACCGTCGTAGTCTTGCGCGTGTACCGTTCCAATCTGTAACAATGAGCATTCTCGTGAGGAAGGATGCACAGCCAACCAAAGCAATTAAACAATATGTTAATTTATTCCTTAACCCATTGTTAAAGACTGCCGTAAAAACAACGGTGTAATTTTGGCTTATCAAGGATCATTCATTCTCTGTTGAAACAAAGATGATAGCGGAAAATGGAATCATTGGTAGAGTAAGTAAACTGTAGATTATATTGTTATGAACATTGTTTAACTGGTATCGTAGTTAATTAAAGCAAAATAATATTTGTAAAAAAGTAATCCGTTTTAAAATACACATGAACATCAAAAACTGTTTCAAAACTTGCCAATAGATAATACTTTTAATCGAAGTATCTAAATCAAATCAAGTGATTCAACCAATCAAAAGTGTTTAATTCTTTTTTCTCTTTTGATAGTACTTAATCTTTATATTACATGGCGATTTGATGAGCTTTCGGCAAATCTTTATCGAGTAATTAAATAAATAATAAAAAAACCATTTCAAAGTAGGACGATACCTACAGTTTTTATATTTGACGGTTGAAAAGATATAGTACCATCTTCATACAGCTATAACTTTCAAGAGCAATAAAGAGCTCAGTTAATTTGCGTCATATCTTGATAGAAGTAAACGTGCGTCAGTCAGCTGTTTGTTTTAAGTCTAGCAGTAAAACCAATCTACAGCCTACATTTAAAATTAACATTGTTATTAAAGACAAGAGGAAAAGATAAGTCATATAAATACATTTTATGAGATTTGGTTGATTAAATAGTGCTACTGGTACTCGGTCACGTATTTCGATTACAATGGTCTATTTACATGTTATATTTGTGTTAAGGACATATAATTATGATGTGTAGTACTCGTACCTACGTGCATGTAGCAGAATACGAGATAAACTACATCAACTTCTTAATTTGTAGATTTAAGTGTATTCTGTGATGGCTGAGGTGCGTCATTATTTAATTGCCTTTTTATTTGACCCTAAGGTAGATTTGTACAACAATTGTTATTAAATCAGTCGAAGGAAGTATAGAATTCTTCGTTGATAGTACAAAATTTCCATAAGTCAACATAATGATAGGATAATCTCGATCGAATTCAACCACAAGAATGAGCAATAGTTGCCATTATTCCTAAAGATGATCTAAAGATGATTGATTGTGTTCCACTTTTAATATTTTACGTGATATTCAGTTGCAAATGATAGTGGATGCTCTGAACACTTTCGAAATTTCCAAGTTAATAAAGATTAGAGTTTAAAACTGTAGAACACTACGATTGGCCTCAATTTTTATGAAATTGACGTGAAAAGATTGGCAGCGATTTAAACGAAAGTTTTGGAGCAAATAGAGCTATGCCTGGTTAGCAATGAAAAGTTTTATTATGTGGTTGCGGTTTAGTGGATTAAGTAGGACTACACCACATGATTTGATACGAAGACGTTAGCAGGTAAAGCCGTCGATCTATGAATGTCGTTTTATACTGTTTACCACAAGCTGTGGTTCTACTGTATCTCACTTCGTATTTACGAGTATAGAATGGAGTCAATGAGCGGAACTTTTCTAGGCTGTACATATACTTTTGTTTTTAACTAGATACCTACTATCTTGAATTGCTGTATTATCTAAGAAATGTTTTCATGAGGTTTTCGGCCGTTTTTGTTTCCTTTACGGGGATTATCTATACAAAGGCTATATTCACGATAAATAAATTGTGCATTAGCAAACAACTCAAATCAATATAAAATACTGAGTAAATACTTCAACATTTTCGGAGTTTCAATAACTTTTTTTTTCTCGAAGTGACTCAAAAACGTTAAATTACCTATAGTAAGTAGGTATTTCTGTCTAAAGCCATGATATTTTTACATTTGAATTATACACTGTGCTTCATGTTTGTGAAATCGTAAACCATGCGTTATTAAAATATGAAGCCTCCGTCTATACAAGTATCTTGTGTAGGTAAGTAATTATGCTAAAATTGATTACTTCCATTCTCATTAATTTTTCGTAATCCTGTTTCTGTGGGGTGAAGAAACTACCAGCAAATACCAGATCTATTAGTTTTAATTAATTGAATGAAAAGGCAACACGAATTGGCCAATAAATCTTGAACTTTTGTATGTAAATTCAATTTAGAACTGTTAAACGGTTTTTGTACAATGGCTCTGCTCTGATTGCTGAGCGGAAAGCTTGGTTATTACTCGTAATGTGCTGGATGGAGTCTAGGAAATGAGGCCAATCTAAACTAACATCTATTATATTCCAATATTATAAAGCTGAAGAGGTTTTTTGTTTGAACACGCTAATGTCAGGAACTACTGGACCTATTTCAAAAAATATTTCACCCTTTGATATGTGCGTGATCCCTCAGTGTTAGTAGGCTATATATCATGTACCTACCAATGGCGAAGACGGGGCGGACCGTTAGTATGTTATATATAATGCGTAAGTACTGAATAATGCTAGAACCTAAGGTTACAAAATAAATAATGCTAAACCCATTTATAATCAAAATAATAATCTTTCTTCTATTTCTACTTAATAAATAAATCAATGTTTACATATATCAGCAAAATTATAAACCTATAAGTAAGAGTATTAGTAAGCCCATTAGACGCGAAGTGCGATGGTAATAAAGCACACCATTAATCTCTTATTTATATAAGATATATTATCTTTGTACTGTAACCTCTAAAACAAATGTGCGACCATATCCTTGTTAAAGAGTTAAATCGGAGTGTTCCGTGTTCGATAACTCGTAGGTATTAGGTATAGAGGTACATCCTACTGACGAAATTTGCTATCAGACTATCGAGGCGGTTCGAAAACTCTTCCATGGTCTGAATTTTGATTATTATTTGTAACTTTACAATACATGTTCTGGATTAGATACTTTACTTACATTACAGTATTACTCGTAGGTTCTTGAAACGGAGCAATTCATACTATAAAGAACACCCGTTAGGTAGAACCTTTGTTTACCTACCCAGTAGGCTTACCTACAGGTTACAGGATATTGATGGTAGGTATATATTATTATGATGTCAGCAGTGTCCTGTGGCTTTATCTGCGTCGTTCCCATTTCCGTAATTTTCCCGCAAAAAAAGTAGTCATAGTCTGTACCAGACTATATTCTAAGTATAGATAGTACATTACAATAAAGTAAACGCACGTAAGTTCGGACATGTCCCAGAGCTCGAACACTACGCGGTTTTTAGGGTTTCGTTAATTTCTGCCAACGTTCAACACAATTTTGTGTCCGTACAATGTTTCTTCGTTATTTTTTAAACCATTACAGTGGCAAAACTCAGCATAAAATATCATTGCGTGCAATCTATTCCAGAAGTTAAGTGCGGTGTCCGAAAGATTAAAGATTTACTAGTTGAGTCACTCAACTTAGCGACCGCCACGCCATCTAGTTTATCTTGTAATTCGGTGGAGTATAATGATACAGTAAGTGCAATAGTTTATCAGAATACTTAAGTAAAGGATCTACCGAGAAAATACATAATTTGATGAAAATCTAATTGATTACATTGATAAATTTGCGTGTACATCTATTGGTACTACACTAACCCCTACTTGACCCAATGATTGGGCAAATTGTTTGTTTTTCGTCCGGAGATCGGGACTCACATCAACCGTTGTACCGTCCGTCCGTTATAGTCGTTGTAAGCCCGTCATGCATCTTTATTGCCTTGAAATAAGACTCAATTTCCTTTTAACCAATAGTATTCGTACCTACCACGTACCCACATAGTTTTATAAAGAATCTTAGATACAACGATTACAACGATTAACACTACATCTCGGTCCAAAATCTTCTATAATACAAAAAAAGCGAAATTTACACATGTGTTAACTTTAATAAACCTTCTTTTAGGGCGAATTTCGAAAAACCTCTCTTGTTGGTGTCAATGCAATAAGTCTACATTATAATCTTCCTACAGTATGCAAAGTAGGTATATCTTTTCCAAATATCATCCTAACACCTATTGGTTTATTGATGGTTGTAGTCTAGCAATAAATTAGGTACTCAGAGCACAACAAAAGATTTAATATTTTTAGATTTAGTGAAGCGATTTTAGATGCATCAATTACAATATGTACGTAAATATTAAATGGTAGTTCAAATAAATACTTCACTTAACATATCTTCACTGAATCCTCTATTTCCTGAATCCAGCAATTATAAAATGACATTGTTCGTCTCACGGTTTGCACGTTTGCAGTCACCTTCCCAGGCTCAGAATCTAATTGTAATCTGCCTCGGAACTCGCTCAACGCTCAAGATAAGGTCATGTCGTCTTATCACTTGTTATAATAATGTAGAGAAAGAGCTTTCATATGGTTTGAATTGGTTGTCATGTGAAAATTACGAAAACATACTTCGAGGAAGGATGCCTGTTAAAAATATTTGTGGTCTTTTGTGTAAATTACAAATATTGGCCAATATTTCTTCACAACATTGGTGTTTATAACATATATAGTATTTAAATATTAGGTATACGAGTATCTTGTAACTAATATGAAGCCAGACAGCTTATTAAATACATTTAAAATCTGAAAAACCCGAACACAGAACAAATACGGAACAATGGGACAAGGAAAATAATGCGCTTTTCAAAGAAATACGTAGAAATGTAATTATAGTCATCATCTTCCAGTTTCGAGTTTACAGTCGCGCCTTATGTAGGTATAGCAAAAATGGTATTTATTTTAATCGTCCGTCGCTCTCCATTTAACTTTGCCTCAAATGCTTTATAGCTAATTAAAACCAAAAACTTTCTACTACGAGAAGATCGTCTTTGAGATAAACGGAGACATAAAACATAAAAACAACGCATCATATTTACAAAATATAATCTACACTATATTCATCGTCATTCTCAACCCGTTATTGCCACTGTTCAAACTTCCTTTTGTATACGCCACTCATAACGATCCTGTGGTAATCTTTCAAAATCACTTTAGATTTTCCTAATCCGCGTCGCCACTGAAGAAACTGAAACTACTCTAGTTTAATACCATTAAGCGAAAGTGACCGTAGACGCTACACTTTCTGTGAAAAATATAATAATACATATAATATTTAATACAGAATTTCCTTTACCAATATTTTCGAAACGAGTATTTTGCGTAAAGAGTGTGTGTACTATGTATGTACTTATGTACGCACACATGAAGCTATCCTTTTAATTTTTAAGAAGTGTTACTAATGCTAACTCGCACCTAACGTTCCTTCGGCGCTAGGCGCTAGCAGCACATAGCTGTCTGGGCGATAGAGCCTCTAGAGGAAAAGAGCTCAGCTAACTTCAGTGTCAAGCTCAAAAATCTATTTTTTCTAGTAAACCGATGTACGAGGGTCAAACTGAAAGTTCTTAGAAAATCAAAAACTGATTACATTAGCCAGTTATTAGTTTTATTATATCTTTTCAAAATATTGTCCATTCACGTCAATACACCGCTGCATGCGATGGAACCACTGGGAAAAGCACTTTGCCCACTCGTCCTTAGGGGTCTCTTCAATGGCATCGCGATACGCAGCCACCGCTTCTTCAGCATTCATAAACCGCTTTCCTTTAAGTTTTCTTTAATTTTTGAAAATAAATAAAAATCACAAGGCGCGAGGTCGGGGCTATACGGCGGGTGACCCAGTAATTCAACGTTTGATGTCGCCAAGTAGTCGATCGTTCGCTTGGCGGTGTGCGATGAGGCGTTGTCGTGGTGAAGGAGGATCCTACTGCGAGGTCGTTTCTCTCGAACTTTTCCAAGACAAGTGGCAAACAATTGGTAGTGTACCATTCTGCAGAAACTGTTTTTGATCCTCTAACACAATTGTTGCGAAATGACCTATCCTTCCAAAGAACGAGGCCACCATTTTTTTCCCCGCACTTCGATCTCTCTTCACTTTAGTTGGCAACTCCTCGAAAGGAAACACCCACTGAGCAGATTGTCTTTTGGTTTCAGGATCATAACAGTAAATCCAGCTTTCGTCACCTGTTAGTATGTCGAACACAGCATTTGAGTCACCTCCGTGAAATCTTTCAATCATTTTACGGCACCAATCCATACGATGGAGTTTATGAGCCTCAGTCAAATTATGAGGTATCCACCGGGCGCAAAGCTTCCTGACCGCTAAATGTTCGTGTAGGATTTTGTGCACTTAACTCATACCGATGCCTAAGCTTGTCCGAATCTGCTGATAGGTCACTCTTTTTATCAGTCTCTATCATACGCCGCACAGCACAGATGTTATCTTCAGTCGTCGCCGTAGAAGGCCGTCCCTCACGTAAATCATCAGTGAGATTAGTGCGACCATGTTTAAACTCATTAAACCAGTTGTAAACAGTCGCACGAGATGGGGCTTCATCGTGAAAGGCCAATCGTAGTCTATCATAACTTTCTTGTTGACTTAAATGACATCTAAAGTCATAAAAAATCATTGCACGAAAATTTTCTCGTGTTAAATTCATGTTGACGTGACACAGTCAATTTTCAATTTGCCGCCAAATCGTTAAACAAATGACAAATGAATGAAGTATATACTCAGTTATATTGGCAAAGAGTTCTATTTTCAAATTATAGAATTAATTTTTTATTACATTGTTTATAAGTGGCCAGTTCTAAGAACTTTCAGTTTGACCTCGTAATAAATAAGGTGTTCTGTAACTTCCTCGTAATTTATTATTTTTTAACCGACTTTAAAAAGGGAGAAGATTTCTAAATTCGATTTTTTTTAAATGTTAAGCGATGGTACAGTCTACGATGGAGCCTGCTTTCCTAATGAGAGGAAACCCGAATATCCGTGGAGAAAACCGATTAACCCTCGACGTGAATACATCTAGATTAAATGTATCAGATAATCTCAGGGAACGTTATTATATTCACTTTACATAAGATAGTGACAATAGTAGGAAATTTACATCCAAGACGCCGGTTTTTGACACCCAGTTTGGTGGTTAGGGATGACGGATGATACCCAAACATCAAACAGTAGCGACAATCAAGGCACAGTATAAAGAATTAATAGACCGTGATCAAGGTATCATTGTACTTACCCTATGTACAATGATACCATACCATACTGGGTCAATTATTTAAATGTTTTGTATCATCTTATCTTACCTGCAAACAGCAATAAAGATTTTTGTATTTGTATTTGTATTTGTATGTGCAGAAATAAATTTGAAAAAGTATGAAAAAATTGTATTCCACCGTTTATCTGTGCTTATTTGATAGGATGTTCAAGACGTAAAACAACGTGATTGATTAATTATTAATTATTTTACGGTCCGTTGTAGCATGGCTTCCTAGTTTTTTCTCGCTACCCAGTCTTTACCATATCTGGTTATTGTTAAGAAAGTATATTTCTAAGTAAGCGATTATAGTTTTTGCAGATTCTCAGTGCAGTAATGATGCTTTATTATGGTGTTTCGTTCGGGTGAGACGGACATTAAAAGCGCACTAGTAAGTATCTACGATATAGTTACGTACTTACATTGCGCGCGTCCCACAATTTATGTGTACGTAATTTTAGACCTGGCTACGTACCTAATAATCATAATTTAGGTAGGTACATAATGTACAGGGTGCGTGGCTCGGGAAGTAGTTGTAAGAAAATATTGTATACTTATTTAAAAGTTAAGATCTATTTTACTGAAATAAATTTATTATGGATCTTATGGGTCTTCATAATTAAATATGAACACGATACTATAGTGTACTTTTTCATTAAAGATCTCCAATCTAGTTAGCAATAATTTGATCTACGTGCTCCTTGTGGTATCAGAAACTCTCCACACAAAATAGCGAAAATACAGAAGCCAAGCTTATGTTACGGGTAAGTATATCACTTTTCACACCTACGCTCAGTAGTCGCGCAAGGGTTATCAACTCTGGGTTATGCTACAAAACTATCGTGGTAGTGGCGGTGCGGTATTTATTGTGGAGAATAAAACAGGTATAATGGAAATAAAATTAAAATAAGTGAGTTTTTTGTAACAGAAAACTAAAATTTAAACATCCATCAACTGAATAATAATTTCTAATTTATAACTAATTCTTTGTTTTATAGTACAGAGCTATAGAGTGACGATACGAGCAGGATATCTGCCTGATGGTAAGCAAGACGCCTACGCATAACAGCACAGAATCCCGAAGTTATTGGACCATGTAAATCCCAATTACCTAACACTGCGATGCTTTGTCTCTATGACCTGTATTTTTTCTGGAAATATTGCCCTTCAAATCAGAACATAGATAAACTCTTTATTGCACTTAATTATAACAAAACAAAAAAACAAAGATATAAAAACTTAAAAAACATAGTGATATTTTCATTACTGTTTCCCGGTAGAATAACTGGCAAAGGTCTGTTGTCTGTCTGTTGTTGTCAAATGGTACTTTCTGAGGCGGACTCTGCAAAGAGTCCTACCCACCTCTACAAAGTTGTATTAACTTTTTGTTGTTCTTTCTAAGTATACACAAAATGACATTTGCACACGCACTCTGTTCTCAACCGTTCCGAGAAACCGTGTCTATGAGCGATGTTTGTGTGCGTTACTTGGACGCGCGTTGTATGTAGCTTCACTGCTGTACACTTATTGTTTTATGCTCCGCAGCCTCTGTGATCGACCGGTGATTAACCTGACTTTAGCTAGCTCATGAAGTTATTATACTATTAGCTATTATAGCCGTTCAGATGTTTTGAAATGACTGCGATATCTACCGTAATTTAGCTAAGCATGAACATTATGAGAACGTGATTTATTAGTAATGTCTTGTAAAGTAGTTCACCTAAATCTACAACTCTAGCATCCTTTGTTCGAGATCTATGTCAATGAGTTATTTAATTTAGCATGAGGTGCTTTGTATGCTTAACTTTCGTGCTATTTCCATTTCTTTGTCTAGAACTTTGTTTTGACGTAGTTTTTGCTATAGCCTTTTTATAACAGCTATAAAGAGTCACAACAAGTTGTCATCAAAGATACTCGTCGTTGCCGAATACTGTCGATGACTTTTTAGTATTTTTTGTTCGCATTAGATGTTTCTCTCAACCGTGAAATTCGATTTTTTTAAATGGTTTCAATCACGTATTACAATGGCTAGACGATTTTGCTCTCACGATTTGTCAGTCGTTAGAAATATGAGCTTTTACTTTGGACTAATCTGAAAATCTGCAAACCTAGATTTTATCAATGTTTTGTTCTCAGACCTACTTACCAGTGTGTTTATGTGATTATCTTTAATCTTGCAAGTTTATTTGGCTGTTTTGAACCTTTTGTGTTGCGTTTGAGCGTGAATTGTCTATTTAATTACATGAATACCGCGGCTACATATTTTAAGGAATATCGCGGCCTGGAATGATTTACAATTCTTAAGCAATTGTTGGTATTCAGAACACTCGTTTTATTGATTACGGGTTATTTATCATATAATCAGTAAATTCTCGATATTTCGTTTTGGTTTCATGAACTATGTTCACAGATGAATTACCGAGAGAAGGAAGTTGACACAAAAGTTTCTAATCAACATTTCGAACTACCCTCTTCCTCAAAGTTTTGGCTCGATTAATCATAATCATATTATGTAATTATAGTAAGTGTTCAGACTTTATAAACAAACGATTATTATTAATTTGTAATGCATAAATACATTAATACTCCATAATACAACGGCTACAATGGGACCTCATTAATAGAGTCTAGTATTTAATAATTCATTTTACGTTAGATAGGCATATCATACTAATATTATAAAAGCGAAAATTTGTGCGTCTGTAAGCATGTATGTTTGTTGTGTAATAGCCGAACGGATTTCAATATAATTGAATACGTGGTAAGTATACCTCGATACACAACTTACGCCTACTACTTACGCTTACTACTTAGATCAAATACTTTTTTATCCCGTTTCAGTGGTGTTGCACGACCGGGCAGTATACATAGATTAAAAATCAATGTTACCTACCGTATATGTAGGTACTCAGTACCATAGCATTAAACAGCCCACTAAATGTTCCCACTCCTGGGACTCGGGGCCTTCTCTCGCAAGGAGAGAGTCAAGGCCATTATCTAGCACGCTGTCCTAGTGCGGGCTGGTGGAATGTCACATGACCTCGAAAGATTCTAGTACGTACATACTAGATATAGGTCCTTGTTTTTTTTTTATAACAGTAGTATTGAGAGACAAGACTAGCACGATCTGTGCCTGATGGTAAACAACAAGGCTAGCCATAACAACACAGTGACATGTAGACCATGGAAGATGTAGAGCACAAATCTGCACTGCGTTCGGCACCCAGAATTATAACGTGTTGTATCTATATGCCCTGTCATTGTATTGGAAACATTTATTATTTAGGCCTTATTACTTAGGAAGATCTATTTTATTCATTTAAATATTTTACATATTTATTGTTCATAAATAATTACCGAGTTTTTTTTAAATTCTAAACATAGGTACAAATAGTAAGTAAATTAGGTACTTTATACTTTTGTAATGAGCACTTCGTGTTAGGTACAACATCAACTATTGTTGCTTTGTAGGTAAGTAAGTACCTATTCTTAGAGCAATAAACTGCGTTGCCATGTGGGTTAGGCTATTTTCCAACAATTTATCTTGACAAACACTATAAAAAGCAATTATATTTATGAGTTTTTCTTTTATTATGTGTAATAGAAAACAGTAGAAAGCGAGTGTGAAGTGTGTACGCTTTTCGGAGCATAGCAATAAGAAGTTTCTGGGCACCTTTTGTCAACTGCAGTCATATCAGCTGAACAATGCTAATCGCTTTAGCATTATATAATATTTTGTCTGGATTTTCATCTTTGGCACTAAGGCCGTCTAGCGAAAGGCTGTGGTCAAAGTTTATTTTTCTGGAGTGTACAATGAATTTAATTGCACATTTATCTCTTAATGATATTTTAACTAAGCAGCCCACTAAATGTTCCCACAGCTAGGACGTCGGGGCTTTCTCTCGCAAGGAGAGAGTCAAGGCCATAGTCCACCACGCTGACCCGGTACGTGTTCGTGGATGATACATGACCACAAAAAATATTTTAGGTACATGTCCGTTTCCTTACGATGTTTTTCATCACCCTTTTAAATTAGCGGCATAACGCACATGACTTCGAAAAGACAGTAGTGTGCGTAGGATTCGAACCCGGGAACTCCGGATTGGCAGTCGCCGTTCTCCCGACTAGAACAGCCGAAACTTTACGATGTTTTGAATTATAGCATGCAATAGCATTTAAGGTACTCGTATAAATATGTAGGTGCACGTGTATCTGTCACCGTGAAATTGTAAAAACCGTCAGATTGTAATCTAACGACGTCAGATTACCAAATAACCGTGGGATTAAAATCTGACGCGTTAGATTATAATCTAACGGTTTTTACAATTTCACGCTACTATTTTGCGGTGACATATCTGTATGAGCACGTTGTTCTCAAGAACGTATTGCTGAATTTAGCTTTATAGTAGAAAAGTTTCAGCAGTGTAATGAGTTCCACTGACCGCAGCTTGTTTTGCAGTATGAGTACAAATATCATCAAAGTACAAAATGTGATAGGATCGATAGAAAAACATACCAGTAGGAGCATGAGCAGAACGCAGCCGCTAGCGCTCGTCATGCTTGCGGTCTGCCACACTCGAGCGCCGAGCCAACCGTTAATGCTATCTGCCCCGATTACCCTACTGACGCTACTTCTACAAAAAACCCTATTAAACTAAAATGTTTATCGAAATAAATTGACGCAAAAACTAAACAAACACAGTTCGATCGACAAACGTCTTTCACGGCACTCGGATGTAAAAACGCAGCACTGCAGTCGGGTTTTTACCGCGAGCTTTTCTGCGCGTGCGTCGAGCTTCGGAAGCGATCGGAGCGCTGGGTCGCGTGGTGCGCTTGCGAGCTCTGCGGACGGGACTGCACGGTGGCGGCACGGGCTCCGCGCTTCTTGATGGTGGAACAGTTAGCCACCGATGGGGAGGGTACCACCTGCTCCGTACTCTATCGTTCTCACGACGGCCGCCGATCTGCCTCGCCGCCCGACAATCTCGTGCTCTACATAGTCGATTGGCGTCGGATTAGGGAAAGAATTAGGCTTTGGTATCGTTAGTAGTTCACTGCGTCGAGTTCATTACCGTGACATTCGCGCGGAGAAATTGAGGCTCTAGCTGCCTTCGGATTGAGTGGCATTTCGGTGTGATCGGGTCATCGATGTTATGTTTGGGTCGCGGATTCTCGAAACGACAGACGCGGACGGCCGAGTGATCGATGGACGAGATAACTAAATACCTTCATTTCTGACCGAGCTCATCTATGCTATCGATATGATTAAGAATTAAAACCGCTTTAGAAAGTCAATCATTATTGAAGATGGTTGCTGATAACTTTTTAATTTACTTATCTATCGATTGAGACGAGACGTTTGTTTTAAAGGTTATCTATAATGATTTAGTTTAAGCTTTAAAATTTACTTATAACTTCTGAAACAGAAAAAGGTAGGTAAATACTACTTATACAAGTACCAGTAAGAAAACAATTCTTTTCTAAACCCACCGGTTTGATACTAGAATGGTTTTAACTGTTTCTCATTTTCGTTAATAAAATTGTCGACAAGCAGTTACAACAGTAATAGGGAAACTGTGATTATTACTTTGTTCTGGTTTTAATGGCAAACTTCAAACGATGAGTTGAAAATATCATACTGTCGGGCATACTAAAAAAGAAGGGATAATTGCCCTTTTTTACCGACAGAAAGTTCATATTGTAACGTCGTTCTATGGTTATAATTTTTTTTTTTAAATATGCATAAATGTGAAAATCTACTGTATTGGTTTATCTTTGATAGATAGACCATAGACGCTAAAAATGGCGAGTTTAGACCATCTGTAGTGACTGAACGGTCTAACTTTTGCTTAATGGCACATGTGTAATCATATTTTAAAAGTTTCAAATAAACAATCCATCGGAAGAGTTATAAAGAAGTTTCAATTGTTAAAAATGAGTGATGATTGGGTTGTCAGTATAGGCAGGTGTAGTTGACAGGTGGGCCTAGTTCAGGCTGTCAACGAAGCGCGTCCGTGACCGCTCCGGTCACGGTCTAGGCGCGACCGCTCAAGATCCCAATTTGAATAGGTCGGTCGTTAGCAGTATCTACCTAGCTGCTTAACTGTTAATTCTATCGCTTTTTGATTATCATTACTGCAAATTCTACATCCTCATTGTCCTTATACGGTGCACCTGTAAATCATTGTTGTAGAAGTACCTTGACAATTGGTACCCATTCGTGTGCTAGATTTCAAAACGAAGCGGTGCCGAGAATCGAGGGAAAATAAATATTTTAACGTATGAAATTTAAGTTACCTATGCCGACCACAATAATGCAATCATATTGCACCTGTGTGCCTAAAATGGAAATTTATTTGCAAAACAACGAATTATTATCGACATATTTTATTATGCCGGTAGGTACGCTACTGTTTCATAAATAAAAGTTCTTAATGAGAGCAACCAAAGTGAAATGTTATATGGAAGTGATAAGATCCCCTATAGAAAGTTTTATTATACCTATCTAAATATTCCACAGTATCATTTGTATCTTTTCATTCCATTTAAACACTTCATTGCAATAATTTAATTTGTTTATTGAGTTTGACAACATTGGTAAGTACCTACTTTCACTATTATGATCTGTACAAAATAGAAAATCGATTGTTTTTTGAAACATCTTAATTTTAACATTTAATAAATATAAATGTTGTTGTTGTTAATATTTAATATCTATGACGGCGCGTCGATTATTTTAGAGTGGCGAGGAACGTAACTGACAGGAACAGCTGCGATGACAGTGGACGTTTCTCCACTCTGACACAACTACGGACGCTAATGGGCAACGTGCGGGAAGCAAACGAAGATGGTGGTTGAAGTTTAAGGCTTTTAGCTCGAAATCGGTTTGCATCGCAAATGCGCATTACGTGTTCGGCGGAGTGTCGTTTGTACATCGTTTATTTAAGTATTGAGACTGCGTTTAAAGTGATATTTCGTAGAAATACTGTAAAACAGTTGATTAGAGTGTGTTGTACTAAAATTGTGGTTTCTATTCCTCTCGCCCGATAATCCACGCCCGTGTATGAACATGGATACTTCTGATAAAGACCCAGATATCGGCCAAGTGTCTTTATCTATAAAAATATTATAAATGTTTAATTAAATATGTTGATTGTAACGGTCTGGGATTCAATAAAATCTGATTCTTGTGATTTATCCATACAGTATTTAGTATTTAGCATTCTCCGTTCTAAGCGGCTTACGAAGATGAGGAGACATCTGCCAAGAAGTCCTCGAATGGTTTGCATGCGAAAGACTGACATGATGTGCCCCTGAATGACACACCATGTAGCTTGTCAAGGCAATGATGGACTGCATCCCTTGTCAATAGTATAAAATAATAATAGTAACCACTGCCAGTATTTATAGAATGTTAAACAGGCCTTTACAAAACTATAAAGTCCTGTGCAATAAATATCTTTAAAATTAGGAATTGAAAATACTAGTATTTCTGACGCCACTTAAAAAATGCGTGTTAATTATTGTGTTACAGTTTGTAGAGCAATATTTCCAGAGAAATTATAGAGCGTATCCATAGATAAATGGGCATATACTAAAAAATCGAGTGCTAAATGTACTTTTTAACGAAAAAGGGTTTTGTTTGTCTGTCCGTCTGTGTGTCTGTCTGTCTGTGTGTGTGTCTGTAGAGAGAGAGAGTCTGTAGATAGAGCTCTAACGGATGAGCCGATTATATCTACGAAATCTTCTTACTTTAAGATCTTTTTAAGGGATTTTTTCAATTTTAGTTTTGTTGCCATTATGAAAATCGTTAACAATAGTAAGCATAATATTATGTATTTACGTCGTCTTTGTGTACATTTGGCACTTGGTTTTGTACAGCCCTTCAGGAATACTTGTGTTCGGAGAAGTGGCCTGCCGTTATTATCTGACGTTCATGTAAGACGATAATAATCCTACAGAATTCCGTTTCGTTCTATTGAATAGTCTGTTCCACTGTAACTCGATTAACTTTATATCAAGTGTAAGCGAAATGTTTCCGAAGTAGAGAGCGCATGTTTTAATTTAATATTCTACTCAATCCCAACCTATCCAATCTAATACTAAAATATTGGAATTACCTATATACTCATACTAATATTATTTTTTAGAAAGTTTGCATGTTTGTAAATGTCTTTCTTCCCACGTGTCCCTATAACGTTAAATGGTTTGTTTTTAAATTAAATTTACCTAAATTATCGACTTTTACATTTTATCTCGTTAAAGTAAGTGGTATGTACTCGTGTTATAATGTTTACCTAATACTTATTGTAATTATTAATTACGGGAATTGTATTTGACGAAATAAATTTTCGTGAAAAGCTGTTATGCTACGGGTTTCACTGTGGGGTGATCTACTCAAAATCACCAACTCCTACCCTCTTGTTTGTTACGATTATTAGTTGGATCTAATGTAAAAGTTTTGAATAAATGTACAACATGTGACTTTTGGTTTTAATTGCTAAAATGGTCTTGAAGTCACCCTGAACGCACTTAATTATAATGTTACAGTGGAGTGGACCCAAAGCCACAACATATGTGAAGGAAATAAAAAAGCGGATTTACTTGACAAAGCGGGAGCAAAGAAAAACATCAATGTTTTATATGGCAAAACAACGTTCATCGGGTCAGCTAGTTATATTCTAAAATGTTCTAATATATTACTAAGGTCCCGTCATCATCACAAACTTCTAAGTGAAAGAATTCTTCGGAGCGTAAAGTGATTTATCCGTGAACGCATTTTTCTTTTTCTATGAAATAGAAATGCCGTGGAAGTGCTAATGTTATTTTAATGTGAGGTAGAGTACTGATAAATATGTGTATCTTTTACTAAATACAATATGCGCAAAAAAATGCATGCGCGTAACATTAGAAAATAACACATTTATTATTAAAGAAAATGGTTGCCGGTGATGGTAAATTTAGAGAAGCCAACTCGTATAGGTACTTCTCTAAATTTACCATCATTTAATGCTGCTGGGATTCGGTGGTTTACTCTCGCAAGGCGAAAGTTAGAGCTATATAATCCATCAAAGTGCCTAAAGTTGATAAAACCTGCATACTTTTAAATATCTTGATTTTTTAATATTCCTATCAGCTTCTCCGAGACTTTTTTCTTTAAGGGCGTGTGGGCCGTAATTTTGAATTTTTAAAACAACTTTAAGACCTTTAAAATAGTGTTTTAAACTCTGAAAAAAATATATGTATTAGTTAAGGATCTAATCTAGTGCAATTCGCAGTTAGTAACACGATTTAATGAATTTTACTTGATAGAAAAAAACCCAAAGTTACCCCTTTTCAAAAGTTGTTTCAAGTTTATGACTAAACTAATGAATTTTTTACTAAATTTTTGTACTCAACGAAAGCCACTAAAAGTTATAGATGCATTCGCAGAGTTCGACTTGATAAAAGTATCAGTTATTCACTATGTTTTAATATCTACCATATATATAGCGCGCCGTTCGGCCAGCCTGATCAGTCGCGTTTCAGCGCTCACGGACGACGGGCCTGTGCTTGATTTTGCAATTTTGACAACCGATAAATTTTAAATATTACGATCATAGTGCCACAGTATAACAATATCAGTAGGTATTACTAGTGAAGCACGCTATGATCTTGATTTTTGATACCGTTTTCATTGAATTGCAAATAGACGCTGATACTAATTAGTACGCTGTTTACTTTATGTTGTAGACCAATAAGGAGTCTCAAAAACTGACGTCGATACCACATCAGTAAAAAATTAAATGCGGATGCAATGGAAAATAGATAAGTATCGGTAAAATATTCGTCTGTTAAATCAGAGATCAGGATAAGGAAATAATGAGAGGGGAGAAATCCCTGCGTAATCCTCTATTATATAAATGCAAGTAAGGTATCATAAATGATACCTAACTTGCATTTATCTGCCATTTAGGTAAATTCTTTGGTAGTAAGGTACTTAGTACTTGGAAGTCCTCAAAGGAAAAGGAAAAGTCCTCACATACAGATTTTACCACTTTGAAGAGACTTTCGCGCAAACTATTCAGTTTAGAAAAAAAATGTTAGGAACTTCAATACAATTTTGAACACCTTTCCATAGATACACGTATGGTTTTGTTAGAATTTTTATTTTTTTATTTCTTTTCCAAGTTTGTGACACCACCAACATTTATTGGTTTTTCTTTTTTGTTTTGTATGAAAATGTTAATATTGTTCATAGAAATTTAGACACTCGACCAAATTTGATAAGAAGGCTTTTAGGCAGTAAAATTACTCGTAGAATTTAACTCTGCGCTAAATTTCCGATTCGTATTTTTATATAAGGTTTAGAATCATTTCCTGAGCATAAAATCACAAAATAATAACAAATCCAGGTGGAGCATCAAGCGCCAGCTCGAAAAAACGTTTTTGGCTGATATTCTGAAAAAGTTATACAGCCTATTATTATTGTAGAAAATAAAATTTCCCATCTTTTGTTGCCAGTAAACTTTTTTTTCGAACTTACCGATTACGATTTATTATGTCAAATTTGATGATTACAATGTAAAAATAATAAGATGTGAATTCTGTTCCCAGTAGCATAAACGTGTCCCTTTTTACCGGAATGGAAGAAGGGTTATGTTTATCTTTTATGTTTGTAAATCTTTTATTTCCACATATCTTCCAAACGGCTGGATGGATTTTGGTAACTAAGATATTCTAAGACTAGTCTGACTCGCCAAAGTGTCCTTAGATAGTAGGTAATATTTTTTTACATGTAGATTTTTTTTGTAGTCGGGGTTTTTAAATTAAACTTATTCTATCATATTGCTCGTTGCTCGAATAAACAGCACCGTTCATCATCATGATTGAAGAGTTGAACGAAGAGTTTGGTCTTCACTTTTGTAATAAGAACAACTAAGCTGTGAAACGCATTGCCAGAGTGGGTTTTTGTCGAAGGTTCGAACCTTGGGGTTACGAGGTACACTGTGCTTGTTTCTATTAGAGAAACAAGTTCCATCATAGACAACATCATTTTCATCCACTATTATCGGCATCATAGCAATCGTATCATTGAATGGGTTATAAATCGTAAACGGTAAGTTTTACAAAAAAAGTTTACTAGCAACAAAAGATGCAAAATTTTATTTTCTACAATTATTGTCAAAATATATAGTTTCCAAAATATCGGCTAAAACAGTTTTTTTTCAATTGGCGTTTGAAGCTCTACCTGGATCTGTGAGCATTTTGTAATTTTATGCTCAGTAAGTGATCTTTACCTCATAGAAAAAAATGGATTAGAAATTTAGTGCAAAGTTGAACAAAAACCTTCTATTTTTACTGGCCTTTCATTACGTTTCAGCACATTTTTTTTTAATGTTTGACGAACTTGTGAATTATTAGGAAACATTTTAAAAAGATGCATGAAATTGGAAAAGCCGTTCTCAACTTATAGTGTGACCAAAAAGAAAAGGTTGAGTTTTGTATATCTACGAGTATAGATAAATTTCATATTTCTTCGTTCATATATAAAAAAAAAACTCTTATCACTATTCACAAAATTGTTATCACTAGTATAAACAAATCTTGAACAAAAAATGAGTTTAAATTACATAGTCAAATATTTTAATGTTATTTCTGCACTGTGGCACCGATTCCGCGGTCGGTGACGGTCGCGAGAACAAGACAGCGTTAAATGCCTAATATGACAGAACTACCTGGCCTTAACTGGAATATCAAACTATTGGGGATCAAAACCAAGCACGCATCTTTGTGTCACGGTCACGATTGTGTCACGAGAATTCATCGCAATTATAAACAAGAGTAATAAATCAGAACATACCTGAGTTGGAAGTAGGTACAATACGAATTTGTAGGAATATATGGTGAAACATATTTTTATCGGTTGACAACCCGTATCATGGTAAACTCACTTCATTTGCAACACACCCGGTACTTTGCTGATATCATACGGTTCCGTGCGTTACTAACCGTCCATGCTTAGAAAATAGAGGTAGAAATACTGATCGTCTTGTATCACTGACTGACGAGCGCAAAATAGTCTTCCAGAAAAGTCTATTGTGGTTTTGTGGTTTAACTTAGTTATCTATAATACCTTATGAAAGCTTGTATGCGTTTTAGTACCATTTTCGATTTAGTAAATGTGCTTGTCGTTCATTCTTAAACATTGGTTATTCCGGAGGTAACGGTCATCCTATACGACCTTAAGTATATGTGTATAGCTATCGTAACAAGTAAGACAAGTACCTACCAACCTACCTGCATGATAATTCTTTGCTTGACCACCACCTCACTTGATCTAAACGGTGATATCGTCTACAATGAATGGTCTAGATTGAGAGGAATTTTATCCATAGATGCAATTTAGTAGTCTGTCGAAAGTGGATCGGCTTTTATGGTAATGCTCTACTATCATAGTTTGACATTATTTTATTCGAGGACACGTATTATGATGTGATTACGTAAACTAAAGGGTGAACCAGTAACTTTGTATCTATCGACTATACATCACGGGAAGCTTATGACGTTGGCACGCGAGTCGCGGCCCTTTTTTGCTGTCATTATAGCGCGACCAACTTATCTGTCGAGGTGAGAAAATAAGATAACTAAATATATTTATTTCCTTTCTTTGGTGAAACTGCAAATTTACGACGGTGTGTCCGTAGCTCAGTCCTTACGATAACTTATATAAATATCCGGATGAAGTGCGTCCAATGTCGTGATTGATGACAAAACCTTCCGCATGCTGTTGTTGTGACAATGGAACTCTATGGAGCGTGCTCCCAAATCAATCCCAACTGTAATCCAGCCCGTTACGCAATCATCGATGCCCATGGATAGCAGTTTATACCGCACAGTTATGTATAACGACTTAAAATGGAAATGAACTCGGATACTGTATAAAACAGAGATTAACGTCCACTACGATACAAAGCGCCTATTGTGGACTGCTGCATACTTAAGTTGTTTTGATTTATTAGTGACACCTCACAAAGAAAGATGATGGCAATGTTTACGTGTTTTACTTACGGTAGTTCTTAATGATGTTCAAATACGTTTATTGGAGTGTACTCTACTCTACTTATAAATTATCTACTTCCGGTAGAACCCTCGAAATGGATTTTGTCGGCAAACCGCGTAAGCTGTTTGTATAACGGTCCGTTCACACGGCCATCCACTACGGATGACCGCCGCTCATTTCGACCGGACTAATCGTAATTTCAGACTAAGAAATAGGACAAAAAGCAGAGGCCGGAACAAGCGGGCAACTAGTACAGCGAAAATTTGAATAATGACGATCTAGCGGATTGTTTTGTGCTTTCAACGCTACGATGGTTGCGCCTGCGCCGGTGATGCTGTCGCTCGGTTATATGTGAATTTGTAACAGTTGCGTGTAACGCTCACAACGTTCAATTATGCCATGATTGTGCTTGTTGAATTAGTATTCGGCTCTACGAGCTGCTAATTGCATTTTTATTAAAGATAGCTGTCCATTACCTTATAGAGATGATCTCTTCCGCGTTCGTTAAAACAACTAAAAAAGACGTAACTACCTAACGATGCGCACGAACATAGATATTTAGGTATCTATTCATATTTACATTTCGGCAAATACATATATACCTAATCAAACCGACAACATTTTATCAAATGAAATAAAGGTTAGTTTGCTTACTTTTATTATTTTGAACTAAATTAGTTGTTATTAACTTATTCATATACTTACCTAAAAAAATATCCACACTAGGACAACTCGTGAGTTCCAGCCCACATAAACAAGTTGCCTGCTCTGTTATCTATTTATGATTATTTATTACACGGTACATTTTATAAGAAATGACATGTGTGTCTTTTTTATTTGTTTGTACGTGTTTATAGTTATGAGTGACTGTTAAAGTGCGTTAATGTTTAATCTGTAGTCCAGAGTGTAGGCGGGATGGTAAATATTAAGAATTTCAAGCCGGATATCAAACCTCCTCTACTCGGATTCTAACTACTTATAGTTAGAATTACCAGAGACAGTGGCACTGAATGAAGTCGATGGCTTGGATGTGTAAGGTACAATAAAGTAAGCTAGAACTTGGCTTTTGCCAGTATCGAAGCGATGTACTAATTGTTCGCATGTGGAGCGCACGGGACATAAGTGTAGGCTCGCGCCGCAGCCACGGGCCGCCCTGATGGCAGCGTCCTCGCTAGAGCGGTGGTTACCCTAATGCCCGTAGCCATCGCCTTCACATGCATTTTATTATTGAACCTGCACCGCTATTACACTCACGCACTGAATGCCGCCAGTTCAATGCTCTTTTTGACATCCTTCCAAGCGTATATGTAGGTCAGTTACCAGGTTAAGGCCACTATTCTTATACTGTTTAGGTCAATCAGATGGCTGTTAAACATCTTTTCTGACGATATTCAGATGTTCAGTTCAACAGTTCATACAATTTCGATGTGTTCAATGCCTACAACGACGAAAACATTTATACTACTACAATGTATCGATAATTTATATTTTCTTTGGAATAGGTATCTTTTCAGTCAGAATTTGAAATTTAAATATGTATTTGAATACTTACAAAAAAAAAATCGAAAAACTTAACGTCTCGTCTTGCTACTTATTGCGCTCGGTACAAAAACTAAACTAAAAGTTAAATAAAGCTGGAAAACTCAACAAACCCTGTGAAATAGTATCAAAGTGAACAATCTAGAATATACGAATCTCAAAAATGGGCCAAGATAATAAATTGAATAGGAAAGGAAAGTTTGAAATATACCTACCTCAACAAAAGACGCAGAATACACTGTAACTGGTTAGAGACCGTTGAAAACTAGGTCTAGAGTTCTGCACAACACTGTTCTACCTGACATTGAAGAATTAGGTACTTATGTACCGTGGTACGATTATTATAGACATCACTATCATCATAATCGGTCCGTTCCAACTCACTGTTAGATAAAATCAAAGACAAAATAAATAACCCAGGGCTTAAGATCTGTGGCTTTAGGGATCGTTTTTTATTAGAACACTCGTTTTACGCTTGCAATAATATTCGTTACTAAATCTTTACTCCATCCACTTTCAGGCTACATTTATACATAACGTTACGGTTTTAGTACAATATAACATTCAGTCCAAATAGACCGCAACCAAACAAATGCACTTACAAAAGCGCTCTATCGAGATTAACAAACAATAATTTCAAATTTTCGATTATTCTTTGGTATGGCGAGGCGAATTCAAGGCGTAAAAATATTGCTCCATGGAAGATTAGTACCTGCCTATAGATGAAAGAGAGAATTTAGGGATACAGTTACCCAGCTGTAATATAGTGAAAATAGGTAGGTAAGTAGTCCTAGTGTAAGCTATAACAGTCCGTCTAAGGAGATTCGCAGTGACACGATTTGGTGGGTGCTTGTGATATTTTTATGGGATGGACTTCGCAAAATGTTGTGTCGTCTAAAATTTACATGCACATCATAATACTCGTATATAAGACCCACTATAGACTATAGCTAATTTTATCTTTATTTAATTTTATTTTCTAATTGTGAAATATAGGTTTTTAAAATTATGTAAATTATGCGTTTATTGTTGGCCTAAAAGTTGTGTAATAATATGTATTAAGTAAGTAAATAAGTAATACACTCTAACAAATAAGCCGTGGTGCTAATTTCTAAAACTTCTGTTTCCAAACCGCCTTTCCGCTTCTGAGTATTTTTACCGACTTCAAAAAAGGAGGAGGATTTCTCAATTCGGTTTATGTTTTTTTTGTATGTACCTACGTTACGCGATAGCTCCGCCAATTTGATTGTGAACGAACTTTGATGGTTCTTTTTGTATAAGTAGTTCATAGATTATAGTTTAGAGATGGTCCCATATATTTTATCAAAACCGGTGAAGCGGTTTGTGTAATATGAACAAAAACTAAAATTTACTTTCATAATATGATAATATTTAGGTGATGGCTTCTAATGTAACTTGGTGGAGTCTCTAAATTTAATTTTAAATTGAAGTCGGATTTTGTTTTTTCGGCAAAAATAATTTCTCTTATTCCAAGTTTAGATGTATGTATGTATGATAGATGTATGTGTATATTATCACCACTGGTTTAAACGGTGAGGGAAAACATCGTGAGAAAACCAGCATGTTCCGAAGATCTTTCCAGGTATTTTTGTGAGAAAAGGTCCCAAGTCCTGGTATTTTTAAGGTGGTACTTTTGGTGGCCGACAAATAAAACATTTTTTGATGAAACACAATCACAATGTATGGATTTTTTAGATGGTAGTTGATCAATCACGTCGCAACGACTGGATGAATAGTTTGGAAATATCATATTACTTATTTAGATTTCTGTGGTCTGGAAGAGCACATGAGCATAGGCGTATATAGAACACTTTTTACCCCGAGAAAATAACGAGAACGGGAACTACGGGGGTGAAAGCTTGTACTCTTTTTTTGTTGTAAAACGTGTCTAACTAACTTTTCAAGAATAAATTCAGGACCTTCTTTATTATAAACGCGAAATGTAGACACAATGAGCATACCCGTGAGCATATTAATTTATACGCACAGACTAAGTAGAAAGATACACTTTTATACGTATGTATTGGTATATAAGCACCACAGACTAAGTAGAGAGATGTATAGAGTATAGGCATAATAACAACAAGAAGTTTTTATCTGCCATTAACTCTACTTACTAACTTCATTACCTTACTTTCACCGTCCTAATATAGCACTTAAAATTTTATAATTGCACACGTATCTGCTTATGCTTCTAACTTTTTTTTTTCTCAGAAGCAGTTACTGTGAAAATATTATAGCGGTGTCGCGACACATTTACAACGACCAATAAAATAATGTCAGCGAAAGCAATTAAACGGCTGTAAATCGGTAAATCTATGTAATTACAATATCGGTAAATGTTATTAGACACAGATTGCTGAACTATTGTCATTCGGCCCGTATCGGTAGGTATTGTTCTCTTCGTATTGTTCCGGCGAAATAAAGAAAAAGATCCGTATTAACTATCTATGTATATGAAAATTTTAAAGACGGAATTTTTGTTTGTAATAAATAAATACAAAAATTGAGGGAGATATTTTAAAAAGTCAAGCGCAACTGCAAGAACAAATTTTACTTTTTCAAGTTTTTGTCGTGGTAGGTACGACTCTTTGCTTAATCTGCCTAGGGAAATACCATAACATTTCAGTTATTTTACCTTACTGCTAGGCAGTAATGTGCAATAATATTTGTACATACAAATCAGGACATACAAATAAATCAGCTTATATTTCTGGGCGACGAGCATAGTAGTGCAGTGCCAGGTAATGATTTGGAATCTTCCTCTTGCATGACTCTGTGCAGTTATGGGTAGGCGTGTTGCTTACCATTAGGCTCTTTTCTTGCTCGCTCCGACACTATATATATTTTTTTTCTTCGAAAAAACAAAAAATCGCCCACGTTTATTGGGTGAGATCATAACATCAACGTTTCGTAGTAAGAATGTGTACGTAATATATAAAATGTAGAATGTGTTGCCTGAGTGAGTATTCCCTTGTACCAAATAAAGATAGGCGTCCTCAAATCACCGAAACTATTTTTTATTGATTGCATCGTCGCTTAACGTCAAGATGGTGGTCGATCGCAAATGTATCGTCGATAAAAAAATATATTTTAATAAATACTTTACCCGGTCGAAGCCGGGATGGTCTGCCATTTATATTAACTGGGACAGTAATGCAATAATTATTGAGCGATAAAGTAGGTTCCATATGTGCCACAAACTAATAACTAAGTACCTTTTCTCTTTGAAAGTGTCAGTTTAACTAAATACATAATAGGTACATATTATGTACATCATCATTCAAAGCCTTTTCTACGCAACCGCTGTGTATATGTGTACATGCCGCTTTTTTATCAGGTTATCTTCCTCGGTCCTGCGTCAATCGTGCCTATTAGGTACGTAGACAAATATCTAATTTGTTAACCAACTTCCAAAAAGGAGTAGTATTGTCAATTCGACCACCATATTTTTTTATATAGGTATGCTACCTGATTTCTCGAGAACGCCCGAACCGATTTCAACGTTTCTTTTTTTGTTCCAAAGGGTATGGGCATGCTTTCCGAATGGTCCCATGTAAATTTTATCGAAATCGGGACTAGATCTCATTCAAACCAATTTTCGTTGACAGTTTACGTGGTTAATGTACATCATATTTTTTTTTAGTTTTGTCATTATTTTAATTATCTTATTTAGAAGTTACAAGGGTCCTTGTTTTTTTTACTCACATTTTACCACTTTGGAAGAGTCTCTCGCGCAAACTTTTCAGTTTAGAAAAAAATATGTTAGAAACCTTAATATCATTTTTGAAGACCTATATACATATAAATGGCCCACACGTATGGTTTTGATGGAAAATAAATTGTTGAGTTTCAATTCTAAGTATCCGCTTGATACACTTTGGTAACTATATCACACTGAATGACGAACATTTACAAAATTAACTTTGCGGTCGTGCTTTTGGTGGATTTTTTTTGTATTTTTATTTCAGAAGGTATACCCACTAATTTGGTTTTAATGGCGTCTGCATGAACCAGTTTTTATTTTGAGATAAACCACGTTAAAATTTAAAAAAAATGTTTGGCTGGAAAATGATCCCGAAGCATAGAAAATTAAAAAAAAAAACAATTTATGCTATCGAGTGCAGTTTTTTTGTTTTTCCGTGTTTAATACATCGTATACAATTAATTTAAAATATAAAATCTAAATAAAAATCTAAAATCTATGTCTTTCTTATAATTTAAGAAGTTATAGCTCTAGAACACTTAAGAAGTCTTCGGGTCTATCACTGAGATTTGACTCTGGGTGGGCTCCCGCCAGAAGGTCAGCGAAGTGACGTCAGTCCTGAGTGTCACTTCTCCATACTCGGCCTGAGCTCCACTACGGAGGTCACCGGATCGCTTCGCTCCCCATCTACCCCTGCGCTTCGCTGGACCTCGCATGACTCGCTTCACTCAGGACCTCCCTTGAGCTTCTGGCTCCCACATTTATATATACACGCTAGGGGTAATAGCGATAAGACTAGGTGGACTGGAAATATCTACCAGCTAATAGCAGTAAAATAGCATATACTGAATTCGAATGGTACAATCTTGAAAAAATCGTCCTTATTTCGGAAATACTTACATTTACCAACTCATATCGGTATACCCTAAGACCGAAGACACCTAAATCTTAAGATTTGCCGTAGTTCGAGGTTTTACAGTAACATACATAATATTACTTATGTCTATACTACCAGGTCACTCAGAAAGTTTAGCGAAAAAAGGTTTTTTGTATAGGACACCGGCTATTTGTAATAATTTTGAAAACTCCGATTAGTGAAAAGTAAAAATACCTGTGTTCGATTTTCAAATTTCCCTTCGCATTTTTTGAGAGCCTATTCAAATTTTCTTGTTTGTTTAAAAAATACATCTGCGTCGAGAACATTTTCCTGCCAGACATCGAACTCTTAAAAACGGCAGAAGCGGCAAACACGCTTCTACTATGGCGATGCAAAATCAGGTGACGTCTCCTGATTTAGTCTCAGTCGCAACAAGGAGTTGTGTACGTTCGCTGACAATTCAATTTTCAATTTTTCCAAACAAATTTTCGCCACGTTATGTTGTCTTTAGATTATAGCATACCTCATCTTCGTTTCTTTAATTATATCGATGCTGCTAGGTATGATTTTTTACGATTTCAAATGTGGCTTAAAATCTGATTTTGTAACTGGTTACAAAACACAGTTACAAAGGCGGCCGAAAGGAAAATTTGATGAGCTATTTGATCGACTTCGAATTGCTTATATGGAAAGACTTTCAAAAACAACCATTTACGGCTGCTATAGCGAGATCAAACGCGGTCGTTTTACTTTGGGGGATGAAAAGTCGGAAGAAAAGGAGTTGTCGTCCTACGACGTCTGTCACCTGTCGAAGAAAGTGTGCTGGCAGTAAAAAAATCAAGAAAACAGACGCATTACGTATGCAGATTGGTTCAAGTATTCATAAGATTTTGCTCGAGCACCGAGCACCTTCGCGTAAGGAGGATAGTTTCCCGCTGGGTGCCGCACAACCTCACCTAAGCTCAGAAGCAGGCCCGTGTGGATTGGTGCCGTGATATGATGCAACAATTTGATGCAGGCTCGTCAAGGTGCGTTTACGACATTGTGACAGGTGATGAATCCTGGATTTATCAAAAGTATCCAGAAACAAAGTGTCTGTCTACAGTTTGGTTGTTTCAAAATGAACCAATCCAATACGAAAGTGAACCAATCGAGGAGCGCAGGAAAAATAATGGTCGCTAGTTTCTTTACTTTGACAAACTTATCTAATTTCAATTCCACTTCGAATCTAAAGCAGCATCAACGCCGAATGGTAGGTACAGCATAAAATGCATGCCAGAAGTTTTTTCTGCACCGACCGAACAACGTGCTCCGCGGGGTCCTTCTTCACCATGGAAACGCGCCCGCGCACTCTGCTATCAAAACGAAGACCTTTCTGGACTCCACACTGGTCAGAGTCTTGGGACACCCTCCTTACAGTCCTAATTTGGCTCTGTGTGATTTCTTTTTATTCATATTAAAAATCAGCTCAAAGGGATACAGTTTTCATCGCTTGAAGACGCGCTAGCAGCGTTTGAAAAGGCCGTGGTAGAGATGTCTGCGGAGGACTGGAAAAAATGTTTTCAAAATTGGTTCAGACGCATGAAACTTTGTATAGAGGCTGGTGTAGAGTTCTTCGAAAAGATTTAGTAAAAATGCTTTTTTCACAGTTAATTTTTCAGTTTCTCAAAACTTTCCGAGTGTCCCACGTACTTACCTGCCTTCTAGCTTTTTGTCTTGGCTGGCACCGGCTTCAAAAATATGGGTGAGTAGCGCTTAAAATAATTATGATGATTGATGAATCATCATCAACAGCCTACTAAATGTTCCCACTGCTGGGACTCGGGGCCTTCTCTTGCAAGGAGAGAGTTAAGGCCATAATCCACCACGCTGTCCCAGTGCGGGTTGGTGGATGACACATGACTTCGAAAGATTCTAGGTACATGTCGGTTTCCCCACGATGTTTTCCTTCACCGTTTTAAGTTATCGGCATTATGCACATAACTTCGAAAAGACAGTGGTGCGTGTGGGGTTAGAACCCTGAGTCTCCGGATCGGCAGGCGCCGTTCTCCCGACTATATCAGCCGTATATGAATAATGATGAATAATATGAATATAGCCGTATATAAATAATTATATTATTAACTTATTGTTCGCGTTTGAGTTCCTATTTGTGGTTTTGAAGTCGGTAATTTTTTTGAATAAAAGGAATTCATTACATATAGCATATTAAACATCTACGTATTAATAATATCCAACAGATATGTTTCCTAACTTAGTAACTAAAGATATTATTTTACATACTATTAAATAACTGGTTAACTAGATCTCACACCGTAGAAAACATCGTCGCTTAACATCAGGCGAGACGGTCTAGTAGAAACCTATGTAAAACATGAAATAGAAAACTAGCTACTAGTTTTACCCGCTTGTTCCCCGAAAAGCCTATGTGTTCTCCCAGACTAAAATGTAACTGTTTCCCAAATTTCAACCCTATTTGTTCATACATAACAACGTGATAGAGCAACAAAGCAACAAACATCCAAACCGATGAACTGACATTTATAATTTTAGTAAGATAATAATGTATGGTGTAAACAGTAGATAATAAATAATAATAGCTATAAATGTATTCGTAAGAACGGATGCGATGTAAATAAACATTTTAGTTAATTATTTATCTGTATCTATACAAATATTTTAAAACTGAATAACTTGTTTGTTTGAACGATCGCTAGGCTCTCGGGAACTATCGGTCTGAATTGTAAGATTCTGTTTCTGTTTGAAACTCCATTTATCGAGGAAGGATATAATATAACGTTACGCTACTATCAATAGAAGCGGAGCATGAGTGAAGAATGTAACAAAAACGGGATTTTTTTAAAGCTTTCGTTACGCGCTCTTACATGACGTCTATTTTTTAAGGTTGCGTCGTTATACCTACCTTAAGCTAATATTCTTAAATCATAGTTGGTACGACCAATTTTCGATAGGTCGTAACTTCGCGTGCAGGGTCCAGCTAGTATGCGTATAACTCGCGTGGTAAACCCAATACCGGAAATACTTCAAAGCTTTAATGTTCACAAAATAATTTTATTACATTGATGAATTAGAAGTGATTAGAATAGTATTAGTATGTACTTAGTCAGGCTATGACGTGTAACCACTAAGCTACATTTACTTTGATGCCCCCGACATGTGCACATTGATTAGTGATTGATATTTGCATTCCTGTAAAAGAGGTTGGTAGGTACTTACACTTAACTGGTATTTGTGTTTTAACTGTGGGTTCTCAATCTCATGTGCCGTTTACCTATTTACCTCTGCATCCGTAATATGACATGCAAACACGACCATCATTAGCAGAAAACTGTGTAGGTTAGTAGGTAGAGAGAGCCCAATAAACAATATACAGTGAAGCGTCGATTATCCGAACTAATTAGGGGACGTGGGTGTTCGGAAACCGGTATTTTCGGATAATCGAACTATACACCTGTAAGCACGTTTTAATATACCTAGGTACATGCCTTCAACTATAGGTACATATTCATGGACAGTGCAGACAATCTTGCACTACAACATGTACTCGTATGTGCTAGGTACCTACAATTAACGATTAAAAAACCTTCAATCTTCGTCTGCCGAAGCAAGCCTCCTACGCTATGTAACGTAGTTTTTTAAGGGCACATATTTGATACCGGTCGCTTTCAGCCTGTGTTTCCTGTTTCAAACCAACGCAAAGCAATATCTAAGCAAATAAAAGCTTAAAAAGCACCAATTATGTTTTAGGTAGGACTAACTGAGTTATCTTAGTAGGTATTAGATAATATAATATAGACCATGGCCACTTTGCCTCCTATGGCCGCTTTGAGCTGACTTCCCCTACATAGACTATTTTATAACGCGGGAAAACAATTAGAACGAGAGCTACGCGTGTAAAATCTTGGGGTGCTACTAGTAAAGTATTTTTTACTCGATTTTTTGTATTTCTACTGGTGAACAATAAACTAAACGTGTTGGGACCTTGGGACATTAGTTACCAAACTACGAGTGTAAAGAACCGCTCCTTAAGTTTATGTGAACTATGCGAATTAGTTCATCGATTATCTTGTTCAGAGACCATTATTATTCGGGGAGGTCCACCATTGTTCAGTAATGCCGCATGGCCAACTGACTGATTTAGTTCGCTCTCACCCGAATTTTATGTAACGTATTCATCGATTTTAATGCATGGACAATTTATCAACTACTATTTTAATTCCCGATATTTTAACACTAAAAAGAAAATATGTTTTAGTTACAAATTTTTTCTTCAACTATTTAGGGTTTAAATAAGGTAGACAAACCAAACACATCAGCTGAGCTGAAAAACAAATTATAATTTATCTAAAATAATTGATGTATTTGCGAAACTTCCATAATTTAAATTATCACAAATAATTTAGATTATTATTTTTCCCTTGAAATGGGGAGGGACTTCATGGTGATTACACTGATGAGAGTCAATGGTAGAAATGGATCCTGCTGAATTTACACTTTCGACATCTAGTGCGCATTTTAGAACTATTTTTGTCTCGTCGGAAAACATCTCATTGACATTGACATATACAGAGACTGCTAGTTGAAATGTAAGTCTGGTGTTGTTATACTTATTAGCCTTGCCTAAAAAAACGCAGAAAATCAAATTACTAAAATTTATTAATTCAGAGAAAGTAACGCATTGTAAGTAAGTAAGGACAGTGAGGTACAATTTTAATGTTCAAAATAACATTTTGAAATAAATATCTAAATAGAGCTCAAAATATTGTGTTGTAAATGGTGCTATAAAAAACTATAATATCAATAGTTTTTTTGTATACATAAACAACTACATACATACGTATGTAGAAAAATTATAAAATAATATTATACAAAGCATACTTAAGTAAGTACCTTGAATCAATGTTATTGCTTGCAAATTTCATTTCTACAAAAAAAAAACTCGTTTAGGTACAAAAATAATGTAATAATTTGTTGTTTCTGCCAAATTTATATACATTTACCAAAATAGTAAGTATTTCACTGTTTGGATTTGTTGAATATTTTATTATATATATGTATATGACAAGGAAATATGACATACATCTTGTTTGGAGGATGCATATATATATATATATGTATATATATGCATATGCATATGTATATATATGCATATATATATATATATATATGTCGATATATATATATATAAGTGTTCATAATGCCTAAATTTGTAAGGTTGTTTCTTAATCACGTCGGTTCGTCTAAATGAATTGGGTTGAAATTGGGAACACATTTTATTGTTATGGTATGGAATAGCTCATAGACTACTTTTTATCACGGTAAAATAATTATTTTTAATATTAATTATAATATAATTATGTTGGTACCTATTTTTTAACCCCCGACCAAAAAAAGGCTGTTATAAGTTTGACGTCGATGTCTGTCTGTCTGTCGATGCGATTTTTTTTATTTTAAAGTTAATATCCGTGCGGATATTCTTAGCTATGTTTGGTTAATATCGATTCAAGATGGCCGCCACCACAAAATGGCGGACAAAACATTTCTTCATAACCTACGTCAATATTGGTATCAAATGAAAGGGCTTGACTAGTAAAATACTATTTACTATAAAACATCTCAAATCCAAGATGACCGCCACCACAAACTGGCGAATTATATTATTTTTTTCACTACTACCTCAATATGGATATCAAACGAAAAGGCTTGACTAGTAGAATATATTGCACTATGACAAATTTCAAATCCAACATGGCCGCTTCCACAAAATGGCGAAATACATTTCTTTTTACATAACTCTCTTAATATCGATATCAAATGAACGGGCTTGACTAGTAGAATGTTGTACAGATAACAAATTTGAGGTAGTCGGGGGTTAATCAAAATTTTTAAATTTGTTCTTGTAAATCAAACGAAATACGAAAATACTGATTTCGTCATTTGTATGAGCTAGAAGGTTTTACTAATGCTGGCAACTATCGTACGTGCTTACCATAGAGCAAAGAGCTATAAAATCTGTCTAGTGTCTACTGTCTATTAAAACGTCAGAGTCACGTCAGAGTCGTTCGGCCGAATTTATAATAAAAACATGTGGAGTCCTTAGAATATATTTATTTTGTTGATAATAACTAAATGAGTGACTACTACTTACTTTTGTTTAGTAACCAATTGTAAAACATGCTTCTTGCATGAGTAGCTATTAATATCAGTGTGGGATAACTTATTTTTATTAGACTTTAGACACAAAATACATAAATATACAAAATGATAGAAGGGTACGGGGCAGTGACCCAAGCCCTATTGGGGACCCTTCTGACGTGGGGTTTGACAGCCTTGGGTGCTGGCTGCGTATTTTTCATTAGAGGCAAACATGTGAGTGTTACTGTTTCTTTTGAGCTCATTGAAATTGTATAGAAGACTTGAGTTCCATTAATTTTTGTCTCTTGTTTGGTTTTTAGAGAAAACTCTTAGATGTATCTCTAGGGTTTGCTGCGGGAGTAATGACTGCAGCTTCATATTGGTCTCTTTTGGAGCCAGCAATAACTATGTGCCAAGAATCTACATTATATGGAGACAGAGGACAGTATGCGTTTGCCCCAGTGGCTGGTGGCTTTCTGTTTGGAGCTGCATTCGTGTTTGCCACAGACAGGTTCCTGGATTACCTGGGAATTAGCTCAACAAACATGATGATCAGTAAGTTTCTTTATTTAATTCTAAAAATTCTAAAGGCTTCCAAAATCACACAACTCATAGTACCATTTTATTTTAAACAAATAAATAATAAATAACAACATAATAATGTTTGTTATTGTTTATGCTTGTTTTAGTTACTTAGTATTTAAAGGTGAATTATTCTTAGTTAGTAATTGTTCTTTATAGAGTTGAAACGTAATAATATGTCCATATAATACTGTGCGTAATATGTAATAATACTGTCCACTATTTACCAGGCATATTTGATTATTTTTTCATATTACTATATCAGACATAGTATTTAATACTTTCAAAGTTTAAATAAGTAGTCATGAAGAACAACTAATGTGTGTGTATTTACAAAATTGGTTTGCGCTTTACTGCATATTGAAAAAAAGAGCTGTTCTTTGAGGAACTGCAATTTTTGGAGTAAAACTTAGCTTAATTGCTATCCTAGATTATCATCAGAGTTCTAAATTTTAGCTTCTTCTGTTCAGTATACAAAATTATTAAGTCAGAATTATCTGAACATCTACTTTTATAATATCAGTAGAATTCCCATGGTATTTGCTAAGTGCTAGGTTTTACAATTAGTATTTAAATATCACTGCTTATAATTATTGGGTTTGAAATATATTTCCATTTAACACCAGATCTACAAATAAATATCAGAAAGAATCTGAAATTCTTTAAATAAAAAATTAAAAATCTTGTAGTTTGTTTTGAATTGTGAATGTATTGATCATTAAAAAAAAATTAAGCTGTGTTTAGTTACAGTTAAATCCAGTGATTATCATGTACTAAATATTTATGTATATATACTGCATATTCCATATGAGTACCATTTTTATTTAAGAAACTTGTGACTTATATTCAAATGTAATCATCAAGTTCAATTTAACAATTTTGTGAGCACTCTACTGAACCAGAACAAAGTCTAAAGGGGCTTATAATAAAATTTTAAATTTTTTCTCTTCATTTGATCACCAATTGATTTTTTCGAGGTTTGTACGTACCACCACCTTGCCTGATGTTTAGGATCTATGATCGAACTTGCTTACCTAGAAGAAACAAATCAAAATTTATTAGCAGTTTGTGCATATACTCGTATTTGAATTTAAATTAGCCCTTTTTAAGCTTTGATATAGGTACTGTGACTTGGACTAAGTAAAATGTTAAACTTTTATTTTAACCTCTATGTGGTGTGGTCTAGTATACAGTGTTCACCCTTACTTTTGAGGTTACTACAGTAGTAGCTGTAGTTTTGAATAGATCGAAGTATTTGTATTATTATTTAGGAGAAACGTAGTGGTGATGAGCATTCTATATAACCGAGTCAACAAGTCATTAAACATATACGAGGGTCAAACTGAAAGTTCTTAGAACTGGCCACTTATAAACAATATATAATAAAAAATAATTCTATAATTTGAAAATAGAACTCTTTGCCAATATTACTGAGTATATACTTCATTCATTTGTCATTTGTTTTACGATTTGGCGGCAAATTGAAAATTGTCTGTGTCACGTCAACATGAATTTAACACGAGAAAATTTTCGTGCAATGATTTTTTATGACTTTCGATGTCATTTAAGTCAACAAGAAAGTTATGATAGACTACGATTGGCCTTTCACGATGAAGCCCCATCTCGTGCGACTGTTTACAACTGGTTTAATGAGTTTAAACGTGGTCGCACTAATCTCACTGATGATTTACGTGAGGGACGGCCTTCTACGGCGACGACTGAAGATAACATCTGTGTTGTGCGGCGTATGATAGAGACTGACAAAAGAGTGACCTATCAGCAGATTCGGACAAGCTTAGGCATCGGTATGAGTCAAGTGCACAAAAGTCAGGATCAGGTCAGGAAGCTTTGCGCCCGGTGGATACCTCATAATTTGCCTGAGGCTCAAAAACTCCATCGTGTGGATTGGTGCCGTAAAATGATTGAAAGATTTAACGGAGGTGACTCAAATGCTGTGTTCGACATACTAACAGGTGACGAAAGCTGGATTTACTGTTATGACCCTGAAACCAAAAGACAATCTGTTCAGTGGGTGTTTCCTTTCGAGGAGTTGCCAACTAAAGTGAAGAGAGATCGAAGTGCGGGGAAAAAAATGGTGGCCTCGTTCTTTGGAAGGATAGGTCATTTCGCAACAATTGTGTTAGAGGATCAAAAAACAGTTTCTGCAGAATGGTACACTACCAATTGTTTGCCACTTGTCTTGAAAAAGTTCGAGAGAAACGACCTCGCAGTAGGATCCTCCTTCACCACGACAACGCCTCATCGCACACCGCCAAGCGAACGATCGACTATTTTGCGACATCAAACGTTGAATTACTGGGTCACCCGCCTTATAGCCCCGACCTCGCGCCTTGTGATTTTTATTTATTTTAAAAAATTAAAGAAAAACTTAAAGGGAAGCGGTTTATGAATGCTGAAGAAGCGGTGGCTGCGTATCGCGATTCCATTGAAGAGACCCCTAAGGACGAGTGGGCAAAGTGCTTTTCCCAGTGGTTCCATCGCATGCAGCGGTGTATTGACGTGAATGGACAATATTTTGAAAAGATATAATAAAACTAATAACTGGCTAATGTAATCAGTTTTTGATTTTCTAAGAACTTTCAGTTTGACCCTCGTATAGTCTGAATCTGATAAAACGCAAAACTACACTTGACAAATGGTTGAGGAGCTTAAGCTATCATGACACCGAAAACTTACTCGCAATCACCTCATAATGCCTAATATTTCTGCCGCCCTCTCTTTTCCTCAGACACTTTAACACACACTTACACCCCTACATACATATGCCCACGAGCATGTACAATTCACACATAAGCTTGCCCGCACTCATACCTTACGATAAATTTAATATTTAGGATGATTTCTCCACTGTAAAACCTCACTTGATTCATTTATCTCATGTGATTTTAATGTAAATTTTTGCTTTGATTTTAATTTTTATATTGATTTTTTGTTTTGACTTTGACGTCTTGATTCTTGTTCTGGTTTTAATTTTAGATTCTATCCTTGATTTTGATGTTTGTTTTAATATAATTTTGATTATGAAATTGACTTGACCAAAATTGTACGACATAGTTATTTTTGCTTGTCTATTTACAATTTTAAAATGTTTTATAATTTCAGAAAGTACTTAACATGTTTAACTTTGACAAAGTGTACATAAATTGATTTAAAACGAATAGACCTAATACCCAAATTACAGGTGTGTTTCACACCTAGTTTGAGGTGAGTTAGGGACACACATGTAAATGTACCAATTATTTGAAATAAACATTTTTTTTTATTCTGTAAAAAATCAATCTGGACTTCTGTAAATGTATCCTAGATTTGAACATTGTTTGGTAACTGGGAGGGTTTTTATGAACATAATGAGATCTAAACTAAATAAAGCTTCTAATAATAAGTAAAACCTATTCTCTTAATACTTCAATACAAGGAAAATTTGAGACTTCTGTTTTTTAAGCACTATGGTGGTCACAGAAAAGTACCAAGAATTAGAATGCCATTTGAAGTGTGATTGTTCTGTGGTGATTTGATTCTAAAATGAAGTGATGTGCAAATAATACACTGTCGTCTCTTATATATAATCAACAAATATTTAAGTGGTCCCTGCCTACATACTTAGTTTCCTTGCATTAAAATTGAGATCAAATTAAATATTAGTATTTGCCAAATTGTGTCCTAACTAGAGGACAAAACGGATTTCCCAAAAATGAAATATAATGAATGAGTCACTGGAAGGAAACACCTTTAATAATTTTATCCTCAACATAAATATGTTCAGTTTTGTGTGATGCAGTTGATAAAGTTATAGTAAGGGTATATTTATAAGGGTATAAATACTTATATGGGCTAATTTTTCACAAATAGTTAGAATTAAGAAATGCATGTACCAACCTATCAACTGTACATGTATATCTGAATTCACAATGCCATTGAACAACTTAAATCATTTTTACAAAAGTGCTAAATTAGAATCTAAAAATGACTGAGTTTTATCAGTTTCACAATCCTTCCATCATCACTTTGAATATGTTTAAAAGCAATGTTATTATATACATTCTGATTGTGTGCCTGAATGTGTTAGACATGATATTAAGCTATATTGTCTTTCTCACTTTTTCTCAGATAAAAATTTTGTCATTCCATATCATCATGCCAAATATAATTTAAATAGCTTAACTTTTTAGTTGTTTTTATTTTACTACCACTACAGGGATTGAAACAAGAGTTGTCATGTTTTGGTTTTATGATTCAGGAAGTGTTATATATTTACAAAATACTTAAATGGTAAATAGATATGTATGATACATTGGTCTCTTATCTTTTACAACTGAATGTTTGCTGATGAACAGATATCTTCTTGTTTTCTAGACTTGGCAGAGAGAAAGATTGCTTTAATGATTTCTATCTTATCTCAGACTTAGCTACCAGTTGATGTATGTACATATGCAGCCATAAAGTTTCAATGTTATCACAGTAAATACAATTATGAATGGAATTCAATTAACTGTTGGTATTTCTAAGCATTAAAGAAGCAAACTGAGGTCTGTGTACTTATGTTTGCTTAAATCTTTGAAAGTCATGGTTAATTTCAAAAAATTCTGATGACTAGATTAGGCAATTCTTGGCAACCACTCTTAGGTTTCGTTGAAAATGTGGCAGGTATCAATGCTACTGAAAAAATGTTGCAGACGCCGCTGTAGCTCTGCATTGCCACAATTATTATGTTATTGCCATGAACTGTTACCATTTAACCAGTTAACCTAGTTTATTGTGATTGGATAGTGGATAGCCGTATAAATGTATTGCAAATACTATTTTAAATACACGGGTAACACACGTTTGATATAATCAGTCCAGTCCGACTCAAGTTTCGATCGCGTCTGGCGATCTTTTTCAAGGAGAGTGCGCGCGCGTGTTTTGCAGCTCGTTTAGCACCGAAAAAGATCCTTGAATCCTTGTAAACGTGAATTACCCGTGTATTTATTTAAAATGTGTAATAACCTCTTTAGTTTTCATACTAACATTGCAAACACCATTGTTACATTGTAGATCTTATTGTTGCTTTGTAAAAAACTATGGAACACTGCCTGTTGTTTCCTGATAAGCACAACTTACTTCAAATTTATATAATATACTAGCGGCCTGTTCCGGATTTGCTCGGATATTGTCACATAAAGCCCATTAATCGAAATAAAAACTATCCTATCTCTCAAGTTGGATCGAACTGCACATGGTGTGCGAATTGTATTATAATCGGTTAAGTGGCTTAGGAGTCCATTGAGGACAAACATTGTGACACGAGATTTATATATATTAAGATTTAACTCGAACAATAAGTACTTGATAAGTAAATTTTTATCCAAAGATCTATTTTTTAAGTAATGATAAGTGATTCTTATACACTGATAGATAAATTTCCGTAAAATAAAATTGTAAGGTTGTTTTTCATGACCTTGTAGTCATTGATGATAAAAAGGTTTTGTCATCATTTTAGTTAGGATTGTCTGACATTCAGATGTTTTTTTTTTTTTTAGCACTGATAACAAACTTGTCATTTCAGGTATAACGAAGAGTAAAGAATCAAAAGAGAAGTTGGAGGATTTGGAGATGATGACAGCACTAAACAGGCGGCCATCGAATCCTACTAGTATAGTAACGCTGGATCCTCCGCCACCCGGGGATTTCGCTGACTGTATATCGAACCAGCACACCGCGCAGAGGCGGCGCGGGCACCACTCACATCACTCGCTGGTATGTTAGCGAGTTTGCCAAGGTCTTTTCCGCACTTAGCCTCTTAATTGGACCATTGTGCGTGGGCCATAATTCCTTTTTTCGACGAGAAACCGAGCGAGAACGGCAGCACGCAGGTAGGTGTATGCTACTGAAACATTGTGATCAACGTCTTATTATATCTAACGCGCGAGATTGTAATCGTATGGTAGGTTAGGTAAGTTTATAATCTGACGTTATGGGATTATAGTTAGACGGGGTTTACAATTTTATGGTAACGGTCGGGTAGTCACAGAAAAATTCCAAGAATTAGAATGCCATTTGAAGTTTGATTGTTTTGTGGTTATTTGGTGCTAAAATGAAGTGATGTGCAAATAGTACACCACTCGCATCATTTCCTGGTATGTATATGGATTTTTCCAAGAATATTTCGAGCTCATGCGTCATCTGCCAACCCGCACTGGGCTAACACGGTGGATTATGGCCTTGACTCTCTCCATGCGACGGAAGGCCCCGACTCCCAGAAGTGGTAAAAATTTGTGGGCTGCTTTTGGTGAGGGGGCATTCGAGTATTACCTACGTAACGCAATTTTTAAAGATTTTATACCTTCTCACTTGTAACGCACTGTAACTATTTCACATCTCTTCCCCTCCTGACTCTCCCTAAACATTACGCAGCATCCAAGTAAACATTTTTACCTAAGAGGCACCGCACAAGTTACTTGGCCTTACTTGGGAGATATTAATTTCGTAGTTTTAAAAAAAAACCTCTATGACGCTCAGTAACGTTTTACAAGAAACTCCCTTCCTTCTCCGATGATAAGACAGAACAGATTAAGTGCGGTAGTTCCTTGTAAAGAAAAAAAATGCCGTTAGTGCTGCTGTACATCGTCCATTATAATAAATATATCAATATTATAGATCTGCCCTGGTACAAGCTGTCGGCGTTCATCCTGATGATCGTTCAGCTTTGCTCGGTGTTACATTGTTTGAAAACACGAATAAAACGACGATTTATAAAAAGTAAATCTATATCGGTTTATCGCCCCGAAACCCCTGTATATTAAAATAAATTTCCTGAAAATTGTTAGAGCTATTGCCGTGATTCAGATTCTATATTATGTAACTACTCGTATTTACAAGAAATGCTCGTTAAAAGGTTTTAGGTAGATCAATTTAATATTGTTTAAAACGTCGCATACATAAGAAAGAGATGCACGATCACTAAAATTCGGTCTCCAGGCTCGCGATAAAAGCTATGGCAATTTTATCAAACATTTTGAGATATTAAAGATTTGATTTTCAATTCAATTCAATCATTTGATTTCATGTAGGAACGAAGATCCTTTGGACAATATAGAAGAAACACAATTTGCAAAAAAAAATTGCTTAATTTTATTATTTACTGTGGTACGATCATCTGAAAAATACAGTTGACGAGGGACTGGTCATGATTAGATTTACACGAACTTCAGTCCAATTGTTATATGTTTGTTATATATTTTCATTACTTAGTTACGGTCGCGCAATAAAATACCTACTCTCCTCCACGCATCAAATCAAAAATTAAATCCTGCTAATGCAATCCAAAATGAACGGTGTGTTGAAACATCTTTGAATGGAGGAAACAGAAATGGAATAATTTAATGAATTAATAATACTGTGTAGAAAGTGTGATTATTGAACATAAAAAGTGTTACGTACAAAATACAAATCAGATTTTTAATATTAGTATATCATTTGCGTCCACTACCTGTAGCAGAGCGACCACGCGAATATGGTCCCACTCAATAATTCACAAAAGTAATCAATACAAATTTATCCAGATTTTAACATGAGAGCGTATCAAGCCATTTCTATAGATTCTTATGTTATTTTATTATTTAGGTTTTTAGGTACGCAATGGACACAAAATATTAGGCGCCATCTCATAAAGGCTTTCCAAAAATCAAAAACAGGAAATTTTGAAACCATTATTTGCATAGGCGGAAAATACATCGCCCTCAAATTTCGTTTGGAATATAATAAGTATGAACAAAAACATGCGTTAATGTACTGATAGAAGAAAACAATTTGCAAAAAAAAATGATTGCAATCGTTATATTTTATTATTTACTGCTTGGTACGATCATCTGAAAATACTCGTCCTGTTATATATATTTTTCTTATAGTTACGGTCGCGCAATAAAATACCTACTCTCCTCCAAGCCTGCCGCAATCCAAAAATGAACGATTATTGTGATTTATCCTATACATTGTCGTAGACTTGTATAGTTTATAACAATTCAAGCAGTATATACTGCGAAAATTGACAGGTGCTGGTGTCATCAAAACAACAAAGAATATCATAACCACAGATTACAGAAACCGGCTCCGAAAGAGTACAGCAGAGGGCAGCCGCGGAAAAAGCCTCAGCCAATCTAAAGACCCTCAAAGCAGCTTCACAGCAACAAACAGCCCGAACGAGAGCCGACATGGGACAGGTTGAACCGCCCCGCTATGTCACGGCTTCGGAGCCGCGGAGCCATGCACGTAACGTCGTCGAATTCATTCGACGATTCATCGAATTCATAGCCACACTGAGCGCGACACGACAAGTCAACCTCAAGACCTGCAAATATAAATAATTTTAAAAAAGTCTCTGAAGAATCTCTTAGTTGAAACATCATGCAGTCCTATAGGCTAGGAAGTGAAAGCCTTTAACTTTAAAGGCGAAACTCGAGGAGGCCGAAGCAGCCATTTACAATAATGTCACTTCCCGGGTCATCAAGGGAACCATGACAGGACAGTATTATGGCAGCTTACAGTGCAGAAAATGGCTTCGTGACACTGAACGAGAGAGAGACAGAGCGCGCGGGAGTGCCTGTTTATGCGACACCACCAAACGACCCAATTGTAGTTACTGCCTGATGCACCAAGATTATGCTGGACGATAAGATCCTAGAGATGGCCAAGACCATCGAAGGGAACGGAAACGTCAAAGCAGATTGGGAAAATTGGGAGGTACCGAGAATACAGTGGGTCAACGGAGTTCCAGGATGTGGAAAACAACATGGGTGATTAGACACTTTGACGTGGACATGGACGCCATCATCACTACAACAACTGAGGCAGCAAAAGATCTAAGAGAAAAGCTATCGCACCGAATCGGAAACCTGGTCAAAACCAGAGTGGATTTTTGAAACCATTTGCTCCTGTATGGAGTACTGTTCGCACCTTTGGGATGGATCGGCTAAGTATCAGCTGGGGACTCTGGAATCGATTGAGACGTGCCAAAAGACTCATAGGCAATGACGCTCTTGTGCGTAAAAGACTTCAAAGTCTTGATCATCGCCGCAAAATCGCTAGCTTATCGGGTTTTTATCGGATACACTTCGGAGAGTGTGCAACTGATCTGCATGATCTAATACCACCTTGCCCTTTCTTCTATCGGAATTCTCGTTCCACAAAAGGGCGGCATCGTTTCATGGTTGATGTTCCAAAAACGCGAACGAAGAGATTGGACTCCACGTTTGTGATAAGAACGTCTAGGTTGTGGAATGCGTTGCCTGAGTGGGTTTTCCCTGATGGTTACAATCTTGGTGTCTTCAAATCGAGAGTGAATCGGTTTTTTCTAGGTAAGCACGCTCCATCGTAGATCTCATCATCGCTTAACATCAGGCGAGATGGTGGTCAAGTGCGAACCTATTATAGTTAAAAAAAAAAAAAAAAAAAAGAGTGCGAACCATGGTTTCTGCTCTGGTAAATGGTTTCAATAGAGAAAGTTTCATGGTGGACGAAGCTCTCATGAACCATTTTGGAGCCATTGTGATGGCTTCAAGGCTGTCTGGTGTTGGTGAAATTGTACTCATTGGAGACGTCACTCAGTTGCCTTATATCGACAGGGAAAATCTCTTCGAAATGAGGTATCATCGCCCGAACCTGGTAACAAAGATCAGCCAGGAGTTGCTCTGCACACATCGAAACCCAATGGACGTCGCATATGCACTGAGGGAAATATACTCCGGTACGGTATGTACTCCTCAGCGTCCCGTATAAAGTCTCTAGAGCAGAGAAGATATAAGGGAGCGCAAATACCCAACAGTGTGTGTATAAAGCCCTGGTTTTGTCTGTACTTATGTATGGTGCTGAGACTTGGTGCCTCTACAAAACTCAGATGAAAAAACTAGACATGTTCCATCTGAGATGACTGAGGTCGATTTTGAAAGTTAAGTGGCAGGATCGAATCTCCAACACCGAAATTTTGCGAAAATCGCAGATGTGTGGTATGGAGGCTCTATTGAATACGCGTCAGCTCAGATGGTGCGGTCATGTCTTGCGAATGGAAGACTATCGCTTGCCAAAAGCTGTTTTTTACTCGGTCTTGGCGAGTGGCAAGCGTAAGCTGGGAAAATGGAATGGAAATGGAAAATCAAAACCTAAGCCTTCCTACAGCTATACTTATGATCCATCGGGCCAACTATATTGTAATATTTGCGATCGAGTCTTCAAAACCAAGTTTGGGTTTGCGAGCCACATTAGAGCTCATGCTAGAACTAATAGCGAGTAGGTCGCCGTCATCGAAATCGATGAGGAGGACTATATATAAATAATAATAAATATTTTAATAAATATTGGTGGACAATTCACACACAACACCATCTGACCCCAAACTAAGCAAAGCTTGTGTGATGGCAGCCAGATAGCTGATATAATACTTATATAGTTTTAAATACATACTTATAATACGTAGTGAAACTAGGGATTTGTTTCGCAAAGTGAGAGAGCTGACTGGGACGCGAAGTTTTAAAAGCTGTGCCATCGAAGACGAAACCGGGAAAGTCCTGACTAACACGTCGCAGGTTTTGAAACGCTGGAAACAATATTGTGTAGCGCTGTATGATACAAGGCATACAACTACTGTTATAAAAAATCTGTCGCCAGACGAACCTGAGATTCTTCGGTCGGAGGTGGAAGACGCTATCAGAGTCCTGAAATCTGGAAAGGCACCTGGCAAAGACGGAATTACTGCCGAATTGCTGAAGAACATGGGAGAAGCAGGAACAACAATAATGGTGGAAATATGTAACGAGGTGTGGAGAACGGGAAAATGGCCGGCTGAGTGGACGGAATCTGTGTTCATACCCTTACACAAAAAAGGATTTTGCCGCAAATCTGGGGTTGACGACCCTCGGCTTCGCAGGCAGAGCTACTACCAACTAAGGGTCAGTTCACACCGAGACGCGACGCGGCGCGACGCTGCGCGCACATTTTTCATAGAGCGACTCAGAATATACTTTATTCACTACACGAAAAGATACACATTACATTGTGAGAATTCAGATTACGTTGCACCACGCAGCACTGCGCCTCGAGATGCCTCGCGGCGTAGCGCGACGTATCGTGACGCATCGGTGCATCGCCGGTACACGCGGCGTGCAAGAACGGTGCTGCGTCTCACGGTGCCGCGCGACGCCGCGAGGCGCAGCCTGAGGCCGCTGTGGCGACTTCTCTACTATTTCCGTTCAGACTTCGTTTAGAATTGATGCAGTTCGGTCGAGTGCTCGATTGAAAATATAATGAGACTGGGATTTTGTTATAATCGGACTTCTTGCAGAAGAGGAAGAGGCAGAAGTTTACAAAAATAAAATTAAAAAGAAGACATCACACAGGCGTGGGCGGGGCCGCTCGGAGCCCGCGGCTAGTAGATACGTTCCGCTGCGCCTCCCAGCATCTCGCTGCGCAGCGAGGCGTCGTCCTGCTACGATTTTAAGATGCGCCTCGCGACGTTGCGATGCGTCTCGCGACGACGCGCGGCGTAGCGCGAAATCATTGGCCTCTTTGAGTATCGTCGCGTCGCGTCGCGTTTCGGTGTGAATTGACCCTAAGCCACTAGCCTCTTCTAGAGAAGGAGACCCTGACAAACCAGGGTTATGGGTCAGGCACCGGGTCACGCATCCTTACTTATTCATGAAGCTCAGGGACTAACATACGAGTCGGTAATCGTAATCAAAACTAAGGCAAACATGAAGCTGCACGAGAGCGTGCCCCATGCAGTAGTTGCAATCTCACGGCACACGGGGACCTTCACATACTACGCTGACGACACCGACGACGCCATCGGTCAGTTCGTGCGGCGAGCGTGGGCTGCATCACCGAAGAACATCCGCAATTTCAACCTACAGATGGCCATCAGGGACAGAAATGCGGCCGTTGTGGAGGCTCTGGGCCGGGAGGAGGCAGCTTAGGCAAATGAAAGGCAATTAGGCAATCACTTGATGTCAAGTCGATTACTAGCGGAATCCCAACCGGTAGTGATCGGCTCTACAGACGAGCTCTAGAATTAGATTTTGAATGTACCCAAATCCTTCCTATTTTCCTCTTCTCCTTATCCAAGAAATGTGTAAAAAAAAAAGATAATTGTAATGACAAAGATCACGGACCCCGGAGTCTGTGGAGTGGATAATTTAAATTTAAAAAAAAACCATATCATTTCATGGTTGATGTTCTAAAGACCCGAAGAAGCTTAATTCCAGTTTTATAATAAGAACGACCATCTATATATTTGTGACAAAGACTCGAAACTGTAGAATGCGTTATCCGAGTGATGTAACATGAGTGTCTTCAAACCGAAGAATCGCTTTTATCTAGCTAGTATCTTCATTGTAGACTGTGTCGTTTCTCAACATCACAAGCCGATGGTGGCTAGGCGCAAGCCTATACCTACATACTAACACCACATATACTGCATGCCTCTTGAAGAAGAGGCCCGTTTGTATGGGTAACTGGTGTACAAATAGTCGATGTTGACGGTGTGCAATCAAATGAGTCGCCTATAAGAATGGGTGTACCACAAGGTTCCATACTTGGACCTTTCTTGTTTCTTATATATGTTAATGATCTACCTTTTATGATAAAGAAACATAAAAATATAGAAATAGTTATGTTCGCCGATGATACATCACTTCTATTCAAAATTAAGAGAGGAATAAACGATTTCACTGAAATAAACGTACTTTTGGACATTGCGTACAAATGGTTTGATGCAAATAATCTAGTACTTAATCCAACTAAAACGAAATGTATAAAGTTCACACTCTGCAATGTAATGTGCGGTAAACTTGATATAAGACTGAAGGATGAACTTATCGAACCTGTACAATCTACTTGTTTTCTGGGTATTTCAGTAGATTCAAAGCTTCAATGGGGTCCTCACATAGAGAGACTAGCTGATCGACTCAGTTCAGCTGCCCACGCAGTTCGTCAAATTAAAAAATATCAGACGTTGCAACAGCTAGGCTTGTTTATTTTGGCTACTTTCACAGTATTATGTCCTACGGGATCTTATTATGGGGTTCGGCTGCGGACAGAAACTCTGTTTTCATATTGCAAAAAGAGCAATCCGTGGTCTATATAATTTATCACCTAGAGAATCAGTACGGGAGATGTTCAAAACTATTAACATATTAACAGTCCCTTCATTGCGTATTTATGAATGTATAATGTATGTAAGAAAAAATCGAAGTTGACTGCAGAAACTAACTGATCTGAATCCAAAAGCGCACCGTAAACACAAAATTGTATTTCCTAAGTGCAGACTTCAGAAAACAAATAACTCTGTCAAATGTAATGGTATTCGCTTCTTTAATGCAGTCCCTGTACAAGTGGAAATTCTCAATGAAACCAAGTTTAATATAGTAACGTATGGAAGAGAAATGTGTCGAAATTAGAATCTTGTAATAAGGTAAAATAATAGATTTTTAAGACTTTTGATGTTACATTGTTTGTACTAATGTAGTATCTGTATACTGTGTGTATTGATTATTTGTTATATTGTCTTGACAAAGCCTTTTTACAGCTGCATGTAATTGACTAGGCCCCTTTACAGCTGCTTTATTCTTTTTGACGTTGTTATTTTATCATATTATGTACACAGATTCTTTGCCTTTTTGTAAATGACGTTACCAAGTGTTCTTATGAATTTATGGTATGAATAAATGAATTGAATTGAATTGAATTGAACTTTTAAAATGGTTTGTATCACATTATCTTACCTGCAATAAAGATTTTTGTATTTGTATTTCATATTATATCAGCTATCTGGCCGCCATAGTACAAGTTTTGCTTAGTTTGGGGTCAGATGGTGTTGTGTGTGAATTGTCCACCAATATTTATATTTATTTATAGTACATAGTATAATCCTTAGATAGAGAATAACTGAATAGATCAGGTTTTTCCGCACGGGTCCTTTGTAGCAATCGTAAGCAGATGAGGTGTATGTTAGCTATGCACACTTTTACACTTCCACAAGAGCGATCAGACTCGTGCTTTCGGTGTAAAGCGTTTGTTCTAACTCTATACGTAAACATGTGGTATATGTAAACTCTTTGGTATAACCATTAACCACGTCGTTTTATCATTACAGAAGTCTGGCGAGAACGGCGAGGGTGACCACCGAGAGAGCGTCGCGAGAGCACTAGAGGCCCGCGCCTCCCAGTGGAAGCGGATTATGCTTCTGGTGGTGGCTATCACTGTCCACAATATACCAGAGGGTCTCGCTGTGGGGGTGTCGTTTGGAGCCGCCTCTTCTTCTGAAAAAGCTTCCTTTCACACAGCCAGGTACGTTTACTTTAATCTTAACAGTATTACCACTGACCAGTTTTTGCTACGAAACCAACCCAGAAATGATAATCTATAAATGATACTAATATTATAAAGCTGAAGAGTTTGTTTGAATGCTAGGATTCCGGGAAGTACTGATCCGAGTTATAAACAAATTAGTGAAAATAAAAAATAGTGTTTATTTGCCAATATGCCAAAAAACTATTAAAGATTCTTCCAATTTAAAAAAAGATTCAAAAAGAAGAGGATATTTACTAAAAAAATCTGTACTCCCGGAACTGTAGAACCAATATTTAGAACTTTTCCAGAGGGCTGAAAATACGCCCGAAAACGGTTGCCCCGGTTTACGCCCCATCGGACCTTGATTGAATAAACAATAATTAAACTTATCATTTATGAAAATAAAAAAATCAGGCGCATATAAGATAGATCAATGAACAATAATCCGTGGTTCATAACTTTTTTTCGCGACTTGTCACTACGTTATCCATTACTTAATTTACATTATTTATCAGCACGAGCATTAACATTGTAAGTGCGATAAATGTAAACTATGAATCTGAGGTTTTATTCCTTTTGTGGAGCTATTCTTCAAAGGTTTTAGTGTAGATTCCCGTTGGAAAAATAAAATATAAAATATTATATATCGTTTTGTCATTAACATTTTTGCTGAGGTGAAAATTTATAAATCCGTAACTTATCCGTAATCCGTAATTTATTAACCCGTAGGTACTATATAAACATTATGTGTTCAAATGGCGAAAGTTTAAGAACAATAATTTATAAATCTACATAAAAATTGCAAAAAAATGTTTTTATAACATTAGTATTGGTCCGTTTTCTTATGATTAGAAACTACTTAAAAATGATTTTTAATATCAGTAATACGTTTTCTTCTATTGTTTAAAAAATGTTATACACAAATGCATTATTTATGAGTTAATTAATACTTATTTTTTGGTATTATAATATTTGATGAAAAAATGGTTAGGAGAAAAACCGTTTCATAAAAAAAAAGTTTAATAACGCATTTGTTAAATAACATTTTTTTTACCACTTGATAGGAAATTTAATCAACCAAGTTCTTTAATCTCTATCTATGACATTAAAATAACGATTTATTACAAACAAATGAATTATCTGTTTGTACTTTTTATGTAATCTAGTGTTGCTTACCTTTACCGAGCTTCCGACTGTTTCCGAGCGTGAACCCTCAATACATCTCGAAACAAGAACAAAATTGAAAATTTTGATTAACCCCCGACTACCTTGGATTTGTTATCTGTACAACATTATACTAGCCAAGCCCTTTCATTTGATACCCATAGAAGAAGGAGCCATTTTGTGGAAAATGAAATTTGTAATTCGCCATTTTGTGGTAGCAAGCCATCTTGGATTTGATAATTTGTCACAGTGAAAAGTATTCGCCAATAGTCAAGCCATCCTTTCATTTGAGTCAAGCCCTTTCATTTGATACCCATATTGAGGTAGGTTGTGAAGAAATATTTTGTCCGCCATTTTGTGGAGGCGACCATCTTGGATAGATATTAACCGAACATAGCTAAGAACATCCGCATGGATATTAACCTTCAAATAAAAAAAACCGCATCGAAATCGGCCCATCCGTTTGAGCTCTACGGTGCCACAAACATACACACACACAGACAGACAGACAGAGAGACATCGACGTCAAACTTATAACACCCCTTTTTTGGTCGGAGGTTAAAAATAAATTTAGAAGCATTCTATCGCAAATGATGCAGCCTCAAAAATACTTATCCTTGTGTCTATCTTTGCGAATTTTTCGGTTCTTCCACTATTTGGTTATCAAATAACTGGCAAAGGTTGTGTAATAGCTGTGCATTCGCTAGCGGAGTCCGTGAAACAGTGTAATCATGGTAAACAATACAATATTTTTGTGACTTAGTCCTACTAATATTAAAAACTAGTAGAAATACAATAAATTGAGTAAAAAAACTTTACTAGTAGCGTTTCACGATTTTACCCGCGTAGTTACCGTTCCAGTTGTTTTCCCGCGAAAAAAATAGTGTATGTACGTAATATGAGGTATATTTACTCTTTTTAGATTTTTCATTAAACATATACAATTTAGGCCATGCCCCCCGTAACATTCTGTTTTATTTTTCTCGCACTCCAAAAACTACGAGTTAAAAGATACAATAAAAATAATGATTCTATGTGTACTCTACAATATCGAAATACGAACAAAAACCAAGAAATATGTACCTGTGTTGGTTGATGTTACGCGGTAAGATTTATTCATGAATTATTTACACTTCAGAACAATTCGAAACAACAGTCAAGGATTCGAGTATTAGATCACCGGTGTATTATTACATTATTTATGGTTTACGTAAATATTTCATGAGGAAACCAGTGGTGTAATCTCTGAATGTTCTTGCTACTTTGGAAATCTTTTGCTTATATTTGACATAGGAACATAAACACATAATTTGTGAACCCTTCCGGTCTTTCGGGTTTCAGGTTTCATAGTGCTGTATCTCGGATTTTTATATATCATCTAAATTTACGCATTACTTACGCAAACTAAATATCTAACAATAATAAAATATAATTATCTAATTCCTTATTCAGATCTCCTTTATTCTAGTTACTTCTTAAATTGTAAATTGTTTTTATTTCTATACTAATATTCTCATTTATTTTAATTGGTTCAGGTAATGGCTATAGAGTTAGCTGAGCTGGGTTTAATACTGTGGTTGATGTTAGCCAAATGTTTTTCATCATACAGCGCCCTCTAGCGGTCTACGTCGAAACTAGGACGAATAACATGATAGAAAGGAACCTTGCACACCAGCTTATGGTTTTGTGGGTAACATAGAGACAAACGTTTAGCTTCTCAAAACAGTAACCGACGGTGAACGCTAGATGGCGCTAGTAGTAATTTAAATGTTTATAAAAATCTAAAGATTTTTTTGCGCTTTTTGCAATTAGAACTTGGGTATTTGTAAATCAGACGTTATTGCTCCTCCGACTAGTTTGGTAAGTTTATCGTGGGACAATGTCGCATTACAGTCACATCGACTTCCTTCTACAAATGATGTCATACGTACGAATCAACTCAATTTAGGCCACAATTTTGATAATGGGTAATATCAATTCTGTAAATGCTAATAGAATAAGTACCTACAAAAATATGTGGTCCGCCATTTTGTTACGTCAGAAGGAACGCGAGGGACCGTTGTTGGAGCAAAGGTAGCGGCAGCGGCGCAGGCATTTCATTGATAAGTTGTAGGCGTGAGCGGGATGCAACTATTCCCCACATCACGATCATAACCTACTCCTCGGCAGTCGGCGCTAACAATAGTCGCGAGCGCCGAACTTACTCTACTGATAACGCGCCCATCCGATTCCTCGACTACAAGATGCTTTCGACATTAGTCACACTTATATTCTCAGTTTTTCGAATCTCATTCTAAATAGTTGAAATAATATCGACAGACATAAACGCCACTGACTGTCTACATCTGGTATCTTGTGTTGTCAGCTTGCTTGCTTTTCTGCTGGGGTTCAGATTCAATTTACCTAAACAGTACAATTTGTATTTGTCATTCCCCATTTGTTGTGTTGAACATGAATGCTATTTGTGATATATTTGCACATAACGGGGCCTAAAGTGCGGTGTTCTCGAGATGGAAGCGTGGTATATCAGTGAAGGCGGCGTGGAGCGTCGAATCTATACATATTGGCACGGCGGCGGAGTTTCATTAGTTGCGTCGAGTTGAGCCAAATCGCGTGGCCGCGGGGGCATCGACCTGCGCGCCGCCGCAGACAGCCGTCACTGCCGTAACCGAAACGGCACGGTGAAACTATTTCACTGAAAAATCCGTCGGCCGCGGCGTATCATTGAACGTCAACCTTGGCGATTTGTCGCGACGTCTGGTGCCGGCGCGCCGCGTGGGTGCCACCCCACCCGCCTTCATAACCGTTAACATATTGGCACCTCTCTCTGTCTTGTACTTAGTATATTATACACGCATTCCGAAAAATGTCATTAGTCACGGTTGCTAGGCTAATTTTCGAATCCAACATGACTTTTGAATCGAGCATGTCGACGTGTCGCTATTGCTTATTGGGTACAGTAGTTAACAGATAAATTATACAAACAAGGGCTATATAAATTAGGCAATTTTGTAATTTTCTTTTGTAGGGTAGGAACTAAGTTCCTTCGGAAAATGATATATCTTAGAAGCATTACAATTTTCAATAAGAATATTGCTTAATTTTTATTATTTATATATCTAAAATATATGCATATTATATAGTACGATCACCAGAAAAAATAAGTTGCTAACATTGGTCACAGGTAGTTTTACGAGTCACTTCCGTTACATATTTTCTTTACGGTTTTAGTGTCACATTTTTTTCAGGTCGCTCGCGCAGCAAAATCCCTATCTCCTCCAAGCCTGGCGTAAGAAACTTTGTTTCAAAAATTAAACTGCGGGCCATAGCTAAAGTCGAAATACTGACATGATGCATATACCGCCATATATATTCTACCGCCAAGCAGTAATGTGCAAACCTTACTGTGTTCCGGTTTGAAGGGTAATGTTTCCTGAGAAATGACAGGGCTTAGAGATATAACATCTTAGATCTCTGGGTGACGAGCGCAGTACAGTGCTAGGCTAATGATTTGGACTCTTCATGGACATGTTCCAATAGCTGCGTGTCACTGTGCTGTTATGTGACAGGCATGTTGCTTACCATCAGGCACATGTCCTGCTTGTCTCGTCACTTTTTTATTAAATAAAAAATTAAAACTCGTTACAAGCAAGCGACCAAGAGTACTTTATTATTGACATCATGGGTACCCTTAAGATTTTGGTAAAATACCAAGCCTTGCAAACCAACTCCAAAATTGTTAATAATATACCATGTTTGACCATTCATCTATAATTCATCTAGGTGTACAAATAAACAAAATTGGAGTGTCTGTATGTAATACCAAATAAACAGCTATTCCTAAGTTTAAAAAAGTTAGTTAGTTGAAGTAAGATGTTCCGGGTAATCCCCGAAACGGCTGGACTCTTACATAAGGAAAATAATTCGGATTCGGTGAAATCGCTTGCTCAGCTAGCTAGTGTAAAATGTATTACTCGTATTTACTTTTGGTAGTCTTGCCTCTTTAGAATATTATAAATTGTTGTAAATTGTAATTGCATAATAAACTTTCCGCCTTGTAATCTGCGCCTTCCAACTTCCAACCCAGTCTGACAGACAGGGACTGACTCTCCACCACTCACCAAAAAAGATTGTCCAAATACTATTTATTTCTATACCTACTAATTCATAATCGAATATAAGATCAATTAAATGTAACTAAAGTACGACGTACCTATTTATCTTTTCGTTATTGTAAAAAAGTGCAAAAGCGATTGAAATTTTTCAACTTGGCTCTGTTATCAAAATCAATCTATTGTAAAGGATCAAGTCGCCCCTGTATCCCAAATTGTATGGTGTCTTGTACCATCGTAAAATAAAGCATCTGCATGAAAAGTTGCAATATCCATTACGACGGTAGTCGATAAGGCGGGCGATTTAACGAGTACTTGGGGGAACGATCTCGATTATGGGCTCGATTGTATGTAGTGGTAAGACTCATTTGCTGAGTTCGCCTGGCGAAATAATAAACCTTTGTCAGTTACTTCGCCGCCAATCACTAATGTGATACGTAATGTGGATTTATAGCGTAATCATAGTGTCTCCATGGTCTTTGCTGCACAGTTTTGAGTTTTTCCAAGAATTTTGTTCATGTCACTAGTCTTAACTAGTGAAACGTCTTCCGCCCTACTATTGTTTTCCTATCTAAAACTATCGAGTTGTTAGATAGTTTAAGGTCACAAAACTAAAAGTCCAATAAATAAGTTAATTATGTGAAAATTATTAGTCAAAAAAGTCAGTTTGAAAAGGCTTGTTATTGGAGCACCATTTCTTATAAATTTTTAGTTTGATTTAGATATTAGACGTGGGTAATAATATATATAAGTACATATATTATCATCTTTTACCTGCGGGCGAGACGAGCAGCGTAAACAGACCCAGAGCATCGAAGTTCTCTAGTGAAATAATTGTGAACCTTTTTCTCACAAATGTTGGGAAATTCTCATTATTTTGACAACCTTCTTTGAGCGAAGCCACACGTAGTCATGATTTTGGATAGGCGCCAGTCAAGTCTTTTTGAATATTTCTAAGAGTTTTATGCGCCAGCTATTTCTTTTACAAATGGAAGTCCAGATTTGTTTGAAATATAAAGGATTTTGATTCAAGATTTGGCTATACATATAACAGTAGTAGCACCTTTGTTTAATTTAAAATAATAGATTTCATAGAGGACAGTTTTTCCATGCTATGTTTTCATCACTGTTTGTGATAATTAAGAATCTTTTTCTTTTTGATAAATAATTAGCTTATTTATTATTCAGGTATATTTTAATTATTAGTATTATTTGCATCGAACTCTTAAAAACGCAGAAGCGGCAAACGCGCTTCTACTATGGCGATGCAAAATCAGGTGACGTCTCCTGAATTAGTCTCAGTCGCAACAAGGAGTTGTGTACGTTCGCTGACAATTAAATTTTCAAATCTTTCAAACAAATTTTCGCCACGTTATGTTGTCTTTAGATTATGGCATACCTCATCTTCGTTTCTTTAATTATATCGATGATTATTTGAGTAAAATATAATACAACAAACGTTGCTTCGCAATGACCGCTATGCTGACAACGCTATCGCGTCAAACTCAAGTTTGCCAAGCTATGTTCTTCGTTTTAAAGCTTACGCTTTAGTTAAGCATAATTTCAGCCTTAATGGTAGAGCCATAAATTTCGCCGTCGACGACGACTGAGAAACATTTGAAGAGAGATTGAACCGGACGACCCCATCGCCGCCGTCACATCGTCAACTGGTCAACAAAGCCCGGTAATCGTAAATATCGCTTTTTGGTATATGCGTAGGGCACCAACGGCAGCTCTGTCAATCTCGCCGGCGAGGTAGGCGAACTCCCTCAGGATCTATCAATAGATCTATTAGTTTTTCTCAAATAATAAGTCAGCCGACATCAGATAATAATAAGAAATCGTAGATTAGCTTTACATTCTGACTACCAGTCGGCAGGTGCGCTAAATCCTCCACGCTAGGGCTGTAGGGCACCCTCTCACTGGTATAGAAATAGAAATATTTATTTTTTTATAGAAATAGAAATATTTATTTACCAAAAACATTGTACATTTACAGAAAAGTAATCAAATTAAGTACTTAGGTATAAAACGATGCTTATAATAAGTTATAATAGGTAAAATTTAAATTACTCTGTACAGAACAACTGTTACTCTGTGAACCCCAAACTAGGCAAAGCCTGTATCTTGGGGCTCAAGTGCGAGTTTGCTAAGGTATTACATTCCAATTCACATTCACTAAAATATATTTATAACACGTATAATTATACACAATAAATATAATAAATAATTATACACAAATTAACATAAAATAATAGTGTTGCCTGTTACAAATAACACTTCTCGAAACTATCAATTTTTTGTTACGCTTTATACACACTGTGGATAAGGTCTTCAGTCTCATCATACGACAATCGCAAAAGGTAGTCCCTGAGTTTAAACTTAAATGCGTGTTTAGGAAGGTCCTCGCAGTCCCTGAGTCGCCTGTGGTACACGTTATTGTATGTACAAGGTAGGGAGTATGCGGGGGCGCGCTTGGCCAGTAGCGACCAGGCGCGAGGGAGCGGGAGTAGGTTGGGTCTTGCTGCGCGCTTGGATGATAGGTAGTGGTAGTCAATACGCGATTTTTTGGAAAAATGGATTTTTAGGACTGCGTTATAGATATACAATTGTCTAACTCTTAAAACTCCAAAATCGGCGTATAATGTGTCCGTAGGAAAACGAAAAGGTTTTCTCAACATAACCTTGAGGAGAGCTCGTTGTGCTCTTTCTACGTTCACAAAGATGCTTTTACCGGCGCTGCCCCATATAGAGATGCAGTACTGAATTATAGACTGACAAAGTGCTAGGTAGATTTGCTTTAAGAGGGGTAAGGGAGCGCAATCTCTGAGGTTTTTTCATAACGTAGATTAATTTACGGGTGCGAGAAGATAAATCATCTATATGTTGTTTAAAAGACATATGTTCATCAATCGTTACGCCAAGATATTTGATGCTGCGTGTGCCATCAATGGTGCTACATGCGCAAAGGAGACGGGGAGTGAGGAGATTGACACAGTAGTGAATTTTGAGACGCAGATCGGTGGGTGGGCGAGAGGCACTAGTTTTGGTAAAAGCTATGTACTTGGTCTTTTTCGTGTTTAATGTTAGTAGACTTTCGTCAAGAGCACGAGCAAGAACAGCTAGACCGTTTTCTGCTAACTTGAATACGTGCGACCAACTTTTCCATGGAAAATAATGGCAGTATCGTCGGCATAGGTGATAATTTCTGCATTTGGGAGTTTCATGTTTACAATTTCGTTGATGTACAGAACAAACAGAGTTGGTCCGAGGATACTGCCTTGTGGTACGCCGTAATTTATTGGTAGTTGGTCACTGGCAACACCATTTATCCTAACAAGTTGACTACGATTCTCTAAATAACTTTTAAACCAATCCAGATTCACTCCCCTTATACCGAACGCCTGAAGCTTTTTAAGAGCAGACCAATTGACAACCCATCAAAAGCCCGTGCCATATCAAGAAATACAGTAATGCATCTCTCTCGCATCAACATATGACGACACCAGATCAACTAGTAGTGATGCTGCATCTTCGGTTGATCTCCCCTGACGAAATCCGAATTGCCTATCAGCGATTAGTTTCTGTTTTCAAGGAAGTTTACAAGTCTAACATTAACAATTTTTTCTAAAATTTTAGAAACCACACTGAGCAAGGCAATTGGTCTGTAATTGTCAGGAGAGTGTTTGTCACCGTTTTTATGGATCGGAGTTACGGCAGCGACTTTCCAACACTCTGGAAAAACGCCTGTCTCCAGGCTTAAATTAAAAATATGGGTCATCGGACATATTATAGAAGGAAGCGCCATCTTTATAAATTTAGCTGAGACACGATCTGGGCCGGAAGCACTTTCTGATTTGAGACTAGAGACGATTTTGCGATTTCAACGGAATCAGTGGGTGACAGGAACATGGAGTGTTTACTAAGAGTGACAATTTTATGCGAGTCGATTAAAGAAGTTTCTGATAAATTAAGTTTTGAAAGTATTGAGTTAGCCAGATTCCTTCCTACGGAGGCAAAATATTCGTTGCAATGATTGAGTGGATTATTACTATCATTTTACGTAGGAGTTCTATGGGACCACAAGGTTGTTTGGCAGTAAAACATATGTTTTAATTGTTTTCCAAAGCTTTTTGGGATTATTTTTGTTAAGCTCTAATAAGGAACTATTGTATTGTGATTTAATGCTACGTAAGAGTTTATTACAAAAATTTCTGTATCTAGTATAAATCAATCGGCATTGAGCATCATCGGGCTTTCTTCGACTGTCCAAATGAAGTTTGTCTCTGTGGCGCATACAACGGATTAATCCGGGGGTTATCCAGGTCTTCAGAGACACCGCCTTTCTGCCAAGTTTTATTAAGTTTGTGTGTTTTTCTACAACTCTAGTAATTATATTGTTGAAGAGGCTAGACGCGTCGTTGACACATAAGCTGGTAGTAACCGGGGTCCAGTCCACCGTTTTCAGCTCCGCGACTGCGTCAGGGAGACACATTTTGGAGTAGCTCTTTGGAAAAACTTTGGTAGTTAAGGAATGCCTGATTGTTTCTTGATCTTCCCTATAGGCTGCGGCCTAAGCCGAGGTCGTACCCTCTGAGGTGTCCTTGCGCTAGTCACCCTACGATATTTCGGTAAATGAGTATCTTAAGTATATGAAAAGGTTTCAGATATCTTCTACGTAAGTGCGTAGGTTAGTAGGGTCCTGCGCCTTTTGCTCTAGAACGAAGTTCGGAGTACAGTAGAGGCTACTGGACGCCAACTGCCATACATTTCTTTAAATAAATGTGATATTATATCTTAAATCAGCTTGGCTTAAGGGCTATCAAAGACTGAAATGCTGACCGTGCTGTAACAGCTTGAAGCTGCAATTTCGGCATTCATCAGTACCTACCTACCTACTTTCTGGAACGTTGCATAAAACGTTGCTTTAAGTGACAAACAATTCATCGCTCATCTTCAAAGACGAACGTCAAAAAATCATGTGTTTAACTACTCGTCCATGTACTAAGTACGTCAAAAGTGTGTTTCAAAATTCATATTTGTCGACCTATGCTAATTCAGCTATAAACGTAATATGTATAATAAAACGTAAGATAAACGCTTCAAATTTCCGTAGGTATTTATTAAAAAAATTGTTACAATCGCATAAGGCTTACAATTTCTGGAAACTTATGGTCAGTTATTTATGTCTTGCCTAAAACGTGTGGCCAAATTTGTTTCTACAGTCGCGAGTTATTTTAGGGTTAGATAACATAGGTTCAGATTTTATAAGCAGGAAAAAGGCTGTAAAGGTTTGTTTGCAGAAGTGTTTTGCCTTAGAATAGATGAACACTTATTCAGCAATACGCAAAGCTTTTGAGAATGAACATGGGATGCTAAATGATACTTTGACGGTTGTATTGGTTAAGGAGAATCGCGAACACAGGAATTTCGGCGAATTGGGCTCGTAACCGGTGTAGGGATGGAGGGGAACGAGGCGAATGGCGCCCGCTCATAATGGGACTCGCACTCGGCAACACGGCAAGGGCTTTGTGCCCGCCGCTGTTATTATGCAGATTAACACCGCCGGGAATTTGTTCAAATATCGTAACAAGCGCTCCTCCCCGGCGCCGGCGCCGCCGCCCGACGTAATTTACGAGTCGCACCACGGGAAAACGAACCAAGATCGAATGCAGTACTGAAACTCACACCTACGTACGAGTACCTCGACAGTTTTGCTATTTGTCAACTGTCTATGATTATTATGTCTAAGTTAATATGCTTGCTTGTTTGTGTAGCGAGACAAACATGATTTTCTCAATTAAAGTAGTAGTTTGATCTGCGTGTTTTAACCTTTGCCGGTGTAGATGTATGTTTAACCTGTATGTTAAAAAAGCACCTATTTGATATATCTCGGGTAAAATCAAATAAAATTGTGGATCTATAAATCGACGCGCTATGGGTCTCTCCATTTGAAAAGGATATATGAGTATATTCCGAAATTATTGTTGTAGACAATTTGTCTATATCTGCTAGACAATTTTCCAAGGAAGTGAGTTAAGGTATACTTTTTTTACCTAGAGAAAAAGCTTTTACGCATACCCTTCTGCCTGGAATAAGCGGTCGGATTATGTAGGACTCGACATCACAAGACCTCTTGTCCTACATACCTATTGGTCCTACCGACTAAAACCTCCACGAGGTTCAAATTTTGTCGCTCACAGCGGCAATGCGATACTCGCATACTCGCAAACCCGCTGCAGCTTGCCCGAGTCAGAGTCCAAGTCAGAGATCCCGTCACCAGCGCACCCAAGCCACGCTGTGACCACCTCCGACACCAAATAGTAAGTTGGTGCCAGACGTAGGGGTAGTGAGAACAATACTACGCAACCCAGCTGTATCGTAAGTTTCAACTCTGCATTTATATGTACAGCCTACATTTCGTTAAGAATGTGTCTGCGTTCGCTCCTTACACTCCCAACACCATTTCATACAGTGCTACCTCGTAAGCGTGCACTAAGGAAAGTTACATATGTATTTTTTTTAATACACAATAATAAATATATATGTACATATGTTTACTGAACCTGAAATTACCAAAATAATCTCATTAGTCAGTCCATTACAAATGCACGCAGGCACAGTAATTATCTAATTATATTTATGTACATGCATAATATAGGTGTATTATAGTACTCGTATATAAGGAAAAACTTAAATATTGTAACTTTTTGCATAATTATGATATGATATGAATTGTGTTGTTAAATTATGAAAACGAATCCTTGCCTTGTTTGTTGGCAGTGTCGTTCAGAGTCTAGTTAGTATACGTATAACCGATATAAGTACCTACTGTTATGCATACTGGTGTTGATTCAGAATGTTAACATTAAACGACTGATTTTGTTTATTTCTGAGTTGAGTTGTAAAATAACTATTGAAATCACATCCTTTTGAAATCTGTTTATTAAAATTGAGATGATGATTCTGTATATATCCAACAACTCCACAATTAATTTTGCTTTCAAATATATTGCGACATCAGAATGAGTGCCATAATAGATGTTATAGATCGGCTAGTTCTATCCTTGCGTTATACAAATTACAAAGTTCTTATTGTTGTTTGCAGGTAAGATAAGATGATAAAAAACATTTCAAAATTTGACCCCTACAAACTGGCCACCATATCCATATTTCTTTATGTATCCATTCTACGTAACTCTGTATTACACCTCCCTGCCAGAAAACGCCATAATACGCTTAGGATGAGATCGGATCGAGTTTCTTTTTTAGTTTTTAACCCCTAGGCGGTTACTGTGGTTAGTCCAGCTCCCAGGTACCTTAACGGGCGATTTTAAAATGCGAAAATCGTAAAAATAAGCCAACACATCATTCATATTTTGCGTTGCGAATAGTCAACGAGCTTATTATCCTGATATATTGTGAAATGATAATGCCAACTTTATTTAGAAGTGATCTTACAAGAATGGAATTTTGTCTGTTCATGCGGTGTCCAAATGAACTTATATATTAATTTCCTCGTCATAAACGACAGAAAGTCTTGGGTATTTAGTTTTTTTCACTACTGAAATGATGACTAACTTTAATTCGGGATAACGTATAAAAATGAAAAAAAAAGAATAAAAGAAAGCTTAAATTTAAATCGCGACAGTACTTATTTTGCCGACAAGCGATAGCGTGCAATCATTACTGAGTTCGGTTAAAAAGGCATTTTTTTCCGAGAAATTGCAGGGCAAAGAGTTGAATTGTCTTATAACACTGGGTGACGAGGACAGTGCAGAGCGAGGTAGTAATTTAAATTCATCATGTTATATAAATTCAGTTTTCAGCTTGGCACTGTGCTGTAATGGCTGGTCGTGATGCTTACCATCAAGTGCATGTCTTGCTCATCCCGTATAACGCTATATAAAGTTTGATAAGCTGATACGCTATATACAATTTTAATATAAAATAATTCTTCTACACCAAAGTAGTATACCATTTTTTCATCTAATACGGATATGGATATTCACATCCCACTTTACATGGAGATGGTATGACCATCTGTTTGTAGTCCTTCCTATATTCGTCTCTATCATTCGGCTAGTAGTAATGTAAAGTAGTTAATGCCACCTAACGCCGTAAATTGCGTCAGTCGTGTGAAGTACTGAATATGAAAGTTCTTTTATCGCAGTGAAAACCAATGTCGGAGCGAGCACGCGCGTCCGGTCGCATTCCTTCGAAGCCTCTGAACTTTCGGCACCCGGGCTACTCGCGTGCTAACTGAGTAACATCATTTTCAAAACATACTGTGTATTTTCATACTATCGTTTTAGTTAATTTCCTTGAGTATCTCTAACTTATATTAGAATCAAATGGAAATAAACTATAATGTTATATCTAGGCAATTTTTTATCATAATTTGATGAGCTTTAAGTGAAAAGCAAAAAGGTAATCAGGACATCTGTGTGGTTTCAGAGACTTACACCTCATATATGCTATATTAAATAGTTTGAATTGAATCTTAATTCAACGAATTAGTAGTAAACGCTAGGCATAGGCTAGTTAATTTTCAGGCTTTTTTTATCTCAACAGATTTGACGATTCCGCTGAGAATTTAGGTAAAAGTAAGTGAGTGCGTACACTTATTTCTAAATAAACTCAAATAAAATAATGTACGTAGGTACATGTTGCACTTGGACAAAGATTTATTCAGAAAACAGTGATTAGGAGAGTACAATTGACGATGGCTTGCACGGAAATGGCTGTGCAAGCACGTCCGGCCGCATTCCTGAGGTGCCTGCGACTGCGCCCGCCAAAGCAGAAGCGAACTAACTGCACGTTATGAAACTTCTGGAACAATTCGAAATAAGAGTTCTCAAATGACTTGACTTCCATTTGTTTGACACATTCCTGAGACTCGATGATATCCAATTTATATGTTTGGAGTGCACTTTTTGGATAAATAAACGTAAACGATGCTACCCTCAAAAATAATCCTTATTTATTTATTCCTTGATAAATTTCTGATTACTTAGCACGTAGTTGAATAGTGTATATCCAAAAAGTCAAACTGATACACCCATCACCACCAAAACTGATACGATATGAATTTCACTAAATGAGTTTGCTGCACAGCTAACTCACTTAAATATTTTTAAAGTATTCATAGAGCTTTCGCAAATTAGCATTATAACACTTTTCAACAAGTTTTTTTTTACAATGATAAGTTTTAATTTGACCACTTCATTGACCCCAGATGTTAAGCGAAGATGCAGTCTACGATTCAGTCTCGAATTAAAGTCACCAAGATTATTACCATCGGTAAAAACTCATTCGTGTAACGCATTCCACAGCCTAGACGTTCTTATTACGAAAGTAAGAGGTAACCCTCCTCGTTCGAGTCTTTGGAACATCGACAATGAAACGATGTCGTTGTTTAAACAACACGAGCAGTCCGATAGAAAAAAGGGCAAGGTGGTGTTAGATCATATAGATCAGTTGCACACCAAAACCGTATAAGCTAGCAACTTTGCGACGATGTTCAATACTTTGAAGCTTTTTTCGAACAAGGGTGTCGTTGTGCATATTTCTTTTGGCACGTCTCCCGTTCAATTCCAGAGTGTCCAGCTGGTACTTAGCTAACCCTTCCCAAAAGTGCGAACAGTTGAACGAATCTGTGTTTAATGTAACATGGCCAACTGTTCATACACATACTTGGAGTAATTTCGCACTTTTGAGACGTCACCTAATTTCTTGGCAGCTTATTTTTAGCCATGAACACCAACCCTGTTGTAGAAGTTTTACGGGGATTGTTACTTGTACGCCAATTATCTGATACGATAGAAAGAACTTGTTCAATGCTAGTTCTATTAATGAATGTTAAGTGAAAAGTAGGTTGGGAATGCGAACGGCCTCGCGCATCCGGCGCATTCCACGAAGCCTCCGCGACAGAGCTTTCCTTATACAACTTGCAAGATCAGATCGCGGCTTTGTTTTTACTGTGCCAACTGTACAAAAAATATTAGTATCCGTGGAAATCGCTCAAAATTTAATCAATAGAAATTACATACCTAAACTTTATATTTCTGTATCGCGCAGAAAACGTTTAAATTTAGTTATTAATTATTATTTGATTTGTATTTTACTATACCCAATAACACTTAATGCACAAAAGCTTACCAGATATACTTACAAGAAATTGTAAAAACCTTTAGTATAGTTAAAAACTTGTTCCGATATCAATGATCTTTTAAAAATCAGAGATTCGTAAGACGTTTAAGATATTTTATACATATTAATAGCCAACGACGTTGTTTTGTTAATGAAATTGAAAAATGATTTATCTGGTGCAAAAGTGGCGAGTGGCAGGTAAGTACTAGTAGCGCATGCGTCAGGTAGTCGCAGACCGTTTTTACGCACGCGCGGGCAGGCGCAGGCGCATGGCGCATGACCCCACTGGAATGCGCCACGTGCACTAGCCTATGGAATGCGCAACTGTTTGCTTTTTCATTTTTTCCTCCCGTCCGCCGCCGCAACAAACAATACCATTTCATACTATTTCATAACGAATTCTTACAGAACATACTTTCTAAAACACTGTTCGGTTTGCGTATTGACATTTTTCGAATTGAATGAACGCTGCCGCAGTGTTTAGGGAAAGGTAGGCCAAGGCGGTTTCGGCGTAATAGAATGAAGATTTTGTGCAATTAAGTTCAGCATTACATTCCCCATTTACATAACTGCCAGTCCTTTTTGGGGTAGGTAGAAACGATGCCGGATCATTGTGTCATTTCGTCTTTCGTCGTATCGATATCTATTACATTCCTCAGACGCCTCTTTATCTACTTTATTGTATATTGAGTAGCTTCCTAGCTTTTGTATATTCCGCCGAGTACCCACGCTTCAATACTACCTTCATATTCTTCATATACTTAGTCTGCCGGTTGATGCCTTGTTTAATTCTTCATTTTGCGGACGAGATCCTATTAGTGGGCTCCTTTGTCCGTCCGTCTGTCCGCCCAAGCGGTCATAAATCAAAACCTTCTTGACTTACTGCTTTGTAATTTGGAATCGTGCACACCTTCCGAAACTTGCGAGATGCGAAATCGTTACGTTGGTATGATAATGGGACCCGATGGCTACATCTTATGAAAATAATAAAGAATGCACCCGTTCCATTACGTGTGGTTCATACGAGTATATTCGGTATCTGAGTGTATGAACCCTTCAGTGAACTGCTGAATTATCTTTCAATATTTTCTTTTCATTTTATAGTTTGTAAGATTTTAGTTAAGTCGACAGATTATAATTATCAACTAATTAACATATTAAAGAAATAGTAACGGTAGTAGGACTGTTATGCAGAGTTTGCCTGGGAAATTATTCCACTAACAAACAGAGATCGAAATATTATAAAGATTCTTTGTTTATTAATAAGCGCTTGATTTACTCGCGCTCTTCACCCTTCACAAAGTAAATTCGAAATGAATAACAACTTAAAAAAAAACAATTTATTGTCTATTTTTCATAATATTTTATTATAATTAGGCATTGAAGTAGGTACAGTCTTCAGTCAACTCCGAAACCGCCGGCGCGGCGTCCAAGCAAATTCCATAAATAGTGGTGCTCAGTAAAACGTCCGAGTCGCAACTGTAAAAGGGAACGCTTTAGGCGGAAGTAAACGGCGTGCGCCGTGCTGGATAACTTTAGCTAGGGACACCATCAATTTGGACGCCTATGAATTCATAACTGTGTTAATTATGTAGTTTTTTGAATAATGTTGCAGATTAGCTCAAACTCTACGTTTACAGTTTAGATCTACTTGTTTCGTTTTCCATCACTTCGTCTTTTACCAATACAATAGTTGACGGTTATTTCCGTATTACGAAGAAAAATATGTCCATGTTTTATTGAAAACGTATTTCGGCAACAAAAAATGTAAATCATTATCGGTACAGTTTTGTATTTTTGATTTCCGTAAAACTTCATTAAACAACAGGATACAAACCCTGAACTACGTAAATTCGTAGCCCAGGGTTTGTATCCTGCGAGCTGCGTTTATGTAAGTTTTCTTGCCAAGTAAATCTATGGAAATCACGAAATGAAATAAATTAGTTTCTTTCAAACCGCGCAAACTGTTGGCTACTCTACGTTACCGGAAGATGCGCCCGCGCCGGCCGCCGGCGCTCTAGATGCGCTTTTACGATTTCCGGCGCGCTGCCGCCGGACGCCGGCCTCTGAACTAAAACTGCCCAGTCAATCACCACGATTGTTCCGCAGCTTTGTTTCCATTTCGTACATCCGATATCATCGCAGGTTTAGCTTATGATTACAATTTTATTCGTATTTTAAACATTTCCTTTTGTTATCGTCGATCGAGCGATTTTTGAAGCGAAAACTTCTTTTGGCGCGCTACATACAGATTTTTCGTAGGCTGTGAATTTAATTCTAGCATCACTCTCGGGAATAAAATATTCGGGACCATGACCATTGGCCATCTAGAAATGCGCCAGCATTTCCCATTAGCCATCTAGTATTGCATGAACATTTCTCATTGGGCATCTAGAAATGCGTGAACAACAAAACGTAATCAACTTCGAAATAAATAAGCAAAATCTGGCGAAATGCTTTCCAAGTAACAAAATCTGGCGTTGTATGACGTTTTAAAGTCGGTTCAAAAATGTTACTTGATACTACAAAAATGTACGATGTGCTGGCACGATGACAGTATGAGAAAACCGCTGAATACTGTATCGTTGTAGAACTTACAAAGACACACCGGTTTCATACTGAATTAGTGAGTATAATATAGAAAAATGTATAAGCTCCAAAACTATAATATAAGTAATCAAAATAAATTAACTAATATTCTCTAAAACGATTATTTATCCAGATTCATCTATGCTAACAATTATTTTTTTCTGTCTTCTAGGTATAGTTTTCCAGTTAACCCTGCTAAATTCCAGATAGGGAACAAACGGAAAGTCACTAAAATAAGATACAGGACGAAAACATAAAAAATAAACAATCGAAAATATCCTCTTCCATTATCGAAGTATTTTTTCCTTTATCTCGAGTAGTTGCAAATTCTACTCTAATAGGTATTATATTATGTTCTCACTCATGTTCATTCATAGACGAAAGCGGCACAGGAAGGGGTATCGTTACCAGTTGTTTATGATGACCAAAACGATCCTTCGCGTGTAACTTGGCAGTAGTAAACTGTGATTTTGTAGCGGAAGTCGTCACTTGCTAGTTCCTTGTGGCGCCTCAGCTCTTGTTGTTCTGCGTAGTTGTTTGTGTAGACACTACTGTCTGTCTGATGTACAGATTATTAATATACATGTTTGTTTAAGTAGGTATGCAAAAATGTTAATATAAAATGAGACTTTATTGCCAGTTTAAAATTTTGTTTACTAACTGTATTACAGACTATTGGTATCTTTATCCTCAGCTTGTTCTTCGACAAAGGCCTTCTCTAGAGCTTTCCAGATCTTCCTGTCTTTTGCGATTCACATCCAATCTGGACCAACGATCCTTTTCAACTTGTCTTCACATCTTTTTAAATTATCCCCTTAACATGGGTCCTGTCTTTGACATTTTACATGCATACTTTTCTCGCATCTTTGTATTTAGTAATAGTGTTCATATTTTTTAATCTTTCTTTATCTCGTCTTTTACGCCAACTATATACTATAAATAGAAATATTTGTTGACTCATATATGGAGGAAATACTGCAGACATCCTTAGGAAATAGTATTTTTCTAAATCGACTAAATTCCAAATAGTCTCCCTCGGTTACTGTACTTGCGTATGCAATAGGTATAGTAATTTAGTGCACTAATATTACTTTCATGTAAATACTACTTCGTAGCTACTTGTTAGCCTGTCTCAAAACAAATTGCTCAAGATATAATTTATCTGCGTATTATTTATAAAGGGGTACGCAGAAATGTTTTAATTCAACAGAGGAGTCACTATCCTCAAATGAAATTTATATTTGGTGGACATTTATTCTTATTTTGAGGTTAACACTTTCATTTAACTGCCTTAAACAAATCGGTCGTAAATTTATATTCAACTAGCGGTCCGCCGCGGGTTCGCTCGTGGTACATATTTTATATAATCTATGGCACTCAGGGATTACGTATATATCCAACGGTGAAAGTTTTTTTTTAATTGGTCTAGTAGTTCCTGAGATTAGCACGTTCAAACAAATTACCTCTTCAGTTTTAAAATATTACGTAGTATATTTAGATGCACATCAAAGATACCTACGTTTATACTTTCAAGTGACGTTTATCATCATATAAATATCGACATCAATATACGATGCTTAGGTCAGAACGTCACTCAATTGTTTTGCTTTCCTAGAACCCCTCCACTAACACTTGATCTTTATGGTATGGTACTAAAGTAAAGTTCAAATTGACTTATTATTATGAATCGTTTGTATACGAAAAGGGTTTTCCCGGCAGTTATTCGAATTTTTGTTGCCGTAAAAACTATCATTGGGCTTCAACGAACATTAAAAAAATATGGCCAAATCTGCCTCTCTCAACATAACTCAACAACCAACCAACGCGCCTACCAAAACATTTTGCGATTTATTTTTATATTATAAATTGATAGTGATTTGCCACTTTGTTGAGTCCACTTTCGATATCATACCTTCTCTAGTTATTTTACTGCCAAGCAGAAATGTGCAAGCAAAATCTTTGTTTTTAAATCGAGAGTATATCGGTTTCTTCTAGGTAAACAAACTCCATCGTAGACCGCATCGTAGCTTAACATCAGGCCAGATGGCGATCTAGTGCAAATATATTAAAAAAAAACAATATTCGGTTGAGGGCAACGTTTTCGGAAAAAATACATTACAAATTCAGCTTATATCTGTCTGGCGTCTGTCGATCCGGAGACACCGGGTTTAAATCCCGCGCGCATCACTGTCTTTTCGGAGCCATGTGCGTAATGCCGCTAACTTAAAACTGTGAAGGAAAACTTGGTGAGGAAATCCGACATTGTAGCTACAATCTTTCGAGGTCATGTGTCATCCGCCAACCCGGTCTGGGCCATCGTGGATTATGGTACTCTCCTTGCGATAGAAGGCCCCGAGTCCCAACAGTAGGAATATTTAGTAGTGTGCGAAGAGTTTACATATACTACGTATAGAGTTAAAACAAACACTTTACACCAAAAGAACGGGGCTAATCGCTCTTGTCTTGTCGCTCTTTGAAATACTTTTGTTGCAGCACATCACTTTGTTGCCATAGCTAACATACACCTCATCTGCTTACAAAGGAACAGTGAATGAAAGAAAACCTGATTTATTTACTTATTATTTATCTAAGGTGATGTGCTTATGATATGCTATATTGAAGTAGCTGCGCACTGTGCTGTGATGAGTGAATGGTTTACCACCAGGCGCACGTTTTGCTCTTCCCGTCACTCGTTATAAAGAAAGAGAGATTAGGATGGAATAGCGCTGAGATAAGATACTTCTTTCGGGTTGATATTACCTTTCCGAGTACTCCGGTGCACGAGTGACGTTCAACATGACAGTTCGAAATGCACATTACTTGTACTAAACACTAGATCCTAGTGAGGGTAGGGTGCGGCTGCATTGCGTAGCGCATGACTCACATGTGTGCAAGTCTTTGATAAACTAATGGTGCGAGTCCAAAGTACAAGTACAGTGCATACTCGCATATTCAAACAATATAAATGGCGTTTCTGCTAAACCCGTAGTGTTCAATTTACGGTCTTGTGCATGTTGAATCCATAACGTAATTGAAACTGCAATATTACGAAACAATATGATGAACACAGTTCAATATTCAAATACATATTAAAAAGTTTACTGCAAAATGTTTGTAGTAAGGATTCTTTGCAAAGTCCGATCGAGGAAGAACGCCACAATCATATCACATTTGCCAGTTATTCTATCGCCAAACAGTAATGTGCAAACATTACTGTGTTCCGGTTTTTAGGGCAATGTTTCCTGATAAATTATAAAGCAAAGAGATATATCATCCTATATCTCAGAGTTACGTAGTGCAGTGCTAGGCACTGATTTGAAAGCTCTATGCTCAAATGACAGCGTTGCACGATGTTGTTATGAAGCCTGTTACTTACTATCAAATGCATGTCTAGCTGGTCTTGCCACTCTACCTAATAAATAAAAAGAAATGTAAAATGTGAATTCTCCCTGAAAAATATACGTCGATGGGTATAGATTGTTCTGAACTAAATACATAGAACATCACGCTACGACACTATCCAACAACTACAACTAATGTAGCAAGGGCCTTTTCAGTCTAATTTTATCTTGAAAATCATAAAATTGTGATTGTGCTTGCAACTGTATCGAAATATCGAAGACTTGCTCCAACATAAACCATAACTAACTACGGTAAATAATATAGGTAATATGTAGTATTTTTTTATAATGAAGTGTGACGGGTTGTAGCAGTGATGATTTTTTATATAGTGTCGAGACGAGCAGGACATGTGCTTGATTGTAAGCAACATGCCTGCCATGGAAACATTGTCCTTCAAACCGAAGCCGACTTGTTAGGCTACTTTCTGCCATGCTTTGATTTGTGACGTCATCTTCTTCTTGATTTGATGCAAAGACTTATCACAACTCACAACGCTCTGCTTCTTCTGCTCCCGCCGATGAAAGCAGACAACTACATCTGCTTCGTCTTGTCTGCTCTCATCGCCGATAGCAGAAAGCAGGAGAGTAAGACGTTAGACCTGCCGGTGTAACAAGGGTCAGCAACGTGGTAAATGGAGTTGTGATAATCAACCCGCCCTTTTTACCGCCTAAAGGTAGCGGTTCGCCTGGAGACCGCGACACGAGACCGCGACGCGAGATCGGGACAGATACTTGACACTATGGAATTGTATGGGCGCCAGTTCGCGCCGAGACCGCGACAGGAGATTGAGACACGTGTCGCGAGACATGTGTCGCGGTCTCGGCGCGAACTGGCGCCCATACAATTCTATAGTGTCAAGTGCCTGTCGCGGTCTCCGGTCTCGGTCTCCTGTCGCGGTCTCAGCGCGAACTTGCACTTTTACTAAATCGGCTTTAGCTTTGCTATTGCTGTCTCTATCATTTCAAGTGAAAAGAAAAGAGAGGGCGACATCAAAGCTGATACCGTTTTCGTTAGGCGGTAGACCTCCCGATGTTTTTGCAGCGCCTTAGTGAGGTATCAATTACATTGTTTAGCCAACGCATGCCCGACGCACGCACTTGCGTCACGCGTTGCGCCTGCGTCACACATCAGTTTAATTGCCTCCTATGAGTGTTATTGCAGATTTTGTAACAATGTAACTCGCAATTGTAACGATTGTTATTGTATGCACTCCAAAGTTTAGGAGTCTGAATTTCAGTTTTACGTTTTATACTTAGATACTTATATATTTTAAACACGAATACTCAAAACAGAGGTTATGCTTATAGGATTCAGCTTTTTTTTTACTTTTATAGGTTTACACTCAACCGCCATCTCGCATGATGTAAAGCGACAATGCGGTCTTCCATGGAGCGTGTTTAAGACACTAAGATTGTAACCATCGGGAAAAACCCACTCTAGCAACGCATTCCACAACCTATGAACCTACCGCAACCACAAGCAATTCTTATCACAAAAAACATCTTTGTTCAAGTCTTTGGTACGTCAACCATGAAACGATGTCGCTTTTTCGAGCTACTAGCAGTCCGATAGAAAAAAGCAAGGCGGTATGATCATGCATATCAGTCACATATTCACCGAGTTGTATCGAGTGGTGGTTTCTGGTTTTTTAATTTCACTATAAATAATATGTGGGGTTGGGATCGAACCCACGACCCTCGGATTCGCAGGCAGAGTTACTACCCACTAAGCCATAAGGCTAGGCAATCACAGTTTCCAGTTTCGTGAATATAATAATCGTATCTTTGCCTTAGTTGCGTAAGAACTAAAGGATCTCAATGAAGCCGCAGCTGGTTAAAACAGCTGCAACAGGAAAACCCAATGCAGGTTTTACAAAATAAAGAAGCAATTATTTACTGCAAGGATATGAGTCATGATTGTTTACCTACCGGGACCGGTTCTTGTCATATGCACACTTTTTCCAAGTATGGCATGAATAAATACAATGAATATTCACTCGTGCCGATGAGTAAATCTGATTCTGAAGATTGAGATGACTTGACCATGTATGGTCAAATAAATGGATGACTAAAACGTTGGAGGCGTAGCGAGCTACCTACTAGTATTCATTCCATATTTGCATTGGTATAATCATCAAACACATCTACAACATAGCACCGAAATGAAGTCATATTATTTTCGGCTAAATGCAGTTTCTTATTGCAACTCTGTACTCAAATGCTTAAACCTTAGGATGTAGTTAAATAATTCGTACCGATAACAAATATACAATTTAAATGTCGTTCTTAAATGTATAGTTTTGTAATAACATTAATAAAGTGGCTTACTACTCATATCTACTAAATCGTAGTTATTTAATTTACGATTACTTTCATATTTAGACTTTAAACTTCAAAACGTGTTCTCTCAATCTTATTAATCTAATTTAAAGCAATGTAATAAAAACTGCTGTTCCGTAGTCATCTATAAACCCTATATCGAAATTCCATAAGGAAATAATGATAGATGTATAGATGCCTATATCCATTTATCCAAATCGGTTAAAAATATACATACGAGTGATGTAAAGAGTTGCATTCGTCGGTCGCGTCGAGGTGGCCACACGTGGGTGCAATGACGTGTCTCATTCATAATTCACCTGTTCAACATGCGGACCTTTATTATTATTGCCTTGGCGCGATTATCGGTAAAACAAGAATGGTGACTAACAGCGTAGGCCCGCTAGGAATGCTGCATTTACCGAAGGAAATCCGCAACGGCGCCTTGCCTGAACCTACATAGCACGCGTTCCTCCTATGCCTATAATAAGTCTTATACTCCTCAACTATGCCATGACATCATGCGCATTTGCATAGGTGATGTTATCGACAAAGGGTCGACGTTTAAAGGTAGCTTTAATGTTATGTTAAATAAGTCCATAGATTGTTTAGATTCTAATGCCTGATAAAAGGTTGGGTGCTCAGAATTCTCGAAGAGCATAGTAAATAGTGCATGTCGGATGTGCTGACCCATCATTTACATGTAAATCTTCCATAGTGAGTGGTTGAACAGTCGTAGCCCTAAGTTCAAAATACACTTGCTTTGTTGTGTATGACGTCAAAAGCCTAGTTATAGGATATAGGCTTATTGGCGACTTATATTTTTATCGAGTTCCTTTTTTATTTATATACAAACGTAAACAAACTCAAATTTACGATTGTTCCGTGTAACTTTTTAAAATCAATACCGTCGTTTGTATATCGAGGCTTTAGTTAAGGTGGGCTATTAGGTCGTCAAATCAACATAGAACCAATCAGTACAAACTCTCTGTATAATAAAAGTACGTAAATTACTAAAACCCGACGATCGTTATGCCCCTGAGAAAGCGGTGACGACCAAGACTTGTTATTTATTTCAGTATACACAAAAATAATTCAGTTTGCAGTAGTCTAGCCGCGCGGTGTTTTGGCGAGACATCGTTCTCAGGGACGGGGTGGCTAGACGACCTTATTTTTGAATTAGAATGCGGCTGTGTTTACATTTTTCTCCTTATTGTGACATTTTTGGCAAGAATCCAGGTCGCGATATAAAACAAACCGCCCGTCGCCGTCGCATACTTATAATAATATGTAATCAGTTTAGTATACCCACCTAATGGACAATAAAACTTTCAGACTGTCTCGTAACTCGATATATATTATTAGACTCGAGAATCTAGTAACGTAATTAACAATTGTTAGAATAGTTGCTAAGCTAAGATCTGAATGATGTAATTTGCTGGTTTACAATAAAGTTACGTGGTCGTATATAATTTTTTACTGACAGCATTTATTATTTTCTCTGTTAGAAGATTCAAATATATTTTGCAGTAAGAAGTCTTGTTTTTTGTTCGATGAGTTTTCACTATTTTGAAGGCGTTCAGCTTATTTGTCAGGTTGCAAGTTTTCACGAAATAATGTACGAGGAAAGACTGGATGTACAGAAATCCGAATTGATATTCATGCAGGATGAGCAAGCGTTACAGCTAGACCTTGTCCTGCCTGAGTTCAGGAGGAAGTGAGTAATCGCGCATGTATGTACTCAACTCGACGCGACAAAATACGTTTTTTATTCTTGTAAAGCTTCAGGGTGATTTTCACGAAAAATGTAAAGATACAATTTTATCCAGAATCAGCTAGACTTGTCCTGCCTGAGTTGCTAGTATGTACTCAACTCGACGCGCTATTCTTGTAAAGCTAGTGAATACTTTTATCCGGAATCAAACTTGCTTGCTAGTATCGCTATATTGTGGCTTCGAATTAAATTTTATTTCTTTACTCCCATGAAAGAACTGCAGAATAATTATTTTATATCATGATGATACCCCCGTAGCAGAACTGTGGAAGAACCCATTTACATCCTCAAAACTCCATAATCGAACCGAAGCTGTATAGTATACGTTTTTTTTTCAATCTGTAAGATCCCTGAACGAAACTGATTTAGAATAAATCCTTTCATACCCTGGAAGCCCCATAAGGGACAAAGAATATATTTCCAAGCAACAATGCCACATTCTTCCTAAACAGTTCTTTCACATGCTAAAAGTTACATGTGAACTGCAATGAAATTCTTCCAAATCCTCTTGATAACTTTCAGTTACTCCTTTCCCCAGAGAATGATCAAATATTACCCATTTGTTTTTTTAAGGATATTATTACTTAGTGTATTAGTACTAAACACAGTACCTATGTGACTGTATTAAACAGTAAACCATAGAAACCTGACGACTAACAGCGACAGTTTGATGAACCACTTACCACGACCGGTCCGTGGGAGCCCTCTATCGCCTCACATACCACGCTGGCACAAGGTGGCAGGTATTGCTACCATGATGCCAAACCGACTATTATATTAATTACTAATTAACGTTCAAACACAGGTTCATTGTTGTAATGGCATTATTGATGGCTGTTGGAAACGAATAAGCGGAAATAGGATTGAGCGCCCTGACATGGTATATGACCAGCTGTGGACGAATGGCTGATGATAATGATAATAAACTATCATTACTGAACCCGAAAATTTAGTGAAAAAACGATACAATCAAATCTTAAAAACGTAATCCAAACATCAAACAGCTTTACAACCATTCATTGTGAAAGCTTCGTTCAATATTCTATCATTGATACGCGTTGAAATGCAATCCGGGACACCTCTTTATTTTATTACCTTAAGACTTTCTTCTTAATAGATGTCCACAGTCATTCATTTCTAGCTGTTTCTCACCATTCATTTATTGGTGTGAGTATTTTCAATAAATTCCGACATTTAATTACCATTACTAGATTCTTGGGAGTCGATCGTTTGATTAGTCATTTTAATGATGCCCATTTACAGTTACTGATCTGAATGCGGTGTAAATTTCGTTTGGCGATTGGTCCAGTATTAGTATAATGATAAATAATTTTTGGTGATATTTTTGGTTTTGTATAATGATAAGTTTACACAAAAAGAGGCAATATATTTGTTCCAAAATGTGTACTCGCTTTAATTGTTCTTCGATACCTACGAGTAGTTCGGCATCAGAGATATTGTCTGTAATTTCTCTAAATTTGGACAGTGCGCCCGAAATTGGTTTTACCAAGATTCTCTTCTTTACCAAGATTCTTGAAGTTCGAGTATTAGATGGTTTCTCAATAGTTTGGCTGATGGTCGTCAATCATGAGTTATTTGTCATTTTATTGATTTTTGTATCATGATGTTCTTGGAAACGGGCGAGGGCTGTGGAGATGGCGCCCTTGTTACAAGGAAGCGCAGCATGCGGTCCGTTCGGTTGCGATCTATCGCCGCCCGACGCCGACCAACATTCATTTTTACGACGACCACCTCAACTTGCTTCGCGGAGGAATTCATCGGCTCTCGTGTAATCTTTTACGCTTTCGAATGTTGATTATTAATTGCTCTCTCATTCAATAGATGTTACATTCCGATCGTTCTTCTCGTGCCTTTTGATCGATGTAATATGTTTAATTAGATAGGTTTATGTTACCGTCCTGTAACTCTACTCGCAGACTCGCACAGCACACACGTAGTTTTCCGTAGCTTCACAATCGTGGTGATTTGAAATTATAGTTTGGTGTCAATTTCTATCTATGGCTTTGGAAATCTGTTCTTTTGATAAGTTTTTTTTAAATAAGAAGTGACGAGACGAGCTGGACATGTGCCTGATGGTAAGCAACATGGCTGCCACATGCACAGTGATACGCAGCTATTGGAACATGAAGAATCCAAATCATTACCTAGCACTGCACTGCGCTCATCACCCAGAGATCTAAGATGTTATATCTCTAAGCCCTATAATTTCTCTGGAAACATTGCCCTTCAAACCGGAATACAGTAATGTTTTCACATTACTGTTTGGCGGTAGAATAACTGGCAAAGGTGTGGTACTTCCCCAGGCGGACTCTGCTAGGAGTCCTACCACTACAAAAATATAAATAAGTGTCTGTTAGTTAGATCGGCTTCTCTGTTGATATTAGAAATTTTTCAAAAATACATTACTAGATAAATATATAAAATCAAGTGTCTGATTTTTAGTTAGATCTATGAGAATCGGCCAACATCTATTTTTCTTCTCTAAATTTGTTGATATGATAGAACATTTTCAATTTTCAAAATACCCTTATTACCATTTTAGTAATTTAATCATTTTTCATCCCCGGTAGATATATAACCAGCACGAGATTTGGGGATAAAGCCTAGCATATATTGTTTGAACACTAATCTCGGGAACTACTGAACCGATTAAAAATTCACCGTTCTTTAAAACAAAATACCACAGGCGAAAAATATTAAACAGTGAAACAAACAAAATAAAATATTACAGTGATAAAACTTACGAACTAGCGACAAAGTGGCGGCTTTATTGCTGAGAGCAATATCTTTCAGGCAACCAGCATAAATGACCTACATAGGTACTATCATAATACTTTAGTGAATATAAGAGCAACATAGCTATGTATAATACATAGCATTGTTACTCTTATCTATTATACGTATTTAATTTATTTAACAATTATTAACACAAATCCAAAAATATTTCGTGGTAATTCTGACTGAGATAAAATCTAATTTGTTAAGTAAGATTATAAAAATGGATACAAATCGTAATCTCACAAAGCAAATCGGTAACGGCGAGTAGCTTCGCTGAGAATATTTTAATGCCGTATAATATGTAACGTTATATTTATACATACACTTTTTTAATGTTCTTTGTTTAGTAGACCAGCGGTTTATGCAATTAAGGATGCCTAAGCAATTCCGTACAAACATTCAGACTGAATCGTACGCTGTTATAATTTATGTTGTACTTCAATGACGTCAGAACAGTCTACGAATGCTAGACTGGTCTGGACCGCCTTACTATGGTGATTAGCAAATAAACGGCAACGGTTTTTATCGCCATTTCTATATTTAGTACACTTGAACAAAGTCAGGTATATCAAAACCTATATAGTTTCCTTAAAATTGTGATCGGTGACAACGCAATTTCTGTTAAAGAATCCCTGGCCACCTCAAACTCAATTAAGAATGACAAAAGATTATAAAAGCTCTATTTTTAAGTAATAAATCTACAAATAAACCAAATGTAAAAAAATTAAATGCACATTGAAGAAAATGTGTGTCGCCTATGCCAATAAGTGTTTCGGCTAGACAGTTAACACGTCGCTGAGGTGTCGCGTTGCTCAATATGCAATTTTAATCAAAGTGGGGCAACGGTCGGTGAAGTCAGCGGGCGATGCAAGAGGCTGGTGCTAGCCTCCCATGAGGAGCCCCGCTGTCTGGCGGCGCCGCCGCCCGCGCCCGCGCCCCCTGCCGCATGCGATACCTACTATGTAGCGCAACCACCTCATGTTGCCAATACATCTACCACACCACATTCACAGGTACCTAATCTAAAGACTCGTCGACAATTCTCTCATTGCCACTTCCCAAGGTTGACTAGATACATCATACATAACGTATTAATTCGGATATGAAGTACTTTGTGTTCGCTTTCCAGTTAGCAAGTGACCTTTTGGTGCTTGTAACCAAGCTACACTGTTATCGTAAACGTATTCTCGGTGTTCTTTGTTAATTATTACAACTTTTCTACTTCACTGGGTTGCGTATCATCTTCAAAAATTCAATCGTTAATCGATCTTCTAAATACAGGAAGTCCATCTAGTTTTTAATAAATAAATATATAACATTCAGAAGTATAACGTATGTTTCTGAATGCTATTTATGTTGAATTATTATAAACACCGATTAATTTATGAATTCAAACAATGCAGATTTTTTGGTCTTCTTACTAAAATATTGTATTCACAATTATTGTCCTACATTTGATTTAAAAATTAAATATTTTGTTGCTGAGACAAGCAGAAAAATCATCATAAATGGTTACATTGCCAGCCATGAAACTCCAACATTTTGATTCTGTTAAGAGAAATATTGAAGCGCGCTGTTTCAAAAAAACTTTCACCATAGACACACAGTCAGATATTCTAAAAAGTGTTATTGTTTGATTGCGCGAGTATCGGAGGCTCTAATTGAACAAGTGTAGTGATGGTGGTGCGACCTCGGCCTATAGCGCGTAGGTCCGATTGCGACAATACTGCCGCGAGATTGTGCAAGGTGGCCGATGGAAATTCCGGTGTCGCAGTGTCGGCAAGTGTGCGGCTTAGAGTCCTGCGCGCGAGGCCGCCGCATGAATGGAGCCGCGGTATGTGGGTCACGGTGTCGTCAATGGGCAGCCGTCGGCAGGGCCCCCGCGGCCGCCTCTCGCGCCCCCATCGCGCTGTGAAAGTTGCAACTACTTTCGCGACAATCGCACACCGAAACGCGATAATTTACACCCTATCACTCGAAAATTAAAGTCAGTTTTCGAGCATCACGCTGCAACGTTCACATCCGCTTCGGCGCTCGTGCGTGCCTGTGGCCGCCGGTTGAGCAGTACGCCCGTAACTCCAATAAGCATGGTCGAAAATCGCCTGACTGCACAATTTCGGTATACTCGTGCTTAGGAATTCATTTCCGGGTAGGTCGGAAAGTGAAATGGACGCGTCTGTTATGTAATTGGAATTCGGATGTATCCGAAGTCGGCGGTACTCCGTTCACTTAAAAAAATCTATAGGTATCGCTTGACATAATAGGCTGCAGCCTCGCCACGTTGCCGTGGCTCAGTAAATAGTTGGAGTGATGTATAACTTAATAGAGCTGAATATGTTTAATGTTCAAACCGTACTAATCCTGAGTAGCTTTGAACCGCCGACCGTTAGTGACGGTATAAATTCAATTTGAATTTACAATTAAGTGTAACGAGTTGGTCATAAATCCTGTACATATATTAGGTACTTTACATCAAATAAACTTACCTACTACTAATCGGATTAAGTTATTCTGCACTCAACATTTTGCCGTCTCGTCAAGCTGTAGACATACGTAATTCATACGAATATGTATCATAACACTGAAATGTCTGATAGAGTTAAGTGTACTTCTAAATTTACTTTTTTAGTATTTGTACAAAAATTTCATCGCCACAGAAAATGTCCGTATAGGTACGCATGGAGTTTTAACGAATAATACAAAAAATGTATTATTCAAAATTATGCAGTTATTCTACTACGAGTATCTATAAATTGAAAGCGAAAGAAATACATAAAGGGTACAAGGTACATACTTATCCACACGTCATTCAACGGATATTTAACAAGCCTAGAAAAAGGTGTAAACATGTGGGATTTTTTATAGCATAAGAGTGACGAGACGAGCAGGACACGTGCCTGATAACATACCTTTTTTGATTTGGATGTTGGTTTAGGAATATTTATTAATCTCAATCGAATCACAATAAATGCTCTTACTGAGATAATAAACTAAACGAAGGTATATGTTTACAATTCGATTGTGGTTGGTGAAGACAGGAAACAGTTCTTAAATTCTATTCCAGTAGTACGCACGCACGCACGCCTTTCTACCGCCTAACTAAGTCTTTTTGCTATTGCTGTCTCTATCATTTCAAGCGAAAAGAAAAGAGAGTACCATATCAAAGCTATATCAGATCTTCTCCAGTCTTTTTACTGCTGACTTTGTCATTTGTTCTCTTCGCACCACTTCCCTCTCGCAGTCGCCACCAGAACGAGCCCTGATCTGGAGAAACCGCGGGATACGCTTAAAGACCAAAGTTAACTTGATGCGGACTTCGATATTATCTATCTTTTTATATGCTTCGGAATCTTGGACTCTAAAGGCAAGGATAAAGGGAAAGATGTTCGAAATGTGGTGCTGGCGAAAAATGCTTGGCATCAAGTGGAAAGCTCGCCGCACAAACGTATCAATACCAAACCAGCTGAAGATCAGTACGAGATCCTCCACCATCTGCACTCGGCGGAAATTTAAATTTTTCGGAGACGTGGCTAGACGATAAAAAGCTTAAAAAAGTTAATAATGGTCGGTCGCGTCGAAGGGAAGAGAAAAAAGGGTAGAGGTAAAGCACCATCCCGGTGGATAGACACCATTAAGGCCTCAGCAAGGGTAACATCCAAACTTGCTTATGAATAGCCCAAGACAGGAGTGCCTGAAGGAAGGTGGTCAAGGACGTCGATGGTAGTCACGACCCTCAGTAATGAGGATACGATCAAGAAGAATATCAAAGGCAAGATAATTTTCCTTAGGCTGTAGACCTGCTGTTGTTAGATTCTCAAAACAATAATTACCATCTCATATCACACTTGTATAGCGTCCATTTTTTTCAATGTAAATTTAAGTAGGTTAGGCAACATTGCTTTAATTAATAAACAACGCGTATCCCTATTTTTAAATCCAGTGCTCCAGTCTCTGACAATTTCTTTTTTGGATCTGAAAGTTCACGGAGAAGGCTATATTATTACAAAGACATGAAATCGGGGAGCCGTACCATAAAGATAGTAAAAATTGCTGTTGAAATCATATTAACAACATAATATTATGAGATTCCACTTTTGTCACAGACCAAATTGAGCAAATCTAGAAATATAATTTTGTCCTATTCAACTCTGTCAGTGTATGCCGATATGAAGAATTCATAACTTTATAAAAACCCAATTTTCTAAGGAATTTATGTATGTCAGTTGACCCCTACATAATTGAAACCTCTACTGCCTACCAGACTTCATAAAAAAAAAACCCTCAAAAACTATCTACAAATAACTGAACTGAAACTACAAACTGAAACATTTATTAGGTTATGATTAACACAAACCTGCATGATCAGTGTAAACTAAATCCTAGTAATACAGTTAACTAATAAAAACCAACAGTAGGTCCCAATTCTTCTTGATCAATTTGATTAGGACCACTCCCAATCAAACGGGAGATTGGGTGTTTGTTACTGCGAACCATTCAAGACCAAAAAGAAGGATTGGGTTTGGAAATATATTTAGTTTTATTGAACCTGTAATATCTATCGTTGCTAGTTATTTTTGCTAAAACATAACTGTAAATTGTATTTTTAGGTAGATACTGATTAGATACCAACTTACCAAGAACAAGCCGTTTTTGAAGTGGTGCTGTTAGGACTATAAAATATCAAAGCTTAGCCTTTTATTCTACTGCCAAGTGCTGCCTAACACTGAAATGATATGGACTCTTCATGTTCAAATAGTTGCCTGCCCCATGGCGTGTTACCATTGGATGTATGGCTTGCTCGTCCTTTCTCTATAAGTATAAAAAACAATTTTAGGTTTTCTTACTTAACTACGAGTATTCTAGCTTTCAATTCAGTTCGTCAATTGCGTGGTAACTATTACTATAGCAGTGATTCAAGTGCATGTGAGTGATGTAATACTACCGAATGTCGTATAGCTATGCTGGCTATGCGTCTAACAACTTTGAAACATTTGCCCTGTATTGGAACTCTCAGGCTGAAAAAAAATATAAATCAGCTGTCAGTTTAGTAAAGAAAGTATGTGAATGTGTCCGGCGAGAAATTCATGCCTATATTATGCCTTATCTTGGTTACTGCGGCGCCGTTTCAGGACGGTTTGTCTGCGCATACGCAACTACGACCGCGAGCAGCTTTCACCGCGTCAAAGCGCTTCGCCGACGCGCATGTTTATTAACTTAACCATTTTAACAGGAATTCCCGAGGCTTCCGTTTACGTCCACATTAGTACCTTTTGTCGTCGTGTCTTCAATATCCCGTTAAAGTCACGCTGCAATGGACACAATAGACTTTCTAGGAGCTTTGCAAAATCCTGGTCGCTACGTACATACTCGTAGTTCGTGAATCACAATCCTTAGTTAATTTCATTCAACAATAGTTTGTAGTTTAGGCGCGTACGTCGTTATTTATAAGTGTATTTATGTCCCCCAATCTGAATCCTGTATTTTAGTGTGAAAACTAACGTGGTTATTACACATTTTATAACATGAAACTTGAGTCGGACTGGAATGACTATATCAAACGTGAGTTACCCGTGTATTTACTCGTATTTAAAATCCGAATCCTGTACTTTTCGACGAATTTTTGTTAGTAAACCTATAAGCACATCAATTATCGAAATCTTAGTTTCAGTGCAGTTTCGCAAGTTACTGGTGTACCGCGTCCACATGAATTGTCGAATTTCAATTTAATTTTGCTGTGATATTTTGCAAAAACCACAATTGCAAACGTTTCTGAACGTTTTATACAAACTGTCGAATTCATCAATTTCTCGTTATAACTTCCGCACTTAAATGTCAATCAAAGCTCGAGTAGGCTGATCGGTGTACGTGAACAAGTATTACGTAAGTAATTCCCCGCATAGCTGCAGCGCGGGAACGGCGCTCTAACGGAGGTTACGGAGGCTGTGCGGACGTACAGTTAGGCGCATTCCTAGAGCGGGCGGACTGCAAGGAGGGTGGGGCGGGGAGGGCAGATGCCTTCGTGAGGAATGCGCACGCGCACCACCGCGCCAGTTATTGCCATCTATTTGTCGCAATAAACATTTCGGTTCGTTCACGTATAAAATACTTCAAATACTCTATTAATGTAATTATATGCCGAAATTGCCGAAGCCTTGATATATTGTATATAAATCGCAATAACCAAAAAACTTGATAAAAGTTTTTTTTAATAGAAATTAAAAAAAGTCATGGTTTCAGGATTTATGTATATTTTTGATACCATTGTTAAAAAAGTCGGCAGGATTTATGTATTTTTTGATACCATTTAACACGGCTTTAGAATTATTGATACGATTGTTTTATCCCATTGTTTTACCCCATTATTGGGGCGAATATCAATAGACATTATTTTGAAAGATAAAATAATAGGTAGGGACGTTAAACGACCATCATCACATCATACAAAAGATTTTTCGTGAAAAGATAGTTATGTTTATTAATTTAAAATTAATGTTAATAATGTGTTTCATTTCCTATTTTAGTCCTAAATAAATTATAATCTTAATATCCTCTTTTTAAATTTCCTAGTAGGGTAGCATTAGATTAGGTCACGAATTACCTCGACCAAATCCGTTTTTATGTTGACATAATGTATACCTACGTAGCAATCTACAAAACATGTAATAATTGTGATATTTATTGTCTACAGAAACCTGGCCCTGGGCATCGGTATCCAGAACTTTCCAGAAGGTCTCGCGGTCAGTTTACCGTTGCAAGCCGCTGGATTCTCCGTGTGGAGAGCGTTCTGGTAAGAAACTGTAGAATAAGCTTCCATCTGCGGTCTCACCGCAGTTGCTTTAAATAAGATTTCTTCGAAAATGATATTAATGGAACTGTCCTTAAAAGGTTGCCTTAATGAATGGATGAAGAAACTCTTGAGTATGTTAAAAATCAATTCATTGGCAAATCTGAGTACTTTCTATCACATTTCTGATCAGATTAGGGTATAAATAAATGAATAATTGATTTTCTAAAATAAGTTATGTACAATAAATCACGTATGATAGATAACTAGGTATAATAGGAAATAGACACGATAAATATTAGAACACTAGATGTTCGCCCCGGCTTCGCCCGTGGTACATTATATAGCACTCATCGGGGTCCCGTACATATCTAACGGTGAAAGAATGACTGAAATCGGTTTAATCATTCCTGATAATATCGCTTTCAAACAAAAAAACCTCTGCAGCTACCTGCTACGCCATCTGTCGGAAATTGGTCGAACCAACTCAGATTTGGAAACAAATTTTATTAGCAAAGGTTTATATTCAATGACACAATCTTAGTCACATGCTGTCAAATCAAAGCACGCTACGAAAACTGTCAAAAAGGAATCATTTTCCTCCGTTTTTGTTACATTATTGATTTATGCTCCGCTTCTATTTACATATAGTAGCGTTATGTTCTATAATAGCCTATAGCATTCCTCGATAAATGGACTATACAATAGAAATATAATCTTTCAATTCGGACCAGTACTTCCCGAGATCCTAGTGTTCAAACAAACTAACAAACTCTTTAGCTTCTTTAATTAGTATAGATGCGAAAATTTAGAACCTTAGGCTTTTTAAGCATTGAAAACTTTGTAGATTGTTTTCTGTAACCTCAATTGAAACAATCGCGAGTGAGAAATTCTTTATATTATACCTAGCGTGCTTAAAGAGTTGATTAAAAGTTCTTGGTTGAAATCATCTCGAAAGTAAGGTTTCTGCAACATTATTTCCTTAAAATTTGTGGTATGAATGTAGGAATGGTTTGGAAATATTTCCAAAAAAATAAAACATTTAAGATCACCATCACGATATTGTCGTTGCAAAACATAAAATTAGGTATAAATCAAGCATTTAAATACATGAAATGAGTTAAACAAAACTCAGCAAAAACCAAATATGACCAAAAACTGTAAAAGGTATCTTGAACTAAACCTGATAATACATTTTATAATTAAAAGGTCGTGTTATGTAAAGTAAAGACCCTCGTAAAGAACCCACATTTTTGAATAGATAAAATAGGAACACAAGAATACACTCTCGTCGGAAAACTGAACGATGATCGCAAAAACATGTTTCAGCACCAAAACTGAACAAAAGTCGATACATCCGTGAAGCAGCATGAGTGGAAAGTCGTGTCATGTATAGTAGAGCCCCTCGTATATAGAATGCGCGTCGTTAGGCCGGATGCCAACGCAGCCAGACTGGCCGACCCCATTCCTACTCCGGCTAATTCATTTAGCGAGTGCTGCGAGAGAGACCCGCCGAGCGGCAGCGGCTGACACTCGACAGCCCCTAACCCGGTGCCGCCGCGGATGCTGCCGTTACGATTTCTAACATTTCTCTTTACATTGTTGTATGGTAACGTAATCTCTTCTTGTCTTCTCAAGTATTGAAATACAGTTGAAACAATGGAATTTAGAACCTTCCACAGAAACTGGGGTTTGTAGATTAACGATCCTAATTACCCACTTAATAATAAAGGGCACCTTGAAATAATTATATACAAATTAAATATGCAAATTATTTATAACTACTGTAGGCACATTCTAGCGAGAGCAAAAGGTTACGTCTGCCTAACTTGGCTTGGTACGTGCACGCATTGTAAACGTTACCAAATAGGTAAAAGTTGTAAATAGTCGCATTCCGCGGTGTTCCGGGAACCGCTGCGCCGGCGCCGGTCCGCCGGCTACGGAGTCACGAAACTTGCACACCACATGGATGCGACACTTATACCAACTTCGATATATTTTTCGCTTTACTGCGAAAGTTTGCACATTTTGTTTTAAACCTGTCTTCACAACAAAGACATGATAATTGATGATGATCAATCAAATACTTAAGATTTAGTATGATGCAAACTGTATGTAACCTTCATTGGCGGGACAAAACAATCCTTATTATTGTAAACAATAAAACACTACTTATAGTTGATAAGGTAAAGCTAAGGTTATTTAGAAGACGACAGCTCCTTAGAGTGAGTGCGTTGAGTTATTCACTATTTTCCTACCAACTTTCTAAGTTCCTTTGATTTTATCAATGTGCGCCCTCTGAACCCTACTTATGATTCGGTGCCGCTTCCCACTAGCCAAATGCACATACGTATTACAAGCAGTCGACTTTATATTCAAATCATTTATTCCACTAATAGGCGACGGCGACTTTTCGGAAACACGGCGCTACACAGAAATAGTACAGACGCGAACTGTTTGCAAATTAGTCTTTCTCTAAATAGACATGCGCGGGTGCGCGTCGCGTTATTGCTTTCCAGAAATGATTAGTAAGTCGAATTTCAAATAGGACAGCGGCAGTCTGTGGTATTTACTTATTGGTTGTCTGGACAGCTATGATTAAGTTTCCGATGAAGAATCTACCATCCCATCTCAAATTTCTTCTACTCTGTAACCAGTGAAAATCCCATAAGTAGAACCTTTCAGACTGAAGTGTCCATCTACCAGTATAGTATCCTTTTCAATATAAATGGTACGAATTAAAATCTTCTCAATTTGGACAATGCACTGTTGAGCAATTTTGATCTAGTTAAAGTTCACTGACTTTATTCAAATTGTATGTTTTCGGTAGCGTAAGGTTTAACCAAAACATTTTCTTGCTCATCTGAAACATAATTTCTTGCTATGTTGCACATTTTCTAAGTCCTTCGATTGTCTAATGTATGTTGTATGTCGTTTTCCTACGCTTTTATATGCATCTGTTGTGATTTAGCGACCTTCCGATCCCAGTACAACATGTATGATACAGTATGTATGATGTCTGAGTTGAGTACTTATAGTAGTTTCAGTTGTCTTCGTACATCTGGTCTCGGCGCGCAGTAGGAATGCGCTCGAGTGGGAATCCTGGCCACGGAGGAGGGCGGAATGCGCGAGCGACGACCTCGCACCCTGCGCCGATCCCCCCGTTCCTCTCACAAGGGACTACCAACACATTCCTTTTTCGAAAAACTTTCGAACCCCGGATACGATAACAGTCATGAGCACATGTCGCACTTGAGGCCATTGACCCCTACATTCCCATACTTTATTTTCTACTGTGTCTGCAGTTTATTTGCTATACAATTATATATTTGAGCAGAAGCAGTACCAATAATTTTAAATTAAATTTCATACGATAAGTTTTGCTTGCAGGTGTGAAAGTTTACTTAGTTTTCAGTTTTTTGAATAATTTACGGTGCAGACAAAATTCTTCAACGTTCTGTGTACCTACTGCTGCTTCAACTTTCAGCAACAATTTTCTTGTAATCATTGTACTCCTTTTTCGAACCACTGATAAACATCGTTCAGATTCATGTTTTTATCATTCAAATTTTGCACTTTAGACATCTCGAATTCATAAGCCTTGCATATAACTTCCAACTCTACAACTGAAAATTAATAGGAAAAGTCTTCAAAGCTACAAGAGGTATCAAAAGTTCGATAAAGGCAACGGCACGGTATTCAAGAGTTCCATCGGCGTGCACTCGGCAGTGGTAGGTCTCGGCTCGCGAAGTGGAATGGGAGTAGAGAGGAATGCGGCCCCGCAACGAATGATGCCCTCGACCCGTCACGTGCTCCTCTCGAACAGATAACAACTTCTAAACTAAATACGGACGTGGATATTAACTTCATGTATCGATGCCGACACTACGAAGTTACATTACAAACGTCCAGCTAGGTTATTTTAGTTAAAATGCATTTTGTCAACTTTTCTTTAAGTTGTTTTGTGTGAAAACCAAATAAAACGTTAAAACTTAAATTATCTTGTTAGGTAGTCAATAGAATATTATAGAACTAGCTTCGCCATCTTTCGATCTCTGACCTTGTGGCTCAGTTGATAGTGAGTCTGCCCACAGACCCCGTACGTCGTGGGTTCGATTAACAAATATATCTGTGGTAAATACAGATATACTTATTTTGCTTATTATATATAGTTATTTGAGTATCATATTACTGGTTCCCATAATTCAACTTTTGCATATTTTCGGGCTATAGAGGTATAATGTCCGTATCAATTTATTTTATTTTTAAAACAGAAGTTCAGATTCGCACATAAGAATATACATTTTCTTTGCTATTTTAGTCAATAATGCTGAAAATATTATAATGATTGTTTTGACAATTTTCTCCATGTCTCCCTTTCCGCCCTATTCGAAAGTCGCGGTGCCAGAAAGTCGTTTTGAATTTCAATGTTTGTTAGAAACATTAGCCAGCAGGGAACTGTTGTGGGAGATGCTTCTGTCGTGAGGTTGACTAATATGAGCTGATACGATCCTGAAAAAAACCATTTGGTGACATTACGAGTACGTGTCAAAACACGCTCTCGATCGATTCCAAAGCCTACAGCTGGTACTTAAAAGAGACCCATCCCAAAGCTGCGAAGGTGCGAATAATACTCGATGTAGGAGCGAATCTGTGCTTGGTATAACATGAGTATATCTGTTCAGACTTGAGGTACTTTCGCACCTTCGAGAGAACATCTACTCGTAATTTTTGCCCGAGAATTCAGTCTTGGACTCGATGAAAAAGTCAAAATCGAGCGTAGATGTCAAAGTAACGGCCAAAATCCCGGTATGGCCAGTAATTTGTTCAGCACAGATGCAATTTAAAAAGTAAAAGTCACGTAAAATTTATTCTTTTTTGCGGAAAACAGACACTGCTTGCGTCTTTCCCTCGTTAAACTTGGCCCGATTGGCATCGCCCCATACAGAGACTGCCCCAAGTCCAAGTTCAGACGCTCGGTCATACCTTCTCTCAGTACCTGGGTTGTACTACTAGTACCTGTTGTTGCTTACTAATTCGTGGGCTTGATTTACAACGGTGCTATCATCTGCGTACCCAAAGATACCGGGCTTCGACAGATCTTTAATACGAGTATGTAGCAAAAAGAGCCCGCAAAAAGCACCTATGAGGGACTCCGGCATTTACAGCTATTTGTTGCGACGAGCAGCCATCAATGACCACTCGCATGGATCGGTCCCTCAAAAAGTCCGACATCCACGTTATAAAACCAGTAGACAAACCATAAGCAATGCGAGGCAATGCAAATGCAAGGGCGGCTTGCTTATTCACTTCTTCGTGTTTCTTTATAGCTTCACTCCAGATGTGAATGTCGTACACTAAAATATACCCAGTACACGGGTTTCGTTTTCATAGCTGGTCACTGTGAGAAAGTGTTTAGATTCGACGTGCGTCTGCAGCCTGTGGTTTAGGACACGTTCAATTACTCGTACAGAATATGGATGCGATGGATGGGTCTCTAGTTGGCAGGATCAGCACGACTACCTTTTTTGGGTAACTGGTTGCAAGTTCTACGAATTCTGTACTTGCCAAGGTAGGAAAGAGAATCTAAGGAGGCTCATCAGTACAGGAGATACTCAGGCGCACAAACAAGCCATCAAAACTAGAGCAGGAATACCGTTCGGGCCACTCTATTTATTCACATCCAGACTGCGTAGCACTTTACAAGCTTACTTACCTCCATTTGCCGAAGTGTATATCAGACATAACAGTTTGAACTGCCGGAGTAGGTACCGCGCTACCTGTTTCTAGATGCAAAAATTCTGTAAACTGATTAGTAAGATGCAAACTAGTTTGCTTTCTTCATTGGTTTCAGCTTTCTTTCAAGTTTCACTACCTCCAATTTTCATCGTACGATCATTATCATTAATTTTTCGGCGACCCTGCCATGTGAATACTTTCTGACTGAAAAATGATGTGGTGTCTTCTATTTAAGTAGGTACTTAAACCGAAATCCATTGGTTAATGTTTTAAAGTATAAAGTGACGAGATATGTCTGTTGTGCTGAATACCCCTGGACGCCTGTCCATTGCAGATTGCAGCACACCACACTAGAAAAGTGGTGGCACTTCTGTAACTTTTGGCGAAGTTATGTTGTTTCTGTTGGGAAGTCAAAATATTGATAACTTAATGATAAAGTCTTACTCTATTTACAAAAATAACAAAACGCTGACCGGAATGCAAGCTGTGTGAATGAAATGAAATTATTGGTATTCAATCTTCAGCGCGATAGTCGGTCTGTTAAATCGGTTAAGGTTTGTTTAATATTCAAGAGTAATAATTTTGGAAGAGAAATTACGTATATTAAATTAATTAAATATAGGTACTCTTTCTCCACAGTAACCCCTTTCCGCGAAACTGTACAACACTCGTACACCCAGTGTTGAGAATCCCACTGGCTAGTTTCCGATATTATGTGCTGTTAATGTTCATGTGGAATGCAAGTTGCGAGGAATGTGACTCAACAAGAAAGCCTTCGGTCTTGTCTAACGCGTCCTTCACTTATAAACTACCGTTGGCTACCGAGGTATTTCCGCTCACTGGATCTACTTCTAGGCAGAGACATGGATAGGGTTATACAGAAATTTTGTACTAAGCTTAAAAGCATGTACTGCACTCACTCATCATCATCATTGAAGGACTTTTACTGAATTCGCCAAATTCGCCAAGCTATTGTGATACGGAACGCAGGGGAGGAATGACGATAGCTTAGTTAATAAAATTCTGTTATAAGTATTATGAAAATTCGTAGAACTATAGTTATTTAATTTTGGGGTAGAAAATCTACAATAAAAGGTGATTAAAATAAATCTATCTCTAAACACATAATGACCGTTGTTAAAATTACCAAAAGATTTATCTTGCAAAAGATATTATTATTCACTAATTTAATCCTTTTCTTAATTTCTAAGTTTTTTACAACATAAATAAACAAATATAAACATTATAAAACACTTAAAAACTAGCAACGCCACCAGCAGCGGGGCAGGGTCCAAGCTACTGGTGGTTAGGGCTGCAGAGTGAGAAACCTCCTGACGATGCGCGACGTTTGATCCAACAGTCTAGCGAAAGTCTCTTGAGATGTTGGTCGAGACTTTTCGCTATAAGGCCGTTTGCTGACACGACTATTGGGACTATGATCGTGTCACATGGCGGTAACCTCGTAAGCCAAGTCAAGGTACTTGCTAAGCTTGTCTTTCTCAGCTTTCACGACGTTTTCATCACGTGGTATGGTGATATCGAAGATCACAGCCCGGTATACCAGGACGATATCAGGCTTTATTATAATAAATATTGGTAGACAATTCACACAACACCATCTGACCCCAAACTAAACAAAGCTTGTAATATGGCAGCCAGATAGCTGATATAATATTGGTGGACAAATCACACACAACACCATCTGACCCCAAACTAAGCAAAGCTTGTGTGATGGCAGCCAGATAGCTGATATAATACTTATATAGTATTAAATACATACTTATTATACATAGAAACACCCAGAAACGGTACAAATATTTGAATTCATCACACAAATATTTGTACTGGGTGGGAATCGAACCCACGACCTTAGGCTTCGCAGGCAGAGTTACTACCCACTAAGCCACGAGGCCAGTCACGACAATTGGCGACAATAATCCTGTCCGTGATGATAGAGCGGTCCCAGTAGAGCAACGCACGACTATTTTCGAGAACTAGCAGAGGTGCGTACTTATAATATGGGACCTCGAACTTGACAAGGCCGTATCGAAAAGCAAGTTGCTGTAGGATGATCCTGGCTACCAGGTTATGTCTGTGGAAGTACTCGTTAGTAAGTTAACAAAATGCGAACAACCGGATATAACATGACGAAGAGATTCGCTTGGACAGCGGCATTCCCGACAAATGTCGAACGTACCGTCCTTCATTATGTATTTCTGGTAATTGTTCGTATTGATAACTTCATCCGCAATTGCTCTGACAAAACCCTCGATTTCTCCGAAAATGTCCCCGAAGCGCAGCCGGTTCACCGAGGCGACCAAATTCCCATCAGGTCCCGTCAGGGTCCGATAAAATCGCCCGTGCAGGTCCTAGCTCTTCCACACTTCCTTGCGATCATCAGTGCTGAGTACCGATAGTTTGCGCCAGTTCTCGATTGCCATTGAAAGAAGCGTAAAGCTCCTGTCAACCGCCACAACATCGCGATGCATTCCGGACTCGCTGTTGCGGAAATAATCCCTGAGACTCCATACCTCGCGATTGTGAAGGTACTTGGCATTTAAAAAGCCTCAAATAAATAATATAATAAATATTATTATTTGGAGCTTATACTGATCCCAATGCTGGGCAAAGCCCTCCCTACCCTCCCTCCATTTGGTTCTGTCTTGAGTTAATATCTCCCAGTATTTTGAATAGTCGTATTATATATATTGAAAAGATCTACATATTATATAAGTATACTGATTTTGCTATTAAAGTTATTTTATCACAATGACTAACTCAGTGCTGTCATTAGGCAGGCATCTTTGCTTGATAAAGCGCTTACTTAGCGTTCGGACCCAGCACATATTTATGTGTACATTCGCAGACCCACTTTAATAACTTCCTTAATTTGTATTAACCCTTTAAGCAAGAGTTAGGGCGATGTGTTGATAAAAAATATACCGTTTCCTGTTGTCCAGTTTGCATTCCTGTTTTTAAACCTTGTTGTTTTAAATTCAAAACCGTTACAGTATTCGGTTTTCTTAGAACGTTTTAAATTGATCAGCGAGGGTTAACTTAGCCGTTCCGTGTAACGTAGTACTTTATTAAAAAATATGGAGTCACGTTTGAACTTCACCTTGCCTGGCAACATGGAAAATAAGAATTTTGTAGTCCGCCTTGGGAAGTACACCTTTGCCAGTTATTCTTTCGCTAAGCAGTAATGTACAAACATCCGTCCCATACATGTGTTCCGATTTGAAGGCCAATGTTTCCAGAGAAATTACAGGGCGTAGAGATCGCCTGATATCTCTGGGTAAAGAGCGCAGTGCAGGACTTGGTAATGATTTGTACTCTTCATGTTCGAAGAAATGCTGTGTAAAACTATGCTGTTGTGGGCAGGCCTGTTACTTACCACTTACCATCAGACAAACGTCCTGCTCGTCTCGTCATTCACTCTTTACTGTAAAACAATCTGATTATGTTATTTATCTGATTATTTTTTTAAGGGAGCAAATTAAACTCGTTGACTGGCCTCGTGGCTTAGTGGGTAGTAACTGCCTGCGAAGCCGAGGGTCGTGGGTTCGATTCCCACCCAGTGCAAATATTTGCACTGTGTCTGGGTGTTTGTATGTATAATAAGTATGTATTTACAACTATATAAGTATTATATTAGCTATCTGGCCGCCATATTACAAGATTTGCTTAGTTTGGGGACAGATGATGTGACGTGTAAATTGTCCACAAATATTTATTTATTATTTATTCATTAAACTAAAAACTCCTATTATTTTGTAGTCAATATCTTACTCGCTACTCGTCAATGAGTTATATTATGCACAATTAAACATTGTGTTGATATAAAGCTTACTATTTATAAGTAGATCAAATAACAGGAATTACATATAACCTAAGTAGTGTTCAAATGCACACTTCTATTTAAAAAAATATAAAGGTTTATATGTTTGTGACGAAACTACTGGACCCATTTCAATAATTATTTATTTCATCATTGCAATGTTACATTATCCCTGAGTAACACAGGCTGTTGTTAATCGATTATGACGAATCGAAGATTTAAATAAATGGTGCGAAGCTTGCGAGTAGATAGATGGTAAAGGACTAGATTCCACAAAACAGACTTCCGACCATTTAAATTTCTGAGATATAACGACGTTGGTGATTAAAATAATCTTTAAATTGATTATCTAAACAACTTATGAAATGTTTTGAAAAATCTAAAAGTGTTAGTTAATAGGCTTAGTTCGCGATAAAAAGAAACATTAAAAATTTCCTATATCCGCAGAAGAAGTTAAATTACGCAAATTTTCGAGCTATGTCTAATTATTAAGGAATTCGCTGTCCGTTTAGCGGCGGTTACCTAATTAGGAGGCGGGTGTACCAGAACAGGTGTCGTGGTATCTAACCACTCACTTTGGCGTAATTACTGTGTACTAACATACCTACTCGCATAATCCGTATCTACTCAAGGGCTAAGTGTGGCATTGTCCTAACTACTATTAACAATAAATCATCATATTAATATCGATTGTTTTAATTCTTGTTACTCGTTGTTTTGGTGCTCCGAAATTTGTATTAATATTTACAACTAGCTGCGCATCGCGGTTTTCCCGCGGATTATTATAAATTTGGAAAGGAAGAGAAAAATCATCTGATTACTTAACATTATTCCTTTCTACAATACTATTAGGTGCAATTTAATAATGTATTTTTTTAATCTGCCATCCAGTTTTTCAATTTAACTACGAGTCATCTAATAACAGTAATAACGTAACGTAAGTAACGTATATAGTACTCGTAATAACATTCTAATTTCTAAAAATTCAAAATTTCTTTAAAAGAAATGTTTTAAAGTTATGTGTGTTGAAGTATATATTGTATTAGTGTGCTTAGAAAGTACGCGATGATGATATTAACTTATCTAGATAAATCCCTCAATTATTATATAAGGATAATAAATAATACTCTTATCACCACTGTTCTTTATTAAGAAAGAAAAACTCACTAAGATACCACAATATTCTGCGGTAAGCGATTGGTTCGGCGCGGTTCTCGGTTTTTTTGTCCAAGCGCATAAATCCACATTAGTTTTTTGTTCCCCGATATGATATAATCAGATCAAATGGTTGATCCATTGTTGTAGACAATGCGTCTAGTCGATGGTTCTCGGAGCAAGTGACTCACAACCGTAGCACACCTCACGCTTACGCACCATATAGGTGCCTCATTCGTTAGACAACCTATTCAATTAACTTATCTATAATTGGTTTGTTATGTATTTTTCGGGCTATTATGCATTCAGCTAGTATTTTGCCGTAATTTCGGATTGAATTGCGTGTTTAAAACTGACTTATTCCACAGCACAAATATATTACAAACACCGGATATTCTGAGCTTACTTCTACTTTTGAGCGTTGATAAGTTAAGCTTTTCGAACTTAAAATTATTTAGTTTAAAATGTCGTTATCGATCGGGATTAAATGTATTTAAAACGCTAACATGGTTGTCATATCCATGTTTTAGCAGTCGTAATCGTGTAAGGTAGAAGCAGTAGGCGAATGTCCTTTCGAGTCGGGGTGGCAGGAGCGCGGTAGGCCGGCGGCGGGCGACGGCCGGCGCGCGCGAGTCTGCGCGGGCGGCGGCGTCCCGCGCCGTTTGCGCAGGTGGCCCTCGCTAACTGGACCCGAGAAAGTCGTCTATTTCGAAATTTTTGCGTTGCGTTGCGTGAGTATGCGACGTGTCGCTGCGGTGCCTCGGAGTCTGTGAGCGCGCGCGCGGCCGCGGCCGGTGCGGCGGCGGCGCGCTGTCTGCGCGTTCTTCCGGACCGCACCCGTCCGACCAGTCGCTGCGCGGCCGCCGCCGCCTCGGGCTATCGGCCTTCCGACTCTAATAATTAAATCGAGAGACCGCGGCCGCCGAAGAAGTGGTCGCGGAAGGCGCAACACCGCGCCCGCGCTAGCCTTGATGGCGCTGATCTGCGCAATCAGGGCCGGTTGCGCGCGCGCAGTTACCGGCCGCACCTAGTCTTCTCGAACCTCCTTACCACCTTCCTACTCCACATCGTACACGCCTGTTTTGTTTGATGACGACTTTTAGTTTATTTAAATATCTTTACTTGTTCCATACACGCGTAAATCCTACTAATGTGTAGGTAGTTTCGATCTTCGTTTCTCAATCACTTCACAAGAACTGAGCGGATCAAGCCTGTACTTGGAAATCAGATAGGTAGCTTATGCTCTGATCCGGAGCCCAGTGCCCCACTAGACCAGCCGTAACTTCATAAGACAATATCAGAGGTAGATAGATAAATAGATAGATACTCTTTATTGTCCACAATACAAAAAACAATATACAAAACGATATATCCTTAAAGCTAGTGAAACAAGTGGCGGCCTTATCGCTAAAAGCGATCTCTTCCAGGCAACCGAACCGAACCAAGAGGTTATTAGACAATACTTATATTTATTCCATTTCTTAAATTCTATGCTTACAAAGTCTCGGGTCTCGGGCATAGACAAATAATTACTATAGAATTACTAGAGAGAGAACGTTTTGTTGGATGGATGGTTGGTTTTATTTCATTTTTTTACTATGGTTACTTGAAAAAAATTGCGTTTAGCGATAAGGCCGCCGAGAAAAAAAGACATGACTTTTATTGGTTTCTCCTGTATTGTTTTTGTTTTGGTGTGGCCAAAGAAGAGTCCATCTACATTTCGTCGTATCTAAAGAGCCATTTTGTATGGAACTGTTCATTTTACTTCTTGTGATTTGGTTGGTGTCAAAGGGAATTTTGTTCATAATGATAAATAGAACGGGACCCTTACGGCTCGTAACCTTACCTATATAACCTTATATAGCTTATAAATTAGCAAAATAAACCAGCTATCGTATCGTAATCGTAGACGAAGTCACGGGCACCTTCTAGTCTTAACATAGAATCATACCGATTTCCTAACTTGTGATTAGATTTTGTAATACGTGCTTAATTGTTTAGCGAATTAAAGCTGTATATTCTCCAAGTAGAAGTCAATTAGATACAATACCCTTATCAATATTCAAATAGAAAAGGGTTACAAACAATATATATTATGTATACAGGACTGGGAAGCGACATTACATATATACGATCAAATCAGTAAAACTGTGTGATGTCTCACCTGTAATTTAACTGGTAGATATGCTTTTATTTAAATTCAATGTGGTTATTGAGTGACGGGCATCCTGTTTTATAGCTCGTCGGCGGCTCAACAGTCGGCGATTCTGCGAATCAGTGGATATTGTCGCAAATTGCCGCTTTCGCCATCCGCTGAATAATGCATACGATAACATAACATCACGTCGCGCCGCGGCCCGCTCGCTCCCTGCGCGCCGCCCTCGTTCGCGTAACCCGTTCCCCTAGCTTTTTGACGCACAGTTCATCGTTACTTAACTAATCTAATCTTTCCACCTACCGCTTCTCTAAGCACTGACATAGTTCGCTTATCTTAGTACATTTTTGTAGGTAATAGGTTCCTAACAATATCTAGTGTCTTTACATTACCGCACAGTTACGAATGTTCTTGCAAACAACATTAAGTGAACGAGCTTTCATACGTGACAGCGATAACCGAGAGCGCTGATAATGTTTCGCGTGCGAGTAGTGGTAGGTACAGGTTTCCAGCGAAGGAATCTGTGGTACGGCAGAGGCAGCGCCGGGATCGCTCAGATATGGGCTGGTCGTCGTGTGGGGTGGCGGCGGCGTTTCCCACAGCCACGGCTCCTCGACCAGTTCATCGGAATGTGGTCGCGGCACCGGCCCGCACTTTCACCAAAACAATTCGTTAGCGGCCTCTTTCGGCATCGCACCGCACTCCGTGCCCCCGCGCAACCACCCCCCCACCCGCACACGTGAAAATTAACAACACACTGATACTTGACTGTGTGATCAGTATTTTGAACTGGAGGCCCTTTTAAAGTTCCGCGCCCCCGACATCGACATTCTTTCCAGCGCAAGCTACTTGCGTAGCTTTCTTTGTATTACGGCGATCTGGTTACTCGCGATGCTGATACCTGAATTAGCTTTTGGTTTGGTACTGATCGATGTATCGCATGCTAAATAACCTTGCGCATGCGATTGTAGACAGAACGGTGTCAATAGTTTTACAGCTTTTGTTACTACATTGACTTTACTATCGAAAGTTCAATTAGGCAAACGCAATTTTTGAAGGTCTAATAGGAAAAGAAGCGATCAAATCCATGAACAATTATGCAATTTAATAAAGCATGGAATTTATAAATGCGTACTTATAATTTTAGTTTAAACCCGTCCTTTATTGTTTGCTAAAGAAGTTAGGTTAGGTTAGGAATACTAGCGTGATTTTTACACATTACTGCGCGAGTCACTCACTTGAAAAAATCAAACATATAATGTTCGATTTTTTAATACTAAATGGGGTGAGGCAAAGTGCCACCCTCATAGTTCTATGCGTTTGTGTGTACATAGTTTGAATCAAAGCGCAAAATAAAATTGGGTTCTTTATACGATACTTTTGTTTGTTGGTTGATACCTTCCTTCGCTGACTTTGAACCGACTTTGAGGATTATTTTTCAACGGTTATTTGGTAATTGTTTTTAAACTGCACAGTGATCTCATAAAAGTAACAAGTTTTTTTAATTTTCTACTTCCCTCAAGAAAAAACGCAATGATAACCGTAATTTAGATTTTTTTTTATTTGTTGCACATACAACATTGAAGTCAAAGTCAAAGTTCTTTATTGATAAATGTACAATTTACACGTCAATTTTATAAAAAAAACAAAATAAGAGTATACAAAGAGTATACATTTTTAAAGTTTAAATTGAACTTTATATTGTACGATAATAGGTATCGTACAAATAAGTGTCAAAAATTAAAATATATGTACTTATTACAATTGTAATGAACAATGTCAATTTTTTACAATTTTATTGTGAGTTTGCCATCACTATATAAAAACTCGCTGTAACTATAAGATAAGATAAGATAAGATAGCATTTATTGACATATTAAAAACATACATTAGAATTAGTAACAAATTTCATTAGAAACTAATTGCTGAACATAGTATTAATATATCTCGTCATTTGCAAAAAATATAATGTCATTGAAAATATAAAATAATGTACATCACAAAATTAATAAAATGCTGTATAGGGGCATTATTGTTACTATCTATTATATTTAATACTGTTACTATCTAAATTTAATTATTCTATTAAAATAATATCTATATATTATTGTGGTAATATAAGTACCTAGGCACGTACAGTCTTACATAGCCAATTGCTCGTAAGCGTCATAGAAACATCAATACTACTCGTAGTTAAAATTTAAATATTCACCTATGCTGTACAAAGTCCTCTGGATTAAAAGCTGTTTGATCTTTCCTTCAAATATTAATTTGCTCGAGATGGTTTTAATACTTTCCGGCAAATCTATACTAATATTATAAAGCTGAAGAGTTTGTTTGTTTGTTTGTTTGTTTGTTTGCTTGAACGCTAGGATCTCGGGAAGTACTGGTCCGAATTGAAAGATTCTTTTTCTATTGGATAGTCCATTTATCGAGGAAGGCTTTAGGCTATATAAAATAACTCTACTATTAATTGAAGCGGAGCATGAAACAAGAATGTAACAAAATCGGGAAAAATATTCCCTTTTGAGAGTTTTCGTACGTTTCGTGCTTTGACATGACACATGACAGCATGTGTCAAAGATTGCGTCATTGAATTTCAGTAATCTGTGGATTGAATATAAAAATTTGCTATTTTTTTTTCTAAATCTGAGTTGGTACGACCAATTTCCGACAGGTGGCGTAGCAGGTTGCTGAAGAGGTTTTTTGTTTGAAATCGATATTCTCAGGAATGAGTGAACCGATTTCAGTCATTCTTTCACCGTTGGATATGTACGGGATCCCGATGAGTGCTATATAATATACCACGGGCGAAGCCGGGGCGGGCATCTAGTGATTGTATAAAACTCTACCAAAGTGAATGGGCAGCCTCTTTGCAAATGCAAGTCTGTATGGTAACGGCTGCAACATTATCCGCGTACGTCCTGATCGCCGATCTTTTGCTTCAGTCAATGAATATTTTTCTATATTGTCCCTGGTGTACTTGAGAGCTTCAAATATATAGAGTGCAACCGATGTCATAATTTTTTGCTCTCTATAATGTTCTCGGCAACTCTCCTTAAACTTTGCATTGACTAGGACGCGTATGGCACGCTTCTGCATTTTCAAAATACGTTGGGAGTCACCGGAACAACCCCAGAAAACTATACCATAAGCCATAATCGAATGAACATAAGCATAATATGTCTCTTTCAAACTTTCCGGAGACGTGATTTTCTTCAGCTGTTTTAATGCGTATGTGGCCTTGGCCATTTTCTTACAAGTTTCCTCTATATGATTCTTCCAGCTTAATGCAGGGTCTAGTACAAAACCTAACAATTTTAGTGCGTTCGTGCTCATGATCTCAGTTTCATTTAATAACTTCACAGGTAAGATCCTTTGGTTATGGGCTTTAAGATTAAAGAACATAATGTTTGTTTTATCCGCATTTAAATGTAACCCATTAATTCCAAACCAATAATTGAGTTTTGAGAGAGTTGCTCTGATTTTGTAATTAACTCTTCAATAGAGCTAGCCTTTAAAATTATCGTGGTGTCGTCTGCATATTGAATAATTCTTCCGTCTATTTCCAGCATGGATATATCATTGACGAAAAATAAAAAAAGGATATTTCCGAGCGCCGATCCTTGAGGAACGCCTGTGTTGATACAATGAGGGTTGGATTTTTGTCGTTTATTATCGATTTTTATCTCTACCGTTTGTTCCCTGTTCAATAAGAAAGATTTTATTAAGGCCAAGCTCTCGTCCTTAAACCGTAGATTGTGAGCTTTCCTAACAAAAGCTCGTGATTTATAGAGTCAAACGCTTTAGATAAATCTAAGCAAATTGTGGCTACTTTTAATTTACTCTCCAGACCCCCTACAACATTTTCGACGAGAGTATGAACTGCAGAAATTGTAGAGCGGCCAATCCTATATGCATGTTGTGTGTCGGCGATCACCGTATGCCGACTAAAATAGGCCATTATATTCTGTGCCATTAGGGATTCAATGAGTTTCGAGATAGTCGGTACAATTGTAATAGGTCTGTAGTTATTGACGGATGACTTTTCACCTTTGCCTTTATATAGCGGTGTCAATCTTGATTTTTTCAGAAAGTCGGGATAATTGCTAGACTGGAGAATATTATTTATTAAGTATGTATATGTATGTGTATAAAAAGTTTGATCGATAAGCCAGCTTTTTAATCGGTTTTTGAAGCTACCCGAACTCGGTGCTAATTTAACTGTTTTAGGAAGAGTGTTATAAACTTCCGGTCCCATAATGTGAGTCAGTTTTTCCGATCTCGCGAGAGAGTGAGGTATACTATCCAGCTTGTCCGCGTTACGTATATTGCGCGAATGTCTCTCTCCTCGCGTGTCGTATGAGTCTAAGTTGTTTCTGACATACACAGCTACTTGGTAGATCAAGATTGCAGGCAACGTAAGTATGCCAAGCTCTTTGAAATATGGTCTGACGGATGTGCATTGCGACACGCCCACGATGGCGCGTATGGCACGTTTTGGCGCGGAAAGCACGCTCCCAGTCGGCAGCGCGTGCGTATAGTTCGGCTCCGTACTGTAACCGGGAATGCACCGTGGCGAAGTAACACGAACGAGATACATCTGCAGACACCACTCGGGATACCCGTCTTAGTGCAAAGCACGCACTGCTTACTTTAGCACACATCTTGTCGATGTGGTGTTCCCATGTCATGCAGCGGTCCATCTCGAATCCCAGAAATGTTGTGCTTTGTACCTGCTCAATCCGGACCCCGTCAAGTAAGACTTTTAGCGATTTTGTACAGTGACCCGATAGACAAAAGTGAATAAAATGAGTCTTTTTGGAGTTTACCATAAAACCGTTAGCACGAAACCATGTGTTTAAACCATGTGTAAAACCATTGTTTTCGTATGTATACCTGCTGTATTCACTTAAATTACCTTCGTTCTTTATGAGGAACACATATCTGTTTCTACTCTGTACATAGCTAAATTAATGTGCATTAAAAAAATCAGTCAGACTGCTAATTTGCACTGCCGTTATTGCTCTACTCGGCAGAGTTACGGGCCGAGCAAACCAAGCGACTTATGGAAGAAAGATAGATCACTAGAAACTCTCAGTAGATACAAGTTTCCAGTGATGCTTAACGATGAGACAATCAAGTCGTGCGCATTATGTTATAGACTGCAGGCCCGTGAACAAAATGTATGAGTCAAATGAACCACCAGGAGACCTATGTAGGATGATAGAAGGGTATAAAGTAATAAGATTCAGCACTATGCCGTCACTTGTAAGCTGTCAAACTGAGTTGTTGCAACCCTCGATCATTACTCCTTGTTGCCTAAAGCCTTTGGATATTATAAATTAACATCAGAATGTTCTCGATACTTTGCGGATCTGAAAGAAAATGTAGCACACCAACAAAAATAACAATTAAAAAAATAAAATTTACAATTTTTATAGTTTCATTACCTCTTCTAATCCATTATTCTGCAATGCCGTACAAAAATCATGTGACAAGGAGAAATGATCGAGATTTGCAACCCCCTATCTTCACCTGCACTCAGTTGGACAGCTTTCAAGTGACGGCATAGTGTTCAGTCATAATATTTTATACCCTTCTATCATCCTACGTAGGTCTCCTGGTAGTTCATTTGGCCCATACATTTTGTTTGTTCACGGGCCTGTAGTCTATTATGTTCACAAAAAGTTAATACTTCCTCTATTTATTCCTTTTTTTAACTTTATAGGCTTACACTTGACCGCCGTCTCGCCTGATGTTAAGCGATGAAGCGTGTTTACCTAGAAAAAACCGATTCACTCTCGATTTGAAGACACAAAGATTGTAACCATTGGGGAAAACCCACTCAGGCAACATATTCCACAGCCTAGACATTGTTATCACAAAAGTAGAGTCAAATCTTATGTTAATGTTACAATATTAGTGTCTTCAAATCGAGAGTGAATCGGTTTTTTCTAGGTAAGCACGCTCCATCGTAGATCTTATCATCGCTTAACATCAGGCGAGATGGTGGTCAAGTGCGAACCTATTATAGTTAAAAAAAAAAATCTCTTCGTTCGTGTCTTTCGAACATAAACCATGAAACGATGTCGTTTTTTCGAGCTACGAGCATTCCGATAGAAAAAAGGGCAAGGTGGTATTAGATCATGCAGATCAGTCGCACACTCTCCGAAGTGTATCCGATAAAAAATCGATAGGCTAGCAAATTTTCCGGCGATGTTCAAGACTTTGAAGTCTTTTTCGCACTAGAGTGTCGCTGCCTATGAGCTTTTTGGCATGTCTCTCGATCGATTCCAGAGCCTCCAGCTGATACTTAGCCGACCCCAAAGGTTAGCATCCCAAAAGTGCGAACAGTACTCCATACAAGAGCGAATCTGTGAACTGTGAAAATAACGTTTCCTTTCGTTTTTCCTCGTGCTAAGAAAGAAGTCTTATTGCAAACACCATCATCATCATCCACAGCCTTCTCTATCCCACTGCTAGGTATAGGCTTATCTCATACTTTGCCATCTGCCTCGGTCCTGTGCCATTCGAGTCCAGGTTCGACCCGACGATATTTACAATATCGTCGACCCCCATCTTGCTGGTGGACGTACAACTCTGCGTTTTCCTTGCCTCGGCCACCACTATGTCACAGTTTTGGTCCACATCACACCGCCTAACAATACATATGTCCTGCCCAGCTCCATTGTAGCTTTGTCACTACTGTGTCGACGTCCTGAACTTTGGGTTTTCGTAGGACTTCAACTATAGAATAGATAATATCTTCAAGTATTATTATGAAGTGAAGTTAAGTAGAATGTTTACTAAAATGTTGACTATTATTTAGTTAACGTTCTTCGTGACAGACGTAATGTGCCAAAAGAAGTAGGTATAACTTTTAAAACATACCTAGTATGGCGAAAAACTGATGAGACTTACACTGCAGGTTTTTTTTTTAAGTGTGACGAGACGATCAGGACATGTGCGTGTTGGTAAGCAACATGCCTGACACATAACACCACAGTGACACGCAGTTATTGGAACATGAAGAGTCCAAATTATTACCTAGCACTGCACTGCGCTCGTCACCCAGAGATCTAAGATCTTATATCTCTAAGCCCTGTAATGTCTCTGGAAACATTGCCCTTCAAACCGGAACACAGTAATGTTTGCACATTACAGCTTGGCGGTAGAATAACTGGAAAAGGTGTGGTACTTCCCCAGGCAGACACTGCCAAGAGTCCTAACACTACAAAATTGTGCATAGTGCAAGAAAAGGGTGCATACATAAGCATAAACAACCCACTAAATGCTCCCACTGCTGGGACTCGGAGCCTTCTCTCGCAAGGAGAGAGTCAAGGCCACAATCCACCACGCTGGCCCAGTGCGGTTTGGTGGATAGACTCATGACATCGAAAGATTCTAGGTACCTAAATGTCGGTTTCCTCACGATACGGCACTACGCACATGACTTCGAAAAGACAGTGGTGCGCTTGGGATTTTAATCCGGGAGCTTAAAATTTTATTTTGTTAACATGCGATTATCTCCTTCCCAGGTACGGTCAGCTGTCGGGCATGGTGGAGCCGGTGTTTGGCGTACTAGGTGCAGTGGCGGTGGCGGCCGCCCAACCGGCACTGCCCTACGCACTCGCGTTCGCAGCCGGGGCCATGATATACGTGGTGGCCGATGATATCATCCCGGAGGCTAACGCTTCGTAAGTCAACCCTACCTATCTTAAGATATATCAGTTTTGTTTATCCGCGATGGACTTCTAAGTACTTAACTGATTTTCAATCAAATTTGCAGATTGATAGATACAACAGACATACAGACAGATATACGAGCAAAGGCAGAACGGGCCGGTAGTTTATATATAAAGAGTGAATACATAGATAACTACATTCTATCGTCAGGCGAGTTAGTGGTCGGTCAAACGCGGCCCTATGCGCGATAAAAAAACATTTTTCTTCCTGTCAAAGAGTGGATTAAGATTATTTTATATAATATAAAAATAATAACGTGTAGACTTTGGAATACGTTGCCTAAGTGGGTTTTCCCCGAGGAATACAATCTTGATGTGTTCACAGTTTTTCTCGGTAAGCATGCTCTATCGTAGACCTCATCGTCGCTTAATGCCAGGAGAGCTGGCGGTCAAGTGCTATTTTTGCTAAAACAAAGATGCACCTGATAGTAAATGAAAATGAAAAAAGATTGCCCACTGTGCCGTTATGGGCAAAAACCTGCATAACAGCACAGTGTCACGCAGCTGTTTGCACAATAAGAATCCATCTTATATCTATCATATCTTTGTGACTGAGGAAGCACTAGCATGGAAAGCATTCAGCTGGACTGGGCAGCATTTAGGAAACTACGAGAAGTTTTCTGGTCACCCTTTCCACAGTGTTTTAAAACAAAAGTTTACAGCACTGGCGGTTGGAAAAGTAAAGTCGAGAATCGGGCTGAGTTGCATATTATTGTAGGGCTGATTATGATAACAAATTTTATTCAAACCCGTGCAGCGTATATGACTTTAAGTAAAATTTTAGGATATTTGCCATGTCTATTATGTTGTAAATACATATCTCTCACAGTCTCCCGATAGAGAGAGACGATTTTCTTACCATTCCATGGATTCACCGTGCGGGTGCCGGGTCCATCGTGTGGCAAAGAGAGAAAACCCGAGTAGATCCCGAGACTTGTGACTCGGGCGTAGGTTTAAGGGGCCCCTTTCTGACGTACATCAACACTCACCTTCACTACTCGTTTTTCTCTCCGTGCCCAGCCAAATCTAATATGAGCCTACTAGTACAGCTTTAGATACTCGTTCTAGTATAGAACTTACTGCACTTCTGGATAAGCCAAGGTCTTTCAGCAGGTTATAGAGAGATTTTGCTGGTATACCTCTCGCTCCCACTTCTACAGCGTATAAACTAACTACATAGCCGTTTTTTGTTAATTCGTTTAGGAGGTCGTAATACTTATTTTGTTTCATCGCGTGGTCTTTAGGTATATTAGTTTCCCACGGTACGGTAAGTTCTACAAGGACTATGCGTTTCGTAGCTCTAGAAAAAAGGAAAATGTCCGGTCTGGATGACGAAACACCCACATCCTCTGGGATCCTGTAGTGCCTTTCATACGTGTCCATTAAAATAGTCCAATCAGGTGCTGTACCCAGGATTGAGTAAGGCTTGTGCCTGGAGTTTGAAGTTGAGCCTTCTTTTACAAAGTTAATTTGTCTTTTGCTTGTCGTCAATCCCTTTTGGGCTCTAGCTACTGAAAGGCTCATGGCTTCACGTATGATTTCAAGTACTCTGTTATGGCGCCGTGAGTAATGACCCCCCATTAAGGAGCACCTTGCATCCCACCAATATGTGCCTTGCTGTACATATCACCTACGATTTGCGGATGACATCGTCATAATGGCAGAGTCGCTGGAAGACTTGCAGTTTATGTTGGACAGCCTGGCTGACACTTCTCAACGCATCGGATGAATTTGGATAAAACCAAAGTCATGTGCAACGAGTTCGTTGCTCCGGGACCAATTGCCGTTAGTGGAACCACTCTTGAAATTGTACAGAAATACGTTTACCTAGGGCAGACGCTCGAACTAGGTAGAGGTAATTTTGAGAGTGAGGCTATGAGAAGAATACAGTTGGGCTGGGCAGCATTTGGAAAACTTCGTCGGGTCTTCTCGTCACCCATCCCACAAAGTCTCAAGACAAAAATGTATAACCAGTGCGTCTTACCCGTTATGACCTACGGTGCTGAAACGTGGACACCGACAGTGAAAATGGTCCGTAAGCTCAAGTCGCTCAGCGAGCTATGGAAAGGGCTATGCTTGGGGTTTCTCTGAGGGATTGCATCCGGAACGAAGTAATTCGCCAGAGAACTAGAGTCACCGACATAGCTCAGCGTATTAGCAAACTGAAGTGGCAGTGGGCCGGTCACATCTGTCGCAGACCCGATAGCCGTTGGGGCAGACGGGTTCTGGAGTGGAGACCGCGAATCGGCAAACGTAGTGTAGGACGTCCTGGGACTAGATGGAGTGACGATATTCGAAAGGCAGCTGGTGGCGGTTGGAGAAGTAAGACCGAGGACCGGGCTGAGTGGCTTATCATAGGGGAGGCCTATGTCCAGCAGTGGACGAATGCAGGCTGATGATGATGATGATGTGCATATCGCCTCTCCACAAGTATAGCAACATTTTTCAGAGGCTTTTCCCCACCTTACCAAGATACTCTGGTCAGGGAGGGTCATTTGGAATGCATTTAGATAAAATTTTAATAAGGCAGGAGACCAGTCATAGATCAAGGTGCGCCACTTTAGAGCTAATGGGATACAGAACTCACCTATGGTTAATCACTCACTTTGCATTTCTAAATTCATAGCGTGCACTTTGTAACCTTCATTTTCGTCCTGTTGTAGAAAGGTTTTTACTATGTCTCGGTCTTCCCTTTTCTTTCTCGCACCCAACCCAACAGTATTTACTTGTGCACCTGCCATAAATTGTTTATGGAATTGAAGTCTAGATTTCAGGTCCGAAGCAGTTTTGTCTTTTGGGAGAGATGTAATTAATTCATCTTGCGACTTTCCCAAAACATGCGTTTTTGTAACTCTTAGGTGTTTGTAAAGTTCAGACGGTTTCTTTAGTTTCAGCCTAAAACTATTGTGATCCCTAAAAAGAGTAGAGGATCAGCCAGATGTGCCAATCCGTGAAATTGTGAAGTCAAAACCGTGATCTCGCTACAATTTTTATTATCTTTTCTCTTATGTTTCCTTTACTCCTCCAGATGTAAATTACTGTAATGTTTGCAAACTACTTCTTGGTATTTGAATAACTTGTAAATGTACTTTCTTTATATTGAAATCTTTATAATGCAAAGAATAAAAGACCGGACGGCTGGCCGACGTATCTCGACACAGATGTCCTTCCCCTAATAAACCTGGAACTAAAGCAGATCGCCTTGATAATGACCCAGAAAAATGTTAAAGGCACGGCGCGCTTTATTATCAGCCCTTCCGAGACATCATTCTCAGCCGCAGAATTCGATTCGATGGCCCTTATTGCGTAAATCTAGTCACATTCTTGTTACGGAGTTGTTTGTGCACATGAATCTCGAAACTACTAACGCGTCTGATTTTATCTCTATTTTTAATTTTGGGGCAAGATATCCGCGGCGGTCTGTCATAATCTGATGACGAGGGTCGGTTCCTTGATTGTAACAATTCACGTATTTCGACAGTTCCACATCAGGCAGCTTGTTAGTCGTCAATAGGTGGTTGGCTCGTTAGGCGGTGAGAGCGAAGGTCGTACTTCCTTGGCGCCTTCCCTTGGCGACCGAACCTATTGTCCATCTCGAGCATTGTCCCGGACCGGTATTAGTTCCCTTCCGCACTCACAGCCAGTTTGTCGACTTCATTGTCTAATTGTTATGTCTTCCCCCGAATAACGGTAACTGCGTATTTCGTGAAAATGTTCGCGACCGTTGTAATTTTACCAGTTTCAATGTTCTGATTTTGTATAGAGATAGTAATCTTGGAATTCCTTACATTAGCATTCTTGGTTAATGCTTCCTTGAAACTGATTCCGTTACGTTTGCGTATTTCTCACGGATGTTGTTTCACCAATTGAGTAAATTGTAGCTATACAATAAGTAAATATAATATTGTCATTGTTCCTAGTACAATATTTAGAGAAAAAAGAGATAATTACACCGTCAACTGTATCGTCAGCTGTACTTACTACATATAATGTAAGAATAGTATAAGCATCATAAGTAGGCCACTGTGTTTAAAGTAAAATTCCACTACGATAGCCAGGTGCGGGTTGGCACATAACGCATGATCAAAGATAATCGAAAGATGGCTGTTTCGCAACATGCCTATTGCTTCACGATGTCTTCCTTCGCCGTTAAAGCCTGTGGTGATGAGAAATGTATAACTTACTCAATTATATAAGTCGTAAGGATACTCAATCGTGAGCCGTTTCTTTTGAATTGAGTATATGAATTGGGCAAGGCCACCGTGTTTTTTTTTAAGAATTACGTTTTACCCACTAACAACATTATAAACTTAGAAGATGAGATGTTCTTTAATTAATCACGTCGCAAATCAAGCTAATATTTAGAACGGACATACATATTATGTAGATTGCTGGAACTGCGGATAGGTTATTTTTTATTCCAAAAAAGTGTTGGAAAAAGTCAATTTTAAATTCTACATAGATGAAATCGCAGGTAGATAATAGTGGGGTAAGTATAATTTACTTTGATAGTCTATTACAGAAATAAGAGTCAATACAAATTATACGAAATGGTCGCTATTGAATAGGCTGAGTTTATAGTTTATAGTGGTGTCGGCTGTTAGGCAACTTCGTCTAATTTCTCGTTGAATATAAACTGGGACAGCACTTACAAAATATCCATGATACTATACATCTTACGGTATGAAATGGTAGGACTCTTCGGAGAGTTCACTCAGTTACCTGTGGAAGGGCAAGGGGAGCACCATTATTTGAAGGGCTATGTTACCAGAGAAATTACAGGGCAATATATTTTATTATGTTACCATAAAATTGACAACATCGTGAACTTATCATCTCACGATATGTTTGGTTAGTTTGTTATCTCACGTCATAAGATTATACTCTGACGGTTTTTACAATTTTACGGGGCCATATTTACATAAGGTGATTTGATCACCTAATATAAATTTGGGTGAAAAGCACAGTGCAGTGCTACTCTGTCATTTGAACTCCTCATGTTCCAATATCTGTGTAGCACTGCTGCTGCGCTGGCAAGCATTTATTGCTTACCATCGAAAGTATTGTCTTGCTCGTCCTGTCCCTATAAATTATAAAAAAATCGACATTTTCATTTGATAAATAAACTTTATTTCTGCCAAAATCATCAACACGTGTTATTTTAGATAATCATTTTACGTCTAAATCTTGATAATACACAAAAAAAACAGAGCTAATTTCTTTTAGTTGCGCGACCGAATTGTATCATGTCATTTTATCTAAAGACATGCATCGCATAAGAGTAGTAAGAGTATTGTGCCTCGCAAAGTTTCGGCAATGCATGCTGCGCGTAATGCTGTGCCACAAATACTCCGCCCGAAATAGCGGCGCGCCGTCTGACACCCCGGACGCGATCGCACGCCGCCGCCCTCGCGCGGCTTAGGGCTGCCCTGTGTCTCCACTACCCGCCATCGTCGTCATTGCAAACCACTTGCATATCAACTATACGTTTTAAAGCATTGTATATCTTTTCTTACTATACTTGTGAATAGAAAGCTCTTAGCATTTCATATTGTGGAACGTTGTGTGCAGATGGATCTACAACCTACACACTTGGGCTCTGTACCTAATAATAAATAATCTATAGGTCCCATAATTTAGTGTTATTGTTGTTCAATATAATAGAGCTTAAGCTGCAATGATCCTAGGAATGTAATGAAGTTACTTAAGTTGCCCACTTAAGCGCGAATCGAACGTTTTGTCGTAACTATCATTCCAACATACGGTTTCTCCAGGTCTGATATAGGAAGTAGAAAAACTGTCGGCCACTAATTACAGTGCTAAACCATAAAATATGTAATGACAGTGGCATATTAACACAAAAAAGATGTGAGTGATATCACGGGATACCAAAAAAACGGGGAAAAATAAAGTAAAAACCGCCCGTGACCAGTGTTGCCACGGGCAGTTTTTCCGCGTCACTTCTGTTAAGTATATACTAATATATGTTACTTCCTGTTTTAGTCTCTACATTTTTATCAGCTCGGTCGCGCAGCAACATCCCTATCTCCTCCAAGTTTGCCGTTATTACGGCTTGGTTTAAATACGATCGTATTTTTAACTTCGTTGTGTAATGCCACAAACGGCAAGATATAAGGAATAAAGCAATAATTACGTGGGAAACTCCGAAAGTTTTGAGAAACTAAAAAACTAACTTCTATGAAAACAAATTAATTTTTATACAAAGTTTCATGCGTCTGAACCAATTTTCTAAACATTTTTTCTAGTCCTCCGCAGACACCTCTTCTACGGCCTTCACAAACGCTGCTAGCGCGTCTTCCGACGAAGAAAACTGTATCCCTTTGAGCTGATTTTAGGGAATAAAAAGAAGTCACACGGAGCCAAATCAGAACTGTAAGGTGTCCCAAGACTCTGACCGGTGTGGAGTCCAGGAAGTCCCTCGTTTTGATCGCAGAGTGCGCGGGGCGCGTTGCAGTGAAGAAGGACCCGCGGAGCCCGGTGTTCGGTCGCTTGTTGCTCATTGCAGAAAAACCTTCTGGCAGGCATTTTATGCTGTACCACTCGGCGTTGATGCTACTTTGCTTTGGCTCTCGAAGTGGAATTAAAATTAGGTACCCCGTCAATGTGATGAAACTAGCGATCAAAATTTTCCCTGCGCTCCTCGATCACTTCACTTTCATAGGCGTCGGTTCATTTTGAAACAGCCAAACTGTCGACTGACGCTTTGTTTCTGGATCGTATTGATAACTCCAGAATTCGTTACCTGTCACAATGTTTTTTGTATCACGATACCACGGGCCTGCTTCTGAGCTTCGGTGAGGTTGTGCGGCACCCAGCGGGAAACTATCCTATCCTTACGCGAAGGTGCTCGTGCAAAATCTTGTGATCACTTTCTGAACCAATTTGCCGAGTATGCTCGTGAATCTCTTCGTACGTAATACGTCTGTTTTCTTGTTTTTTTTTTATTGCCTGCAATCTTTCTTCGGTGAGCCGTCGTAAGACAACCACTCCTTTGTTCATCCCCCAAAGTAAAACGACCGCGTTTGAACTCGCTATACCAGCGGTAGATGGTTGCTTTTGAAGGTCCTTCATCCATAAAAGCAATTCGAAGTCGATCAAATGACTCAACAGGTTATAAGCCACATTTAACATCGTAAAAAACATAGCACGAAAATGTTCTCGACGCAGATTAATTTTTAATGAGACAAGAAAATTTGAATTGGCTCTCTAAAAATGCGTAGAGAAATTTGAAAATCGAACAGAGGTATTTTTACTTTTAAATAATCGAAGTTTTTAAAATAATTATAAGTGTCTTATACATAAAAACTTTATTTCGCAAAACTTTTTAAATGATCTGGTCAATAAAAACGTATTTAAACTACTCTATTCCTGACAAAAAACACATTCGTCAACTATACATTGTAACGAAAACTAGATGAAATTAGAACAGTAGCAGCCCTATGCATAGAGACATTTATTGCCTTCTGTACATACTCTCCTATTTGCTATAAGTACAAATAATAATATAAAACCGACACGAATCATAGAAATTCTCCGTCGTAATTCATTTCAAGAAGAAATAGACTCAATAACTGCGACGTTCCCAGACGGAATGAACAGTAATAATGTCACAATAAAATATGTAACACGATTTAATAATATCATTGTGTGCGTAGAATGTTATAGGTGCTCATGTGCTATGTTTTACTCGATCGCGTAAAATGGAGGGTTGTGATTTTAACCGTCGATGAATGAATGTCCGAACGAAGGCCCGTTTCTATTGCTGTAATAATAATAAGAGATTTTTGTGGGTTGGGGTGGGGTTATTCCTGGAAATCGTTATTGATAGGTTTCTTTGACTCTAACCACTCCAAGGCCACACCATTTCATGGTTGACGTCCTAAAGAAACGAATGAAAAGGTTTGATGTCATTTTCCACGAACTATACACGAGCAGCTAAACTGTGCAATGCAATGCCTGAGTGAGTTTTGCGGATGGGTATAATCTTGGTGTCTTCAAGCCTAGAGTGATGCGATTAAACGTTTATTGTTAGTTATTCCACGATATATCTCGATATAGAATTAGTTTTATGTTTTGTTGAACATGGTTGATTACACTTACCGTGTAAACCGTTGCGATGGGTGTGCAATGTGCATGCGTTTTTTGGTAGTAAAATAACAATACGTTTTAATCATTAATCTAATTGAAATGAGCTCTAAACTTGTTGTTGAAATTTAATCCCGCAAACATAAAGATCACTGATTGACTTTGGCCCAATTTCTCAATACCTGAATATGTAATGATTAATCCGCGCCATACTGCATGTCCTTCGTTCCTCTGCTTTGTGAAAGTGAGACACTTGAACATCAGTCCAATTTATGAAAAATTGCATTATTTACATTCGCATTTGTATCATTCAAGTATACCCATAAAATGAATTATCTGTTTAGCTGTTTAAAAAAACGACAGATGTATTGACGTAAACCATGCCATTAGCCCTAGAAATATTGAATTTGTTGAGTGTGTTCCATATGTAGCCGTTAACTGATATAAAATTATCCATCCTTCCTAACGGGATAATTTTTCCACTGGCGTAGCTAAATCTATATTTTAGTATTATATAATAAAAGAGAGACGAAATACGGTGATAGCGCGTACAATGAACATGCACTTTATAGAACGCCAATTAACTAACACGTCTCAGGGTGTGACAAGAAAAAGTAAGACGGTTCATTTCTAATTTAATTGAAATGCTCTTTCTTAGCGCTTTACGAGCGGCATGTCTAGACTTCTATTTCGGTGTAGGTCTCGCAGACTGGTAAGCGATGCACGTGCAACGTACGTGCAGACATTTAGTTGTTCGCTGAGATGAGTGCGCTACGCCGCCGGCGACACGATTCGTGTCGCGTCTATTTGCAGCGGCCGCAGGGCGGGCGGCGACGTCGGCGGCGGTGGCACGCCGAACGCTGGATCTCGAAAGAAGAAAATTCAGCGCGCCGCCGCGCGTGGGATTGTCACCGTCTCGACACTCTCAATAACAATAAATATATAAAATAACGTATTTGTTGCCGGGATAAGGCCAGTGACGGCGCTCTAGTTTGTCTATGCGCTGACGTCATCGTCTGGGAATCCAGCGCACGGTCGCCGCCGGTCGGCACTCCCCTGACCTACCTTCAGACGCGACGCATCCCATGGTGTTCGCACATTGCCAACCCCATTGAGGCTATCCGGTTCCCCGCTCGTCTGTTTTGTATCTTTCACCTGTACCACACTGCTTCGTAAGAAATTCAGTAATCCACCCATATAAACGTCTATGTTTTTTGGTAGACAGCCAAATAGACGCTACTTCTTAGAACGTTTAGAAACACATATTCCTAATTTTTAAGTTTTATGTTGTTTTTAATTGACGTATTAATCTTCTTAAGCTCATTAATAAATTAATCTATCATTCTGACGCCAAAATGTTACGCCTACTGTTCGCCGGTCCCTTGACATGCATTTGGATCACATGAAATGGAGAACATTGAGTTTTACAATTTTGCTTCTTTAAAGTTCAAAATCGCTTAAGTAGGTATTTTTTGTGATGCAAAACATAAAGACTCATAAAGTTAAATTAACTCTTTGTAATAAACTAACCAAACTAATTGTATAATGGAATCTGAAAAGCAATCATAATCCCCGATTTTAAAAATCGAACTTGTGAGTCTCGCCTAAAAAGCATATGTAGTTTGATACAGCTTGAAGTAACTTCTGCAGCAATAGTCCTAGAGTTGCTGTATTTTCTTCAAAATTCATACCACTGTGATCCGTCCTCATTTACAGAACCAGGATTTTGTAAATAACCTCTAAAAGGACTTTTAATTAATATGGAAAATACACCACAGGAAAAAGGAATCCTAGAATTGTGTGGGGCTGTCCGTCCGACACAGCTGTCGTCGGTACATCATGAAAACCTTATCAAGTTCGCCTACCACGTCTCTAAGCGCAACCGTTGTCTCGTTAACGTTATTTCCGAAAAGCGATTTGTTTCTCAACGAGGCCGGCATTCCTGGGTGCGCGCGTGATGTCACCGGTATTTAGGTGCGTGTCGTGTATCCAACGGGGTTCCCCAACGCGCGTGATGCGAATACGCAGCGAATGCACAGAGGACGCGCGCGCCTAACAGCCGTGCTCACCCGGATGTCGCTTCATGTGCTGTACTGACGACTTTGTTCAAAATTATATTAAATCTAGAAAACTTCTACAAAAATCTTTCAAGCCGGCCGAGGAATTTATTTAGTAGAAATAAAAAATGTATTTTACAATAATTACTTAAATTTTTCCAGTATTTGATGCTAAAGTCTACTAAAGTGCTGTTTCTGATGAGTCCACTGTATCTTTGACAGTTGTTCTATGGTCAAACATAAATTGATTAGAAGGATGGCTTAGCGGCGATAATGCCAGATCGGTTTTACATCGAGACATCGTATGTTCGACTGACGTCTGCACCTCTATTTGTCCAGTGCAGATGTACATTGTACATACAAGTTTTCGTTTCCATTGGCTTTAATGGTGTTGGAAAACATAGTGAGGTAACCGATATGTTCCAAGAAATACATCTTTCGTGGACATGCGTCATCCGCCAACCCTAACTTTGGCCAGTGTGGTGGATTATAGCCGTCACTCTTCCTTTGTCAAAAAAGGCCTTGAGTGAGTACCAGCAGTGGCCATATGGCGTAAATACGCGCGTGAAACAACGGAACACTAATAGTTTGTCATAAAGGTGAAATTATAATATTGTTCTAATAAATTACATATATACGCGTTAATTAAATAATAACATGCGACCATTTGTAGTTACCGCTAGGTAACTAAAACCCTACAAATCCTTACGTACACATTTTTTTTGTTTAGGCAATTTAGAGTCACGGGACGAGGAAGACATGTGTCTAATAGTTAGTATAACACGCCTATAGCCACACCTAACACAGTGCCACGCAGCTATTTTAGAAATAGAAGAGCCCCAATAACAACCTAGCCAACATTGTATCTAGCGCAGAAGGCGCAGGACCTTAAAAGGTAATTTTATTTAGTACCAGATTTAAAACACATACGCTCGAGACTAAATTAGCCGATTCGGGAGACCTGCTGTTATTGTAGTTATGCATACATGGATCTAGATTATTGTGTTACCTTTACTTTTTATTTTATTTTATCACAACTTAAACATGCAATTATATTCAGAAGATTTAGATACTAAGCAAGTAGGTACTACAGTCAATTTTATCAAATATTATTAATCATTAATTAATGACATAACTATTCAACAATCACCTTCAATATAAATCTGAGAATTGTCGATAGTTTAGTTACTAGTGCATAGCCCACAAGTGTTTGCCTTTTTCGTGTCAAATCTATCCGTATTTGTGATTCCTGTATACAAGTCTTCTTGTTCGTCATTTTAAATAGAGATTACGGCACTCTTTCATTAGTTAAAACTGTAATTTTAACATATTCCTATTTAGATTCCAATTTACGATATTATCTCAAAATTCCTCAATGACATGTCGAGAACTAAAAACTATTTAAATCGGTTGCAACATGATTTGCATAAAAAATTACCATTAGCATATTTAATTTTTCATTAAGATTTTTGTGAGGAGTTTGTCCAGTTTTCAAATATTTGATGAATCAAACAATCATAGAAACATAATAGATTTCTATCTATACAGTAGTAACAGGTAAAGTAGCTTTTGCTGGCGCCCTACATTTACATAATTATGTTAATCAAACACCTCGAGTACTGTTTGTTAAATAAATTGCGTTGAGGATTTAAAAAGCAGGGCGGGCATAGATGAGTATACGTATCTTAGTTAAAAGTGTAGCAATTAGATGGGCTTCTCATTTGCATTTTTCCGCGTTACATCATTCTTAATTCGAATCATTCTTTGTCTCGCTGCGTTTTGCATCGAGCTTGTTTAATTTCTTAGAAAATCAAACCATTTCGGTTAGGAAATTAGTATTCTTACGATAGCTACAGAAATCTTCGGAATCGATAAGTTGTCACAAAATATTCCTTCGTACAATGAACAAAGAATGCTGAGAAGTGAGTTTTCCTATGAATGCTATGGTGCGTTACTCGCCGTGGGTACCTAAGTACGCACATACTAAGAATCGTTTTAATTTAATGGCCCGTAATTCCAGTAATCGTATTCCAGCCGGTTTCTCTAAAGGAGTGCGTGAGCCGCAAGCACCATCGACGGCCTTTCCGATATCGTAATTTTGCTGCCTAGTTGATATTCAAATATCGTTTACTTGTTATTTCTCAATGGGCAGTTGTATGACGACGGCATTTATAACGGACCCCAATACAATATATTATTAAGTATGCACATATTATTATGTATATTGAAGCCAAAGTGCGTCAATGAAAACTTAACGTATTATACTTTGCTGTCTCATTTATACGCGACAAATGTCCGGCGACGAACGTCGTGCGTCTAAGCATCTGATTTGAGCAGATTAAGGCTCCAGCGGTACCTACATTATATGCCGGCTGCCAAGTGAAAGACTAACATCGCTGACGTACTTTGAATCTAAATATCACCTTGACTTCGGTTAAATCTGTATCTGTAATGTCGGTCAACTATTTAATATGTAATCGATTTCCGCTGAAATACATTTTCCTCAAAACCTTGTTTTAACTTCTCTTTTCTGTGTTACTTTTCCATTAAGTACAGTTTTTTTATACTTAGATATCTCCCATGTTTTTACAATGTAGGTGACATAATATCATTTAAGACATATAAAGAAACATTTACTAATTCGACAATTCCACTTGCTTGTCCGTGTTTTCGGTTGTCTGTTCCCTTTCGGCCGCCTTTGTAACCAGTTACAAACGAAGAAAATTTCTCCTTGTTCGTAACCCGGTTACAAACTAGGAAATATATTTTACTAGACTTAGAAATATTGTTCCCTACAAGATATATTCCACAGTTATTAGAAACACGTAAAAGATGCAGTATGTGTCTTCATTCAGACAAACTTACAATTATCTAATAAAAAGGGTCGCGTGTGGAACACGCAGTTGACTATCGATATAAACCATAAGATGTGCCCTCCCAAACTTCAGGCGCACAGAATTATGTCATCGTTGGGAAGAGTGAAGTCACTCTTTCCGTTCTAGACGGTTGCAGGAAACAGTGAACAACAACCAAAATAAGTAGAAACGCACCATACCTCGCCGCTAACGATTGTAGGGGTCAAGTAGATTGGTGGTGTGTAAACCACTTACGCTACACACATACGCAGTTTATTACCAATTTCAAGTTGCTCAGGGCACATCTAATGGTTTATATCGATGCAGTTGACTATTTATCATGACCGTGCGTTTTGCCCACAGCGGTAACGGCAAGCTGGCAACCTGGGGCTGCATCATCGGATTCGTCGTGATGATGTGCCTCGACGTCGGCCTGGGGTAAGAACTCGCTGCACTCCGACCGCGTGCCTTATAGGCCACTTGGAAGTCTCTTCAGTGACACCTCTTTAAGTTACCAGATAGTTGTTGAACATTCAAACTTTTATGTCATGTTTTGCATCATATGTTTAAATCTATAATCATCCACACCGGCTTAAAGTTTCTGCTCTGAATTGGTTTGCCCTCAATTCTTCAGACATGATTTGTGTTATATGTTTACATTATATGATTGCATTGTTGCTGCTCAAGTTTCGTAGTCCTCGTATCGCTCTGAGATTGAGACAGTGTGTTACATCTCGCTCGCCCCTATGCCGTATGCCGTATGTAGTGTGTAGTGGTTATGTAGTGTAACAATTAAATCACCAGCAAGATGTGTTACTGGATTAGACTTCCATTGGATGTCAAATGACATGATGACCCCAGTATCTTCCCAAATTAAAAAATGTCGATATTTTTATACGAATTAAAGACTACTTAGTATTAAATTATGATGAAATTTTGGGTTCAACGTGATGCGCCACATTTAAGCAAGTATCATTACCAGATTTTAGGTATCAGAACATAATTTTAAGTTTTTTTAAAATATTTAACTAATAACTTCAGAAATTGACGAAAATTCACATAAGGCAGAACTGACGTATGAAATCTGGGACCCGAAATCTGGTAGTATAAGTAAATCAAAGATTTAAGAAAAACCATGTACTAGTCTTTTATTCATTTTGTTTTCGATCTTCCCACACGTCATCCACACGAAAACTTTGTACTTAACTATGTTGAACCCAACATTTGTCAATTTATTTATACCTAGTTAAAAATTTGATGTAAAAAATACATAGATTCAAAATTTATTGTTATATTATTATTGATAGATTATAAATTATTCCAAAGCCTTTTACCAACTGGTATTAAAAGATATTAGAATAGAATTCGAGATATCTGAATATTTATTTGTTTATGTTTATGCAATATGATTTTTAACGTAAACAATATATTTTGTTTAATACAATTACTGTCAAACTATCATGATACCATCGCACCTCAAACCCCTTAATAATATAATTAAAATACTCCCGAGTACTTACTCTATATTTTGTTTATCAAAAATTTAATGTCAAAGATTAAGAACTCCAAAATTATTAGAAGTTTATTAAAAGAGAGGCTAATTAATGGGTCAGGCTGCCTGGAAGTCTAAATGTATTAATTATTTGATGGTTAATTATGATTTATTAATTATGATGGGGTTTATGATCATGAGTAATTTCGTACGAAAATTATCGAATCGAACAGAAAAACTTCAGATCTTCATTTCCATTTCATTTGCTACGAGTAGCTTCACTTATCGAGAATATGGGTAGATAGTTGTGTAAAAGCCCTTGACCCGAAAAACGTCTAAACATATACAAAAGAGTATATTATCATAACACAAACCACTCAAATTATTAATAAATCATAGTGCTGCAAGATCAGTCTACTTCGACTTAGTTATCAAACGCATAATGTCGATAAGATATTGTCAGCAAACTTCTTCTTTTTCTTACTTTTTGTAATTCTGTCATGCTTCTCATTGTTGAAGAATAAAGGAAATAAGGAATTAGAAGGATATTTACAAAATTTTCACTTCTATAATTTTCACGAGATTTTAAGCCACATAACTTTCAACCATCTGTTGTTTTTCAATTACTTCATCGTGTAAACTCTTAAAAATTCAAAAGTAGTAGGGGCTACGTTGCATTTGAATAACATTGCATCGGGATCCTATAAGTAATTTTCAAACCAAATGAATTTAGCCATAGAATTATGTGGTTTTGCATTTGTCAATGGACTGGTAATATTTGCCTAGACTGTGCTAAGCTCAAATGTTTTGCCATAAGTGCATTAAAGTGATAATTAGATTGCTGCTGTGTAATGTTAAGATATGTTGCTTTGTGATCTAAAAGACGTTAAGTTACTTAAATCATAGTGTCAATTCATTGTTTTAAGGTTTACATATTGTTATAATGGAAATTCGAAATGATTTTATTATATGTGTTTATTTGTAAACAATTGAAGGTGAAATCATGTTGACTATCGTGTATAGGCCACAATATTTATATTTACGACTTATGCATTTAACAGTGTCATTCGTTGACTAGATGTTCATAGCGCAATTAGTTTATTTTTAAGTAGTTAAGATTGTTTTACATAATATAAAATGAAGCATAGTTGCAGTGCATTTTATTTTACCTAACCAACGTGAACAATCTTCTAATATCCTTACTTGAAATTAATAAACGATACAGTAAGCTTAGAGCGTCTTGAAATTTTCATATTAGCTTTAGGTAGCTCCAAAACCCTCTCATCCCGTCTGTTGTTTCAATGAGTCCGGTAAAAGTAGATGGAATAATGTATGTTTATCCTGCTCCTGTGTTATAAACGAACAAGGAACTCCTTATCTTATAACGAACTAATCAAGAGGAAATATTAATAGTTAATAGTTCACTTAACAATAGTCAATTTATCCTTTAGATACAAATACAGCAATAGTACCTATTAGGTGGCTATATGTAGAGTTGGCAACAGAATTTACCTCATAACAAAAGTTTTCCTTATCGAGTGTAAATGGGACGGGAGCCGATAAACGGGGCCCGCCTGGGTCGCGGCAGACCTATAGATACGACACGGTAACAATTACAGTAGCGGACTGCTTTTCAAACTCATTTCAAGAACCTCTCTATACAGGGTTACGCAGAAAGTGTGTAACTCAAAAGGATACTATATAATGCTAATGATATGTATTTTGGTTTTGGAAGAATTGAGCTAAGTACTACAGGTCTAATACTGGTATCGTGGAAATGATTGAGCTAGTTTGCAAACGTTTAGTGAAAATTATTACACAAATGCAATCGGCATACCACATTACCTATACGTACATCTCTTCTGAAGTGAACAAAATTGAACTGTGTTATTATTTCACGTTAAATTGACAGCTTCGTGATAGTTTTTTAACGGTTATGTAGAGGATTTTGAATTTCTACGTAATAAATAAAACTTCTCTACGGAAATAAAATCAATACGAAAGGAGACAGAGTATTCTTGACACCACAAAAGACCACTGCTGGTTAGTTAGACTCATTGCAAAGTCCGACGGGGGAAATATCAGACTTTTTGCAGTTATTATACCGCCAAACAGCAATGCGCAGACACTGTATACCAGTTTGAAGGGCAATGTTTCAAGAAAAACTACCGGGCAAAGAGATAATTCATGTTATATATCAATTCAACGATTTGAAAGCTTCAAATTCAAATATGTAACTCCTTGTTGCACTGTGTTGTTATAGGCAGACGTCTATCTAATAAAAAAATGTCTTCTAAAGTTTGATTAAACTGAGTTTTTATTTTAAACGGAGTAATTTTTTAAGTCGAATTAGAATGAGCATATTGAATATAGGTAAACATAAATTGAGTAAAACTGCGTAACACTAAAAATGAAGCTTATAAAATCATAACTTCGAGTGGTATTGCAGACATCAAAAAAGAAACAACTGTGGCGGTTGTAATCTTTGCAGAAGTATCACATCTTTGCCAGTTATTATTCTACTGGCAACCAGAAATGTGAAAATATTACAATATTCCGGTTTGAGAGCAATGTTTCCAGAGAAATTATAATGAAGAAGGGCAAAGAGATAAATTTACTTGTTTATCTGGATGACGAGATAAATAAGTAAATTTATCTCGACAAGAGCCTATGTTCAACAGTGGGCGATAATGGGCTGAAGAAGAAGAAGAAAGAAGATCTGGGTGACGAGTTCAAATAGCTGTTTTGCACAGTGCTGTAATGGGCAGGCGTGTTGCTTACATCAGGCGCATGGACAACTTGTCCCATCGCAATATTATAAAAATACTCCTTGTAGGTTATTTGGTTCACATTTATGATACAAAAAATACGAAATAACCAAACACAAGAAATTTTAGTTCACTTTTATCATTTTCCTTGTTCACAAGATTTTCGTAATAAAAGTGTTGCAAAATTTAATTTAATTTAAATTTTATTTATTGCATTACTGTTTGCTCGAATCGGTATGCCCCACTTTATTATATTTTTTGCGGTATTGGTGCGCTTATTAAATATTACTAATTATAACTACCAAACTCTCAGTCTCAGTTCTCACATAGATTTAAAAACTCTATGTGAAAATTTAATTAAGACAATGGGTGATTAAAATGTGTTATGCCTACAGTAATCGATCCCAGGATCTTCACAGGTCAGAAACTTGCTTGCACAAAATCACACTAATATTATAAATGCGAAAGTTTGGATGTTTGTTGCTCACACACGTCGGAACGGCTGAACGGATCAAGTTGAAATTCGGATCACAAATTAGTCAAGGATGGGTGCTTTTTATTACGAGAAATAACTGGAACTACACGGGTAAAACTATAGGGCGCTGCTAGTATTTAGTGTAAGTATACCTATAGGGGAGACCGGGTACAAAAGTATCGAAAGTGACAAATGCTCCCCTACAGTTATTTTGTGGACGAACACAGCTACGCCGCCGTCAGATGGTAGCCGGAAGCGTCCTCCTCATCTGCATTTAGTCGGGGCGAGCGCCACTCGCTGTTAGGCTGTGTGACAGGACGATATGTATTGTATTTTCACAATTCAAAATAAAGTTTTTCTACATTTTCTATTTGATGTTTACGGAGTCGTAAAATGATGATAGTAAACTAAATGTTTGAATATAGATTCCTGATTAGTTTGATTTCATTTTTCAAAATAGATACAGGTTCTATAGAATATTAGGCGGGTACAAAAGTAACACGTTACTTATGTTTTAATTTGATTAGTTTTGAGTATATACAATTCCAAAGGTTACCTATTTGTGTTATTAATACGAAGACTTCAAATAATTTGTTGAGATAACGTTTAATTAGTATTGTATTAATGGTCAACCCCTTTATCTTGTTACTTTCGTCCTGCTTACGTGGTCGAAAGTAACAACTGACGACTTTTTTTAACTCTCTGTTAATCATATAAAACCAAACATAATAAAATAAATCGAGTTACTAATGTATAGAACATGAACTGAATTTATTTATAGATATATTGTACCCGGTCTCCCCTACTACGGACTGGCCTCGTGGCACAGTCTGTAAATAATCTACTCACTGAACCGTAGTTCGTGGATTCGAGTCCAGCCCAGGACAAACATTTTTATGATGAATACGGATGTTTCGTCTCTGATTGTTTCTGTGTATGATTTATAATTTAGATAGAAATATCATATCAGTCATCTGGCTTCTATAGTACAAGATATGACAGTGTGGAGAGTGTGCGACTGATTTACATTATCTAATAACACCTAGCCTTTTTTTCTATCGGAATGCTCGTAACTCGAAAAAGCGACATCGTTTCATAGTTGGTGTTCCAAAGACACGAACGAAGAGATTTGACTCTACTTTTGTGATACGAACGTCTAGGCTGTGGAATACATTACCCGAGTGGGTTTTCCCTGTTGGTTACAATCTTTGTGTCTTCAAATCGAGAGTGAATCCGTTTCTTCTAGGTAAACACGCTCCATCGTAGACCGCATCATCGCTTAACATCGGGCGAGATGGCGGTCAAGTGAAAACCTATAAAAGTTTAAAAACCTTCTTTAGCTCCTGTTCAATAACTTTGCTAAAATGCATAGTTTACGATTCTTAAAAAGGAAACATTCGTGTTTATATAAGTGCATACTTATGTATAACTAGCTGAACCCGCTACTTCGTTCGCGTAAGCAAATGTTACTGACTTATAGTGTAAATTAGTTGGAAGTATCGTACGTCAAAATATTTGCATTATGTAATCATTGAAAAACCGAGTGAATTTGTTTTCCCACACAAAAAACTATTTGATTTTATCATCTTTATTTTTCTTTTTTTAAACAAAATTAAACATACTTATTAAGGTTTCGTAGTATCGAACATAGCCGCAAGTGTTAAGTTTGTAGGATTTTTATAGGATACATTACAAAAATTCTGAAGCTGATGTGCATGATCTGATTACCTACATTTCTCTTTTTATCCGCAAGCTGTTTTCTAGCTGTTACCCGCGACTTCGCCCGCGTAAAATTTTGAACGAAGCCTGTGTGGAATCAAAAAGATTAAAATTTTGAGTTTTAATGATAGGTACTCAAGCAAGTTCAACCCGTAAATCTAAGCCAAGTCTTAGTGAAATGTTAATGTATGAATTTAATTGTAACACAGAAAAAAAAGCCAAGAACGAAAGAATCCAAATTCGGCATCAAAATCCTTTTAGCAGCAAAAACTTATTAGTACAATTTAGAATACCAGTAACGCCACCTAGTGATGAAAGAAAAAATACATACCACAATAGCAAAACATTGATTTAAATTGCCTTTAGTGCTTTTAGATTTAAACTGGCATTAGTGCCATCTAATGAGAATATAATGTTGCTTGTTATTTTGATTGTGAACGCAAATCACCTGTATTATGTACACCAAAACGGGTGCATACATTTTTTAATTTTGGCTTTTACCTTACCATCACATCAAGTTCCTTACAAAAATATATACTTATTATAGATTAATATGGAGTTAAACCAAAATATAGACTTAGACCCCATGTGAAATTTTAGACTCTAAACTATGTGTGGTATTTCAGACTATAAGTTATCTGTTTCAATTTTCTACCATATTTGCTTAGTCTTTCCGACGTCACAGTAACCGATTTGCTATTTCTGATTACAAACTACGTGTGTTTCGAATTCCTTCCAAATATGTTCAGCCGTTCCAACGTTGTCCTGTAACTGTAAATATTATGAATGTCAATGTTTGGATGTTTGTTACTTAATCATGGCGGAACGTATCAAGTGATCGGGCTGAAATTTGAAATACAATTAGATTATAGTCTGGAAGAACACATAGGCCAAACATTGCCTATGTATAGTTACTTATCTATATGTCCCTATGTGTTACTTAAGCTAAGCCAAGAATATGTTTCAAATTTTAACTCGATACATTCAGCCATTCCAACGTAATAGAGCAGCAAAAATTTAAATATTGACATATTTATATAATATTAGGAAAGGATAGGATATTACAAAATTTTTGAAAAAATAAAACCGGTCAAATGCCAGTGGGACTCGCGCAAAGGGTTCTGAACCATTAGCAAATAAAATGATTTTATTGTATGGGAGCCCCCTTAAAAATGTATTTTATTTTAATTACTTACATTTAAAGAGAACATAAAACTTACCTAATATTATGTGAATAGTGAAAGCGTCAACCAGTGACAGGTACGTTATTAGTATCGAGCAAGAAACGGTAAAAAAGTCAAGTTTGTTGTATGGAAATAGCCCCTCTTAAATATTTATTTTAGTTTTAGTATTTTTGTTAAAACAGCAATAGAAATACATCGTCTGTGAAAATTTCAACTGTCTAGCTATCACCGTTCTTGAGATACAGTCTGGTGACAGACGGAAGGATGGACGGACAGCGAAGTCAGGTACGGAACCCTAACAACGGTCTGCTTCGGTTACCGAAGCTTGTTGAACACTACTTTTAAATTTTAAACAGTATTTGGATTGAAATAATACGTTAAGTTACGGCTGGTCTCGTAAGCTACAGCTGACTTAGTAGGGAGAACGCCGACTGTTGATCCGGAGACCCAGGGTTCAAAACCACGCGCACCACTATCTTTTCTGAGTCATGTTCGTAATGCCGGTAATTAAACGGTGAAGGAAAATATCGTGAGGAAACCGAAATGTACCTAGAATCTAAGTTCTAAGTCACATGTCATATGTCATCCACCAACCGACACTGGGCCAGCGTGGTGGATTATAGCCTGTCTCTCTCCTTGCGAGAAAAGGCCCCGACGTCCAACAGTGGGAACATTTAATGGGTTGTTTATGCTCATATGTTTTCTTCAAAGAACAAAATTTACTTCAATGACAGGTAATTTAATTCTGTCGTTCGACTAACTAAATACAGATAAATCTAAGCTGATATTTGTTTTTTGTTGAGATTTGAAAAACTACCTCCCTGTTTTCGATATATAAGATCACCTCTGAAGTATTTTCTACCAAACAAAAAAAGAATTATCAAAATCAACTCACAATTAGCGGAGTTATCGTGTAAAATAAAACCAAATAAAAAAAACATGCAACCCGATTGAGAACATCCTCCTTGTTTGAAGGAGGATGTTCTCATCCTCCTCCTTTTTCCACACAAAAATATATTTTTGACAATTATTTTGTCATTCAAGACGACGCGACGCGATCACGTGGGCACTTCTTGAATCTAGAATCTAGATATTCTGTGGATCGTCTGTGATACACAGAATACTTAGAAGTTAATATGTACCGAACGCGCCATGCGTGTCGTTATTATTTAATGTTTGTGTAATTTCCGAACCAATAGACCGATATTGTTCAAATTTTGACGGAACAATATAAAAAATGTGTTCATTCTAACAAAAAAAGAATTAATGAAATAAAACAACGCAAACATGAGTTACAACTAAATACACATTCTGACTTTCACCCCCTCCCGCAAGAAAACCGATCAGAATTTGGGGATCAAAAGTAGCCTACAGCAATTTCCTTAGTATAAACTAAAATCATGCCAAGTTTCAGCTGAATTGAATCAGTAGTTTCGGCGTGATGCGTGATCCCTATACAGAAAGACAGACAGACAGACAGACAGACAGACATGAAAGAAAAAAAAATGCAGTTTCGCCATCAGTATCGACTACGGAGTGCCCCAAAAAAAAAATTTTCAAAATATCTTCAATGTACAGAATTCGACCCGTTACAGTTTTATTATAAGTATAGATATATAGATATGCAAACATTACCAACAGGCAATTATAGAGCGAATTTAAAAACAGAAAAATGCGGATAATTAATTAAAGTTTTACAGTAATTAGGTATATTAACTACACCTTTATCGTTAAAATAATAAAGACCTCACAGCAGCTAGTTTTAACAATCGATTTATCGTTTATGGTTACATTGTTGTGTTCACAGTGCTTTATTGGTTATTTTTATCTGAGTTCCCAGAATCGTGTAATCTCTAACAGGAAACAAGACTGCGGCGGCTAGCGCAGTCGCTCCTGCCGAGCGCCCGGTAGATTAATAGGGGAACTCTTCCACTTTCACACTCACTAGTGCTGATTGCTATTCATAATTCTAATGCGAAGAAGTTGGGCAATCGATTGTGTTCCTAACAATCATTAGTACTAAACATCTTTTTCCGTTTTCCCTGTTTGTGGCATTTTTATGTATAGCATAAGACGGCCACTTAATGTATTCACTGCTGGAACTCGGGGCTTTCTCTCAGAAGAAGAGTAAAGGCCATAATCCACCACGCTACCCAAGTGGATTTTTTTGCCTTGACGGCAAAGGCCAATGATGAGGATAAATCTGCACTTGGAAAAAAACTCAGAGGCAGGCAGGACTCCAACATGCGACCTCACGATTGTGAACTTGGACGCTCTCGGCCCTAGGACTCCGCGCCATACCTACCCAAGGTTGCCTGGAAGATATTGCTTTAAGCAATAAGGGCGCCAGTTAAGAGTCTCATCCATTAGTTACTAAGTTAATGTTTTTGTTATGTTTTTTATTTAATCTGTGTGGTCTTTTAATAAAGAGTTTATTATTATTATTCAGTCATTTATTTATTTCTCTTAGTTTCAAAGTTTTTTACAATAGGAAAGTACAAAAATTGGTTGCCTGTAAAGTCGGTATACGGGCGAAAGTTTTACGTGACAACGACTTTGAGTGGTAAAATAATTTTACGGAAGGGACGCGTGCCTTTCACTTTTTATGTCTGTCTCTCTCGCTCTTAGGCGGGCTAACCATGCCCGAGCGGAAGGGACGCGTGCCTCTCACTCGCTCTCGTTGTGAGCGCATAACGTGAGCGGAGCGTAACGCAGTTTCTTGAAGTGTCAACGTCAACGTCAAAGTGACAACGTCTTATAAATTGGTTTGCCGGGGCAAACCAATTTATAAGACGTTGTCACGTCAAAAATATAAACATTATAAATAATTATTACCCATATAAGTAATCAGAAGTCGGAATACCAAAATGTTGTCGTAAATATAATGCCAGAGTGACACGAGGCTAGTTTTTCAAGCTAGGATAGCAAGATAGTGTTAGTAATCTAGCAAGCTAGTACTCGTACTAGTGTAGACAAAACTAGAAACTAGCGGTGCGTACCGTTGTCTACACGAATCTAAAAGTACTAGCTTGCTAGCTTGGTAACACAAGCTTAGCTTGAAAAACTAGCCTCGTATCGCTCTGGCATTAGGGACGTTTTCCTTTTCACCACCACTGTACATTCTTACCCGGAGTACATGACAACGAAATCAAACCTATACCTAATGTTTCAGAGCTAATCACTCAACACTACATGTCATGTCATGTCTGTCTGTCTGTCTGTCCGTCCGTAAGTCACAACCACTTTTCTCCGAAACTATAAAGCTATACTATTGAAACTTGGTAAGTAGATGTAATCTGAGAACCGCACTAAGATTTTGATACAAAAAATAGAAAAAACATATTTTTTAGGGTGTCCCATAGTTACTTGGAACTTTTCTAAACTGAATAGTTTGCGCGAGGGGCTCTTCCAAAGTGGTAAAAAGTGTGACCCTCTGTAACTTCTAAAATAAGAGAATGACAAAACAAAAAAGTGTATGATGTACATTACTATGTAAACTATCAACGAAAATTGGTTTGAATGAGCTCTAGTAAGTAGTTTTATTTTAATACGTCAAAATTGACTATTGTTAAAACACTGATTAAAGTAACAACGAACTACAAGAACTTTTATGTTATGTTACTTGCTGCTACGGAAACCGACTCACACTTGACCACTTTTATTAAATAATCCATGGGTTACTAGTATGTTATAAGTTCGGTTTCAGTTGCATCCGCCACCAGTTCTCAAGGAGGCACGTGAGTAATCCGTGATTTAACTCTGAAATGTACTACATAGCGCTCGCAATTTTACCCGCGCATTTCCCGTTCTCGTCATTTTCCCGTAACAAAATACCCTATTTGTTATTCCAGACTATGATCAAATTGTGTTTCAAATTTCAACCCGATCCGTTCACACGTTCCTTTTTTTAACTTTAATAGGTTTACACTTGACCACCATCTCGGCTAATGTTAAGCGCGGTCTAAGATGGAGCGCGCTTACCTAGAAAAAAACGATTCACTCTCGATTTGAAGACACCAAGATTGTAACCATCGGGAAATACCCACTCCGGCAACGCATTCCACAGCCTAGATGACCTCTTTTTCGCACAAGAGTGTTGTTGCATATGCTTGTTTTTGACTCGTCTCTCGATCGATTCCAGAACCTTCAACTGATATTTAGCTGATCCGTCCCAAAGGTGCGAACATTACCTACTCCGACTTGATTGAGCACCAAACATTCAAACCTTCGCATTTATAATATTAGTAAGATAATTATAAATAACTACTAATGATACATAGACACATAAGAAAGAAAGAATGAGCAGCGAGAGTAATGCTAAGATCGCACTGGAAGAGTTAGTGATAGGGCGCTTTGAGCGCGGCGACGGCGGCGGCGGGCAGTGGCAACGACCGCGCGCCCGCGCCCAAACAGCGGAATTCTTGCGCGTACGCAACATCGCTGATAAGCGCTCCCAGCGGCATCCGACGCATGCTCCCGCGACCGCTGTGTACGCAGTCACACGCGCGCGCGTTTTTACACAACTCCCTACCCACTTATTAATTAGGTGCATTGTGTCGTGGCTTCAGAATATATCACCAATATCAACTTGTGCTTTATTGCGGACACTTTTACCGAGAGTTCTCTGAATTTTCAAAAAAAAATGTTTTTGTCGATCCGATATTTATATTAATCTCTTCCATAGTAATTATTAATGTTATCACTTACTATTATAATATAATCACACGGCACACGGAGACCTTCACATATTACGCTGACGACAACGACGACGCCATCGGTCGGTTCGTACAACGAGCGTTGGCTGCATCACCGAAGACCACCCGAGAATTCAACCAACAGATAGCCAAGGACAGAAACGCGGCCGTAGTGGAGGCTCTGGACCGGGCGGCTTAAGCAAAAGACGATATCGAGTCGATTACTATCGGAATCTCAACCGGTAATGAGCGGCTCAAAAGACGAAATCGGACCGACTAGTACTAGAATTAGGTTTAGAATGTTCACAACAAAAGGTCACTGAACACATAATATATATACCATATAAGTTTTTAACGATACTTATGCAAAATACTAGTACACGTTGCGGCTTCATTCGGGTAATGTCGTATAATATAAATATAAATAAATATTGGTGAACAACACCATCTGACCTCAACCTAAGCAAAGCTTGTACTATGGCGGCCAGATATGATATAATACTTATATAGTTGTAAATACGTACTTATTATACATAGAAACACCCAGACAGTACAAATATTTGAATTCATCGCACACATATTTGCAATTGGTGGAAATCGAACCCACGAACCCTGGGCTTCGCAGGCAGAGTTACTATCCACTAAACCATGAGGCCAGCCATAATAAACTTATAATGTGCAATTAAAAAATTGCGATCATAAATTTACCTATTATGATCCCATCTCTAATTGCTTTTCGTGAATGTCGGCTGTCTTGGTAAAGAGTTCACTGGAAACAAACATGACACTGGATAAATAAGGATAGATTTAAAAATAAATTTGATTTTCATAGATTAGGCAGGCATACCTTTTGTGTTTTTATTAGAAGAGTGCATTTTACATCTGCCAGTATCAATAGCATTACATTGTAGTCGCAAACAGAGGTAGAGAAATAAATATAAATTACGATACCCGCATCGATGCTACGACTGCCTGGAAATTGAGTTAGCAGTTTTAATATGGACCGTTTGAAGTAGAATTTAATGACTTATTTAACCAAATAGAGCACATAAATTTATTAACAGTAAGTATAGGGTTTTGTTTTGTTGTTGTTGTCGAATGTTGTTTGTGGGACTCAGTAGGGTAAGTAAATTTAAAAACATGACTGTAATGATATGTTATTTGTTAACTATAAATAAAATCTTTTGTGGACTATAATGTAACTGGTGCCAGGGCTATTTTTCTTACATTTGAACGCTTTCGACAGTTAAAAAAAGGATTATCCTCTTTATTGCATTTATTTAAATAAATAAATAAACCTGATTTTTACCGATACTTGAAATGGTTTTGGTAATTCTGACTAAAATGTTAATCATCTCATATATCTTCCAGGAATCTAAATTGGTAGCATACTCCGATGTTATCACTAATTGTAAGTGGTTTGCAAATAAATTTTCGTTCATTCTGAAACTGTAAATTAATGTAGTCGTTGACTTGGCTTGTTGAATGACTGGATGAAAAATACAAACCCCGAAACCGATTGCGTGCGGGGGCGAACCGGCGCGATGACATGTTATTACGTAGAACGTGTAACATTATTGTATAGAGGCGCGGGCGCCGCGATACGGATCGGGTGAGGAGCGGTGGCTCATTTCCATTGATCGGGTGGTGGTGGCGGGTGCCGCCCTGCGCCCCGGCCCGGGGCCGCAGTCTGCCGCGCGCGCCGCAACCCCGCGCACGCTGCACCGCTGCACTCGGCCCACCGAACCTCGTCTCCCTCACTACCGCGCCACCCATCACGCAGTTCCTTCTCCGCAACGATTGATGGACTGTTTCTCTACAGCTTTGTTTACGTGCACTCACCCGCGTACGAGCATGTAAGTTATGCATGTCACCGTTTGGTCACCGCGTGCGCAGTACACGATGCGCCCGACTCGGCGCGCGTCGTTTGTTTGTTTACATACTCGGCCTCGTTTCGCGCCATATATTGGAATCGTTTCGTATTTTGATTGCGACTCATTCTCGGCAATACTTTTTAAGACATCATCCGTTTCAGTATCGATTAAAACGTTAATCGCTTCATTACCGACAACACCTAAAACCGTTAATGCGACGATGCACGTGCTACCTACTGTAGCATTCCAATATAGCTCTTATTTTCGGCTGTAAATGAGCTATTTTTGAATTTTGTAAAAGCCATTCGTGTTCCACAGTCGGTAGTGAAACCGCGCAGGGTAGCTGAGGGTTTGCGCCTGCGCACACCTGTGTCTATTACGCCATATTTGCGATTCCGCTTTAAGGTTTTAATTTGTTAACTACAAATTTAGTTTATAAAAATACACGAAGTTAATTGATTAAGTGACGGGGTTTGACATCTTACATTAGGCAAGACTTCAGTAAAACATTTGCCCATTAAAAAAAACGAATGTTAATATTAACTAGTAAATAAATAAATGACTTGGACACAACGCTAATTGGGAGATGAGGTAGTGATAAATCTATTTTTCTATTACTCTACTTTAATATTTACTAAAACAATGTTGCTGTACATGTTTTGGCATTATGAGATAATTTCAAAATTACATTCCTACGTGTTTGCCAAAAAGCGTTTTTCTTGTTCTCTATCTACACCTATTAAATAACCTCATGTATTTTTGGTTTTTGATCCAAAGGGTTTTGCATTTGGCATGATATTCCAACACCTACTGAAATATACACATGTACTAGCAAACTAAATCTGAACGATGATCCCTGTTTCCTGGGAAACACAGCTATACCTAATACATTATACTAAAATCTAAGATCTCCAAATTAAGTCGTACCAGCAAATGTATTTAGCTATAGACTTTACCAAAAGATTGATTTTTTAAACGTCGTGCTCCGTCTTTTGAACATTATCGCTATTTATTTATATATCTATCTATCTATATTACCTATGGCTCTTTCTTTTTAAAGTCTTTAAGACATTCAGCTTGTATCACAGTTTTAAGATACTGCGTTTGCTTTTACTTTAGTACGTCTCCCATGTACAAACTGCACCTATTTAGTTATGCATTAAATCGTTAGAGTGTTGGTTTCCTAGATGTTATGTAATAAAAACTGCGGCAACACAAAGTTCGCAATAAATAGAAAACATTCACACGCGTAACTTAAGTTTTCCAATCTATTTTGCGTCGAAAAGACATCAACGCATTCTCTTTGCAGAAACTTATGCAAAGCATATTTGTTTATGCGTGTTTCTAATTAATGAACATATTCTTATGAAGTTTATTGTTTTACATCGAGACAGAAAAATATTGGAACTATTTGTTCGTTATTGAAATTAAAGGAACCATTATACTACTCTTAATTATAGATTTTAAAAATAGATGTAGTGATATAAGACACCGGCCCTTCTACCGCCTAAATAAATAGACTGTGGCTTTGTTATTGGTGTCTATATTTCAAGTGGAAAGAAAAGAGAAGAGCAATATCAAAGCTAAGACAGTTTTAGTTAGGCGGTAGACCCACGGACAAGGACATAATTCGTTTGGTTAATATAGAAGCAACCAACACAATTTGCAAAAAAAATGCTTTATTTTATAATTTATCAAACAATAATATGAAAACTAAATATGGCAGCGTTGGTCACGGGCAGTTTTACGCGTAGCTTCCGTTTTCTTCTTCTTCTTCTTCTTCAGCCCGTTATCTCCCACTGCTGAGCATAGGCCTCTCTTCGTATACGCCACTTGTCTCGATCCTTTGCTAGTCTCATCCATGCATGACCCGCGACTGTTCGAATGTCATCGACCCATCTAGCCGGTGGACGCCCAACACTTCTCTTGCTCTTCTAACTTCTAGCTTCCGTTTTAGACTCACCTTTTTAGGGTTCCGTACCCAAAGGGTAAAAACGGGACCCTATTACTGAGACTTCGCTGTCCGTCCGTCCGTCCGTCTGTCACCAGGCTGTATCTCAAGAACGGTGATAGCTAGACAGTTGAAATTTTCAAGGAGTCAAAGTCCTTCTAATAATATTAGATTCGGAAAATTTTAATACCACAATCAAATGGTGCAACTTGTAAACCATAAGTACTCATAATTTCAAGCAAAACTTGAGGTCTCCTAGCTTAAGTTATATATTACTACCACAGGCTGCAGTAGTATATTAAGGATATTATTATTTTTACCAATTAAATCTTAAGTAGACTGAAAACCCCTTACATTTAACTTAAATCTTTGTTTGGTTTTTATAAGTCTAGTTATTAATATTTAAGATTTTATTAGAGATTAGAACGATTTTAGAATGTCAAACGATAATATTTGCTACGCTTAAGTTAATAACTACTCAAGATTAGATAATATTATAATTGGCTTTAAAAGAGCGAAATACGAAACTTAGAAGAAACTTTGTTGTTTATTTCATTTTCCACGTCCAATCAATATCGGTATAAAAGGTATTACACAAGTATGGTTTGCGGACTACTTTTCCAATCGTGGTAAAAAAGTTACAATTGATAAATATATAAATACTAGTGTTTTGCAGTAATGGCGTACCGCAAAGATCAACGCTAAGTCCCACATTATTTCTCATATACTAGTTATGTAAGCTCAATCAAACATCAACACTTTCATGTTGATGTTTGAGGATAACACAGTCTTAGTTTTCTACAGGGATACTTGGATGAATCTTATGCAGTTCTGGCTGTGTGGGAATAGGACCTTTGGTTACGAGCTTTGCCATCTTTCAATACCGCTAGCCTATTAGATTCAACTCCATTTTATCTAGCTGATAGCTTGCGCTTGGGTGCGAGGTGCTATGAAGCCCATCGCTGCCATTGTGGTACTGCCGTCGACCAACTCGCTCACTACGGTCTCTCTTGCTCGAAAAACGCCAGCCTGAACGACATCATACGCTTTTTCCCTGTCCCAGCCATATTCAAACCGAGTGGTTTTGACTATGGCAAAAGACCTGACGGCATAACTGTTGTGCCTTAAAAGATAGATCGGATCTTAGTGCGAGATGCAACTTGGGTCCATACTCTGGCGCCATCATAGCTTCCAGACACACCTAGTAGGGCCGATACAGTGGCTAATTTGCTGAGCATCTCAAACAGCGGAAATATGCAGCCCTCGGAAGTGGTTACCTATTTGAACCCCTTAGGGGATGAGACATTGCGGGGCCGAGAGCTCATCTCATCTTCAAAACCCTGTTCGAGCGTTAGGCCGACGCGAGGCGTGACAAAAATGCTGGCGTTCATTTGGCCCAACACATAACCATGCCATTCAGCGTGGTAATGCTGCCAACTGGCTGGGCTCACTTCCGACTGGTAGTGGACTTAAACATCTTGTTATCTGTAGACCTTCATTGGTCTATGGACAATTATTCAGATGTGCTTAGTGCAAATAGTTAGGTACGTAGATTGTATTTTGGTTTTGTTAATAAAGACTCTGTCAGAAAAAAAACAAGGATTCAATTATTTTTAATATGGTATTTAATGTAATTTCATGGTTCTAAAATAATATGTAATGTTTTGTAACTTGATGTATCTAAGGCGAAACATCTGTCTTTTAGTAAAACCAATTGGAATAGATCGTCTAGTAATATACTTAAGCAAATATTTACATGTAACGTTTTAAATTAACATAATAATTGTACCTGTAATATTTTGGATAGTACGCTAATTATTTAATATTTAGGTGTCATTGCGATGAGAAATTAAATTGGTATCCCCACATAAGTTTGTTGCAAAACGTGTTAGAAAACTAATATATGTATTAAGAAAACTAAAATTTTTAGCATATGAATTTATTACTAACTAGTGGCCCGTCCCGTCTACGCACCGGTGCAATGCTGATACTAAATATAAATACTGATAAAAATGTTTTTTGTGGGTTATTCCTAATAGATATACAAGATATATAAGAGATAGACATGTGCTATCGCAGACTTTTTGTAGACCCGTTGAAGGGGTACAATTTTGCTGTACCTACAATATTTTGATCTAGCTCATTAGATTCAGCCAGCGTTTGCAGTGTAAGCGCAAAAAATGTGTTTATTTATGACATTACATTAGAAACCTTTAAAATTATCCGTGTTTATCTCCTATTTTTAACCCCCGACCAAAAAAAGGGGTGTTATAAGTTTGACGTCGATGTCTGTCTGTCTGTCTGTCTGTCTATCTGTGGCACCGTAGAGCTCAAACGGATAGGCCGATTTCGATACGGTTTTTTTTATTTGAAAGTTAATATCTGTGCGGATGTTCTTAGCTATGTTTGGTTAATACCGATTCAAGATGGCCGCCGCCACAAAATGGCGGACAAAATATTTCTTCACAACCTACCTCAATATGGGTATCAAATGAAAGGGCTTGACTAGTAAAATACTATACACTATAAAAAATTCAAATCCAAGATGGCCGCCACCACAAAATGGCGAATTTTTTTATTTTTTCACTACTACCTCAATATGGATATCAAATGAAAGGGCTTGATTAGTAGAATGTTGTACAGATAACAAATCTGAAGTAGTCGGGTGTCAGTCAAAATTTTTAATTTTGTTCTTGTATGTACCTTTTATACACATAAACCTTCCTCTTGAGTCACTCTGTCTATTAAAAAACCCCGCATCAAAACTGTTAGGTGGTTTTAAAGATCTAAGCATATAATAGGGACAGACAGACGCAGAAAGTGACTTTGTTTTATACTATGTAGTGATTCGAACATACAAGGCTTTTGCTGAATGTGTTATGGGATATTGCTTGAGATATTGGTGAGGTGCAGGACAATTTATTGAAGGATAATGTGTGGTGGTGGTGGTAGGTGGTAGGGCTCTTTGCAGAGTCCACCAGGGGAAGTACCACACCTTTGCCAGTTCTTCTGCTGCCAAACAGTAGGATGCAAACATTACTGTGTTCCGGTTTGAATGGCAATGTTTCCTGAGAAATTACTGGGCTAAGAGATAAAACCTTATATCTCCGGGTGAAAAGCGAAGTGCGGTGTTAGGTAATAATTTGGACTCTTCATGTTCCAATAGCTGTGTATGTGTCACTGTGCTGTTATGGGCAAGCATGTTGCTTATCACTAGACAGACATATGGACTACTCATCTCGTCACTCAATCCTATAAAAAATACAATTACCTATGGCAGAAACAGCTCAAAGAGCTAGGCCAGCTAGGTTTTATGTATCGATTTACAATAGTGAAGTTGCTTGAAGGCATTATCTCCATATAGCATTCATATTTAATAATATTATTGATGATTTGCAAGATCTCATATAAATTAAAGCACATTTTTCAGTTATACTTCTTTTGGCGCGTACATTTTTACGATGCGCACGCACGCTATCATAAAAACCGACACTCTGAAGTTAGCCGACTACTGACTGACATATTTATATTAAAACCATTTTCAGGTTAACAGTACTTGTGTTGAAGATATTATCTATTCTATTAGACTACAGGCTCGTGAACAAAATTTATGGGTCAAATGAACCACCAGGAGACCTATGTAGGATGTTAGAAGGGTACCTATAAAGTAATAAGATTCAGCACTATACCGTCTCTTGAAAGCTGTCCCTTGAAATACCTCTGCTAATATATTATTCCGCAACGGACAAACATCATGCGATAAGGAGAAATTATCGAGGATTGCAACCTGCAACTCTTCAAAAGAAAGCATTTAGCAAAAATTTCAAACTCAACTGCACTCAGTTTGACGGGTTAGCATGAAGTGAAAGCAAAGTGATGATATCTTATTGCACATAAATACACCTTCTAACATCGCTGTCATGAGGTCTACCTGGTACCTTTTGCCTCAGTTTTTTAGCGCCACAAATGTCATGAAATTTATGTTCACGGGCCTTTAGTCATTATTTATATATATGGTTGAAGTTAGACTTCTTAGCATGAATAAAAAAAGAAAAGAAGTACTAATAGACTGCAGGCCCGTGAACAAAATTTATGGGTCATATGATACAGCAAGAGACCTATGTAGGATGATAGAAGGGTCTAATCGTGAACCATCAGGCACATGTCTTGCTCGCTTCCCGCCCTTCCCATATTAGTAATAAGATTGAGCACTATGCCGTCACTTGTAAGCTGTCCAACTAAGTGCAATTGAAGAGGGGGGTTCTAAACCTCGATCATTTCTCCTTGTCGCATGATATTATTTGCATTGTAAAAATAAGTATTGGTGCTACACCCAAATTAAGTAATACCCAGTATTCGTAGTAGGATAGGAATTCTTCAAATCAGTAGTTGTTGTTGTTCATTAATTCTGAATCAGTACGACCAACAGGTCTACCGCCTAACTCTCCTGCTTTCTGCTATACTTTGATTTGTGATGCCATCGGTCAATTTGGTAACGGGGATAAAAGCAGACAACACATCTGCTTTCCGTATGCAGCGGAACTGAAAGCAGATGTATGTAGTAGGCATTTAGTTTTTTTTTTTTAAATAAGAAGTGATGAGACGAGCACGACATGTGCCTGATGGTAAGCAACATGCCTGCCACATAACAGCACAGTGACACGCAGCTATTGGAACATGCTGAGTCCAAATCATTACCTAGCACTGCATTGCGCTCATCACCCAGAAATCTAAGATGTTATATCTCTAAGCCCTGTAATTTCTCTGGAGACATTGCCCTTCAAACCAGAACACAGAAATGTTTTCACATTACTGTTTGGCGGTAGAATAACTGGCAAATGTGTGGTACTTCCCCAGTTGTCTGCTTTCATCAGCGTTATCAAATTGGCCGATGACATCACAAATCAAAGTACACCTATCAGAAAGCAAGAGAGCTAGATAGACCACCTGGTCGTGCTGATCCAAAATTCATCATCAACAACAACTACTGATTTGAAGAATTCCTATCCTACTACGAAAACTACGAAACAGGATACTCATTTTTTTAATGAATATCTTTGTGACAGCCTTAGAGTATACATAAGTACTTTAGTTATTTATCCTCTAAGGTGACAGCATTTTCAGTACCAGCATAAAATCTGAGAGCTAGATTACATTTACCTGCGATATAATATTTAACAATAAAATATTAAATACATGTGCGTTCTCAGTAGTAGCAACGGCACAACAGTATAGACGCGATTATTGATGACTAACGACATACGTGTACACTTTCGCGATCTCCATGTGTAATTACACGATAGGTAACTAGTTAACTATATAAGGCGCCGTACAGATGCTGAGTTGCGTTAATATACTCGTAGCTTCTATTTATAGGCAGAATAGATTTCATTGAATACAGATATTTTTTGTTGCGTATTCATGGCTAATAACGAGTTACGTGACGCAAACAAAGGGCACTGGTGTGCTCCTTATTCCTATAATGGCGCTGTTGGGGAGTTAACGGAGTCTAACAATTTTAATTATAGTTAACATTTGTTTTCAACTATTATAAATATTGGTGAACAATTCACACACAACACCATCTGACCCCAAACTAAGCAAAGCTAGTACTATGGCTGCCACATAGCTGATATAATAAATGTATAGTTATAATGTTTATAATGTACAGGACTTAATCACGATTTAATTCATTGTTTAAATACCTCGACGTTTCGGCAGCGTTACAACCGCCGTGGTCACGAGAAGACTGAAGAAATTGCGGGTCGCTCATTGCGAAATGAGGGGATCTAGATCTACCCTCATTTGGTCTTCGAAAATCGCAGGGTTACCACCACGACACACAACACTAACCGTATCACAAGGCTTCTCCGAACTCACATGTCCGCGATGCGTACATTTATTTATGACTGGATTCCACGACGCCGATAACCGAAAACCATCCTCCCGGTTGAAATTACGATGTTTTTTAATTTCTAAGGCTTTCCGAACTATTCTTGCATAGTAATGACGTTCGGTGGAGAGAATCTTCGGTTCATGGAGCTCGATCCAATGACCAGTTCCCGCATCAATCAAATGCTCAGCAATCGCAGATTTCTGTGTCTGGCGATTTTTTACAGCGGCGATGTGTTCTTTGATCCTATCAGCAATTGTACGCTTAGTTTGACCAATATAAGAACTGCCACAGGTACACACCTGGAGTCTGAAATGGAATGACGTCTTTCGGCGTCCTAATATGCCTTGTCATCTTTGATAAGGGAGTATACACAGTTTTAATAGAATATTCTTTTAATAATGCCCCCACCTTATCCGTGATGCATTATAAACACTATGTGTTCAAATCGCGAAAGCTTAAAAACAATAAATATATAGTTTTAAATACATACTTATTATAAATAGAAACACCCAGACATAGTGCAAACATTTGAATTCTTCACACGAATATTTGCACTAGGTGGGAATCGAACCCACGACCCTCGGCTTCGCAGGCAGAGTTACTACCCACTAAGCCACGAGGGCAGTTAATTATAAGTTTATACTTAACCGCCATCTCGTATGATGTTCAGCGACAACGCAGTCTACAATGGAGCGTACTGACTTAGATGAAACCGATTCACTCGGGATTTGAAAACACCCAGATTTTAACCATCGGAAAAACCCATTCAGGCAACGAATTCCACAGCCTAGAAATTCTTATCACAGAAGTAGAATGAAACCCCTTTGCTCGAGTTTTTGGAAAGACAATCATGAAACGATGTCGATTTTTCGAGCTATGAGCAGTCATGGAACTAATTAAATAATTGCTTCATAAGTTGTTTTGAAATGAAGTAGTAGTATGTACTAAGACGGTGATATTTGAACGTACGAATATCATCCACAACGCCGCGCTTGTGCCGAAAACACAATGCATATTCATATATTAACTCCAGAATTGGGTATGCATGTCTTCTTACTCTTATTCTTACTCCTTCATGCTCTAACGTGTGATTTGATTGTATTTATTCTTATATAATATAAATGAATATAGTTGGATATTCCTCACATAGGAAACTCCAAACTAATAACTAGCTCCTACTTAAGCAAAGCTTGTATGTGAGTCAGGTAAATGAAATGGTACTTTTAGAATTGTAAATACATACTTATGATATTGGAAATACCCAGACAAACGGAAAAAAAATGTATTCGTCACATAAATATTTGCCCCGGGAACCGAACACACGACCGCTTGGCTCCGCGGTCAGACTGTCTGTCAACGTGTTAACTAAGACTTGAGGTCAGATAGTAAAACGTTATGATGTTAACGTTTTCATGACTTACAGGAAAATGTTTTGGAGGCAACCACGGACGTATAAAAAACTCCAACGTAGTCTCGCTAAAACAAAAACTGTGTCCATCGAGTCAGCCACATAATACGCACGTGTACGCTGTCACATACAGGCTAACACGCACACATCAGTGGGTGATATACATACGCGCTACTTGTGTATATTTGTGCGTGTCAGCCTATCAGTGACAACCTGACAACAAGCACACGTGCAAATGTGGCCGACTCTAGTGACACAGTTTTTGTTTTAGCGAGACTACGCCCGCCTTTTTTATATGCGTTCATGGAGGCAACAAATGACCTTATATTACAAGAACGTTCTACAATACTTACTTTGTTTAATCTTCTTCCATGAAAATACCCTACAACCTTGATAGGTTGATCATGAAACTTTTCATTCATTTCCATTTGTATTTTTGATTAGTGTCACTCAAAAATCTTAAGATTAAACATCATGTATGGACAATAAATGTCACAAGTAATGTTGGATCATTGATGAATAATAAGTTTACCGAACACTTTAAAGAAAAATCTATTCAATTAATACGGAGGTGGTTGGTTTGACATAAAGATTGGCAAAAAATATAGAAAGAGCTGTATAAGGTCTACTGAAAGTTATAAACTGTTGAGACTTGAAGGATTATTGCGCAGATATTTTACGTAAATTGTGCGTCATTTGTACGCCGCACAATGAAGTAGCGGCCGTCTGGTACTTACGTATTAGATGTAGATCATGTAGATCAACGATCTATGCGAGGTTATAAACGTCGAAACAAAAAAATCACGTGACGTCATCGCTAATGCCAAGCCGATGTTCTTTGTCGTCGTAAATCTATATACATAAACATTACCGCCTGCCAACGTGTACATGCACATAAAACCATTTACAATTATTTATACGTAAAACGAAATAACGTATTATTTTTGGACAAAATGGAAAACTACTGCCACTTTCAGCCGCTGAACAAATTTTATACTTAAAGTATACATAAGTAGACGTTACTGATGTATATCTGACATAAGTATAGTGGTTTTATAGTGCTAGGACTCTTGCCAGAGCCTGCCTGGGGAAGTACCACACCTTTGGCAGTTCTACCGCCAAGCAAACTACTATGTTTGTAAATGTGCAAACATACTATGTTCCGGTTTGAAGGGCAATGTTTTCAGAGAAATTACAGGGCTTAGAGATATAAATAACATCTTAGACCTCTGGGTGCAGTGCAGTGCTAGGTAATGATTTGGACTCTTCATGTTCTAATAGCTGCGTGTCACTGTGCTGTTATGTGGCAGGCATGTTGCTTACCATCAGGCACATGTCGTGCTCGTCTCGTCACTTGCTATTTAAAAAAAGTACTTAATATCACGTCTGTTACATTTAGACAGAACTTCCTCTTCTTTGTGTCGATGATGTTGTCTTTTTTTTTGGGTAAGTATTTTAGATTTGTGCTGCCCAGTATTCCGCAACTGTGACTCTGGTATCGAGGCCTCTATTAGGTCGTTTCTGGTGCAGTTGTTTGGACACAGCGGGCATGACAGCAGACGCTGCATAGTCTGAGTGGCACCACAGTCGCATAGGATGTTACTTGCGTCAGAGTATCCCCATTTCGCCATGTTAACTTTGCAGCGGCCCACTTGGGTCCGGAGTCGGCTTAATGCCTTCCACGTGGGCCACGCTAGGTTGCTACCTGGGGCAAGCTCTTCGGCTGGGGCCACATATTCTTGCGGGGGAGGACAGCTCTCGTTCCACTGTTTGCAGCGAGACTCTCTGGGTGGGTCAGGCAGTACCATTGAACATCCGAGAAAGCTTTTGCGTCTCTTGAGGCGTGTATTTGAGATACCTATTTGCATTGTAGAGGGAGCCTTAGACAGAACAAAACCTATTTTCTCACCTAACCTAGTTTAAGATGATAGCATTAGGTACTCCAACACTTGAAAATGTTTAGAGGGTTGCCAGTTGCACAGTATTAGGTTTTAGTATCAGATGATCATTTCTGACAATTCGCCTAATCTCTTACATTTTTTCTTGTATAAGCTCGGTAAGAGGGAGCTAATGCATTCTACGGTATTTCTATATAGAGTCACACGAACATTAGTAATTATACCTATATTCGTTTAAACATCAAGCAAAATTAGACAACTTTATATTCCTATTGCTGGAACTCGGAGCTTTCTTTCATAAGGAGAGGGCGAGGCTATTATCCACCACGCTGCCGCTGTCCAAGTGCGGACAGTGAAGTCAATTAACACCTCAGGCTACTGTAATTATTCGTAGTACATTTATCTCGTACTTATTGATTATACATTTTCTATGACATATCTATCTTAAGGCCAGAATATGATTAAAGTAAGAGGTGGAAAAACTCGTAATTGTCAACAAAATATATAAAATGTTTGTACACACAATGAAGCCTTAGTTAAGACACTATTACTTCAATTTCAGATGTTGGAACGTTTTACATAAAAGGAATCGTTACTGCTGTATGTCTGACATAAATAAATTTACAAGTAACTACCGTAAATTTAGTAAGAAATTATGAGTTTAGTAATAAAATATCTAACACAATAATTCACTTAGAAATTATATACTTTTAATACGAGTATTTCATTTTCGCACATTCCGTTCTACTGATGACAGTGTTTGATTTTTGCACAATTCTCATATGCTTTATTTTACAATTTACTCATATAAATCGCAACTCGCTTAATACTAAAGAAAAACAGGTCCTGGATTACAGGCATAGAATACGCTCTAATTAATTATAAAAATTACACTGCTAACCCAGTGATCAGATTGCCAAACTTTCAAGGGTGAGAGTAAAGCTCTCATACACCTCGTGAGTATTTAGCCAAATGCAGATGTAAAAACATGTCGCTATAACTAACTTTACTGAACCCTAAAACCAAAACTCTTATGTTTACATTTGAACTTGCCTCACCGTATCAGTGCAACCAAAGTTGTAACACGCTTGTCCAGAAGATATCTATTTACTCTGCGTTTGAAGACGCCAGATATCAATTTGGCGGTAAGAATACTGCAGGTGGTATATTGCAAATTACCGCTGTGAAATAAACGAATTTTCGAACACAAAAGAAAGAGAAGTGAAAGAAAAATGTGAAAGAAAGGTATCGAGACTGTAAATTGGTAGAACGATTTTCTAATCTTAGATGTTATTGGAAAGGAGAAACAGCAGCTTTAGCAGTACAGTAGTAAATAGATACATAACATACAAACACTTCGGCAGCTACGTTTCAGGCTTTACAAGCTCCTTCTTAAAAACGCCTTGTCATAGATTAATGATGCGCTTTGGACTCCACAGAGGCCAGGGTGTCTAATTGGTATTTGACTAAACCATCCCATAGGAGGCTATGATATGTGATTAGGTGCACCCAACCTACACTCCTGTCAGCTCCGATTTTAACGTTACACCTCTGCTTGTGAGAGAATTCCCCGAATTCCAGCTCAGCTCTGGTCTTTTTATATAGTGAAGATGGCTGTTATGTGTTCGATAGTTCGCTTATGAGAATGTTACTAAAGCTGTCCTATAGAGTTCATTATCTACATGGGTATTTAAAATGAAACCACTTGATTAATGATATCAGTCTTTGACGCGTACCCATGGCACAATAGACTATCTACGGTGTGTATTTTATAGAAGTTTTCACACTTGTCCAGCGTCATTTTAGCAACACCTGACGTGCGCTATTTGTTACCAGTCACGACATGAGACAACACCAACGCGTCATCGGTGTGAACTGAAAACCAAGGAACAGTTAGTCGCCGCAGACTGAGGAGCTTATTCTAAGCCGGTGGACACGTTTTAATCTTAACTAAGCGTACCTCATCGCTTGACATATGTAAATGAAAGTAACAAGGTGCTCAAATAATAATGCAATTTTAATTTAATACTACATCGGCTGGATGGATAAAAGTCGTTAGTCGTTTTAAAATCACAATCAATCCATTTTTTCAACTACTTAAAATTGTTTCTCAATGATAATGTGGTTAGGCTGAATTCATTCAATCAATTTGGGCTTTTTGTCTCATCTATATGATAAATAATTCAACATAGGCTACGGATTAATTTTATTGTCTTACTAATGAAGAAAAACATTTTCAAACCACTCAGTCTGAACCTACGATAGGATAGCACACTCGCAAAATGACAAATGCTTGAAACTTGCGTAGCCCTTTTGAGGGTTCCGTAGCCAAATGGCAAAATACGGGACCCTTATAGATTCGTCATGTCTGTCTGTCTGTCTCTCCGTCCGTATGTCACAGCCGCTTTTCTCCGAAACTATAATAGCTATACTATTGAAACTTGGTAAGTAGATGTAATCTGGAACCGCATTAAGGTTTTGATACAAAAAATAGAAAAAAACAAAAATTTTTAGGGGTGTACCATACATGGAAATGAAACTCAAAAAAAAAAATTATTAATACCATACGTGTGGGGTATCTATGGATAGATCATCAAAAATAATTTTGAGGTTTCTAACATATTTTTTTTAACTGAATAGTTTGCGCGAGGTACTCTTCCAAAGTGGTAAAAAAATAAGAGAATGACAAAAATAAAAAAAGTGTATGATGTTGCCATGTAAACTATCAACTATCAACGAAAATTAGTTTGAATGATATTTAATAAGTAGTTTTATATTTATTACGTCATAAATTGGCGATTGTTAAAACACTGATTAAAGTAACAGGAAAAAGTACAAGAACTTTTGTACTATGTTACCTGCTGCTACGGAAGCCTTCATGGGCGAGCCCGACTCGCACTTGACCACTTTTATTTCTACTTGTGGTTGGCTTTCCAAATAATCGAATGAAAAGTTTAAAAAACTCCACTTTATTATGAGAATGTTATGCTTGAAAGGGTATCCTTATAGATAATTAGATATTAGATATAATCTGAATGTCCTTGAGTCAAAACTAAATCGGTTTGCCCTATAGAAACACGCTCCATCGTAGACCGCATCGTCACTTAACATCTGGTGAGATGGCGATCAAAGGTATGGCTTTTATTTATTTATATTAATATATCAAATACTTTTAGTATTTGAATTACCGATACTTACCGAATTTATCGTTAATTACCGAAATCATTGTTGAAAAACGCACATAATATGTATTATGAATTCAGTATGAAATTTGAAGTGGCGATATTGATTCCTTCACCCATTGTTTTTTACTAAGTAATCTTGTTTCTAAGTATGCTTAATATCGAGTTATTCAAAAACGATACCTACCGGAAACATCTTGAATTCTTTGTTAGCTGCCATTGACAACGTAGATAACTCTACTAGAACATTAATGAATGAGATGAATTTAAATAACTTGAAAAATATTACAGAAATATGAAACTGGCACGAGTAACAAACTGATAACATAAACTATTAATATTAATGGTTTCAAACTCAACATAAATACGACAAAATAAAAATCAATTTTATTCTCGTTTTATTTTGTTAATCTTATTGAAAACTTACTTAACGATTCTCGGTATTTCGGACTTAAATGTGATTGTAAGAATAGTTTAATTTTATACTGTTTACGAAATCTAGACTCACATAATGCTGAGGACCGAGATTGAACCACCAGCTATTCCTTAACTAGAGTGATGAAACCTGTTGTCGGGGTTGTTCTTGAATGGGAAAACGCATTGTGCCATGTTAATTTAAATATATTATCTATTGACATGTGACGAAACAAATAATTTGAGATGTTCCGGACAGAACAAGAATTCGCAAGGATTTGCTACGAAACAAGAGTTCAAACCACGACGCATTCGAATTCTGACAGTAGGTACTGCTGCTTCTTTTACCCTTAGACAATGGATTTATGACAATAGTGCAATAATTTTTTTATCTATTATTTAATCAATTATTTATATGGAATTAACATAATTGAACGATGATTTGTGTGACAAGGTGAAGTGTGGTGTGGTGTTTTTTTTAGCTACTGACGGTTGGTAGTAAGTAGTAAGGCAGTTGGCTTCAGACGGCCTCTACTGCCTATTGAATTTTGGGCTAGCGCGGAAGACGCAAGGCCCTACTACTGAACTACCTGAACTTACTAACTACATTAACGCATAAACTCTAAGCATATCTGAAAGCATCATCCTTCCATAATCTCAGTGTTTACTGCAATACATTTCGTACGACGACAAGCGCAAAGTGACTTCAGAAGGTACAACCTCGGCTTGAGCTGTCGCCAGTAGACAAGATGACACCTAGTCGATAGGGTTCACATTAACAGGAACGCTTTGATTTGACATTTGTTCAACACGACTGAGTGGACAGTGGATACCGTTGCACATCAAGTCGCTGCAGTCTTGTATAGGTTCATTGAAAAGAGATAGAAGAAGATTAGACACCAGTTTTCAAATGGTTTTATCTTAGATATAAAAACGCTAAAATTACGATAACACCAAGATAATAAATAAATAATACTCAGATATAACGCTTCGCGCGTGACGTCTACTTTAAAAATTAGTAATTCATTCCTATCGGCACGTTACATATTATAATCAGGTACACGGTAAGTAAATACACAAATCCGACATACCTCACGATGTGAAGAGGCTTACATAATCGCAGCACAAAAAAAATTGGCCAAAATAATAAATGCGTTTTTTTTACGACATTACCAATTCAAATCGATTGGACCATGCTAATACAAAATAATTGAGAAACAAAGTATTTATAGAAAGAAACGTTTTTCCCCGTGGGGTTTCTATAAATATTTTGAACATAAGTGGATAGCCTACAGATGTATACACGGACATAGGTTCAATGAAATGGATTGTAAAGGCGCTTGTAATTGTAGTCGAGACGCGTAGAACGCCGCGCTTGTTCACTTTAACCGGTGGTTTTAACGGGAAATCATGAATGAATACTTGTTACTATTATGTTCCGTAGATGGGCCGAGTGCTACAGTAATTAAATCATTAGATACCAAGATATAAATAACGTGTAGGTACGTGGAATACTAATGCGCGTGTCTTGCTGGGCTGACACGCTACGGAATATATTAATGCGTCACGGTTTTACATCTGACGACACTATGATGTACCTACAATTGACCTGAGGCCCATTTTTTTTTTTAATCACTCGCTTTTGATCACTTGTAAAGTTGCGGAAATCACACGACGCTGGCATAGATCTTTCTCACACAATGTGGCAGAGATTTTCGCTCATTCGCGCGATTCTGGTATTTTGATACCTATGCCGTATGATTTGTACGAGTCATTAAACACCATGTAAGTATTTTTATTATCGTACAAAAACAAGACTCTATAACTAAATCTGTCTGTCTGTCTGATCTATTAATAGTCATGTTCATTCATGAAATGTTCATTCCAGATAATGTAGAATTATAATAGTGAAATAATTTTTCAAATCGGTCCAGTAGTTTCGGATCCTATTCGATGCAAACAATCAAACAACAACGTCTTTCTTTCTTTATAATATTAGTGTAGATAAAACAAGCCAATTAACCGCTTCCTATAAATTAAACAATAAACTTTCACGTCACTGTGATGGTAGGTACGGAACCCTCGGCGCGAAAGTCTTCCTCGCACTCTACCAATGTATTGACTTAGGCCTCTGACACATCTTGTACCATCGGCTAAGGTGATTTGTGAAAACGTGAAGATCGCCTATAAATATAGACCAAGAATTAGGCTTGATATCGTTCTTGGACCTGAAAGTCACGTGATACTCAACATGCACTTCTGCTACCACTATAAAACCAAACTTCGTATTGCTTACATTTTGTCAAATAGCATTACAATTTGGTTTTGTATGGAACCTATGGTAACCTCTTTGTTTTACCAACTATTTTTCAGTTGTAAAATCTATTTATAGAACAGTAGATCTACATAACAACCCTTTGAGTCCAATAAGTGTTTACCGCAAACGCTAAGTAACTCACTGTCCAACATAGGTACTCGTAGGTAAACGTAAATGAAGATACTCTTATTTCATCTTAATTTACTTAAAACATGTTGCGGGCCTCGTTTAGGTAGCTAATGAATGTAAAAAGATGCTAAAGAGAAAAAACCTAGCAGACATACACACTCAATGTAGATCTACCACTAGCAAGAACGACGCCGGTGACTGAATACTGAATACACTACAACTTTTGATTCTCTTTGTCCAACAACACATTTTTTTTTAATAAAACTACAAAATCTCTTAATTGTTTTATTAAATTGTTGTATAATTGCGACGAGTTCGGTTCGCAGACATGTTGGTCAATGTTCGGTGATCCAGTCGGCCGCGGTGTGCAACCGGAGCGGGGCGATAGACTGCGCGGGCGCATAGAGCCGGCGCGCCGCGGCATGGTCGCGAGCGCGGCCGCCGGTTCGCAAGCGAATCGAGCAAAAAACCAGTCTGAATATTTTGGCCAGGTCTATTAGTGAGTGCGTCTTCGAGGCGAGAGGCGATAATGAGGAGTGCAATGATGACGTCACACGGTGCGCGGGGGAGGCGCGGCGCGGCGGGAGGGGCGCCGAGGACGCGGAGCTGTGCGCCCGTTCATTGTAGTTTTTCGATTATTGTTTAATTAGGGCGAAGCGGCGGCGGAGCGGCGGCCAGGGCGGCCAAAGCCGCGGTCCGCAGCTCATATTTAAATATCACGTTTTCCCACTGGTAATAAATACTTTCCAAATACATAGTATTCATATAATAGTAGGGTCTACATGATTTAACATTCTTTGATTGTTTCAATTACATTCATTTGTGGGATCAACTACAAGTTTGGACACATCAAATCAAAAATTATTATTAGGATTTGTCTGCACTCTCTCTCTCTCTCTCTCTCTTTATTGCCATTTTTATGTCTCATACAAATTTTTACTTATATAGAATCAAAATACAATAATAATAGCTCAAAATACCTCTTAAGCGCAGAGATGAACCTCAAGGCCGTTTCTTGCCCCCCTTCCTCCACAAGGGACTTAAGTATAGGTATATCAAGTCAAGTGTTACACTGTACATTTATGCAAAACCTATAAGACGCGTTAGACTTTCAATTATAAGCTATTGTTATGAGGCGACCTAGGAGCCGGAAAAAAGCCTTTGTTTGAGACTACTTACTTTTTGTCGCAATGTTAGGTTTGGCCCTGATAGTGGTGTGGTATAGATTTGGATTTCCGTATTTTTTTTAAATACGAGTAATTAAATGCATTATACTTCTAATATATAGAATGTTCAAATGAGATATCTAACTAGGAACCCGTAAATAACAATTGGGAATTTTAGCAGGCCGTAAGATTAAGTAGGTCCATATCCGAGTCATATATGTCAGAAGTTATAGCAATGTCGAGTATTTATTATGCCTCTGTATTATATTAAAATAAATCACAGTAACCTTTGTAGAAACATTATGTAATTAATGTATTGCATAGAGTTTAACTGAGTTGGTTTTGGATCCGGATAACTGAATTTGTTTCGTCGCAATTTCGTCCTTTATATCCACTCCTAGTTCAGTCGCTTTATAGGTAAAATACTATGTGTGTGACAATACAATGACGTGGTATATAATACAACGTAAGATGTAATACTGGAGGGAATCAGCCTATCATGGAATTAGATTAATATAGAGTATCAGAAGTATTAGGATATGCGGTGTATTACTTTTTGTAATATTTTTATCTGGCATCATTATCTGACATGTTTCATCACTTTGAACAAACGACGATGCGATGCTTATGTTGTCTAAACTAGGAAACAAATGCTCCAGTTTCAATTTGATTTATAAATATTTGGAACACGCAATCAATTACTAATAATTGAGGATCTAGTATTTCAATGAATGCGACGTCAGTAAATTTTTAAATATTAAAACAACTGTTGTCTTGAAGAACTTAGGTTCCAGATAATTTTTATAAGTTATCGGGAGACCAACATTAGGTATAAGAAACTACATATACATGTAGGTATCTATCTCAATCTGTCACAGGCAAAATATTTTCTTTTAGTAGTAATTATTTCTAAGTCATAATTATTTCGGAGAACTTCAGTCTGTTTTTCGGGTCGTTTTTATTTTCGCAAAGTTTCACTTCAAAAATTTATCAGTTTTGCGTCAATGCTTTATTATTATTTGCTGTTATATGAAACGGAATTGATCGGTGTCTATTATATCGATCAGTGTGATGTGACGTGTTGCGGTGCAGACGATGAAACGGTTGGCGGCGACTGGGTCGCTATCAGCGGGCGGCGACCGCGCCGGAGGCCCGCGGGGTTGGCGGCGGCGGCGGCGGCGGCGCGCGGGAAAGAGCGCGTAAAAACGCGAGCGGCGGATCCGCGCGCGCGCCTTTCACGAGGTCGACGGCCGCGGGGCCGCCTAAACCGACCCCACGCCTTCACTGCAGCCCCGCAATTTCCCAAATTTCCTCCTATCGCAACCTCGTCATCTCAAAACTCTTGCAACTCAACTATACACAGGATACAGCATTCGTGACTGCGCTCGGAGACGAGTGGATTGCGACCAGTCTCGTGACCGTCCTCCTGAATGTCTTTCCTGGAACGTTGAGTTCACCGCAAAAATAAGATTGGCTCGGTTATACGCGCCGAAAGAAAATGTTTTACGACACGCCTACTGCGTGAGATCGCATAAAATACGTTGTTTTACCGATAAAATCATCTTTACTGTCGACTCCGTTTTTTATGGACCTTACTCTCGTAGAGGTCACATGACTCGAATTGTGACGTTTAATCATTGACAGGTTTATAAGACTTAGTAGAAATCAACTTGAGATCTTTTTAGCGCTTACCATTGAAAAGGATCTCTGATAGTTCATTCCGTCTATAAGATGCGTGAATGTATGTTAACCGTGTATATAGACGTGCGCACTCATCGGTAGTATCCGGGCCAATGCCAGCCGACAGCGCCGTACCTAAACTAGAAAAGTTTTGTCCTAGATGTTAGGAACGATAACAGCGGCGCGGGGGCGATTCGCGACCGTGCGCAGAGGAGGTAGCGTCGGTATTGGGTCGCCGCGGAGGTTGCGCGTGAGATATGTGAAGTCGCGGCATGCGGGTCGCGCGCCGTTCTCACGCTTTGAATATTCCTGGCTGGCCCGCGCCCCCCCGCCCTACCAGCGGCCCTTCGATGACGTCTCCGGCTCCCGCTCCCGTCCCTCTCTGCGCACTAATTGAATGGACCTCATCACTCTTTTTACATCCGTACCGTTCTCTTTAGCCGTGACAACAGTACCTCCACACTACCTATCAAGCGGATCCACCCTCCGATGGTAAAGGCGCCTCTCGACTGAGTGCGCGCGCAAGGTAGAGGCTTTATTTAATCGTTCACGAACGTTAAATAGAATAGATTTACTTTAAATTCGTACCTCTACTATAATTATAACTATTATTGGATGCGTGCTAATTGTATTATCTACTCGTTTGCCATTCCAAAGTGGCATACCTAATCAGTGTGCGCATTATCTTGACTGCCCTAGTGGCTTAGTTGGTAGTAGCTCTGCCTGCGAAGCCGAGGGTCGTGGGTTCGATCCCCACCCAGTGCAAATATTTGTGTGATGAATTCAAATGTTTGCACTGTGTCTGGGTGTTTCTATGTATAATAAGTATGTATTTAAAAAACTATATAAGTATTATATCAGCTATCTGGCTGCCATCACACAAGCTTTGCTTAGTTTGGGGTCAGATAGTGTTGTGTGTGAATTGTCCACCAATATTTATTTATTATTTATTTATTATTATCTCCTATATCTATGTATTTGGTTTTTCTGCTCAGTGCTCGTAACTAGAGTCAGAAACTCGTTCACAATGCTTAGAATGAACTTATTACATTTAGTACACCTATGACCTGTGATAGTTACTACCTACAATACTATTATGTATAATCGAAGATATCGAGGTATAAAAGGATGTTTACTAAACACCAAGCTCTGGTCATTACCAATCCAACCAAGGAACAGAATGTCGTCATGAACATTATAGACGTGTGTCTTCATTCATGTGTGCATTATAATGTATTTCGTATCAATTCGAATATTACCCGCGCGGCGCGGTGTTAGAGAGGGGAGGGAGGCGTGTCGCTTTCCCCGGTCTCGTACAATTAATTATTTTTAAAGCATAGTGTACGCATTGTTGCCTACGACGATATTCCTACCGGCGCGGGGTATTCGTCATGTACGGCTGCCTGCGAGATGAGTAATTCTCCCACGGTTCTTAGACACATCGTAATACTAATCATCCTTGACTCACATTTTGAAAATCGTACCTTTTGTGTGGGAGTTTGTTTCCGTGAGAACTGAATATTTCAACTATTCAACTATACGCGGCGGCCTGAAAGACAAATGTTTCGCTTAGCCACTTAGCGGAGGATAAATCTACTTTACTGCCTAATGTGCGTGTTTTGTGAAAACTAATCACACCGTTCAGCAGAACAAAAAAATCGCTGGAGACATTGTTACTGTGAGAATTTTAGCAATCAATAAGAAATTTAAATGACAAGTGGACCTTGTCTATGTCATTGGGTAAATAAAAATCGTGTGAAAACAGCAATGTTCCCAAGATGCATCTCTATCAATACAAACAAACAATTTGATGAGATAACGAGAAATGTCCTCATAGAGCGTGAGATCTTTAAAATCTTTGCTAAGACGTAGATTTACTTAGTCGAAGAAACGTCTCAAGAGATAACGTCAAAATCCCAGGCGCGGATAAAGTTCAGCTTTAGAAATAAAGACTTGAGTAAATAAAAGAAATGTTCTCGCAGTGTTTCTAATAATGAAGTTATGACTGAGCTACAAAGAGCTAGTTTTGTCAGTTATCTACATTTTGTATTTTGACTAATCTTCCCTACTCTATATATAAGAACAAAATTAAAAATTTTGATTAGCTCCCGACTACTTCGGATTTGTAATTTGTACAACATTATACTAGTTAAGCCCTTTAAATTGATACTCATATTGAGGGAGTTGTGTAAAAAGAAATATATTTCGCCATTTTGTGGTAGCGGCCATCTTGGTTTCAAAATTTGTCATACTAGACCATAGTATTCTACTGAATAAGAATATATTTATTGCTCACATTGTGTAAAAATAGCTCTTAAAATATAAAAAATGTACAACAGTGTACCCTTGACGGGCGTGCAACATTTACAGGTTTACAGAGATAGTACTTTCTTGTAATTCTGTTTTCGAATAACGAACATTATATTTATTAGTTACATACTAAAATAGTTGTGCATAGCCCTTTAGTCCTACTAGTCAAGCCCTTTCATTTAATACCCATTTTGAGGTACGTAGTTGTGAAAAAAATAATGTAATTCGCCATTTTGTGGTGGCGGCCATCTTGGATTTGAAATTTGTTATAGTATATAGTATTCTACTAGTCAAGCCCTACGTGGTATATGTTGTACGTCTAAGGCGCCGAAACGCCTTGACCATTGACTAAATTTTTAATTTTAAAAATTAACTGAAAATTTATCCTCGCACAATATCGCCTATATCCAATCTTAGAGTACGTTGACTTATGTTTTCTTGATCTTAGAGATGACAATCTTATTACACTTAAGCAGCTCCAAAATTATCGCATTAGACATTTGTGTTTGGCTTACGCAAATATTATAATATTTCTCTTTTTCGCTTGAAACTCAAGTGTTGTCGATATGCCAACGTCGTTATACTGACATTATTTCTGTTTTATAACATCTTATCTCATCCCTGTTTATCAAGCTACCTTAATAGGCACTTCACTTTATGGCAAAATTATCACTTTCTTCCTCTAATGTAACAAGAGCAAAATTAAAAATTTTGATTAACCCCCGACTACCTCAGATTTGTTTTCTGTACAACATTCTACTAGTCAAGCCCTTTCATTTGATACCCATATTGAGGTAGGTTGTGAAGAAATATTTTGTCCGCCATTTTGTGGCGGCGGCCATCTTGAATCGATATTAACCAAACATAGCTAAGAACATCCGCACGGATATTAACTTTTAAATAAAAGAAACCGCATCGAAATCGGCTTATCCGTTTGAGCTCTACGGTGCCACAGACAGACACACACAGACAGACACACACACAGACAGACAGACAGACATCGACGTCAAACTTATAACACCCCTTTTTTTGGTCGGGGGTTAAAAACAACATCACCCTAATACGCCTTCTGCATGTTCTGGACCATTTTATGGTAAGCTCTTTGCATTTCAGACCTTTCAGCGATGGAATGATCTGCCAGTCTCAATAAGGAAATTACAATCATTATCTATATACTTACCTACTTTTACTGTGAAGGATTTCTATTTGACAAAGCTGCAATCCAAATAGTTATTTTTCCTTTTTTTTATTACGTTCACTTTTTCTATAGGTACGAGTATATAACTATTACCTATAACAAACAGTTACTTCTACAACAATCCGTTATTTTCTAGTCATTTTCTTTTAAAGCACGTTTAAGTTTTGTTCATTCATATATTGTCCAATAAGTAAATAGTAGGATAGTTATTTTTTGTGTTTATGTACTTACCTATTCACTCGTATCTATCATCCTGACAACATATAATTGCTTTCACATCAACATTCACCGTGACATTTGGACTCTATGGCCTAAGAATACTTTTTCAAGCCTAAATGGTTATGGTAGAGAGACGAGACGATCTTCTTAGCATTCCATGGATTCACCGTGCGGGCGCCGGGTCCATCGTGTGGCAGAGAGAGAAAAACTCGAGTAGTTCCCGAGACTTGTGACTCGGGCGTAGGTTTAAGGGGCCCCTTTCTGACGTACATCAACACTCACCTTCACCACTCGTTTTTCTCTCCCTGCCCAGCCAAATCTGATATGAGCCTACTAGTGCAGCTTTAGATACACGTTCTAGTATAGAACTTACAGCACTTCTGGATAAGCCAAGGTCTTTCAGTAGGTTATAGAGAGATTTTGCTGGTATACCTCTCGCTCCCACTTCTACAGCGTATAAACTAACTACATAGCCGTTTTTGTTAATTCGTTTAGGAGGTCGTAATACTTATTTTGTTTCATCGCGTGGTCTTTAGGTATATTAGTTTCCCACGGTACGGTAAGTTCTACAAGGACTATGCGTTTCGTAGCTCTAGAAAAAAGGAAAATGTCCGGTCTGGATGACGAAACACCCACATCCTCTGGGATTTTGTAGTGCTTTTCATACGTGTCCATTAAAATAGTCCAATCAGGTGCTGTACCCAGGATTGAGTAAGGCTTGTTCCTGGAGTTTGAAGTTGAGCCTTCTTTTACAAAGTTAATTTGTCTGTTGTTTGTCGTCAATCCCTTTTGGGCTCTAGCTACCGAAAGGCTCATGGCTTCACGTATGATTTCAAGTACTCTGTCATGACGCCGTGAGTAATGACCCCATTAAGGAGCACCTTGCATCCCACCAATATGTGCCTTGCTGTACATATCGCCTCTCCACAAGTATAGCAACATTTTTCAGAGGCTTTTCCCCACCTTACCAAGTTACTCTGGTCAGGAGGGTCATTTGGAATGCATTTAGATAAAATTTTAATAAGGCAGGGGACCAGTCATAGATCAAGGTGCGCCATTTTAGAGCTAATGGGATACAGAACTCACCTATGGTTAACCACTCACTTTGCATTTCTAAATTCATAGCGTGCACTTTGTAACCGTCATTTTCGTCTTGTTGTAGAAAGGTTTTTACCATGTCTCGGTCTTCCTTTTTTTTTCTCGCACCCAACCCAGCAGTATTTACTTGTGCACCTGCCATAAATTGTTTATGGAATTGAAGTCTAGATTCCAGGTCTGAAGCAGTTTTGTCTTTTGGAGAGATGTAATTAATTCGTCTTGCGACTTTCCCAAAACATGCGTTTTTGTAACTCTTAGGTGTTTGTAAAGTTCAGACGGTTTCTTTAGTTTCAGCCCAAAACTATTGTGATCCCTAAAAAGAGTAGAGGGATCAGCCGGATGTGCCAATCCGAACCATGACTTCAATATCTTTATGACATTGGCATCTAGCTTTGCCAGGAGAGTTTTACCGATGTCATATACTAGGAAAGGCCAAGTGAGACGTGATGTGAGGTAGTTGTCATATATCCATGCTTTTTGATATTGCTGATAGGCTGCTGGTCTACCTTATTGAGGTTGTTCATGAAATTTTCAACAACCACTTCTAATGATGGTGTACGTCCTTTGTGATCTATCTTTCTACCAAGAAATTTGAAAGGTACTGCCTCTGCAATTGTGGCAACTCCTTGGCCACTTATGGAGAGTCCCGGATCGTAAGACGTATATTTGGTATTTCGTCTACCCAGACAAAGACAATGACATTTAGATGGTTTTGTCCTCATTCCCTCCGTCCATGTACAGAACTCATCGACTTCGTTCAACAATTCTTGACACTGTTTGGGATTACGTGTAAGTATTGCAAGGTCGTCCGCAAAGGCCAAGATTGACTCAGTGTACTTATTGTTGATTTTAAACCGGTAGCCCCATTTCTTTTCACGGGATATTAATTTGTCTACTAAAATATTTATAACTATATTAAATGCTATTGGTGATAAGCAGCACCCTTGGAATAGTCCTACATTGTATTCAAGTGGTTTTGTGTATTCCTTGTTTACTGCTATGACGAATTTTAAGTGGCAATAATAAGAATTAATTATGTCAATAATTTCAGCAGGAAAGTTATACCATTTTAGGGCAAATATCATAAGTTCATGCTGGACAGAACCAAACGCGTTCTCTAGGTCTATCCAGCAGACTGTAATTTGCCTCTCATGTGTTCTGGCATCTTTCAAACTTTCTGCTAGTAATGTATTGTGTTCCAGGCATCCAGAAATACCAGGCAAGAACCCTTTCTGGTGATTGGGCCTGAAATACCTATTGCTAGTCATAAATGTGGTCATTTTTGTTTGCAAAATACTGAAAAGATTTTAGAAATTGTATTGGTTAGGGCTATCGGTCTGGTGTCTTTGGGATGAGTTACTTCCTGCTTTTTAGGGATGAGGACAAAATTGCTCTTCCAAATGCTACTGGGACTTGCTTTCTTGACCAGATCTTAATGAATATATTCAAGATATGTTTACGAACTGATGGACACTTTTTATACACTATGTAAGGAATGCCATCTGGGCCAGGAGCTGATTTAGTAGTTTTCTTTTTAATTTGATAGTTTACTTCCTCTTCACTAGGTGGGGTGCCTTGAAAGCCTGTCAGAGGATCATTAGGTCTTTGGATGTTTGGTTCTACGTACGAGCTCCCGCGTTTAGGCACTTCGTATGTGCTTTTAAAGTGATCGTAAATTTGCGCGTTAGTCAAGATAAGCTTTCCATTTTGCTCCCTGAAAATATTTTTGGAGTATTGAAAGGGTTTTATCAAAGTCTACTTCGTGTTTAGCTCTGTTAAAATTATCACGATTTTTACTAATTTGAAGCGATATTCCTTGTATTAATTTAAGGATTGATCTTAGAGCCCTGGACAGTTGGTGACTTAGATGGTTATCGCCCATGGTTTTAGCTACACGAAGACGTTTTATTAACTCTCTTTCTTCCTCCGCAATTTCATTTTGAACATATTTTCCTTGCTATTTTGAGCATAACAAGTTGATGGTGGGTAATGTTCCAAGAAGTATGTATATATGGTGTCCTGGAAAGTTTCTACTTGGCTGTTTAGGTCTTGTTTTGGCCCAGGATGTTCTAATAAGATCGCCAAGTTTTCGTCATGAAATTTCCAGGTAGAGTTTTTAAACTGGGAATGCCAAGACGTGTCCTGATGACAATGGACTCCTGGTAGTTTTCACTCGATGGTTCACCTTGGGATATATGAGGTCAACTCTATCCATAGTGTTTGTCGAAGTACTGACCGACGGCTGTCGTGCTTCAACACCATCATGTGTCTTTAAATGCTTTTGGTACCAGGCTCGTCTCTTGTAAATTTTCCCGCACACAGGGCATCTCAAGTCCGTATTCGCGCCAGGGTCGTCATTACTATCACACGGTGGACAGATCTTCCGCCCCGCCTCTCGGACTGTCCCAGGGTATTATTCTTATTTGGACTTTTAGCGATTTAATTCCCGGGCTTGGCTTGCTAGGCCTTCACCCTCGGCTGTCTTTCCAACAGTCAGATGTCTTTCCATCCGTCAGATGTCTTTTCCACCAGCCATCTGTCTTTCCAGCGTCATCCCGTCTCTCCGGGCTGACATTTTTGTTTGAGACGATCTTCTTAGCATTCCATGGATTCACCGTGCGGGCGCCGGGTCCATCGTGTATAATTAAACAAAAATGGTTGTTTTTTTGTTTAATTTCCGGCGAAAATCAAGAGAATTCAATACCAATAACATACCTATGTGATTTTGTTAGGGCTATCTGTCCAACAACGTTATATAAGTCATGGGTACTGCTTAAGCATAACTTAAGCCCTTCTTCGAGTCGTTTTTCATATGTTCAAAATACGTACGTCCAGGGCGACTCATACGGATTTAACTAACTCTCCTTAGATATATGTTTCGGCAATCTTCTTTCATCTCATCAAGGTGGTAAAGGTCACATTATTGGAATGTCAAATCTAAATACCGCATATTACTTAAACGTAGTGGTATCAAAGGCAGTAAGTTGATACGTTGGTTTCTGAGAAACGGCGTAAGCACCTCACTGTACGGCCACTCGACACGCTCGTGTACTAAATGCAGGGTTATGCTGAAAGGATGTATTACGTCGAAAGATACGTGATAAGTCACTGTTTTAAATATTTTTTTGCGATAAAATTAGATAGATGTAAAACTTTTTTTGTGGCACACACAAACAAATAAAATACAATAAAACCCTTACGAAGCATCATTGCTGAGAAATTATCTTTTCCTCTCCTCTTAGAAACAACGAAAAATTTTAATTGTTGAGTACTAAACTAAGTTGAGTTTATTTGGTAGAGTTCTTTTTAGGTAAAGTCTAAATATGGGACCCTATAACTATTCGTTGAGGAAATATGCTATATCCATTCGGCCTATTTCGAGTACGTCATTGGAACTTCAATAAGCAGATAGATGGAACTTTTTGTAGACTACTGTTTTATGTATAAGAACAAAATTTAAAATTTTGGTTATACTCCGACTACCTCAGATTTGTAATTTGTACAGCATTCTACTAGTTAAGCTCCCCAACTCGTTTACTTACTCGTTTACTCGTTTGATACCCATATTGGGGGAGTTGTGAAAAAAAGAAAAGTATTTCACCATTTTGTGGTGCCGGCCATAATGGATTTGAAATTTGTTATAGTATATAGTATTTTACTAGTCGAGCCCTTTTATTTGATAACCATATTGAGTTCACAACCTACGTTGTGAAGAAATATTTTGTCCGCCATTTAGTGGAGGCGGCCATCTTGAATCGATATTTACAAACATAGACATCTGATAACTAAGAACATCTGCAGGCTTATCCGTTTGAACTCTACGCTACGGTGCTACAAACAGACATACACGCAAACAGACAGACAGACATCGACGTCAAACTTACGTATAACACCCTTTTTTTGGTCGGGGGTTAAAAATGGAAACGCAACCTCATAATTAAAATGAGCTAATTAAAAAGTTTTTCTGTGCACTATTTACCTTTGACAATAAAATTAATGGATATGAGTTTGAAACTTTGTGATGTTGTTACACTTCCACTGTTGTAAAAGTCACCGTAAACACCGTAAACGGTATTTACAACCGTCAGCTTATAAATAATCTAACGACGTTAGATTATAAACTAACGTAACTTACCATAGGTTTTAATCTCACGCGCTTCATGCATGATTAATGTAATTATACATTGACATAAATTTAAATTAAAAAATATATATTAACCAAGCCAAGCAGAAATCGAGGGCACGATATCAATTTTAAAGCTAATTTAGAGAAAATTCTGCCTTGTTTTACTTGTCATTATACAAAAATACTCTGTATGAAAGTGTAACTGACACTCAAATTGTTTATTTAAAGATGAACTAATGTGAAAAGTAATTTATATTGGAACGTACAAAGCGTCTCTTCCGGTTTTAGGCCTTTTCCGCGTAATCCTGTAATATGCACCAATATATTACTTACTATGCAGTACTGCATCGGTTCACTGGTTCCCTTGTCTTTATGAGGGGGAAATCACAGAGTCGACTACTCATTTCGCTTATTTTATTTTTTCATTACAAGCCCTAAATGAGTCATGATTTTTTATTGCAAGTTCTGAATGTTTTTTTTTTTTTTCATATTTTTATCAAACTGACTGATCGTTTTGATCACAATATGGTAAATTGTAAGAGCGATTGTGCAACAAGCACGCCAAGCACTTTGTGCGGCCAAAAATAATATTTGTTATTATGAAACAAAGTGATGGGACGATCAAGACATACACCTGATGGTAACCAACACGCCTGCTTTTGTATCGCAGCCTCAATCACTGCTTAACTCTGCACTAACACTAACACTACGCTCATCACCCAGATATGTAAGGTGATATATGAATCTCCTTGCCCTGTGATTTACCTGGAAATATTGCTCTTCAACTCAGAACACAATAATGTTTGCACATTACAAAAAGTCCTACCACTTCAACATAATTTGAACAATTCAACATACTCTGGTTTTAATATTATTTAGATCCCAGTTCCTATTGCGTGTCTTGGCTTGCGACCTGGCTAGGTTTTGGTATCCTTGTAATATATTTGGATATTTTTAATAAGAGTAATCTGACTATACTACAAATTTACATGTATACTAATATGAAACATATTTATAACTTCTTTTACTGTACCTCTAAACCAAATAAGTAGTAAATTCGCCAAACAAAGCGTGTGGAGAAGGTTTTATTGTATTATTTCAGTTTTTTAACAAGTACAGGACACATTGTGGCAATATTTGAACCTAGTAACTTATTTTGTATATTTATCTAGTATTGTTCTGTACTGATGAAATATAACGTTGTGTATTCAAATCGTTAAAATGCGCAAGCGTGATAGTACTAGCATATAATGGGCTCTTAAATTGACTTAACAATGATTTATGTAAGTACAAACCATTTCTCAATCATAAGTATCGTTGATAAAATATAATAAACAGATCGAAATGCGTGTTATTTATAAATATCGAACTAAACGACCTATAAAACTATGTTCCTGTGTTTGTTACATACTACAACGATGCCCTAATTTTTAACGAAATGAGTGCGCGTAGATATGAGGCCCTATGTAGAAACATACATATACACATATGTTTGTATAATATTAACGTATGTATAATTTAAGTAATTAAAATAATATTATTAATTAATTTTCGACATTAATACATGATACCTAGCCTGCAGGACTACAAATATTTCAATCCTAGATTGTCATGAGAAAAGTACGGTTAGCTCTGAACCAAATCTGATATCACCAACTATGTTCTGGCTAATAAGTACCTAAAGTGTGAAAACATCCCTTTTTTAAGATAGCATTTTTGAAGTAAAACCGAATTTTGATTAGTTATAACTATGTATGCCGTGGTGGTCTATTGGCGAGAACGTCCGATTCCACGACCGTGTTTTAGTTTCAATTAATAGGTATTTCCCAAGTCTAAATGTACAACTTTACCACTGGCACTACAGGTGTGAAAAAACCACAGTTTGGTAACCGATATATTCCAAGAAAAAACATCTTTTGGGGACACGTATCATCTACATCATTCAGTAGATTAGGACGAGTTGCAAACTTTATTTGCGTCTTACCCATGGTGGTCGTTGTGTTTTTCTTCTGGCGGTCCTTCAACCTGCGCGGATAGTGTCATGGATGTAATACGAAGATCTATGAATTTTATACCACACTCTAACGTCCCATTAGGCACCAAAGCTCGCCCTTGGATTGGTTCTCAATGTAAAGGGGTTGAAGCTTATAAACAAGACGTCTATCTAAACTAGTTTAATGCTCGATACTTTAAGGCTAGAGCCACATACCAAAAGGAGCAAATGTTTAACAAGACTGCTCTGTCCTGAAAAAGGTTCTTCAGAGAGCGCGCTTTGACCATGTTAGTCGAATGGGGAACAACCTAGTTTTATACCCCGCGATAAGCAAAGGAGTTAGGACCCTAACTAAATTGGTAGAATCGAAGTTCTGCCCCTCATTACCTCCAATGCCGAAACCTAATGGGACGTTACCTCACATAGCAATAGAGAAAGCAAACTTTTTTGCATAACCTCTGCGTCTAGAACCTGGCAGTTCGACTTTTAAGTCTGTAGTAGATACACATTTGTCAGATGGAGGTTCGTAAAGTGCTATTGCAATCAGATGGAGGTTCGTAAGTGCTCTCTTTGTCTAAATGTGAATAAAGCAATCCGGTCTATATATTAGTTTCTCCTGTACTGGCGCGCCTCTTTAGGCTCTCTTCCCAAATTGGGCAAGTAGCGAAATCTTCGAAGCTTGCTGACGTTCAACCAGTATCCAATAAAGTAAGTTGTATTGACCCTGCCAACTACATACCCATCACATGCATCATCTGCAAGATCATGGAATGTGTCTTGTACAGGCTGCGACGTACTTAAAAACTAATAACCTCCTCAGTGACCGCCAATAGGTACTTACGTGTTTCGCCAAAACTGATCTAACGGGGATATTCTATAGTACGTCAATCACATCTGAAGTTTCTGGAGTGAAGCTATCGAGATGAACAAATGAGCACCTGTAATCTTCTTGGATAACTCGAAAGCTTTCAACAGGTTCTGGCATAATGGTATTTTATAAGCAAGCTTTCTGCGTATAGTTTGTCAGCTTCTTGAAGCCGGATATCTTTAGGCACGCAGATGATAGCACCGTTAGAGTTTCGTTGAAATTCATACGCTACTCATATGGACGAATAACATTAATAAATTGGAAAATTAAACAACTGTATTGTATCGATGATAGTGCGTCCTTCAAAAAACTTAGGGGCATACAGTTTGTCATTCAAGCTTTAGACGCGTCTGTTCTCCGCAAAAGGTAAGTTTCAAATATCTACTTTCGAAATGTTTCTGTTTGGACTCAAGCACAGATTCGCTCTTGTATGGAGTACCTATGTTAGTATGTAGTATGGTCGTTATGTATTGGTAGGTGGCAGCAGAGTGTTGGGGAAGTACCATCAGTTATTCTAACGCAAACAGTATGTCATGCATCACTGTCGTCGGTTTGAACTTATGTTTTTAGAAATTACAGGGCTTGATAACATTGGGGTGATGAGCGCAGTGCAGTGCTAGCTAATGTACTAGCTAGATTTTTATTGTTCCAAGAGACGTGCCGACATAAGAACCAGTGATGTAGTAAATACGTCACAACGGGTACAAAAGACTTCTGTATTTTCTTAAATATTACAAATTGAAGTTGCTAGCTTATATTTTTTGTATTGAATGGATTTCGAAGATTGTCCACCTGATCTTCGTGATCTAATACCACCTTACCTTTTTTGAATGGACTTATCTATCTCCTAAATTCGACATCAATTCATGGTTGATGTCCGGGAGACTCAAACGAAGAAATTCAACTTCACTTTCGTAATACGATCTACTCCGATATTTCATAACTATTTAAATTAACAAATAAAAATAATCCGTCAACCCGAAAAATGTATCAGAGTGTTGGATTGGAAGGCCCTGATTCCGAGTAGTCAGAACATATTATAGAGGGCTGCTAATGCTTATATAAACAAACACACACTTAAAAATTTCAAGCAAAATTTTCACAGGTTGTTTTACAAGTGTTGCTAAATAACACTACCGAACAGAGACTTAAATTATAAAAATAATTAATTATAGTTATATGTTATACAAGAGTGCAACGTTGCTTTTTAACCGCTTGCTCAATTTTGATGACCGAGCAAACGAAGGAATCTATAATTGATCACGAGCGCAGCGAGTGATATAAAAATTAGAATCCTGAGCGTAACAAGGGAATCAAAAGGATACAAGGTGAAAAATCTGTGCACTCTTGTACATCTTTGCATTTTTAAATGTTTGACATTCTTTTTTTAACTATAATAGGTTCGCACTTGACCACCATCTCGCCTGATGTTAAGCGATGATGAGATCTACGATGGAGTTTACTTACCTTACCTTATTTTTGGCGGCTAATTTAGCCTTAGACTCAATATATGTGCCAAAGTTGAGCGTCGATGACAAAGAAACGCCCCCAAAAGCTCCAGATGGTCAGTAACCGGCACGGACACGCCTCGAAAAGTTGGAGCCAGTTGGAACGGACTCCTTTTAGCGGAGAACAAACACGCCTGTGTCTTTCCTTCGTTAAACCTGGCTAAATTTGCATCGCCCCCTTTAGAGACTGCCTCAAGGGCCAAGTTCAAACGCTCGATCATATTCTCTCTCAGTAGCTGAGTTTGTTGCCCACTGGCTCTTGCGCTAGATATATAACTCTCTACGACGGTGCTATCATCTGCGTACCCAAAATACCGGGCTTCAACAGATCGTTGATATGTAGCAGGAAGAGCGTCGCAGAGAGTACCGACCCTTGAGGGACTCCGGCATTGATAGCCATTTGATACGACGAGCAGCCATCAATGACGACTCGTATGGATCGATCCCTCAAGAAGTCCGATATCCACGCAATAAACCCAGGAGACAAACCATAGCCAGAAAGCTTGCTTATAAGGCCATCATGCCAAACCCTTTAATTCGAGATAACATTCCTTACCTCTACTTTTTCCGAGGTAGTGGGATGAAAATAGTTATTTGTTGTACAAGAGTGCAAAGTTGCTTTTTAACCGCGTGCTCAATTTAGATGACCAAGCAATCGAAAAAATTAGAATCCTGAGCGTAGCAAGGGAATCAAAAGGGCACAAGGTGAAAAATCTTTGCACTCGAGTGCAACACGTAATTTGTCATCCCACCTTAGCGAGGAAATTACTAAATACTTTGCGCATTATTACCAGTTTCAGTCAATTCTGTTGGCATCAAATAAACTTCTTAGTCACTAGAATCACTTATTTCAGTTTTTCACTTGTTGAATTCAAATTTTCCGGTTTTTAACATTAAGTTTATTTAGCCATGCTTTAACAATAACAATATGACGTGAAAATATGGAGAGTTGACCGGTTGAGGTAAGGAGTGTCATCCGTGTACATGAAAAAGTGTCAGCCCAAATGCATAAAATTATGGTAGAACCACATTAGCATCAGGGTAAATTTCAAAGGAAATAAGTAAACGTACTAAGTATTTAGAATTCATGAAAAAATTATATTCTAGCTACATGTTTTCTCAAAATAGTAATAAATTATTGTTATATTTAGTACATTATTTTGTACTACGCAGTAGTTGAAAGTTTCTATTAGTAACTATTTTAATAGTCAATAATATTAAATTATTTAACTCGGCAAACTTCAATTCGTTTACATTTGATTAATTCATATATATTTTTAATGTTCTACTATTTGAGATAACATTCTTTACCTCTTCTCCTTCCTTACATCCTCCACAATACTATCAAAACAATCTACATTCTTTCGTGAAAAGAAAATTGCGGACAAAGGATTTAAAAAAAGTACACCAAGGAAGTACCGAGTTCCGAATCTGAGTTTTAAACAAATTAAAAAATAAATGGATGATGAATTTGGCACGAAGGAGGTAGAAATAAATTTATTAATTTCGAAACCATCCCCTATTTTTATCCCCAGATATAAATAGGTTTAATTATGTTTTGAATTCAAAAACTTAGGGCACACGATGTTCTAAATTCAAATTTATTTCACTCTCTAGAGGGTAAAAACGACTTTTGCGCCCTGATTTCGAGGAGCAAAAGTACTCGTTCCGAGGTGGTGGGATGAAATAATGTTGGTATCGATTTCCCAAACATATTTTCAATGTATAGGATTTTATAAGTAAACCGATAAGTTATCAAAATAAATGTACGCATTTCGCATATTTCGTGCTGTTTTCAGACAACGCATATTGGTGGTTATAACTAGTTGTGTTATCAATGGATACCAAAAACAATGCATTTCCTAATAAATTATTGTGACGCATTACTTTAATTGACCCAAATATGATGTGTCCACGCGCCGTCATTAGTACAAAAACATTTTAAGTAGGTCAGTACCTAAGTAACAAGCATTATTCGATTACGTCATGTTCGATTAGTGTTGAATCATTAAGAATAATCACCGTCACATACTTTTTTTGATCTGAAAAATATTGCATTTGTGTAAACAATGGGTAGATTTATGTCTACACATTTTTAGTTTTTCACCGAAAACTTAAAGCCACAGATAGGGAAAAATTGAAGGAGGGTAGGGAGGCCTTTGCCCAAAATTGGGACAAGATAGACACACAATAAAAAAAATTACTTAAAAGTTATGGTCAATGACGTCAATGTCGGTGACGATGCAACATTTTCAACTGAGATTTCACCGCCATAGATTTAGATTCCTTTTGCGTTACTAGAATTTTCCGGGTGGTCAATAACATAATATTTGAATTTGGTGCTATTCATTCGCATATGTATTTAAACTTAACTCAATAATGAATATAAGCAGTAGGTACGCGTAAATACCTACAAAAGGAAATCCTAAATATGTTTCGTCCATAGCCGTGTAGCCTCAATGTATTAACGTAATCTATTATAACTAGTTGCACATGAAATGGATCTCTGCATATCTGTTAAGCGCCTGGTTGCCGAAACTAAACCTAGCATACCCGTGCCATGCTTCAATTGAATCTATAGAGACCATAGAGGTATGAAACGGTTTTTGTTAGACGAAAAAAGGAGTATACATATTATCTGTAAAATATCTTGCTTGTTTTCAAAATGAATTTTGGAAACATTTATTAAAGCTGTTCTTTTTCCGAAAACATGTGAAGAACACTGGGACTTGGCGCTACATCTTTCCGGCCCTGGTCAACAGTCCAGAGACCGATCCAAATAAAAAGTTCTGTTAAGTACGAATAAGTTTCGCATTAAAAATTAACCTTTCAGTCTCAGGTTCCAGAATGTCTCTGTACGAAATTGTCTTTTAAATCGGTTCAGTAGATAAGGCGTGAAAGCGTAACAGGCAAACATAACTACTTTCGCATTCGTAATATTATTAGGAAAGTAGCGATTCCATTTGCTTTACGCATGTTTTTTCTTATTTTGTAAATTTAAACTATGTTTTTGATATCTAGCCACAAATTCAACATACAAAGGTCGTCCGTCGCGTCGTAAGATCGTCCAGAACGAATAACAACAAAATCGGCAGTGTGGCATCCTGTGGATTATAGTGGTATTGCCATCCTCGTAACCCAGCCGATTTTGTTGTAATTCGTTCTGGACGATTTTACCCGATGGACGAACTACGCTGAGTTGATCTTACTTAATACTTATTCAATTGATAGAAACATAAAATCCTGAAACGAATCGAACGAACTGAAATATATCGATTCCTGGTCTTTTGCAATTAAATAATAATTTAGATCGTGATAAAGTCCTGTGTAGGTACCTAATGTTTTCAGAGTATATTGTGCTTTATTAATTGATCGGTAGGGCGCGGGCGCCGCGTAGGACAAGTCGCGGGCGCCGGCGGGCGCTGGCCGGCTCCGCCGCCGCGCTCGCTTGCGCCCGGCGCCCGACGACGCCACTGTATTTTTATACGTGGGGCCGCGCCGCACAAGCTCACCTTTCGATCTATTCCTGGCCGCTATTTTTACACTTTTGTCTATATTACTTTCCTTCCGTCTGCTTATTAGTGGATGATTGAGACGCATCGCAGGGGGCGCCTGTCTCGGAATACCCGCGATGTTTCCGGCTCCCCCACACCCTACGCCACCACGTGGCGTCGATGCCACTCTCTTACACATTAAATTATTTATGAATCGAGGGTTCCCGTTAACGTATTGGATTGAAGTTACTTGGCAGTAACTTTTTTATAATATTGTAGAAAGTATATAAGGGTGGAATACCTTAGCAGTTTGTACGTTATTAGCCTCTATTTTTTGGGGTTTTTTATATTAGTGCATAAATTAATGTAAACAAATTAATGCAAAAAATTCCGCGCGAAATCTGTTTATCGTAGCCTCGACTTATCACATTGCCAATTTTTTCATCTCATTATGTTTTTTGAAAACATCAAAAGGAATTGTCGAAACTATGTTAATGTTTACTTCTGAGTATCTAAGTTTTACTGTGTGATAAAATCCTACTAGTCCTACTAGTATAATAAATGTTTGGATGTTTATTGCTCAATGACGTCGTAACGTCAGAACTAGGGAATGCAATCCGCAAGACCATTTCACTCCAGATATTTGCGGGATCCAGCAGGGTGGACTTGGACATCTAATCAATATTTACTTAGATATGATAAGACAATAAATAATGTATCGAATTCTGTGCATTGTAGATAATTAATAAAGTTTCCCTGTTTCGACTAAGTTAAGAATGCAAGGTATTGTTGCATTTCCATTGTCCCTGCAATCAAAGTTTAACAAACTTTAGTAATTAATTTCGTATTCTATTCAGCACGCCCACGTTTACCTACAAGTCTAATCTTACCAACGAATTGTTTCAAACATCGACCAAAGAAGAAAAAGGTTATAAATTCTCGTAAAAAATGTATGCATCTTTATGTTTCAAATGCTCTCACCTCTCACCCTACCAAAAAGCCAACGCCCAATAAGTTGTTAAGTTAGCACTAGAGCCCTTTATTCTATTGTACTACTCGGAGTTAGTATCATGGTTGGCGTTCCTAATGAAAGGGTTGATGACTATTTCGTTATTCGAGCAAAGACTGTAGAATGCTTTGCTCAAATGAGCTTATAACGATGCATACAATCTTTTTGTCTTGAAATGAAGAACGAATCAGTTACTTTTATGTAAACGGGATCGTAGGACGCCCAGTAGCTTTCTTAACCCCCAACCAAAAAAGGGGTGTTTGATGTCGATATCTGTCTGTCTGTCTCTGGCACCGTAGAGCTCAAACGGAAGAGATAAAACCGATAAAACCGCATCGAAATTGGCGATGCGGTTTTATTTATTTGAAGGTTAATTTTTGTGTGGTGGTTCTTAGCTATGTTTAGTTAATATCGATTTAAGATGGTCGCCTCCATAGACTGGCTGCGAAAATATTTCTTCACTACCTACCTCAATATGGGTATAAAATGAAAGGGCTTGACTAGTAGAATACTATGCACTATGACAAATTTCAAACCCGATGGCCGCCACCACAAAATGGCGAAATACGTTTATGTTTTCTCAACTTCCTCGATATGGGTATCAAATGAAAAAGATTGACTAGTAGAATGTTGTACAAATTACAAATCCGAGGTAGTCGGGGGTAAATCAACATTTTTAATTTTGTTCTTGTTCTAGAATGAGTGGCAATAAGCTTACGGTCCGCTGATGGTAAGCGGTAGTCGTCGCTTATGACTACCTCAATATCAAAAATCCTAATGACGTTTTGACAGCCCGGAGAGGAATTAAAAGATGCCCTTTTTAAATGTTTCCCTGTCGAAATACATCGGAAATTTCTTCGGAGGAAGGAATTCCATAACCTGCAGGTCTGCGACAGTAAACGATAGGGCGAGAGGGCGGTCAAGCGTAACCCTATCATAATAAAATGAAATAAAATAAAATAGCCTTTATTTGCCTTGGAATATTACAGATCATCTTATATTTTTAAATCATTACGACATAGCTTGTTTCCTAAACACCCAATTATGGATGAAGGCCTCCTCCATTTTTTGCCATGTCGCTCTGTCCAATGCTAGGCGATCCAGGTCACACCCGCGACTTCCATGACGTCGTCACACCATCTTTCCGCGGTCGTCCCCTGTCCCGCGTGGTGTCTCTGGGCCGCCAATGATGCGCTCGCTCCACCTCGTCTCTAGCGCGACGTGGCCAGCCCACTTCCACTTGAGCCTACAGAGCATCGTCACTGCGTCCAACACATTGGTCCTCTGTCTAATAACATCAGTGATACGGTCATTTAGTGTTAAGCCCAGCATCGACCGCTCTACTGCTCTCTGAAATACAGCTATTTTTTTAACAATTTTATTTGTGAGCGCCCACGCTTGACAACCATAGAGCTTGACAACCCTATCATACTGACATTAAAATATTTTTAGTTCTGATAAATTAATTTAATGGAATCTACGTTCTAAGTCAATTAATAAATCTTACTTTCATGGTATATTCCTGTGAACTTATTAACTAATCTTTTATGTTTCTAATTACTAAGTGATAATGTAATCTCAAACTAATAGACGTTTCCTGTGTCGAATGCCATATGGCGACCACCCCGCAACCCTAGCGACAACATACGCACATCTGCTGACTAGGAAATGAGAGATACCTACTCATCTGTCAGTGTGACAGACTCGCCGTGTCTCTGTCGGTGAGACTACGTGAGCGCACAGACGAGCGAGAACCCTGACTGAACGATCAATGATTAACACTTTACCAGAAATTTATTGATTTAAAAAGCATATATTCAAATCAATGGTTTACAATAATGTAAAATTATCAGCAATACATTAAAACCGTTGATTTGATAGCAAAATGCTTTTATTTCTTCATGTAATTCAAAAACCAGACGTCGACCATTTTCACGTATCTCTTAAAACTTATCCTTGTAGTTTCCATTTTTCGTCATAAGTCGTGAAGTAAATTCTTTTGTGCTTACCGTAGTAAAGCATAATAATTGCTAAGAACTACTTATATTTGTTACATAGTGTGGTCAACCATTAGCAACCAAAACAAATTTTGTGTTAACAGTTTCAAAAACATACACAATTAATAATATGCCAAGAAAATTCCTAATATTTGGGTAATATTTAGTTCAGAATTAATTTAACTGTATTTTTTTATTTTGAGTTGCCAGTATTCCGAGCAAAAAATCGCAAGTGTAAAATCACCTCTTCTTGGTTTCCTTCCCTGAAACAATTAGGCGACACATTTGGGCCAAGTTCATTAGTTTTTGCCTCATCAAGGCAAAGACGAAAACATGAATGAACGGGCCCTAGACGTGTCCTTGTAGACTATGAATGATTATCATCTGTGAATGGATTTGTGTCGAGGCCCGAGGTCCTTCCTACCACAGTTCACATAGTAGTTACTAACATTACATCAATGTAAAGGAGAGTCTATTCCGGTACCACCTACATTATTTTTTCTTTTTCTAAAATATCTGTTACTTAACTTATTTTTTGTACGGATCTATTCCTAAAATAAGATGTTCTAGAAATAGAAGTGTTATTAGGGGAAGGGTGCGTTGTGTAATGATTTATCGCGAGAATATTAACAACCACGTGTGTATTCATGGGAGCAGTAAAGCTATTGATAAATAGATGCCACAACTTTATAAGTATGGTGCGATATATTAAAAATAGGAAAATTGGAGGAAGACTGTGTTTAAAAATTGATGTGGACTCACTGGATTCCCACATGGCACGCAGTCGAGACTGGAGACTTGTGTAATATCTAGCTGGGCTATACTAGCACATATGTATGAATGAGCGGAATACTTAATTCAGCTTTGTTCCCAAATATTCAACTTTTGTGGAATTTTAAGTACCTAACTCTTTTGTTTGGACCAGTTCATAACAACCGAAATTACGATGCAACAAATACCTAGGTATGTAGTACTATTTGTTGAAACTTTAATGCAGTGAAAACTATTAACTAGGTATGCTGGGTTAGGTGGGTTAGAGATACATAAGGTATTGTGGCCTACGTTTTCAATGGGTTTTCTCTAATGTGACTTATTATTGGATAAAACAATTATTTATTTGCAACAAACTTTTAACTTTATGGTACATTTTATCTAATTTAATAATCTATTTCATTTTATTCTAACCTAATAGTAAAAGAAATCTAATTTATCTTAGAGTTGTAGCAATAATTACCACTCTTATATGTTCATATCACAAAAAGATTTGATTGTCATAAAGGTCTATTGCCATCTTGTGTACGAAAACGGTTCTACAGGTTTTACTAGAAGTTGTCATTAAATAAGCTATAGGAATGTTTCGGCGAGAGAAACAGTTTGTTTATATTCTTAGAAGTAGAACGTGTTAAAGTCGAGACGAAGCAAGAGAGCAGACATCGACCTGACTTGTCCCGCGTTGCTAATTTTACTGCCGTACGCATTTGCAACGCACTCCAGGGATAGATGTAGATGAATTTCCGTAAAAGCAACAAAATAATCAATTTCGAAAAACATCAATAGTGAGGGCCTAGACACACACTTCAACTGGTCAGAAAAAAAGTGTAAGTATGAATTTGCTTTGCTATTTTGCGTATCGCGAAATGTGGTATCTTTGGGGGTGTATGGTGGATGTACAATTTTGTACATATCTTTGTCGCGCTTTGCCAATTAGGCTCGTCAAATCGGAACAGGGAAAGTTTAATTCAAGCGATGTGCGATTTCTGCAAGAGAAATAAAGGAATGATATTCGAAGGATCTGAAAACCTGGGGGCCTTCGTCGGAGTGTGATAGCCGTGTGGGGTTCGGGGCCAGAGGCGCGGGCGCGGCGACTGGTTTCTAACTCAATGTCGGTTGGAATGCACGCGGGGTGCGGGCGGCGGCGCATCGGCCGCTGTTGTCGCAAGTGGCCGCACTTGTCGGCGCGTTTGACTGCCGGAGATATTCGGCGCGGTAACGGGCCGCGGCCTTCCAGGAATTGGTTACCTGTCGCATTCCTACGGCGGTCGTCGCAGGCGCAGCGCTCGCGCCGCGCGCGGTGCAGCCTCTAACCGTCCTCGTGTGCACTCGATGCAATCCATTTTCATTTTAGATCTGTAGAGTCGAATCTGTTCGATACGTTGGTACATCTCTCGTCTCGTCGTTAACGTTGAATCGTATCCCTATCCTATTTATCCTAGAGTTTCGATCCATCATTTTGATTGGGTTCTTGACTTGTCGAAACTTTTAGCACTTCTTATGAACTGAAATATGCCATCATGATTATGTAATCATCGTCACGTAGTCATCAATTTCATTTATTATGCTAACCGTATAGACTAAAAGCCCGTGAACAAAATGTATGGGTCAAATTAACCACCAGGAGACCTATGTAGGATGATAGAAGGTTATAAAGTAATAAGATTCAGCACTATGCCGTCACTTGTAAGTTGTCTAACTGAGTGCAGTTGAAGAGGGAGGAAGAGGAGTTGAGGGTTGCAACCCTCGATCATTTCTCCTTGTCACATGATTTTTGTACGACATTGCGGAATAATGGATTAGAAGAGGTATTGAAACTGTATGGAACCAATGCCGTACATAATCAATGACCAAATTTACCCTGAAAATTGCCGGAGAATCAGATTTTTTCTAACAAAAATAAGTTATATAATACAATAACTCTTCTTATCCATTATTCCCTAACGCCGTCGTGTAACATGCGACAAGGTGAAATGATCGAGAGTTGCAACCCTCTATCTTGACCTGTACTCAGTTGGACACCTTTCAAGTGACGGCATAGTATAAATATAAATAAATATTGGTGGACAATTCTACACACAACACCACCTGACCCCAAACTAAGCAAAGCTTGTACTATGGCGGTCAGATAGCTGATATAATACATAAATAGTTTTAAATACATACTTATGATAAATAACACCCAGACACAGTGCAAACATTTGAATTCATCACACAAATATTTGCACTGTGGGAATCGAATCCACGACCCTCGGCTTCGCAGGCAGAGTTACTACCCACTAAGGCACGAGGGCAGTCATATAGTGCTGAATCTTATTGTTTTATACCCTTCTACCATCCTACATAGGTCTCCTGGTGGTTCATTTGACCCATAAATTTTGGTTTACGACCCTGCAGTCTATTATGTATGGGTAGACTATTTTATAAAGATAATATTTAGATTTATGAACACAATACTGTATAATATGAGTCTCACTACCTACTCGTACCGATATGTCTGTAGGTTCTTTAGATGATGAGGTTTCTCTGAGAGAGTCTTACAAAAAAAACTGAAAACCTATTCTGATTGGTATTTCGGTTTCATCGGCTTTAGACAATTCGAACGAAAATTTTGTAGGTACGTATTTTTTCAATTAATTTTCACATCATCTAAAGTTTAATGTAGGTAACTCATCTGTGGAACCTTATGCCATTCTCGTTTACGCTCTTGACATTTATTACTCGGAAGCGGTGGTTACATTGATCGTTTTGAGTCCTATGGGGATTTGGGACATCCAAATTTTCTAACTTGACATTTTTTCAAGCTTCATTACTTCATTTGAGCTAATTTTTTCACTGTAATATGACATAAATAAGTTATATTTTCAAATCTTTCTGCTAAACTATACCTATTTCATATATTTCAAACAGTATAGAAAGTTTTAGAAAATCAAGAAATGATAAAGAGTTTAAACTGTTTATTGGGATATTGAGTATGTACGTACGTACATATATGAGTATATAGATGGAAAATAACAGTAAAATGCAAACAAACTAACACAAAACCTTCTCATTTTTCGAAGTTGGTTTGAAAAATTATAATGTAAGGTTGTAACGATAAATATGACGTTTTCTTCTATTATTTTTTTAAGTTAAAGAAATACTTTTTTATAGTATAGAGTGACGAGACGTATAGGAGATGTGCCTGATGGTAAGCAACATGCCTGCCACATAGCAGCACAGTGACACACCGCTATTAGAAAATGAAGAGTCCAAATCATTACCTAGCACTCCACTGCGCTCATCACCCAGAGATCTAAGATTTTATATCTCTAAGGCCTGTAATTTCCCTTGAAACATTACCCTTCAAACCTTAACACAGTAATATATGCACATTACTGATTGGCAGTAGAATAACTGGCAAAGCTGTGATACTTCTCCAGTCGGACTCTGCCATAAGATTCCTACCACTAGAGCATCAAGAGCACATTTGTATCTAGTATAAAAATATGCGTAGTTCAATATGCTGATGTGTAAGTATAGCTATAGTGAAATACACTACCGCAAAATATTTAATAGTGATCATAAAACTACTCGTGCCATTGCAACTAAGTAAATCCATTCTGTCTCGAGTTATTCTCTTGTAACGAATCTGCAATGTAATAACGCGCAGTTTTAAATTTACGATTCATAAATTGAAATGATAACCTCGACGTGGGCCTTGTCTACGTACGCAACACTTTAAAACTATTGGTTTATCTGTGACGCCAGAAGCTGGAATAGACCTGGGTCAAACGGAGAAGGTCTCACAGAACTGCCACCCCTTAACTCACGGTACATCGCTGGCTCTCCTCTAACAAAATCAAAGTCACTACAGCATAATACGCAATGCAAATAAACATTCTTGAGACCTGTTCATGGTCTTCATAATGGCAGTTACATACCTACGGGGCGTATCTGTGTTTGTGCGTTAATGTGTGAGTGTCGTATGCGTGTGTTACCTTCGGTACGTCGACGCGGTTGTGTATGTGAGACAGCAAAGTTTTCGTGAAAAGTTTCAGAGAGCGACTCGGTGTATATATATGGTGAGGTTTTCTTATGGATTTCATCGTGATATTTGATTATTTATAGAAATGTTTAGGTTAAATAACAGTGTTTTGGTGTGAACGGCTGGTGTAGGGAGGCGTGTCGATGCGGCGCGGCTCCCTCGCGGCCCCCAGTAGGCAGTCTGCGTGTGCCGATTAGGGAAATTCGCGCACTGCCAATACCGTTCCATTGTTTTAATTGGAACAGCAAATGGCTTTAATGAGATCTATCATATTGGCCACATTTTGGTCCACTTATTCGGAATCGTTCGAAAATTAAACGACTGTTTATTTTAAACAATAACTTCAATATCCAATTCATGAAATCTAGTATTTGTCTTATAACTTGATATGGCATCCTAATTAATTATTATTAATACTTATATTTCACACAAACTCCATTAGCTTAATCTTTTGTAGACGTCTACTTTTAAATATCAGCGATTCTCTCATTGAATTGACAGTACCTACTGAAGTATACAATCATTTCATGTTAAAAAATATTATTATTATTTCTCATGTCTTAAATTACTTTTCTTGTATAATATACTACTTATGGTATTTTAGGTAGGTACGTACGTATTTTCAGTTAAATTTGAAATCGTGCCACACATTCTAAATCGGTTGCTATGTACGTTACCTGAAAGATAATACCTACCAATGTATCTAAATCGTAAATATCATCTTATCCACTTTCACTCCGAGTATCTGTAGGTAAGTACTTATCATTGTTTCACACAGATATGGACTTTACATTATGTGATATGGATTTACTGATATCGACTAAGTATATAAACCCATATCTATGATTGATTCCTAGTCACCTATTACTGGTTGTGATATAAATTCACCTAATCTTTTGCCTGTTAGCATTCAATAGCGCTTCTGCTACTTTCATCATCCGAGTGACATTTAACGAATGATAGATAATAATTTGTTATTGGTACCTGGTTGTTTAGTTACATTCATGCACTTGGATATAAGTACCTATATATAGTTACCAAATCAAGAAACAAATTAATCTAAAGTACCTAAACGTACAATTTACCAACAATAAAAACGGGGCATTGATAAATGCTAAGTTATAAATACATATTTCAGTAAAATTTCAAATTAATCTTAATTTTACGATAAAACAAAAAACTAAAGTTTTGCATTCCTTTTAACGATTCAAACATCGATTTTTTATGGATGATTTTGTCTTAATGGAGAAAAAAAATTGTTTTAGTAATATAATAATTAAATTTATTAAATCATGTCAATCATGCCATCGTTTAATTAGGTATTTCACACAAGCCTAGCTCTATAGATAGAGTCTACAGATGATAGAGTTATAGGTGACTAGCATAAGACTAATTACTGCACACAATACTATCGCAACAAAATGCCCGGAATTCGTGTTCAACGAGGAAAATGAAGTAGTTTTTATTTATTCCACGCAGTTAATAATTGAACAGTGTAGGCCAGTGAAGGCGCCTCACGTCAGCACATACTTTTGGAATAGGTATTTAGTTATACTAGCTACCGACCTATCTACATTCTACACCATTACTCGGAACTTCGCTCCACGTGTAATGCAAGTACCTCCTTACCTGACGCTGTACTTTATAGTACTTACCCTGTTACTGTGAATTTATATATTTCCTTTGTCACAGACTATGATTCCTCTGTCTTGCGAATCGGAGGGTACGCGTCGCGGAGTTTTGGGCTCTATCGAGCTAGGAATAAGATGCCGAAGGAGTTATAATGATGGCATTACTTGTGTTTACAACGTCGTTATCATCGCATGCGGCACACGTGTCTAAAGTCTACTTCCGCCCTTCGTTTCCCTCGGGGAACCAAGGACAGTAATAAAAGTCTTGCTTAATTACCGACGTTATAATTAACCAACAGTTTTATTTGTTGGGAAGGAAACCACTTCAGTTTGAGTCGCAACTTAAAGTGGTTAAACTTCTAGAGCGATCGTGACCCAAATGTTCGTGGGATCGTTTGTTTTCGATAGCGCCTGTACTTCGCTCCTTTAATAAAAGCCTAATTGAATTAGGATTTCAAATCTTGATGGCATGTAATAGTTTTAGTGTTGTTTAGAGTAAAGTTAAAACGAATACTCTTAGTGGGGTGCCAGGTCGTTATTTGGTCATCCCTGTTGGCGACAGACCATGCCGAGGTGGTACCGTCTGAGGTGTCTTTGCTCCACTCATTGTTCGAAATAGTACACGTCGAGTAGGTACGGTGAGACGAGGTTAGTAGGGTCACAGTATAAAGAAATACTTTTAATAGGCTGTGGTAGGGCCCTGCTCCTTCTGCGTAAGCCCAACGTTCGGCAAACAGTAGAGGCTACTTGAGGCTAACGGGTACCTACAGGTCCCTTCAAAACAAGGAGTCAAACTAAATAGGAAACTACGAGTGTCGGACATTACTTTAGTATCTAAATATACCTAACTTAATTAAGTATAGAAAAACAGATAGGTAATGGATGTAGGTAAATGTTGGTTAACATTGCTGACTAAAAATTACTATCTTATTTGGCACTTAGTTAAAAATGGTTCGTTTCGTATTCAAGAATTATGTAATCAAAAAATTTCCAAATGTAAAACTTATAATTTCATGCTTGATGTCTCCACATCCCTTATTTAATTATTCTCTAATTGTTTGAAAAAAAAAAGAATCCTAGGTATTGGTACAACGCTATAAATGCCACATGAAATGAAATGCAATACTTTCACTCACTCGCATGGATAATAATCCTGCTAATATCCTTTTTAAATATGTGTAAAAATTTGGATGATTGGATTTGGTTTTAAACGAAAATAGTTTATTTTACCGTTTTTAATGCAAAACATATTTTTATTAATGCATTTACACAATTTCGTATTGACAAGATCCAGTTTCATAGCTTTTGTGAAATCTACAACTACGTCAACCAGAAAATTGTGCGCAAATTTTAGTTTATGGTTCATATTTCAAAAACCACCACACCGATTTCGATAAGATTTATATGGGACTATTGGAAAAGCATATCTAGCCGAACACAAAAAGAAATTTAAAAATCGGTTCAGGGGTTCTCGAGAAATCAGGTAACATACATAAAAAAACATTATGGTCGAATTGATAACCTCCTCCTTTTTGGGAGTCGTTTAAAAATATAAACAACTAGCGAAGAATGTTATCTACATAATTCAGTAAGACATTTTTCGAATTCAAAAAATACCTGTCAAAAATTGTTCTGCGTTTGGCCAAATAAAAGGTTGGCGGCAATGTTTCACATTGTTAGTGAAATTTGATTAGCAAATGTCAATAATTTGTCATATATTATATTTTCTCTCTTTTATCACTCATACCTAAATGCTATTGAAATGTCTCAGAAGTTATTTGAAATTCTATTTAGGCATTAATGTGTAATTTCCCAAGCCATTACCTACTTATTTTAATTTTATTTCATGCGAGAGAATTTCCATGCGCTAAAACATTTTTATTTTAGCTGAAATTTGCTTATAAGACGTTTGTAATTAAAGGATAAGACTAAAATTACTGTGTATGGTCAGAGTGGTATCGGAAGCAATATACCCGGGACACCTGCTCACAGTCGTCGGTGGTTCAAGGAACAGTCGCGAGAGACGGCGCCGGCGCCGGGGTCAATGACCGGCCACCCTCTCGCCACCCGGTCTATTATAATTCATTTTATCCCTTTCCTCCTTGTAAGTACTTACCTAAATTACATTTCACATCACGCAAACGTAGCAGAGGAATAGTTATCTATAATCTAATGTAATCAAGTAACTTAGGATTTATCTAAACATCCATTTAATGTACTTGAATATATTCAAATACATTAAATTGCAGTGCCTGTTCGTGTATGCGTATAGCAAGAAGAGCACGTGTCTTTTAAATGTGTGCCTAACCAATTATTATTACAATATCTGTCAGTTTTTCAATCTCTGCAGGGTATTCTTAAAAGGACAACGACTCCATTGTTCCTAAAAGATGTTAAAGTTTTAAACAACGCCGCAAAGTTGCAAGTTGCAAGTTACACCACTTTGTCTTTTTTCTATCGGAGTACTCGTAGCTCCGGAAAGTGATATCGTTTCATGGTTGATAGTCCAAAGTCTCGACTGTAGAAGTTTGACTCCACTTTCGTAATAAGAACATCCAAAGTTAGGAATGGATTACCTGAGTTGATTTTTCCCGATAAATATGTATCTCTTGAGTGTCTTCAAATTCAGAGTGAATCGGTCATTTCTGGATTAGCGCGCTCTATCATGGACCGCATTGTCGCTTAACATTGGGCGAGACTGCGGTGAAGTGCAAACTCATTATCGTAAAAATAAAAATAAAATTCACTGGAAAGTAAGTAACTGTAAAAACGCAGCTCGCGCTTGTAGCTACTTTATATATATTAAACTTTATTCAAAACCATGTTGTCCATTGTCAAACACTACATCCAGTCACAACCTCCTGTTTGCGGATATCCTACATATTTATTTAAATAGCTATATGCATAATTATGCTTAAGTTGTAGTACAAAAGCTGAAACACTTTTTGATTTTTTGAGTTTTATATAAATACTGTAGGGTTTTCTCGTTAATGAGATAATTTTGATGTTTCTTACAGTATTACCCGCGCTCGCTCTCATGGTAGTGTACGACTACCATGAGAGCAAGCGTAGGTCATAAAAATAATTAAATATTTCTTTGAATTCAACAAGACTTCATATTTTTTGTAATATTTTGTACACAATGGCTATCTATGAACACAATATAAATGTTATCCCATTGATTTCTTTGCACAAAAAAAATGTTCCTTGATAAAGAAGTACCTAGAAAACAATATCTAAGTATTTTGTAAAATATTGAGATTTGAACGAAACTTTTTGTTGAGTTCTTTGTTATCTAATACCTAGATATTATCCGAACTACAGTTTGTGCATGTTAATTTATGAAATAATTCATTGCATTATTTATTAAATATTATGTTTTGAAAGTTCGTTCCGCAAATTAATGTTGTTACCTAATGATGTCAGAGGACAGACGGTGTTGTGTGTGAATTGTCCACCAATAATGCTTTATTGTATTTATTTATTAATACATAAATATTAAGACTAATAAGTGGTTAAAAATAATTTTATAAATCCACTTTTCACGTCAAGCGTTCAGCTGACCAAAAACTAAGATAAACTTAATTTGATTAAGTAAACGCTTTTTAACATTTTACAAAAAGTTTATTATTGGAGTTAAGTTAAGACTTAATTAAGGATTTGGTGTAGAAATTTCTAATTTTTTTTATGAGTATGTATTGGATTTTATAAAGTGTAGTATTTCTGTTTTTATACTATTATAGGCTTACGTTTTAACTATCACCTCGCCTGATGTTAACGACGATGTGCTCTAACCTAGCAGAAACCGAATCACTCTCGGCTTGAAGACACTTAGGTATCCATTGGGGAAAACCCACTCAAGCATTGCATTCCAATGTCTATAGTCCGTTCCACGAAGAGGTGAAGAAAATGTAAACAAATCAATGTCACTCTCAATATGACAGACCAGCATTTCTCAACCTTTGTTTTAGAAGATAGTTCGTTGTAAGCGTCTCTGTTTGCCCTTTTAGATTTTCGTCACATAACAAGGTTAAATATATTCCAATAAGTCCGTTTCCAACCTTTTGTCTTGTTTCTAGTATTTTATAATTATACGTTTATTAAATATGTGGTGCGCATAAGTTTAAAACATTAATACAAAAATAATCCCGAGACTTGTGACTCGGGCGTACGTTTAAGGGCCCCTTTCTGACGTACATTAACACTCACCTTACTACTCGTTTTCTCTCCTGCCCAGCCAAATCTGATATGAACCTACTAGCGCAGCTTTAGATACTCGTATATATATCCACATTCAGATCCGTATCCGTGGATGTACTTTTCACAATACAGCACATCACTAGTGTAGTTCTTACTACCTGTGTAGCTACCATTGCTATTATTTTGTCTTAATAAAAAGTAGTGTACCTATATAAGTGGTAACCTATATACTATTCCTTGCTATAATTATTGATCTACGTTTTATATTTGAACTAAAAGAGCAATCAAGTCTGATTATATAGCTAACGTGGCCCTTAAACTTGATTCTGTAACAAACGAATAAGGTAAGTAAAATGACAAAACAAATGGTGGCACACAAAATATATTGGTGGCACTATTTCTACCCGTTCTGAGAAGATTCAAATAGTTTTAATATTTAAGTGCCCCATTGGGTATTTTTTTAATAAGAGTGGTAGGTGTAATTCATTCAAAAATGCAATCAATTTCTACTGCGTTAGATGCTGTTGCAATTAATTTTAAAACGTATCGAATACTTGCTTTTTCGAATTCATGAGCGTAATGCTTTAGCAGCATTACGCTCATGAAAGAAAACACCTTAAGCAAACTGGCATGCTCCTAAAAATTTTCGAGGTCAGAGAGGTTTGTCATCCACCCCAACACGGAAGAATTATAGCCCCAGCAAAGAACTTTTAGTGGGTCGCTTATGTGAGCAGCGTCCCGCAAATTTACCCGCTTAGATCCCTTTTCCGTAATTTTCCCTCCATAAAAATAAACTTATACCTAAGCTTTCCAGATCATAATCTAACCGTGTTCCGCGTTTAAACCTGAGCCGTTTAGCTGTTCCATCTTGATAGAGCAACGTACATCTAAACTTTTGCACTTATAATAAGGATTAGTAGATTTTCTTATGAATAAATATACATTATTTAGTTCGAATCATATTTGTGAAAAATATTTTAAGACAGTTTTAGAAAATACTAAGGTTAAACGATTTTTTATGTTATGGTAGCACCTTTGTTTACATTTTCTACACCTCTTCGTGGAACGGACTATAGCTGTTTGTATGACGAAAATGGCACGAAACCACTTCGTTCGAATCCTTCAAATATGTCCGTTCTCTATGTGATTTCTTTTTTGTTTTAGTGTTTCTTAATTATTTCAATTTCTCAGAATTTTAGAACCACGACAGCTCTGTCTGTCTCGCTACGAAGAAATTTACTATACGAAATATTTTATTAATGTAACAAAAGCATTTATTTGCCACTTTAAAGTAAGTAGATAAATTATTTAGAATACTAACTATCACTTTTAAATAGTTATACTTCTGCTTCAACAGCACTAGGTGTTCGTTTAGGTAGGTAGGTAGGTACCTATTTACCTAACTGTAAAAGAAATGATGACCACATTCAGACTAACCTTTGCAAATGATTTAGCAAAAATGAGAACTCCTTATAATTTAAAATATTTTCATGTCCTAGCACAGTATTTTAAAGTACTTAGTACCTACTCGATAACATATTTATCTAAATACTCGTAAGTAGGTATAATAAGTACCTAGATCTAAAAAATTCTATGGTTGAATTTGCGAAAATTAAGAGATGAAAAGACGAAAAAGATAAAGACAATAGGTAAATGTAATGTATAATGATTTCTATACATATCCTAAGTGTATTTTTATTAATATAAGAATGAGGATTGATCGTTAAGTTTTATGTGGAACACTTTTTTTCATGTTTTATGTGATAGATATGTTTGTGACGAACATTTGCCTGAGTAAAATGTACCAATGTAGCGCGACTCCTTTGAACTAATTTGTTTACACCTAAAAACAACACGTGAAACTGTATTGTTCCTGTTTTAAATTAATTAAACGGAATTACATTTATTTATTAGCAAAAATTGGACACATAACAAACATTAACAATGAACGTTATAGATGCACCCACACACTATTTGAAAAGTTTGTATTGTGCATTACGTAGCCAAAAATTACACAAATAAAAAATTGTTTTACCACAAATATCGATGCGCCGTAATGATTAAAATAAGTTTGAACAATTTGTACCAAAATTAAAGTATGGCCAAGCGTAGGCTCGACGTCACAGTTAGTGGAAGGTAGGAAAATTTCATGCAATTTTCCCGTTAAGACGAGACACATTTTCTGAATTTTTATTTCATAAATAAAACATTTAGGTTTGCGCCTACGTTTTGGTAGTAAAAGTTATAGGGTTTGACATTTTTTTTTTCGCCTTGTATGTAGGTTGGAGGGCGCGGTAGAGCCGCCGCCCGCGCCCGCCGACCGCGCCTGGGCGGCCACCCGCGCTACTCCGCTTTCCTGCTATTATCATTAATAATTATTACTATTTTAATTTATTTATTGACTTAGATTATAATAATTAAATCTATAAAATTTAAAAATATTAAAATCAGATTGTCGATACCCCGAAAAATTCTGCCGAATCAATTCGAACTCCGATAAAAATTTACGCGCACAATGTTATGGGTAATCATTGGTTGTTTTCAGTTCAAATCATGTTCTAATGAAAGTGCATTTCAATGTAATTAAAATAAAGTGATTGAAATAAAAATAATAATTCGGGATTTTTTTTTTTAAAGGCAATGTGGAACGTCTTTTTGGGTGCGAATATTTGTGAATTTTTTTTTAGCGATCGGACATCGTAGGGTCGTTTTACGGGACGGGCTCGGGCGCGGGTGGCATGCGCCCCGGTGATGATACCCTAAACGTGCACAAAAGGAGCACGTTTTTCGGAAGAAAACTAGGTTTTTGGGTTCGGTGTGTTGCGCATGTGAGCGTGCCCGGCCGGCGGCGATTGGCGCGCGCCGAGCGCTGTGTGCGTGCGCGCCCCCGCGCGGCCTCTCGCCTACCTACCGCGCGCCGGGCCGCGGCCGCCGCCGCGAGCCACGCACACACCCATGCCACCTGACACATATTCAAACTCGCACTTCGACACCTTTTTTAACCATTTTCAGAAAAAAATAAATTTTGCTTCTTTAAAAAATATAATTCAATTAGAATAGATATTTTTAAAGTGCGCTTATTTTTTATAAAAAATATGGGGTTGTATTTTTTTTTAACAAATATTTACTTTAAACTTTACAATAATTTTTTACTAAAAACGTTGATTAAATTTAACACCTACATTAAAAATCATCAAAATAATCCGTAAAATATTATTCAAATAGATTAAATAGATGATAGGTTATTTTTTCAAAATCTATGAATATTTTTAAATGTTATTACAAATTTGATAATTAAGTATGACCTAACCTACTTATATAATTTAAAAAAAAATTAGGGTTCCGTAAAATGATAAAATGGAATCAATCTGAGTTTGTTAGGTATATTTTATTCTCTGAAGCTATATACTCAAAAATACCTACCGATAGATTTTTATAAATAAACCAAAATATTAAACTTTTTTGCAGTTTAATAATTAAGTAAATTTTAGTATTTCTGTGTTCAAAAAAATAATCTATCGGTAAAACAAAATGGTCTTAGTTATTAAAAGAATATTTTAATTCACCAACATGGTATTTTTAATTAGGTATAGGTAGGTACCTACCTATTATATTTAAGTATAAATATACATATATTTTTAAACAATAAAAATAAGCTATAAGCCAATATGGGCGTCCGACAGTAAACAACATGCCTGCCTGTTTATAAAAAACCTACACAATATACCTATGTATTTAGGTTTTAAACATGGCGTTTAATCAAAGCGTAGCATTGCACCGCGCGCTTACTTCAAACACTTAAAATGTACCTTGAATTTAACCGGAAATATTTCCCAAGAGCCGAAATATAGCAGCTTCGAAGCATTTGTCTGCTATGTGATATTGTGTTTACTTGTAAGTAAATTATTCTTAGCAAACCCATGTACATTTTTATTTTTTATTAATGATGTATTTTTCACTAGGTATGAAGTATATGTGATAAATATCATTTTAAATTATTAGATAACTATTGTTGGTAGGTAAGTACTTCAGGTTGTAGCTACATTGCTTATGGATATACGAAGTACGATAGATTAATTACACTGTTGTATAGATAGATTTACCTATGTACTTATAAAGCATGCAAGCATACATGTTTTACTTTTTTAATACAGTAGGTAGGTACGCTACGTTATCATATCCTGATTGGCCTCGTATCGTATCGTATCTTTAGTAAGTTTCAGAAGTCTGCTTCCCATCCTGGAGAAACATTTGTGTGATAAATACGGATGTTTGAAATGTCTCTGGGTATTTCTATCATAAGTACCCATGTATTTACTATTGATGACGACGATGATAATGATGTCTTCGAGCCGATTTCGGCTGCGGCGACTCCTTCAGATGTTTGTTTTTTACGTTCCTGTGGAATGTGGGTATACTTGCAATTATGTATGTAGGTACACATAGGTACCTATTATGTATTAAATCAGCTGTCTGACTTTCATAATAGGTGTAAACTATGTTTAGTTTGAAGCTAGCAGGTGTTCTATAAAAAAGTGTCTACCAATACCTATTTATATTGATAGATTGATTGATTGATAACTAGTGCACACGTTTTTTTCACTTAGTAGTATAGTATCTCCCTACCTAATTAGTATGTAGTAGTCGTAGACACCGGAACTTTTATTTTATCTCTTTTTGTAAAAGTTAACCTACGGCAATTGGCTTCAGTTCTCTAATATTGCTTATCGAAAATTGATTGGTATTGAACATAATGTTTATTCTTCAATGGTTCCCGTTTCTAAGCCCTCCATTGAAGCAAGCAGCACATACATAACTAGCGTGAATAGTTTGTGGGCTGAAACCTCATCACAAGTATGTTTCCGATATAGCATGACGCGGACTCTGAACGGGACATTTCTGATTCTGATTTCTCAAAGTTTCAAGTTACATATAAAAATGTATATACAATATGGCACTTTGCTTCATTAAATACATATTATTCTATTGTTAGAAACTTTGTGTAAGTACCTAAATAATCTATACTTATAATAAAACTGTAACGGGTCGAATTCTGTACATTGAAGATATTTTGAAAAAAAATTTTTTGGGGTACTCCATAGTCGATACTGATGGCGAAACTGCATTTTTTTTTTCTTTCATGTCTGTCTGTCTGTCTGTCTGTCTGTCTGTCTGTCTGTCTTTCTGTATAGAGATCACGCATCACGCCGAAACTACTGATTCAATTCAGCTGAAACTTGGCATGATTTTAGTTTATACTAAGGACATTGCTGTAGGTTACTTTTGATCCCCAAATTCTGAGTGGTTTTCTTGCGGGAGGGGGTGAAAGTCAGAATGTGTATTTGGTTGTAACTCATGTTTGCGTTGTTTAATTTCATTAATTCTTTTTTTGTTAGAAAGAACATATTTTTTATATTGTCCCGTCAAAATTTGAATAGTATCGGTCTGGTGGTTCGGAAATTACACAAACATTAAATAATAACGACACGCGCGGCGCGTTCGGTACATACTAACTTCTAAGTATTCTGTGTATCAGACTATCCACAGAATATCTAGATTCTAGAAAGTGCCCACGTGATCACGTCGCGTCGTCTTGGATGACAAAATAATTGTCAAAGATATATTTTTGTGTGGAAAACAAACATCATTCGGTTTTAATCGACTTCAAACAAGGAGGATGTTTTCAATCGGGTTGCATGTTTTTTATTTGGTTTTATTTTACACGATAACTCCGCTAATTGTTAGTTGATTTTGATAATTCCTTTTTGTTTGGTAGAAAATACTTCAGAGGTGATCTTAGATATCGAAAACAGGGAGGTAGTTTTCAAATATCAACAAAAGCTAAAATCAGCTAAAATAAAATTAGATCTATCTGTTACGACATAGTCATAGCTTCTTATAAAATTTAGTCGAATGACAGAATTAAATTACGTATCACTGAAGTAGATTTTTGTTATTTTGGAGAAAACATATCAGCATAATAAGTAGCAGCCTAAACAACCCATTAAATGTTCCCACTGCTGGGCGTCGGGGCCTTCTCTCGCAAGGAGAGAGACAAGGTTATAATCCACCACGCTGGCCCAGTGTCGGTTGGTGGATGACATATGACTTAGAACTTAGATTATAGGTAGATTTCGGTTTCCTCACAGTGTTTTCTTCACCGTTTTAATTACCGGTATTACGAACATGACTCTGAAAAGATAGTGGTACGCGTGGGTTTGAACCCTGGGTCTCCGGATCGACAGTCGCCGTTCTCCCGACTAGGTCAGCTGTAACTTACTAGATCAGCCGTAACTTATTAGAAAACGTATTATTTCAATCCAAATACTGTTTAAAATTTAAAGGTAGTGTTCAACAAGCTTCGGTGACCGAAGCAGACCGTTGTTAGGGTTCTGTACACAAAGGGTAAAACGGGACCCTATTACCGAGACTTCGCTATCCGTCCGTCCGTCCGTCCGTCTGTCACCAGGCTGTATCTCAAGAACGGTGATAGCTAGACAGTTGAAATTTTCGCAGATGATGTATTTCTATTGCCGCTTTAACAATAAATACTAAAATAAAATAAATATTTAAAAGGTGCACCCATACAACAAACATGCTTTTTACCGTTTCTTGCTCGATACTAATAATAACGTACCTGTCACAGGTAGACCCTTTAACTATTCACATAATATTTAGTTTTATGTTCTTTTTAAAAGTAATTAATTAAAATAAAATAAATTATTCAGGGGCTCCCATACAATAAAATCCGTTTATTTGCTAATGGTTCAGAACCCTTCGCGCGCGAGTACCATTTGCATTTGACCTGTTTTATTTTTTCTAAATTGTTGTTAAATCCTATGCTTTCCTAATATTATATAATTATGTCAATGTTTTAATTTTGCTGCTCAATTACGTTGGAACGGCTGAATGTATCGAGTTAAAATTAAAGACACATTCTTGGTTTAGCTTAAGTAATACATAGGGTACTTATACATAGGCAATGTTTAGCCTATGTGTTCTGCCAGACTATAATCTAATTCTATTTCAAATTTCAACCCGATCACTTGATACGTTCCGCCATGATTAAGTAACAAACATCCAAACAGTGACATTCATAATAATTACAGGACAACGTTGGACCGGCTGAACATATTTTGAAGGAATTCGAAACAGACGTAGTTTGAACTCAGAAATAGCAAATTGGTTACTTATAAGGTTACTGTGACGTCGGAAAGACTAAGCAAATTTGGTAGAAAATTGAAACAGAGATAACGTATAGTCTGAAATACCACATTTATGTATTACCTATCAACCTGACAAGAAGCATGGGCACTAAGGAAACAAATATTAACTATCACGTCAAAACGGCACAACTATATGTGTTTCCATATGTCAACCATATGGGTTGACATACGAAACACATATAGTTTAGAGTTTAAAATTTCACATTGGCTAATAAGTCTATATTTTCATTTAACTCCATATTAATATAAGCATATATTTTCGTAAGGAACTTGATGTGATGGTAAGGTAAAAGCCTAAAATGAAAAATTGATGCACCCGTTTTGGCGTAGATAATATAGGTGATTTGCGTTCACAATCAAAATAGCAAGCAACATAATATTCTCATTAGATGGCGCTAATGCCAGTTTAAATCTAAAAGCACTAAAGCCATTTAAATCGATGTTTTGCTATTGTGGTATGTATTTTTTCTTTCATCACTAGGTGACGTTACTGGTATTCTAAATTGTACTAATAAGTTTTTGCTGCTAAAAGGATTATGATGCCGAATTTGGATTCTTTCGTTCTTGGATTTTTTTCTGTGTTACCTACAATTAAATTCATACATTAACATTTCACTAAGACTTGGCTTAGATTTACGGGTTTAACTTGCTTGAATATCATTAAAACTCAAAATCTTAATCATTTTTATTCCACACAGGCTTCGTTCAAAATTTTACGCGGGCGAATTCGCGGGTAACAGCTAGAAAACAGCTTGCGGATAAAAAGAGATAAGTAGGTATCAGATCATGAACATTCGCTTCAGACTTTTCATAATGTATCCTATAAAAATCCTACAAACTTAACACTTGCGGCTATGTTCGATACTATGAAACATTACTAAGTATGTTTGATATTGTTTAAAAAAAGAAAAATGAAGATGATAAAATTAAAATATATTTTGTGTGGAAAACAAATTCACTCAAGCTCAAAGGGTTTTCAATGACTACTTATCCAAATATTTGACGTACGATACTTCCAACTAATGTATAAGTTAGTAACATCTGCTTACGCGAACGAAGTAGCGGGTTCAGCTAGTATATCATAAAATTTCTTTGCAAAACAAACTAATGCCACTTAATAATTTATTATTTTCTTGTATGTTACGTCTGAGATTCGAATTCAAATGATAAAGTCCTTAATACAATACTTATTTTTTATAAGGTACATCAGTATCGGGACGAGTTAAACGTACCCCTGACAGTAAATAATTAATTATGCAATTCATTTAATTATAGGGAATTTGGTTTTATATCGTGTAACATATTACGAGTATACCGTTCACCCAAACAAACAAACTGTTAACTTCGGTGATAATATAACTACGGAACCCCTCGTGCGCTAGTCTGACACACATTTATTGATCGTAGCTGAGACAAATAATGAAGTTTAAAAAAGAACAAATATATCATATAATTTATGCAATTAAATGTATTTCTGCTTATTGACAACACCTAACATGGATAATTGATAAATAATAATGCATGGTCTAGCATATTCGAGTGGTCTATCAAATAAAAATTTACTGATAGATAATGTACCTGGGTATAACTGAGTAAGTCGGTACTCGTAGTACAATAATCCCTAAATTAGATCGCCTACCGCTTCTTTATTTCAAGGTGTTTTTCTGTTTTCGTTTATTATATTTATGTAATTAGAGTTTATTTATCTATCATGAACTCTTCTCGAGTCGATGAGTTTTTAAGGTTTCGTGAAAAAGCAGGACTCTATCTAGGACTGAGCCTCTGGTATCAGTATCATATATATGTCATATATATCTGACCGCCCATTTTATGTAGGGCTATCTATCGGCCTATATATATCGAGGAATGTTCTTAGTGTTTTTTTTTGTGTTGTGGTGGATTAAATAACAATTAATAAAAAAAAACATTCAAATGACGTTTGTTTGGTTAGATTTCTTTCGGTCTATGGGAAAAATGGTAATTTTACAAGCTTGAAATTTAATTTCTGTGTTGTACTTACGAGTATACCTACTTACAGGTAATATATAAATCTATAGATGACTAAATTAACTGAAATCACATCAATATTGGTTATTGTCTTACGAAATCCTCGGTTCAAGAATGTAACTCGCAATTGGCCAGTCTATTTAGATTTTAAATCAAATTATTTATGGGACAGAAAATATTGAAGAAGATTTTATTATGAACATGACAATCGTACGAACTAAGTATGTGTGCTTGTCAATCGAACCTTTTTCTAACAACTTAGGTACTTATCTGCTTACTGTCATTACATAGACCAAAAGCTTTAAAAGACAGGGTTCAAAATTGCTTTGTTGTGTGAGAGCAAAGGACGTTAATGAACGTATCAATCAGATAGTGAACAGGTAATTCGCGAAGCTCTATTTTAAATATTGATTTCTTTCTTTATTGCTATAAATACATTGTGTACTCTTACCACGTGTATGGAAAACAAAGCAGCTAGCACAGTACAAGCCAGGCACATGGACAAGCTCGTCTCGTCACTCCATTTAAAAAAAAAGTGCAACATCTATTAAATAGTCTTTTAGCAGTTAGTTAGTAGTTAATATATCTTCAGGAAATTGAGGAATAAGCTCTTAAGGAACAATTATTAAGAATAAGTAAGTAAAAAAGCTTTATTTGTTCCAAATAGATGTCATTCCAAGTGTTTTATCATTCTGAAAAATTGTTCCTAAATCCGTAATCGAAAGTGTCAATGCTGTGGTTGATACGATTGTCACTTTCTTTGATGACTGTGGAAAACAACATTATGGTTGATGACATGCAAAGGCCAAGCAAAGTTTATCGACTCAAACTTTATTGCATTCAGATAAGGTCATCTTTCCATTCACAGTTTGCTTAGATGTTACATTCGTTTAGATGTTTCATTTGCTCGGAGAAAATCTTTTTTTAAAGGTTTTTTGACATGAGACTGTTGACAACACAAATTGTGTAAGTTAAATGGAACTGATCTTCTAGTACAATAGTACAACTATGGTTAAAGTAACCAGACCAAATTATAATCATTACAAGACTCATTTTTTTATATACGACGATATATATTTCCATTCAATCCTTATTTTGCAAAACTATGAATCGCCCTTGGTTCGATTCTGTTGTTCATTTCTGCCACACTATAAAATTTATGATATCCTTCCTACTTTAGGAAAACCGAAGGTCTTAAAAATATACAACATGAGAAGGATTCAAAGGAAGGAATCTAGATACATGAGTACATGAACCTGTTAACTAGATGCCTGCATCTTTGGCTGGGCCTCTATTGAAAGTGTATCGATGAATTTGCCGAAATGGTTGCCATAAAATGCATGTCACCGTTTGTTTTATAAGATAGAGTGACGGCTAGCAATAACTATGTAAACAACACGCCCATCCCTTAGATCACTTTACCGAGTAGCTAATTGAACATGAAGAATCCAAATTGCTGTCTAGTACTGCGCTCGTTACCAGAGATATTAGATTTATACCGTGTAATTTCTATACAAACATTACCCTTTGTAACGGAATACATATTCGCCCGTTATTAGGTACTTGGCTGTAGAATTACTACTCGTAGTAAAGGTATGGTGTTTCCTCAGGCGAAATTTGCAAAGAGCCCTACCGCTAATTCTGATACCAATCAGTAGTTTTTTTTAGTTTTTGTTTCATAGAATATTAACTGTTAAATAGGTACTGCATTTTTTGTACAAGAGCAATAAGTGAAACTAACTTCTACTATATTCATTCATAAAATAAATTAGAATAACACTCAGAACTTTCTTCCTCTACATGTTGCAGTTCTTTTGATTTTCTGCCGCTTAAAAGAAGGAGACTGCTTTTAAAACTACTTTTTTACGTGATGGTGATGACTAGTGATCGCGAGATAAAACCGACGAAAAGTGTAATCCTTGAATTTACCCTTATAATCATCAGATCAGATAGAGAAGTTCAAGGAATAAGTAGTAAAATAGTTTAGGTGACACAATTTTAGATAACAATAGCAGCTGGTTTTGCTTTTCAAACATAAACTACCTATAGTTTAATTAACATTTGCATTACTATTTCTTTTATTCAAATCTTGATGCAAAAATACACTTGAATGGATTCTCGATTCTCATCAAAACATTAAACAATATGTATTAAGTATGAAAGTAATTAAAATATATCATAAAATAAGATTGTAATACAATATTACAATATTTTATACATCGCGTAAGTAATTGATGTGACCGTCTTCACATGGAATAGTGATGTCAGTGTAGATTTGTTTCAATATAATGTCACTTTGACATCCTGGTTGCACATTACTAATGTGGATTTTGTATCACGTCATTATCACTTATTTCACTGGTCGCTCTGTTGTATATTTTCGAAGCGGATATTAAGGGTCACATTTTTTTCTATAATTCGTTTGCACTTGACTGACAGATCGTCTGATACTAACCGTGCATTTCTAACAAGAGTGTCTTGGCCTATGAGCTTTTCAGGCAAGTGTCTCGATTGTGTGCACGCGTGTAAATGAAGGTAACATAAAATTAAAAAAAAAACATCAACAAACCTGATGTTTTTTTTTAAATTTTATGTGAAACAATTTCACACTATTACAAAAAAATATATGTTACGCTTTTTCAATTTTACCACTGGATTCAGAAGTTCGTCTATGTGATTTGGTGATTTTTTTTCATTATAGTTGACATACGGCAAATTTTTAGTGTAGGTACCTGTACCTACTGCTGCAATACTCTTGACCTGATTTTTTAGCACTGTCTTATGATTAATCTTCAATCAAATTTGAATATTTATTGTTTTAGTAGATTACACGACTCTGTTTGATTCTATGAGAGTAGTCGGCGGCGGTGTCTGTTAAACCTTTCCTGCCAAAATACATATAGGTATTTAAAGCTCAATAAAATCGGCATTTATTTTTTTGAGTATGTAAATGTAGAGTGACCATGGCTTCAATAGTGGCCATGATTTGAATTTGTCCGGGAAAAAGTAAAAAATTCTTTTATATAAGTAATTTTTAAACATAGCACGTATTTTTAATTAGCTAGAGAACACCCGTGGCTTTTCCCTCACAAGACCTGTCCACCCATTATTTAATATTCTTAGTATGCAACCACCCATGGAGATCTTCGATGATTTCCTAGTCTTCATCAGAAGCTGGTGAGCATAGACATTAATGATTTCCCAAACTAACGAGTCGAAGTTTACAGATTACTGCCACTGCTTGGGTAAAACACCAAATTCATATTTCATCCACAAACCCTCATCCTACGCTGCTAATGTTAATTTCTTTGCAAGAATTAGACTCCCTACTTAGTCGGTGTAAAAATCTTAAAATAACCCGAATAGTTCAGATACAATAATCGACAGCGTAGGGCAAAGGATATACACCAGAAGAAGAAAGCGTTCAACAAGGCTGCTAAGGCATGCAAAAAGGTTCTTCAGAGGGCTCGTTTTGACCACATTAGTCGAATAGGGAACAAATTAGCTTCGTACCCTGCGGGCAGCAAAGCGTTTTGGTCTCTAGCTAAATCGGTCGAATCGAACTTCTGCCGCCCCTCACTGCCTCCAATGCTGAAACCTGATGGGACACTGGCTCACACCGCAATGGAGAAGGCAAACTTGTTTGCATCTCAGTTTGCGGAATCCTCGCGTCTAGATGCTGGTAGCGCGACACCTCCTACTTCACCTGGCTGTCCGACTTCTATGTCAGAAATACATATTCGCCAAATGGAGGTTCGCAAAGTGCTACGCAATCTGGACGTGAATAAAGCTAGTGGCCCAGATGGCATTCCTGCCGTAGTGTTGAAGGCTTGTGCGCCTGAGTTGTCTCCAATACTGACGCGCCTGTACAGACTCTCTCTCGAAACTGGGCAAGTACCGAAGTCTTGGAAGCTTGCCAACGTGCAACCAGTACCCAAAAGGGTAGTCGTGCTGACCCTGCAAACTACAGGCCAATCTCGGTCACGTCCATACTCTGCAAGACTATGGAACGTGTCTTAAACCACAGGCTCCTAGCGTACCTAGAATCGAACGACCTCCTCAGTGACCGACAATACGGGTTTCGCCGAAACCGGTCCACTGGGGATATTCTAGCGTACGTCACTCACATCTGGAGTGAAGCTATCGAGAAGCACGGGAAGCACTTGCAGTCTCCTGGATATCTCGAAAGCTTTCGACAGGGTTTGGCACGATGGCCTTTTAAGCAAGCTTTCAGCTTATGGTTTGTCTCCAGGTTTTATAACGTGGATATCGGACTTTTGAGGATCGATCCATACAGTGGTCATCGATGGATGCTCGTCGGATCAAATGGCTATTAATGCCGGAGTCCCTCAAGGGTCGGTGCTCTCTGCGACACTCTTTCTGCTACATATCAACGATCTGTTGAAGCCCGGTATCTTTGGGTACGCTGATGATAGCACCGTTGTAGAGAGCTACATATCGAGCGCGAGAGCCAATAGGCAGCAAACTCAGGTACTGAGAGAGAGTTTGATCGAGCGTTTAAACTTGACCCTTGAGGCAGTCTCTAAATGGGGCGATGCCAATCTGGTCAGGTTTAACGAGGGAAAGACGCAGGCGTGTCTGTTTTCCGCAAAAGGGTCCTTTCAACAGACTCCTACTTTTCGCGGTGTATCCGTGCCGGTATCCGACCATCTCGAGCTGTTGGGCGTTACTTTATCATCGACTCTCAACTTTGGCTCGTATATCGAATCTAAGGCTAAATTAGCTGCCAAGAAACTAGGTGTCCTCTCAAAGGTGCGAAGGTACTTCAAGTCTGAACAGTTGCTAACGTTATATCAAGCACAGATTCGCTCCTGTATGGAGTACTGCTCGCACCTTTGGGATGGATCGGCTAAGTATCAGCTGGAGGCTCTGGAATCGATCGAGAGACGTGCCAAAAGGCTCATAGGCAATGACATTCTTGTGCGAAAAAGACTACAAAGTCTCGAACATCGCCGGAAAATTGCTAGCTTATCGGTTTTTATCGGATACACTTCGGAGAGTGTGCGACTGATTTGTACGATCTAATACCACCTTGCCCTTTTTCTATCGGAATGCTCGTAGCTCGAAAAAGCGACATCGTTTCATGGTTGATGTTCCAAAGACACGAACGAAGAGATTTGACTCTACTTTTGTGATAAGAACGTCTAGGCTGTGGAATACGTTGCCTGAGAGGGTTTTTCCCGAAAGTTACAATCTTTGTGTTTTCAAATCGAGAGTGAATCGGTTTCTTCTAGGTAAACACGCTTCATCGTAGACCGCATCATCGTTTAACATCAGGCGAGATGGCAGTCAAGTGTAAACCTATAAAGTTAAAAAAAAAAAAAAAAAAAAAGTTCACGAAAATAAATATGTGTTAACTTTGCTCATTATCGATATATGAAATAAATATGTATTATGAAAATAGTTAGTTGAGTGTAAGCTCCGGAATAAAATCAGAAGGGTGCCCTTAAGTCAGGGTTTTTGGACGGCCTCACATTTCGGTGAGATAATATGTGACACTCTAATTTGGTGCCGTCAGAGTAACCACTAACTCAATAAAAACCTCTTCATATTTCACGCATGTTAATATTGTGAAACATAACGTAAGTATGTACTCGTATGTACTCGTAAAGTGCGAAAATGGAAGCTACGATGTAAGTAGGTGAAGCGTCACGAACAGAAAATTCACGTTTATGAAAGTGAGCTATGTTTAGGTATGATATGTGACCTAGATACCCAATTTGCAAAACTCAATGCCATTGATATAATTTGCGAATATTTCACGTCAAGTTCGTAAAAAAGGTTATGAAAGTGGACGATCGGTGGCGTAGAACACATTATGCCCGTATTTAAACTGAATTACAGGTGGTAACACCAATATTTTGCAAATGAAAACGTGTCGATTGCGTTTCGAGACGAGCGCGTGGGTTTTCCTTTGATTTTCTTAGAGAGAGCGTCACGTTCGCACCTGCGTACACAGCGTCGCGCCGCTTGCGCAGCTGTTACTACGTCATCACGTAATTCAATTATTGTAATCGATTAATTGCACAATGTGCCTGGACGGCGCCCCCTCTGTTGGAGCGCCCTGGACGCCGGCGCCGGCGCACCCCTGCCCCTGCCTCCTCCGCAGACACAAACCTTCTTTCATTGAAACCGTAAATAACAATTCCAACAGCGGCAATTGTACGTCTGTAGCGCCAAGGTTTTGGATATTTGACGAATTTCGTCTGCTACGACGTAAAGACCTTGTATACTGTTTGAACGCTTGGTAATTGAAGGTTTTGTTTCAGATCCAGTTTATTTGCATGCGCTGAAATCCTGAAAGTCTCACGGTGAGTATTTCAATATATAAATAAGTATTATTTAAAGACAGCAATTTTATCAAAAAGATTGTATATTTGTCTACTTAGACGTTTGCGAGTATCATGTTCTACCTGACCTTCTACTCTACTCTATTCTCTCTACTCTTCCTTGATAGGTCGCAGAATCAATATCTCAAAAATTCCATTGGTAATCTATGATTTTACGAGTGTCAACCGCTCAATGTCGAGTGCAGTAGTTAATCAGGTTAGTGTACAAACTTTGTGTGATTATGCGCGCCCGAAATGGGTCGCCGATAAGTGTGATGCGTACTTAAGTCGCGGATATACTAGTACAAGCGGTGGGCTACTGGCATTATTCGTTAACCTCGACGCTAGGTGACAATGTCTGCCGTTCGTATTCGTAACCGACCGACATAGTCACGATATTACCTTACCTCAATCATGTAGGCTCTGGTTGTAAACCACCTCCTCATTATCCTTACAAACATTGCGGCATCATCATTTATTACTCATTATCTATCGTAAAGACTTCGGGATACAGAGATATCTATCTACTGGGATACTTATTCCGTTTGAAGCAAACTTAAGTGCGCTTGTCGTGTTTTAACGTAATAACGTTTTAATCTTTGTGCCTTGACTAATTATCTATTCTGAAAATTCATATGTTTTGAAAATGTACGTTATGTTATCTTTAATTCCAACCTATAGTTTTCAACAACAAGTTATTTAAAATAATACCCCGAAATCTCATAATCATTCACAAACCTAGTGCTTAAAACTAAATGCACACTAAACGTTCCTATGCTCCAGTTTCGCTAGTAAGCTAAAATATATCTTAAGCAATTATAATAAGACTCAAAACGTAGTTCGAGATTCGGTTTTTATTCAGTATACTGTCTCACATCCGGTTGGAACAATTTTCGTGGCTCGTACATATACACACACAAGTCACCGCCCGCCCTTATCATATTTATTTAAAGTGTTACTTCAATTGATAACACTTAAAAAATATTGGATTGAACAGAGATTTCAGTACCCGTATCTTTAGGTAGCGTGTTTGATATAATACTTAACTATATCATTTACCGCACTGTGTGGTAACTGGCACTTCGTAATAGGGACGATTAAGTGACACCAAGTCTCGACTATATTGAAAAAAAAAAACTCAGAACGTAATTACCTGGACGTTACGGCAGCGTTACGACAGCCGTGTTCAAATCGCGATAAGTCTAATTATTATGTTATCAAATCGCGAAACTTTAGAAACTATACTATTTTATGAACCTTATATCTAAAATGTAAGCCGTAAAATATAACATGTGCAAAAGGGCAATTCCAATGCAATAAATATAAATAACTAATTAACATCTTAGATTCAATGATATGTTACTAATTCTACTCCAAATAGCTGGCTTGAAATTGGCTAAACTATATCACTGCAAATACTACTTCTAGTTACATCAAAAGTAAAGTAAATTATGATTTGTAGTACGATCAATACGTGTTTCTAAAGGTCCTCTTTGTTTCACGTGGCGTTTAGTCTAACGATTTGCATTTGAACTCACAATCAAAAGATTCACAATTCAATTCAATTTATTAAAAAAGCATTTATTTCAGGAAAATATTAACAATATATATTTATTTACATAATGTACACGATATTAGTCTATAAGATCGATGGCAGCAGGAATCGTGCCCAAAATGCTAGCCCCATTGCCACGTTGAATAGCGATACTTATGCGCTGAGCAAAAAAAAAGGCCAGCATTTGGTCACGAGTTGCATCACAAAGACGTTTCGCTAAATCTTTGTAAATTATTTTTGGCACTCAGTCCTCACGGTCCCAAAGTTTCGACCCCAAAAGCCTCAAACATGTATCCGCTATCAATACAGCTATATTTGCGCCTCTTGAGGTCTTCAGCTTGTTCAGCTGCCGCGCCAGCTCTAACTTGTGTCCGTGAAAGATGAGACGGCGCCAAAGTATCGACGCAGGTTGCATCCCAGACTAAGGGCCGTCCCATTTTCCACGGAATCAAAGTCATCCCATCAGGTCTTTTACCATCGCTTCGAGCTAAGCCGCTCGACTCTAAAACAGCTACGCAATTAGCAGTGGTAAAAGCCCGACGGATGATATCGTTTAGGCTGACGTGGCGGGGTATTCGTCCAGCACTTCTGGTGCAAGAGAGACCGTGGTGACCGAGCCGGTCGACTGTAACACCGCACTGGCAAAGGTGTGGTGTACAACACGATGTGCCCAGACGGAGGGAAGTGGCAACACGAAAAGTAGAGGCATCCATGAGGGTTCCGGTGTGAGGCGATGGGAGAGCCTGTAGCCACAAACCCGACTCCCACTCAGCGACAGCCAGGAGACGAGCACGATCTGTAGAGCTTAAGCACGTATCGAGTAATTGTTTCCGCACTTGTAAACAGATCGGTCCGTCCCATAATCGCTGCGAAGATGGAGATCTGGGGAAATCGGTATTTGGGCACGATGCTCTCCAAGCATTCTTGGCTTCGGTCAACAAGGATATTTCCGAAAAATTTGGAATTTCTGAGAGTATTTTAAAAATTAATTTTTGATTACTATGAACCGAAGATAGAAAAGCTGGAAGAGCCACACCAGACACTGACCGGACCCCTAGGCCACCAAAACGTACTGGTAGAGAACCCTGTAACCACTTTCGGTCAGATAAATTAATGTTTAAAATTGATTCCAAAGTGTTTTTTATTAGGTTGTCTAAACGATGCATTAGATCTGAATGCTGCCAGAGTTGACAACATCTAATAAAATATGTGAACTTTGGAACAAAAAGGCAAAAACGAATAATAGTAAAAGCCATGTGTGATTTGATTTATGTTAAACGGTCCGATACTTCAAGAAAATTTTGAATTTTTGCGTCGATAAACGAAGAAAATGCCTCATCCATGACAGGTGCTCCTAATAAATATAGCTCACTTTGACCAACAATTTTGATATTAGGTGCCAAAGTACTAAATTTTTGGATGACTAATTCTTTGTTCAAATAGGAATCTGGAATAAATAGCTCACACTTTGAAAAATTTAATTCTAAGCCTATTGATTTGAATTCTGAAATAAGAAGCGTGAGATCATCAAATAACGAATAATCGTCACCACCAAAAGTTCCATCATCTAGGTACCATATATTGAGCTTGGACTTTAGACGCTGAATAATGGGTTGAATGGCGAGACTGAAAGCAGCTGGACTAAGAGGGTCACCTTGCTGGCACCCAACGGCAGAAGTGATATCATTTCCGTGGTAGGTCAATTTAGAAGGTGACCCATAACATTGCCAAAAAAAGCTATATATATTTGGGATTTTATCTATAACTTCCCTTAGTAGAGAAAGAAGGATATTTTGAGTATATGCATATATCTATACATTCGAATTGATATATTGTTTATTTATTTACTAGAACGTTCCACTTCATAACTTCTTATTTCCTTCGTATTCTGACTTATCAATACATTGAAGTATTTAAATCAGTATTTTGAAGGTTGTGCTGGGAAAGCGTAGTCATAATTTATGGCCCATAAACTGGCAATATGAACTTATGAACGATAGTTTGTCTTAATTGCTTAGGCTTTGTTTATATTCCTTTGTATTAGTTACTACACTATTATTTATCCGATTTGGAGTTTTTCCTAATACATGGAAGATAGCAAAAGTAGTACCAGTTTTCAAGAATGGTGTTGAAAATATGGCTAGTAATTATCGGCCAATATCTATAATCTTCTACATTTGCAAAGTGTCTTGAAACTCTAATATACCCGTTCGTACATAGGTATATATAATATATATATGTACGAACATTTTAGGCAATTTATATCTGATTGTCAACATGGTTTTATAAAGAAATGATCCACTTGTACGAATTTGATAAATTATGTTGAGACACTCTCAGAGGCTATCGATAATAATAAGCAAATAGATGTAATCTACACTGACTTCAGTAAGGCTTTTGATAAAATTCCGCACTCTGTACTACTTTACAAGCTTTAAAAGTTACGATTACTCTGGACCCATGCTGAATTGGACATTTTTTCGTGGTAGCCGCTGGGTTTGTGTCCACTATTCAACCTATAATCGACTCAGGCGCCCATTAGACAAGGAACTCATTTTGCTCCTCTATTTTTCAATTAAGTATTTTATTAATGATCTTCCATACTGCTTTACCCATTGTATGCCCTTTATGTTTTCTGATGATGTTAGAATTTTAAAAATTATAGATACATTTGAAGATGTGAAAAATTGCAGGTTGATCTGAACAATTTCAAAACTTGGTGCAAACTAAATTGAATGTTTGTAAACTCAGAAAAATGTTTCTTAATGATCACATTTCATGAAAAATTAACTTTTGTACCTCATATAGACAATATTATAAAAAAGCGTCAAAGATGTTAGGATTCCTAATTAGAAATGGTAAAGACTTTCGTAAACCAAAAACAATTTTTTTATTGTATAATTGTTTAGTCAGGAGCGTTTTGGAATATTGTAGTCCAGTGTGGAGGCTTCAATGCCATACATAGTTTGAGAATAGAGAGAATCCAGAAACGATTTATGTGGCACTTGACGTTTGCTGCAAAAAAAAACTAAAATTCTGCGAGCATACAAGGAAAGGCTAACGTTTTTCAACCTACAATCGTTGCCTGATCGCAGAATTTGCCTTGATTTAACGTTTCTTCATAAACTGTTACATAGTGGAACAGACTGTCCTGAACTCCTTTCTAAATTCAAACTTAGAGTTCCATATAGATAATCAAGAGGGCCAATTACTCCGTTTGCACCTACATTTAGGAGAACAGTACTTGGTGCAAACTCACCTGTACCTAGGTTGAGTAGACTTGTGAACGAGTTTCAGAAATGTTCGGAAATAGACATATTTGGTGACAGTCTCATTAACATATATATATATATTAATGAAAGTACCGAGCATTACTGAAACTCATATCTAAATCAATTATAATTAATTAATAATTCCCCTACACATAGTTCAACAAATTCTCTAAATGTTAATTGCATGCTGTGCTTTGTCTCAACGATAAATACTTTTAACAATAACAGATTAAGATCAATTAATTTTATAAGCATTATAATATTGTAATTTATCAACACAAAGCCAAATTAAATAAATAAAAAAAAAGTAAAACTATAGTATTACACTTAGTGGCAAATATAAATATGAATATCCGGCGTTCAACACTTTACCTGGCAAAACTTTTGTCGCTTTGATTCACAGATTAAATAGCCTGTTGATCGGCCATGAAACGAATCTTGATGACGAATTCATAAGTCACCAGCGGGGGCGCAGGACGAGGTAAAAAACCGTGCTGTGATAAGCTGAATATCCGTGTCACGTGGCACTACTCTCAATCAATGATCGGACAAAACGAGACAGAGTTATGCAAACTTTTAAAGACAGAGCAGGATGCAAAGAAAACCATCAACGGGTTCCCATTTCGTTTTTTTTTTTAATGTTCATTTTAATTTTGCAGTTTGATGATGTTATGTTTTTCTAATTATTGCATTAAATTACTTATCTACTTGTGAAATGATATACCGCCCTTTGTAGAGCTGGATGTTTTGCTATTCTTTCCACACCATTTCACTATGCAGAAACCCACGTTTTATATTTTTTTACGTTTTTTTTTGCCAGCACTTTTTCTGTCAAAATCAAAAACCTGACTGACTGAACTCGCAACAGGTATAGTGCAATTATGCTTATAAATCGCTAAGGGGCAGTACGATCAGTCATATGGGTAATTGTTTTTGGTTTTATTCTTAGTGACGTAACAAACGTCGAAAACGTACCTATGTACTAATTTGACTTTACTGAAATTTTTTACAGGTTTTCGGTTCGCGTAGTTTTGAGCAAATACTTACGGATAAATATAATAGAATAAACTATTTTCGTACAAAAAATTAAACCGACTTCAAAACCACAAATAGGCACTCAAAAGCGAAAAAGAAACTAAAATCATTATTATAAGCGCTACTCTGTAGGCACATCAGGCATCAATCTACTAACTTTTTGATCTCACTGGCACCGACTTCAAATAGATGAGTGAGTAGCGCTTATAATAATGATTTTAGTTTATTTTTCGCTTTTGAGTGCCTATTTGTGGTTTTCAAGTCGGTTTAATTTTTTGTACGAAAATAGATTATTTTACCCTTTTTAGTGTACAAGAACAGAATTAAAAATTTTGATTAAACCCTTACTACCTCGGGTTTGTTATCTGTACAACATTCTACCAGTCAAGCCCTTTCATTTGATACCCGTATTAAGGAAGTTGTGAAAAATATAATATGATTCGCCATTTTGTGGTGGCGGCCATTTTGGATTTGAAATTTGTTATACCTAGTGTATAGTATTTTACTAGTCAAGCCCTTTCATTTGATAGCTATATTGAGGTTGGTTGTGAAGAAATATTTTGTCCGCCATTTTGTGGACGCGGCCATCTTGAATCGACATTAACTAAACATAGCTAAGAACGGATGTTCTTAGCTATGTTTAGTATATTACTATGTAGCACGGGTATTAACCTTTAAAAAAAAAAAACACATCGAAATCGGCCCATCCGTTTGAGCTCTACGGTGTCACAGACAATCAGACACACAGGCAGACAGACATCGACGTCAAACTTATAACACCCCTTTTTTTGGTCGGGGTTAAAACAAGTTTTAATTAATCCATTTACACCATTTCGTATTGACAGGATCGAGTTTCATAACTTTTGTGAAATCTTCAACTACGACATCCAGAAAATTGTACGCAAATTTTAGTTTATGGTTCATATTTCAAAAACCACCGACCGATTTCGATAAGATTTCTATGGGGGGACCATTCGGGAAGCATACCCATCCGAACACAAAAATAAATTTTAAAATCGGTGCAGAGGTTCTCGAGAAATCAGGTAACATACATAAAAAAGAAAAACAGGTGTCGAATTGATAACCTCCTCCTTTTTTTGGAAGTCGGTTAATAAATACGGAAATACTGAATAGATAATGATACCGATAATGAGCATATTTTTTCTGTAAATATACTGAAGCTGAATCGTCAATTTAATTGTCACTCCAACGGATGGGTATATTTATCAATGATAGGCTTGCGGTTGAGCCATCTCGGCTGATTTAAATACACGGATCGTTCTTATATCTTAGAGAAATCTATTCACTCTCAATTTGAGCCCACCGTATGTTGTCCTTAGATCGTGGGAAACACACAGGATTAATATGTGGCAGGGATCGCTGTACCGTGTAGAAACCATAAAAAAAAGAAGCATAAAATTGAAAAAATAAAGTTAATTACGAAGAAATCGAATCGAAAAAAGAGTTGTGTTTATAAATACACAGATACACAAACTGCACTAAAGAATAAGAACCATCTCGATTATGTCAAATTTCAAACAAAACCGTATCAAGATCGGCTTATGCTTTCAAGAGCTACAGTGCGACCGCTGTAACTTTAGAATGTACCGATGGCGCTACGATTGAAAAATGCAACCTATTATAAAATTAGACAACTTCTGTGTCTGTATAATATACTGTGGTCGTAGTAGTTTTGTTTTCAGCCGTTCTATAGATAAATTGGTGGCTCTATACATTGCTAAAGACGTCATAATTCTTTAAAAAAAATACAGAGCTTAATGTGCTCTAGATCCGTTAAATCCAGATATTCCTGCATGGAGTCAGGTCGCAGTGCTCCACCTCCGACCGCCGCTGATAGCGGGGTTACTTGCCGGCTCCCGTTGACACAAATTGATTTATTATCGTCAAAAAATGTGACGAAATTTTATGAAGACGTTACTCTATTTATTGTCTTATCGCGTGTATTAACGTCAATGCATAGAATTACAGTTTGACAATCAAACATTTTTTACGTCAGAGATTTGGTAAAAATAAAGTAGCTTGGTCGTATCGTTTTTCTGAAGGTTAAACTTAACTTACAAAAAATATCAAATTCGCATGGATGATACAAGAATTTAAACCTAAAAGTACATTAAGGCAGTCTGAAATGCGAGCAGTGCTGATGTGTGATAGCGATGGTTCAGACGTTGACAGGGCTGGCGGTCAGCATTGCAGGTCTTGATGCCCAACCTGCATAGAGAGTAGAGACCGAAATTGTTGATTGAAGTTTTAATAGCGTGACTAACAGACGAGTTATTGGCGAAATAAGTTTCTTTGATGCTTAACTCAGACACTACGGGTAATTTAAATAAACCACGTTAATTTGTTAAGCGTATTTAAATTTTGCAAAAAGTGATAGAGAATATGACAATTTCGAACATGCCGCTCTGTGCCGAGAAATAATAAAAGTGGTCAAGTGCGAGTCGGACTCGCCCATGAAGGCGTAGCAGCAAGTAACATAATATAAAAGTTCTTGTAGTTTGTTGTTAGTTTAATCAGTGTTTTAACAATAGTGAATTTATGACGTATTAAAATAAAACTACTTAATAGATCTCATTCAAACCAATTTTCGTTGATAGTTTACATGATAATGTACATTATACCCTTTTTTTATTTTTGTCATTCTCTTATTTCAGAAGTTACAGGGGGGTGGCATATTTTACCACTTTGGAAGAGTCCCTCGCGCAAACTAAACAGTTTAGAAAAAAATTGTTAGAAACCTCATAATCATTTTTGAAAAACTATCCATAGATAGCCCACACGTTTGTTTTTCTATTTTTTGTATGAAAATCTTAATGCGGTTCACAGAATACATCTACTTACCAAGTTTCAATAGTTATAGCTCTTATAGTTTCGGAGAAAAGTATCTGTAACATACGGACGGACAGACAGACAGACATGAGGAATCTATAATCACGTATTTTGCCATTTGGCTACGGAACCCTACGAAGTGGAAATGAAACTGTGGAAAGCCTTTTTTCGTCACAATCAGCTTGTACGTTCACTGTTGGATACAGATGTCTCCCATAATATGCCACTCAGGCCGATCCGTCGGCCTTACGCTACCAATCGCCACCATCACGTTACGTTTTATCAACTTAGGATTTTTACAGAGTCTATAGCATAACAATTTTTGTACTAATTTAAGTAGGCATAATGGTTTCACGAAAGACAGCTGGTGGCGGTTGGAAGCGTAAGACCGAGGATCGGGCTGAGTGGCGTGTTATAGGAGAGGCCTATGTCCAGCAGTGGACGAACACGGGCTGATGATGATGATGATGATGAATGGTTTCAGGACTAATGATAATTTACCATAACAACTAAACGCATAACTGTTTTCGCATAATTTTTACTAGCATAATCATATATAGCATAAAGATAACTTAGCATAATGTGCACTAAGAAAATGGTACACTTTTTGAATCCGGGTAAGCTCTGCGAGCTCAGAAGCTCTGCGGTCAGCCCTGAGTGTCGCTTGTCCATACTCGGCCTGCGATCCACTACGAACAGACTGTAGATAGGTATTTGTATAAGGTTACGTAGAAAACTTATACTTAGCCTATAACAGCGTACTGATGAAACAAAATTTAACTATGTACCGGCTACATAACTCTACCTATGTATTTTTCTGAGAATCGCAGGCGGTTGTCAATTAAATAGTTACCCCTAATAATTGAAAAAAACATGAATTCGAGCAATTCTAAGGACACAATTCAAAATTAAATTAGCTTTTTTCTAGTTATGTGTCAGTTACCAATTTCTGTCATCGCAGCTCTACACCACATAATCATAATCTATACCTATAACAGTTATTTAACCGTCAAGCAGTAATATGCAAACATTACATTAGACTGGCCTCGTGGCTTAATGGATAGTAACACTGCCTGAGAAGCCGAGTTTCGTGGGTTCGATTCCCACCCAGTGCAAATATTTGTGTGATAAATTCATATATATATATATATATATATATATATTTATTAATTTTAGCCACTCCACAGACTCCGGGGTCCGTGACCTTTGTCATTACAATTTTATTTTTTACCAGAAGAAGGGGAAAACAGGGGGGTGTTGTGAACATTTTAGTCGGATTTCGTCTATTGAGCCGATCACTACCGGTTGGGCTTCCGATAGTAATCGACTCGACATCGTCTTTTGTCTAAGCCGCCTCCTCCCGGCCCAGAGCCTCCACCACGGCCGCATTTCTGTCCTTGATAGCCATCTGCAAGTTGAATTCTCGGATGGTCGCCAGCGATGCAGCTAATAGCGCTCGCCGTACAAGCCGACCGACTGCGTCATCAGTGTCATCAGCATAGTATGTGAAGGTCCCCGTGTGCCGTAAGATTGCGACGACCGCATAGGGCACGCTCTCGTGCAGCTTCATTACGATAACCGACTCGTATGTCAATCCCTGAGCTTCATGGATGGTAAGGATGCGTGACCCGGTGCCCGATCCGTAACCCTGGTTTATCAGGGCCTCCTTCGTCTCCTGAGTATGCACAAAGAAGGTTGTTGTTGTTGTAAGGGTGTTGGGTTGGGTACTGGGTATTTGTGCTCCTTTATACCTTCTTTGCTCTAGGGACTTTATATGGGCTGCTGAGGAGTACATACCTGAGTATATTTCCCTCAGCGCATATGCGACATCCATTGGGTTCCGATGTGTGCAGAGCAACTCCTGGCTGATTTTTGTTACCAGGTTCGGGCGGTGATACCTCATTTCGAAGAAATTTTCCCTGTCGATGTAAGGCAACTGATTGACGTCTCCGATAAGGACAATTTCGCCAACACCAGACAGCCGTGAGACCATCACAACGGCTCCAAAATGGTTCATAAAAGCCTCATCCACCATGAGGTGGCTGAAATTTTCTTTTCCGAAACCATTTACCAGAGCAGAAGCCATAGTTCGCACCCTGGTTTTGACCAGGTTTCCGATACGGTGCCGTAGCTTCTCTCTTAGATCTTTTGTTGCTTCGGTTGTTGTTGTGATGATGGCGTCCCTGTCCATGTCGAAGTATTTAATCACCCATGTTGTCTTTCCACATCCTGGAACTCCGTTAACCCACTGTATTCTTGGTACCTCCCAGTTTTCCCAATACGCTTTGACGTTTGAGTTCTCTTCAATGGACTTGGCCATCTCGAGGATCCTGTCGTCCAGCATAATCATGGTGCATCGGGCGGCAACTACAATTGGGTCGTTTGGTGGTGTCGCATAAACGGGTCTTCCCACGCGCTTTGTCTCCTTCTCGTTCAGTGTCACGAAGCCATTTTCTGCACTGTAGGCTGCCATATACTGTCCGGTCATGGTTCCCTTGATGACCCGGGAAGTGACATTATTGTAAATGGCTGCTTCGGCCTCATCAAGTTTCGCCTTTAGGCGGCTTTCACTTCCTAGCCTATAGAACTGCATGATGTTTTCGCAGATCTTAAAGTTGACTAGCCTTGTTGCTCTTAGTGTGGCTATGAATTCGATGAAAGCGTTACGTGCATGACTTCGTGGCTCCGAAGCCGTGACATAGCGGGGCAGTTCAACCTGTCCCATGTCGGCTCTCGTTCGGCTCGTTTGTTGCTGTGAAGCTGCTTTGGGGGTCTTTGACGTTAACAGGGGTGATGCATGGGGTGAGATTCGGAGCACGCTTCCTGCTTCAGTGTTGAAGGCAGTTACGAAGGCCGTGATGGCGCCCCGGCTACCGCTTTGATTTGCTGCGGCTTTTTCTGAATTCAAATATTTGTACTGTGTCTGGGTGTTTCTATGCGTAATAAGTATGTATTTAAAACTATACAAGTATTTCTATATCAGCTACGAGTATCTGGCCGCCATAGCACAAGCTTTGCTTTGTTTGGGGTCATATGGTGTTGTGTGTGAATTCTCCACCAATATTTATTAACTGACTTTGTTTCAATTTGAAGATTAATATTTTCAGAGAAAGAGTGCTAAGAGGTAAATTATCTTATATTCCTGGGTGACTAGCGCAGTGCAGTGCTAATCAGTGATTTATACTCTTACTGTTCAAATACTTAGTTGAGCAACACTATTTTGTTAAGCAGCACGCTTAACAAAATAGTGTAATAGGTGTAAGTCTTTCTCGCTTCATCACACTCTGTATAATAAAATAAACAAAAGATGACATGATAACTAATCTCAGTAAGTATTAAAAAAACTAAAAACTTTGTCCAAACTTGAGCTAAAAAGCTAACGAAATTTTGAGGTAAATCTAGATCTAGAAATTTTAAACTTTTCTTACTTCAAACGAAATCGAGTTTTATTACATCAACATTAAGCTATAATACGATGATTAAATTTAATTTAGAATGTGCTTTCGCAATAGGATATAATAATAATAGAACAAATACGTCATATTAATTATAAAAGTTACGTCAATTGTAATGCGCAAGTAGATTACGGGGAATTCACTTTGGTATTCCCGTTAAATATACCTAAGGCTGGAAATATGTATTTTTTCCTTTTAATCCCAGTAATTATGTATTATTTTCCGTGTCTACGTAGTTAAATACATTGTTTTATTACGTAACGAAGATGTTACCTATGAATTCAATTTGCATTCTATCATTACGCGCGGTCCCAGCCTCAAATTTTGGAGGGGGTCACCAGTACGCTGCCTCAGGTTTTGGGGAGGGTCACAAGTAGAAACAGTACAATAAATCGAGCAAAAATGCTTTACTAGTAGCCCCCCAAGATTTTACCTGCGTAGTTCCCGTTCTAGTTGTTTTCCCGCGTTAAAAAGTAGTCTATGTACTATTAGATATTTTTAATTTTCTTAGATTTTTTGTTTAACTTATACGATTTTGGGGGGTGGTCATGTCCCCTGTGACCACCCCCCCCCCCCCCTCGGACCGCGCATGATCATTACATTTTCTTCTTTGTTAAAATTAATTCTCAACTCCGTCGTTATATATATTTTAAAGTAATAAAAATGAATAGCTAACTGTGTTGATACTCGTGAGTGTAAGACTCAAAAACGGCTTGACTATTGCGGTAATTACTTTTTTGAAATAATCGATAAAGCGAAGAAACTTTCATATGGCGAGAAATAAAATTGAGTAAATTAATATTGCGTTGAAGTTTGATTGCGTTTTTTATTTTGCCAAATAAGGTTATTTTGGCTATGGTATCACTCAACCACGCTACTCGACGGTGCATTAAGCTCGGTTATTTAGAGAGGAGATTACAATTTTATAGAGGGTTCCAAGCAATGGATGTACGCCAAGGGTGGTTGATTTTATATCTTCTAATGACACTAGCCATATAATAATGATCTAACTTCAATTAAGAGTACATCTATACATATTTTTATTTTTAAGAAATCTATCTAACCAAAGAAATAAATTAAATTTCTGACAAAAACAAAAAAGTCATACTCTAAGTCATTCTAAGTCCCCAGTGACTTAGAGTATCTAAGGCACTGGTCACTTAGATTATGGCTTTATTACTGGTGACTAAGAGCCAGGCTCAATCATTGGCTCAATCAATTTACTTTAGATTACTAGGTCATAATACATTACTAGGTCTGTTGAGCCTCAGGATTCAGTTCAAAGAATTATAAAAGGGCGCAGTTCTCATGGATGATGATGCTTTGTTCATTTGGCATATTTCTTCATCCCCTTTTGGAGTATCAAAACAACAAATCTGAAATTTTACACTCCATGAAACTCTGGTCTCTTCTACTTTGAGACTTCTCGTAACGCCGACAAAAGTAAGGGTATAGTAAGAGCACTAGCTGAATGCAAAGCTCAAGAATGCGATGGTGATGTGACATAATTATGGTTATTGACGACCATAATTTGAGTGTGTCGATAAATTGAATCAATGCTTTATAATAGTCTATTGTACATGAGGTAACATGATAAAAAAACAATTTGGTATATGTCACATATTTTTAACATTTTAACTAAGAAAATCGACAAAAAATATTTCGATAGCCTTGCATGTATTTTCCACGAATAAATTGACCGCACATATGCGGTCAGCTGGTTTTTCCACTAAAATTCTGTGGTTATTATGTCTTTTAACAATTTTCTTAAACTAGTCACTCCCCGTGGAAACTCGGTTTTTTCTCGAACAGCTGCGATGATTTTAATACAGACCGGAACAGTATATTTTGCTAAAACAAATTCTTCCAATGATTCTGTGTATTAGACCAAAATCATCGACTTTACATTTTTGCTACGTCACAGCACTACACTGCAGGAGCGCGAAGCGAGGCGTGCGGGCAGCAGCGGCAGCGGGGAGCGCACTTATTGTGGGTTAGTGTAAGGCTTAAAACTTACTACAGAAAGTTTCATCAGATCCATCTTCCTGCAAAGCGAAATCTGAGGTGTTCATGATTTCCTCTTCTTTAACAGAGATTAACGACCCATTTTTGTTAAACAATCTGAAAAAATACGAAGACACGTAGGTAGTATTTTAAAAAGCAATAAAATAAAAAAAAAAAATAACATAAACTACTGCTAGAAAAAGATATAACAAACTGAAAAAGAAAGTTCTGGGAATTATTTATTATTGCTTTTGTAGCTTACGGTACCTTCTAAGTATGATTTCTGACGTACTTCAACACTCACCTTCACTACTCGTGTCTCTCTCCCTGCCCAGCCAAATCTGATATGAGCCTACTAGTGCAGTTTTAGATACTCGTTCTAGTATAGTTACTGCGCTTCGGAACAAGCCAAGGTCTTTCAGCAGATATAATATAAGCTATTTTTTATCCCGGAAAAGTCATGGGTGTAGTAGTCGCGGAACGCTGCTAGTCCGTCATGACCACAACGATGGGGCATTGTCACTTTCTGAACTATGTGCCGGTATTTAGCTACGTGGTAATCATCGATTACCCTTCAACTCCGAAGGGCAGTAGTGTTACTCGTAACTCTCGGTCAACCTCGAGACAAAAATACGTAATACTTACCTAATTATTTTCTTTGGGAAGAATTTATTACCATAATTGGACGCTCTACTTATAGAAAAATTTCATTTACCTATAAATCCAAGGCATTAATCATTCGTCCGAGTCGTGTTTGTCTTATTTTATTATGACTTCCTTTCAACGTGATGTATGTAAATGTGAAGCAACTGTGAAGATGGGCGCATCTCTAAAGAACCCATGTTAAAGGTGACGCAGTAGCTGGACAATGGGCAAGTGGCATTTCGGGCAAGTTTCCCATAGGTTCCGGTCTCTTAGACTAAGTTTGTGTATATTGTGTTTACTAATTATTATATAATCTGTAATGGCTTTAATATTTACTGGTATTTGTTTTGAGCAATTAAAAACTTCTTAGTATAATTAGGTAGTTAATAGCTTAGTATTGACTGAACACGATAACTTTGATCAAAGTTACTAAAAGTGTTCGTGATATGCGGGTGAGACAATACACAAGCATAAGTAAATGTAAAAATATAATTCTATTTATCAATTATTTCATAGTGTATGCAAAACATAATATCGCCTCAGCACAGATACGCTGTAAGATAAGTAGGTACTCATTTATGGACCACCCACAAAGTTGGCAATGCAGTCTTATAAATAAATAATATTATTCACAGAATCATCACGAAGTGCGTGCTCAGTTCTTTGATAAGTGATAACAACTACTTCATTGACTTAATTTTACATTAATTTTCAACGGATTAGCTAATGGATATTTATTATTAATGAATTAGATGCATGGATATGTTTAGCAGAAAAAGTATTTGTAAAGAAAACGGATGAATGACTGTTTTCTTTGCCTATCATCCTACTAATATAAATTTTTGCTATGTATCCTTATTTTTTTTGGTGTGTCAATAAAGAGTATCTATCTATCTAATATGCCGAGAGCTAGCATCAATGTTTAAGTAAGTATTTGAAGCAAGCTGAAAACTTGTCACATAGGTACTTGTCGTACGAATACCCAACACGGAGGTGCAGACTTAGCTTGAAACACGATTTTTTTAAAGAATGTAAGTATGGTGTATGAATGGAAAGTTCATATGAACCCATACTTTTATCCTACACGGTAAGAAATTGTAATTTGTTAAATAATAGGAACACTAAATATCCGTGCATGAAAACATATTTTTAATCAAGCTAATTCGATTTAAATTTTTGGCAATTAATATACTAAAACCTTTTTTTTTTGTCCCGATTACCATTTGTACAAATAGGACAATCACAAAAATAGTAACTGGGTACAATAACTAAAACGACTTGAGTCGATTCGTTATTGAGTACATGTAATGTAGTAGGGAAGCGGACGCCATCGCACATCAAAGCTATCGGTTTCCGGTGCGGGTTATCGCGCGACCTCCGAATTCCCGGCATCCAGAATGGAGTGAACCCGCCACCGGCACCTCCGGGACTTCCGCTCAGCAAGACGTCAAACATAGACAGGCAGAACAAGTCTTTGAAACGGAAAAAACGCAATAAATTATAGAAGCTACATCACCAATTACAAAATGGGTCATTCTATATTTTGGCCTTTTATTTGGAGATACAATTAGGATTATCGGCTTAGTCCCAGCTAATAAAGGCTTTGGAATCCCTCAAGAGACGTGACAAAAGACAAAAGTCTTATAGGCTCCCTCTTTTTCAAAAAAGATTTCAAAGTCTTGAACAATTTACTAGCTTATCGGATTTTTATCGGCTACATTTCGGAGATTGTGCTACCGATCTGCATGTTCATGTTCAAACCTTTATAGAATGCTTAATTTCCGTTATAAAATTCTCGATTCACTAAGTTTGAGTCTATTTCGGTACTCCTCCGAAAGAGTTAACAACTGATTTTGTCGATATTTGGTATGTTTTAAAAGGATGAGAATAGGTCGTAAAAGCCGTGCTAGCCTAGTAGACCCTTTGAGAATTTAGCCATAGTTTGTTTGTTGCTGAGAGTAGACCAGGCGTGTTCAACCAAAAAACCTCTTTACCTATATAAAGAGAAGATAAGATTAATATTCATTAACATAAACTAAATGTAAAATCTGGAAAAATCCATTAAATTGTTTCGAAATAATCAAATTACCCTATTAAATACAGTTTTTTCGTTTTTTCGTGATTGTTCTACTGTATACAATTAATTTCAAATAAAAATCTCTATGTCTTCTTTAAATTTATGGTGTAGAAGCTCCAGAACCACTTAACATCCCAATTACACTTACGCTCAAGTGTCAAAGTTTTAGTTTAGTTTAGAAGCACAATGTTTATAAAAGTCACTGTAAGTGTAAGATTGTAAACACCTTTAGATTACAATCTCTCTAGCATGCTTTATAATAACTTTTGGAATTAAACTTTTTTCTACAGAACTTTTAGATTTGCCGAAAATCGAGATAACCCATTTTTTAGCCTTAAAAACGGACCGCACCTTCCATTTCCCGACCTCCGATCGCCAGTATATAATTTTTCTTTTCATACTTCATTTCTTGTCACATTCTCTTCATTTACGGGTTTCATCCTATATACTAGTATTTTCTGAATCCTGAACGTATCGAGGCATTGTAGCTTTGACTCTCTAATTGTGGGAGAAAACACCGAGACGCAGCTGTAAAAAAATAAACCTACCTACAGTGGACTGCTTTTGCAATAGTAATTTACGCGTCGAAGAGAGTCGAGTACAGTAGAGTGCAGCAGTGTCGGCGGTGCGGTAACCGTACAAGTACGAGTACCTACCACTAAATAAATACGAACAACATGAATGAACGTTGGATCGCGTCAAGCGCGCACTTCCGGTGACTCGTAATAAGGACACCACGCGATACCGGCGATACAATTTCGAAACGGGAGAATGTAAGGAGGTCAACGGATAAGATTACGGTTAACTGTGTAAACAAACCGTTTACATTGATAACTCGTTAGCATTTCTGCGACGGCGCCTGTGACGTCCGCGAGGGCTCCGCTCCGGCGCCGCAGATAACGCCGCGGAACCCTGCCTGTGCCAGTTCCTCTAATCGCTCCTCTTCTTACCCCACTAGTTATACCATGATTCTTAGAACGTCCGTCATAATCGTATCATACTTGGCAGTCACTTTGATGGCAATCTTTTGAAGACCACCTTTCAGTTTAGGAACTTTTTTCGGTAAAAGAATTAGGAATGTCACGGAAGTAATAAATTCTATGATAATTTTTATATAAGACCACAGTTTTTATTGTGCATCAAAGATATTCCGGTTTTATTATTTTTACTTGTGCATTTTCCACAAAGACCCTTATCATTAAAGCGGAGGGCTCTGGGTAAATAGTAATAGCGTAAGTAAATACCTAGTCAGTCATGACGTCAATATATGGAAAATCCTAAACAGAATGATTTAGTATTACTGGGAATTCTCGTTGCCTACAGATGTAATTTGAATGTAAAATGAGCATCTTCCCAGGGAGTTAGAATAGAACATTCATGAGACAGAAAATCAATTTGAATCGATGAATGGTATTGACCTACATTCACGGATTTACGTCAATTTTTGTGCGCATATTGGCTCGGTCATTACGCAGTAGAATCGGCAGATCAAAAGTATCAAAACAATGTCACTTTATATAGCTCACGGACTTAATCGCACCGCAGTCAAGTAAATCAACACTGTATGTTGTAGACCTAAATGACGATTTTCCTCTGTGCTGTGATAAATTAATGCATCGCAAAGAATGGTACAGATTGTGTGCAAACGGCATCCAGCCGTAATCCGTTTCAGTTCATAATACGTATAAGTAAATGTAGTTTACACAACATAACGGAACACTTGTTTTTAAACTACGAATCACACACCTATTAACGAATGATAAGGTTTTGAATAACGGACATTAAAACCAACAAACAACAATGATACATTTGTTTATGTATGAGTCATAGAGGAGGAATGTCAAAATTTAATGAGGTCCTGTAAGTTCTAACGGAAATTATGTCCATACATGTATCATGATTTGACGTACCTACTCGGTGAATCAGTGTAGCATTATAATTAGCAAGAAGGTACCTAACTGGCAAGTGACTAATAGGATTTGCTTCTAGATGGTCAATGGGTCAAACAGTAGATAGATATTTACGAACATCATTCATGGAATAAGTAATCATTACTGGTGAGTCAACGAACATGATGCAGTTTTTTTGTGAAAACGATCTTATTTTGTTTAATATATATTTATATTGTTTTTTTTTTTAATTTTATACATATAATGTGATTTTGGCCATCGCTTTGATGTTCCATAGAAATTATATAACTGTCCTCTCTAATTTATGCGTGCACCTTATGTCGGTTCTTCAGTTAGAGTTTCGTATTCGTTCCTAATTGGCCAAATACGAAAAAGTGAAGACTAGCTTTTTGTCTATATTTACTTTATACTAAAACAGCGGTCCGCCCTGGCTTCGCCAGTGGGGCCTATAGCACTCAGGATCACGTACCTAATATTCAACGGTGAAATAATTTTTGAATTGGGTCCAGTAGTTCCTGAGATTATCGCGTTCAAACAAAAAACCACTTCAGCTTTATAATATTAGTATAGGTAGATGCATACTCTTTTAATTTGTCTGAGAGTTGGGACAATTTACGACGAAAACTATTTACAATCAAGAATAAAATTAAAAATTTTGATTAACCCCCGACTACCTCAGATTTGTTATCTGTACAACATTCTACTAGTAAAGCCCTTTTATTTGATACCTATGTTAAGGGAGTTGTGAAAAAAGAAATGTATTTCGCCATTTTGTGGAAGCGGCCATCTTGGATTTGAAATTTGTCATAAAGCAATGTATTCTACTAATCCAGCCCTTTCATTTGATACCCATATTGAGGTAGGTTGTGAAGAAATATTTTGTCCGCCATTTTGTGGCGGCGGCCATCTTGAATCGATATTAACCAAACATAGCTAAGAACATCTGCACGGATATTAACTTTCAAATAAAAAAACCGCATCGAAATCGGCCCATCCGTTTGAGCTCTACGGTGCCACAGACAGACACACACACAGACAGACAGACATCGACGTCAAACTTATAACACCCCTTTTTTTGGTCGGGGGTTAAAAATTAAAAATTACATTCGTTAACAAGTTATCGTAAGAAAATAAATTAAAATGTCAAAATAATGTTAAAATATAATAAGCTAAATTAAAGTAATTAGGTAATGCTACGATTTGTATGATTACTATACCATCCCAGGTATAGAAGAATCTTTAATGCAAATAACAATTTATGGATTACTTTGATATGTGGTTGCCATGTTTGTGATATTCGTGAATGGATTAAATACATTTGTTCGATGATACCACACCACGAAAACGTTAATACCAGAAGAAGTGTTTACGTTGACGTTATAATTTTCTATTCTACCCTCTATGAAAAACAAAAGTACATATTTATATGTGCGTTCCATGTTTCAAAAATTAAATTACGAATAATTTGCCAAGCTCGTGATTTGTACAAAATTTTGATAGTCGATATCTGAGCAGGTAATTTTAACTATTTAATGCATTTATTGGTGTAATGAGCCGTTTTCAAATCGCAAATATACCAGCCTACGGTAATTCTCAATTTCTCCATAGGTGGCAACAATATTTCATATTGTTTGAGGAATTTCACAAAATGGAATGAATTGAAAAAAGCCGCTTACGTTTATGTATTTAAAACTGATAGTTTTATCAATAACTTGGTTGTACGATGCTAGTAGCATTAGACGACTCAACATAAATACTTTACAATATAAAACAAATTTCACTAAAATCACGAGATTTATAAAATGCTAATAAATTTAAAGGGATGCAATTCGCTACGAACGTTTCGCTAGGAACCCTTGACCCTTAACGCAAAAACAACAGCGGCTTATATCAGCGCCTCAAAATCTTCTTTACGAAAGATCAGCTAACAACCTTAGAGTGCTACGAAATCGAGAACTCGTATCGCAATAACGAAGCAATAAGTTTCTAACTACCTACATACCCACCTATAAAATATGTTTACTTAACCCACATTACCTCGCCTAACATCTAAGTGAAATAGGAAATGATAAAATAACTGTTGCCACTTTCGACACGTACCTATTAAATTCTTATCATGTTTACAACCACGCAATAACTGAATGGGACAGTTCAACTTTTTAATTGTGTCATATTTCTTATCAAATATAAGAATTCGAGTGGAAGAACATTTTAATGGGGTGATAATGTGTAAGTTTCGAGAGCATATCGAACGAGTAGAAAAAGTTAACAGCCGTTTATCAGTCGTGCCTGTGCTATAGGCCTATATGTGCTATATAGGCCAACCATTAGCCTCACAGAAATTCTATTAGTCCTATTCTTAGCACCATAAACCTAATATTATGTGATTTGACCATGTATAAAGGCCAAGCTTTGAATATCAAATCAAATATTTAACAATAATAGAATGGTTTATTTTACATTCAACCTTCCACGAAGGTAGCAGCACCTTATTGGCTACATCTTAAGCTGTTCCTACAATAAACTTTTATCGAATTATTTTTTTAAATCTCAGGAATCATAGCATGTTTACCAAGAAGCTACATAACTGTTAGGATGCCTATATTGTGACTCCAATCCGCGTTGACCCCTTGATATCCTCGATCCACATAGCAGAATAGACCGGCGCGCAAGAATGAACCCTTCGCTCTACGAAAGAAAGTCTGTATTATATTGTTGGCGAGGGTGGGAGCCGGCATGAATGGACAGGCTTGTGAATGAGCGGACTATGTCCCGCCGATAAGCGCTATCGTCTCTGGGGCCAGCTGACGGGCTGTGTTGACAAACCCTGTGCTAGTTTCGACTCACCCGCTACCACTTGGGTTTATCGATCGAGTTATAGCCGCACTTGCGTCGACTTTGGACTAACATACGCATTTTCTTTGTCACATATCTTTATTTTATTTGCCAAAGCTGAGCTATATTTTGTATACTACCTAGTATTCAAAATATATCATCCGGTATATTTGGTGACCACGGCCAAGGCGCTAGATGAAATATCAAGAGCAATTTATTTATTTAAGTACCTATTCTGTGCGATTTAATCTCGGCGAAAAGTCACGAGTATAGCAAGCAGCTTTGATCGATCTACCATCTCTAGCTTCTTGGAATATCGAGTGTCGATATGAAAAGAAAATAATCGTAAAAGCCGCCTTCTTGGATCAACGATTTATGTGTTTCCTTCTACATTTATTTACTTTGGTTTGTCTTGAGATAATAACATTATTTTTTTTTAAATATTGATAGCTTTATGGCAGCCAGGAAACCACCATCTCACTCTCAACTTATCTAACTTACAATTCAATATTATATCCATCGAATACCCCACTAAGACAAAACATTTTAGCATTCCACAGTTTTTAACTGTTCGTATAACGAAAGTGTAAAACCTCTTCGTTGAGGACTAGGAGCATTAACCATGAAACGGTGTTGTATTTTCGAGCTACAAGCAGTCCGATAATTTTGATAAATTTGATGTACTTCATAGGTCAAAATTTATATGTTGCGTTGAGACCTTAGTCTACGTAAAACACTAGGCTTTTACGTAGACTAAGGTCAATAGTTTACGTTATCTATACTTATAATAAAACTGTAACGGGTCGAATTCTGTACATTGAAGATATTTTGAAAAAAATTTTTTTGGGGCACTCCATTGTCGATACTGATGGCGAAACTGCATTTTTTTTCTTTCATGTCTGTCTGTCTGTCTGTCTGTCTGTCTGTCTGTCTGTCTGTCTTTCTGTATAGGGATCACGCATCACGCCGAAACTACTGATTCAATTCAGCTGAAACTTGGCATGATTTTAGTATATACTAAGGACATTGCTGTAGGTTACTTATGATCCCCAAATTCTGATCGGTTTTCGTGCGGGAGGGGGTGAAAGTCAGAATGTGTATTTGGTTGTAACTCATGTATGCGTTGTTTAATTTCATTAATTCTTTTTTTGTTAGAAAGAACACATTTTTTATATTGTCCCGTTAAAATTTTAACAATATCGGTCTGTTGGTTCGGAAATTACACAAACATTAAAAAATAACGACACGCGCGGCGTGTTCGGTACATACTAACTTCTAAGTATTCTGTGTATCACAGACGGACGATCCACAGAATATCTAGATTCCAAATTCTAGAAAGTGCCCACGTGATCGCGTCGCATCATCTTGGATGACAAAATAATTGTCAAAAATATATTTTGTGTAGAAAACAAACATCATTCGGTTATAATCGACTTCAAACAAGGAGGATGTTCTCAATCAGGTTGCAGGTTTCTTCACGGTGTTTTCCTTCACCGTTTTAATTACCCGCATTACGAACATGACTCTGAAAAGATAGTGGTGCGCGTGGTTTTGAACCCTAGGTCTCCGGATCGACAGTCGCCGTTCTCCCGACTAGGTCAGCTGTAACTTACTAGACCAGCCGTAACTTATTAGAAAACGTATTATTTCAATCCAAACACAGTTTAAAATTTAAAGGTAGTGTTCAACAAGCTTCGGTGACCGAAGCAGACCGTTGTTAGGGTTCCGTACACAAAGGGTAAAAACGGGACCCTATTACTGAGACTTCGCTATCAGTCCGTCCGTCCGTCCGTCTGTCACCAGGCTGTATCTCAAGAACGGTGATAGCTAGACAGTTGAAATTTTCGCAGATTATGTATTTCTATTGCCGCTTTAATCATGGCGGAACGTATCAAGTGATCGGGTTGAAATTTGAAATAGAATTAGATTACAGTCTGGAAGAACACATAGACTAAACATTGCCTATGTATAAGTGCTCTATGTATTACGTAACAAACATCCAAACAGTGACTGACATTCATAATATTTACAGGACAACGTTGGAACGGCTGAACATATTTGGATGGAATTCGAAACACACGTAGTTTAAACTCGGTAAATAACAAATAACAAATCGGTTACTTATAGGTACTGTAACGTAGGAAAGACTAAGCAAATATGGTAGAAAATTGAAACAGAAATAACTCATAGTCTGAAATACCACATTTATGTATTAATTACCTATCAACCTGAAAAGAAGCATGGGCCCTAAGGAAACAAATATTAACTATCACGTCAAAACGGCACAACGATATGGGTTGACATACGAAACACATATAGCTTAGAGTCTAAAATTTCACATGGGCTAATAAGTCTACATTTCATTTAACTCCATATAAATATAAGCATTTATTTTCGTAAGGAACTTGATGTGATGGTAAGGTAAAAGCCAAAAATGAAAAATATATGCACCCGTTTTGGCGTAGATAATACAGGTGATTTGCGTTGACAATCAAAATAACAAGCAACATTATATTCTCATTAGATGGCGCTAATGCCAGTTTAAATCTAAAAGCACTAAAGGCCATTTAAATCAATGTTTTGCTATTGTGGTATGTATTTTTTCTTTCATCACTAGGTGGCGTTACTGGTATTTTAAATTGTACTAATAAGTTTTTGCTGCTAAAAGAATTTTGATGCCGAATTTGGATTCTTTCGTTCTTGGATTTTTTTTCTGTGTTACAATTAAATTCATACATTAACATTTCACCAAGACTTGGCTTAGATTTACGGGTTCAACTTGCTTGAGTACCTATCATTAAAACTCAAAATTTTAATTATTTTGATCCCACACAGGCTTCGTTCAAAATTTTACGCTGGCGAAGTCGCGGGTAACTGCTAAAAAACAGCTTGCAGATAAAAAGAAATAGGTAAGTAGGTATCAGATCGAAACCTGGGCTGTTTTGGAGTCTTTGCAGCGATGCCAAGTTGACTGGCGATACATCGAGGTGATGAGGTGTATATATGAAGCCGCCACGATGACGGTCCAAGTTCAAAACCAGCAGACGAAACATATCCTCTCCATCGAGGCGTGAGACAAGGGATGTAATCTCCCGAAATTGTTCTCCAATGCACTAGAGGATATGTTTAAGACGCTGGATTGGGCTGGACGTGGTATCAACATCAATGGCGAGTGCATCTCTCACCTAAGATTTGCAGACGATATCGTCATGATGGCTGAATCGCTGGAAGACTTGCAATGGATGCTGGACAGCTTGGCCAACTCTTCTCAACGCATCGGTCTTCGGATGAACTTGGACAAAACCAAAGTCATGTGCAACGAGTTCGTTGCTCCGGGACCGATTGCCGTAAATGGAATCACTCTTGAGGTTGTTCGAAAATATGTTTACCTAGGGCAGACGCTCGAATTGGGTAAAAATAGCTTTGAGAGTGAGGCCATGAGGAGAGTTCAGCTGGGTTGGGCAGCATTCGGAAAACTTCGCCGAGTCTTCTCGTCACCCATCCCACAATGTCTGAAGACAAAAGTGTATAATCAGTGCGTCCTACCAGTCATGACCTACGGTGCTGAAACGTGGACACTAACAGTAAAAGCAGTCCGAAAATTCAAAGTCGCTCAGCGAGCTATGGAAAGAGCTATGCTTGGTGTTTCTCTGAGGGATTGTATTCGTAATGAAGTCATCCGTCAGAGAACCAAAGTCACCGACATAGCTCAGCGCATCAGCAAGCTGAAGTGGCAGTGGGCTGGTCATATCTGTCGCAGAACCGATAACCGTTGGGGTAGACGAGTTCTGGAGTGGAGACCACGAATCGGCAAACGTAGTGTAGGACGCCCTGAGACTAGGTGGAGTGACGATATACGTAAGGTAGCTGGTAGCGGTTGGAAACGTAAAGCCGAGGATCGGGCTGAGTGGCGTATTATTGGAGAGGCCTATGTCCAGCAGTGGACGAATGTGGGCTGATTATGATGATGATGATGAAGGTATCAGATCATGCACATTAGCTTCAGACTTTTCATAATGTATCCTATAAAAATCCTACAAACTTAACACTTGCGGCTATGTTCGATACTACGAAACCTTACTAAGTATGTTTGATTTTGTTTAAAAAAAGAAAAATAAAGATGATAAAATTAAATAATTTTTTGTGTGGAAAAACAAATTCACTCAAACTACTTATCCAAATATTTGACGTACGATACTTCCAATTAATGTATAAGTCAGTAACATCTGCTTACGCGAACGAAGTAGCGGGTTCAGCTAGTTAGCAATAAAACATTGTCACCAGATTTTAGATAGATAGATTAAAATGGAAATTCAGTAGATAAGTTATAAAATCCTGGGTTACCAACCCAGGATTTTAGATTTGTAGCTCGAAAAGACACCACCGTTTCATGATTAACGCTCCTAGTCCACAACAAAGAGGTTTTACACTTTCGTTAGACGAACAGTTAAAACTGTGGAATGTTAAAATGTTTTGTCTTAGTGGGATATTCGATGGATATAATACAACTTATCTACAAAATTTCTATCTATCTATCTAAAATCTGGTGACAATGTTTTATTGCTAAAACCCAGGTTTCAAACCACAAACCAAATCTTTAAGCCAAGGTTTAAAAAGTTCAAATTTACACTGCACTGCGCTCGTCACTCAGTTCTACATATAAGATGATTTATCTTTTTGCCATGCAATTTCATGGGAAACATTACCCTTCAAACACAGAGTAGTAACCCAGTAAATGCACATTACTATTTAGCGATTGCATAACTGGCACGGTGTGGTACAAAGCGACGAAGTGGTTTGGGAATCTAAATCCAGATGAAGTCATAAAAACATAAAAAGGTATAAAATGTAACTCGACCTATGGAATTTTTAAATAAATTGTTTATTTAAGTGGAAATAACTTGAGTCGTTAAATTTCAAACATCTCCGGAGGTATCTTTTATATTGAGAATTACTAAATTTAATTTAGAAATTTAATAAAAAAATTAAAGAATTTTTAACTGATTCGGTTGTTCATGTAAAAAAGCATATCATTTATTGCCCAGAATACTAAAACTAAAAATGTTCATTAATCTTCCATACTTCTAATGAGTTTCTGCGTTTTAAGTAATCATGGAGTTAGTTAGCTATATTTGAAACTAACAGCGCCCCGCCGTTTTACCCGCACAGTTTTTAGCCCTTTAACCTTTCGTAAAAGTAACCTCTGTGCTATTCCAGACTATAATCTTATTGAAATGGCAACCCAATCTCTTCAGATGTTTCGGTTTAATTGAGCAACAAACTATCGCATTTATGTAGGATTTAGCTACTCACTTATTATTTATTTATAAGAATATTTCAGGCATGCGCGGTCCGAAGGGGGGGGGAAGGGGTCACAGTGGACATGACCCCCCCAATATCTTATAGTTTAAACTAAAAATATAAGAAAATTAAAAATATCTAATAGTACATAGGCTATTTTTGAACGCGGAAAAACAACTCGAACGGGAACTACGTGGGTAAAATCGTGGGGCGCTACTAGTAAAGTGTTTTTTTATTCAATTTATTACATGTCTACTGGTGACCCCTTCCCCTAAATCTGAGGCTGCGTACTGGCAACCCCCTCCAAAATTCGAGTCTAGGACCGCGCCTGACCTCAGGTCAAAAATTGTAAAGAAGGAACCTAGACCTGAACCTGTACCTGCAATAATCATGCCATAAATGTTCGTTATTTGGCCAATGCTTAAAACTAAGTTTTTATTTTCAAAGTAAGAACTTGTTAAAAAGTGCAGAAAGACTTACAACACGTACGGTACATGTCATGAACATTTCATATCCGCATTTTTAATTAAAGCAAATATTTTTTTATGCCAACAATGTTAATCTACCTGCCGTACTCCGAACATTACCTGCATAAAATTATGCTTGTTACGATCATTTATCGTATCTACCAAGAAAAAACGAGAATTAACAGGTGATACAAACGGACGACCCTCATTTCGGTCCTGAGCAACATTGTACCGCGGTATAAACTGCAGCAGGAAAGAATTATTTTTTAAAACATTGCCTCTCACTTACACATATTACGAAGTGCAAGCGAGAGGACACTGCTACAAACAGTTTATTTAATGGCACGTGTTATACGATAGGTACCAAATAATGAGTTCGTTTGGCTTGTCAATTAACTTTTACTTTACATTCTTGGAATTCATGCGATAAGATAACGCGACATCTGCGTGAAATGTATCCATAAATACCTACATACCGTAACATATCACAACTGTAGTAGTACATTTAGTTAATTTTTTGTTCAAACTCGATTGCAGAGTTGTTGATACTTAAGTAGCACTTAGAAATGGTTCGTTTGATGTTCTTAGAAATATAGCGCCTCTTAACGTCCAAATTTAAGAATACAAAATTAAGATGAAATGAAACATAATTATGGTAAACTGAGAGATCCAAGTTGATTTGGAATCTTCATTGAAAGTTCGCACCTACTTAGATACAAATATGTGATATGAGAATACGTATTAGACTTTCATAGTCCACACTGCACAGTCTTCTTCGTTATCTTCACCATATTTCACTGCTGGTTATAGACATTCCGTCAAAATAATAGGTCACCTCATATAGGTCCAGAGGAGTGTTTGCTCTCAAACAATTAAAAACTATCACCTCCTCTGAATGTTTGAAAGAAGTTTACTATTCGCATATGTCCATTTTTTAATGTCGTACGGAGTAATTGTATGGAAAAGTGCGACAGATTACAAGAGAATTTTAAAAATACAGAAGCGTGCCATCAGTGTTTTGTTTGGTATCAAGTGTAAAGAGTCTTGTTGAAACCATTTCAAGGACTTGCAAATTTTGAAATCATTGAAAATATCCGTATCACTTTATATTTTCGAAATTTTAAAATATGTTAGGCATAATATAAGTAAATACAAGCTCCATAAAACGAATAGGATAAAATCTAACAGAAACAGAATTTATTTTGAACCTGCACCACACAGATTGTGCATGTTTAATAGAACTCCACTCATCAGAGGCCAGGAATTACCTATATAATAAACTCCCATCAGGAATTCAAACCCTGACAAGTGACACAGAGTTTCTTAAGAAAGTTAAAGTTTTTTATTGGACAAGACCATTTGTACACTTAAAGAATATTTATGTAATGACTACACCAGTTACTACTCAACTGATGCCCGACATACCTAATAGTTTGATAAATTCGATAATATATGTAAGTATAGAAATAATTAAACCAATTAAATAAAATACCCTTTTAAAGCATTTTTAACTTTAAAAAAGAAAAGGAAAATAATTGTCGAATGTATTTGATTGCTATTTGTATTTTCAAGTTTCATTGATGTAACCTTATTAATATTGAAATATCTAATATATAAAATTCTCGTGTCACAGTTTTCGTTGCCATACTCCTCCGAAACGGCTTGACCGATTTTGATGAAATTTTTGTGCTTATCCGGTATCTATGAGAATCGGCCAACATCTATTTTTCATCCCCCTAAATGCTAGGGGTAGTCCACCACAGTAAATATTTTTTTTTTATTTTTTAGACAAAAATTTTAATTTCTATTTTTTTTATGATACAACATACAAAAATACATACAATCCTCAATTTTCACTCTTCTACGATCAACCCCTATTTTTTAATAGTCATTTTAGTAATTTAATCTTTTTACTCTCTGGTCGAAAACTCCCCGCCGCTGGTCCCGCCAAATGTCTACAGGTGTCACTTCTGACCCAGTAAACAGCACGATAATTTGGGGATCAAAAGTAGTCTATAGCATATATATAGTTTGAACACGCTAATCTCGGGAACTACTGGACCGATTTAAAAAAAATCGTTCACCGTTCTTTCATATGTTCGTAATCCTTGAACGCTGTAGGTTATATATATGTACCACGGGCGAAGCCGGGGCCGGCCGCTAGTTTATTATAATTTTGTATATGTATCAATGAATGTATAAAAGATTAATTTGACGTTTCATAGCGTACCATACAACCATTTTGTTAAAAAATATGTACGTGTTATCTACGAAATATATAATATTCTATTTTATTTTAATGTACTAAAAATACTGCAAGGTACAAAAGCTAGACGTATTGACGGTTCTGTTAATTACTCTGCATTAAAATCAAATGCATCAGCGCTTGTCTTTTTTTAGGGTTCCTAAGCCAAATGACAAAATAACCCCATAATGTGGTAAAACTTCTAAAATAACTAAAACAAATTATGATATACCCACATTACCATTTTTTGTAAGTAGTTTTATTTTTATACGTCATAAATTCACTATTGTTAAAACACACTGTGTTCCGGTTTGAAGGGCAATGTTTCCAGAGAAATTACAGGGCTTAGATATATAAGATCTTAGATCTCTGGGTGACGAGCGCAGTGCAGTGCTAGGTAATGATTTGGACTCTTCATGTTCCAATAGCTGCGTGTCACTGTGCTGTTATGTGTCAGGCATGTTGCTTACCATCAGGCACATGTCCTGATCGTCTCGTCACTCTTTATTTAAAAAAAAAAACACTGATTAAAGTAACAACGAACTACAACAACTTTTATATTATGCTACTTGCTGCTACGGAACGCCACTTTTTTTAGTTCTAAAGAACAATGGCAGACTTTCATACTTTAAAATAGTTGAGACGAAATGATAGCGTCTATACATCAAAAATATCTTAAAATGTTGAGCGTCAGCCCCTGAGTAATATATGGAAAGATTTGTGTCTTGAGAAGGCCGTGAAAAAAAGATATTTAGGTTTAAACTTTTTTTAGGTTATGTAGGTTTGACATTGGTTTGACATTGTATGTCGAGACGTCATGTTCTCACAACAAGAAAACTACTTTTTCTGAGGTCTTGGTTTGTTCCATAACTAATATAACTAATCTAACAGCAAATAAGATTGCCAGATTAATATGTAGGTGCCTTTAGGCACGCACATGTCACATAAAACGATGGGAATATCAGTCCAGTAAACAATCCAAGTCCAATAATTATAATGAGATATTCAAATACGAAATCTACCGACACGAAAATCGCAGGAGCAACGAACTTGACACTTGACAGCGACAAAGGTATTTCCGATGTTACCATAACATAAAATAAAATTAATACCAATAGTTATTAGGGTAGGCATTAATATTGTAATCGTAATACAGCGGGAAGAAGTTTAAGTGAACCTTATGTCCATTATCTATCGTTTGTTTTTTATAAATACTGATATTTTATCTACTAATAGTAACCAACTCTAAATAAAAATGTTTTGGCGTCATTATTGTTTTAAAATTACTTCCAAAATAGTATGATTATAGTTAGTGGTCTCACTTGAACTGAGTAGGAAGTTATTTTAATCATTTAAAACCCAATAATTTGTTATATTTTTTGTGGCTTCTATTACCATTTATATTTATGTGAAAAATCTCAGCAAAAACAACAAATTACTTTTGTATAGATGGTATTTCTAGACGCTACCAACGATGTCAACTATTATTTTGCCATTGTTCTTTCTATTGCGGATTTCTAGTGTGACTAATTTCAAGTTTCTTTCAAGTCCAATTCATAATTATGCATATTATCAAATTAAAATTAAATATATATTTTTTAAAGTTAAACGGTTCTGCAGATAGCTATACTAAAAGCTAAAAAATAATTTAGACTAAAATAAAATCGTGGGACACTCAAAACGAACATTTTAATTGACCATTGTAGATATTTTACGTGCCCCACGATTTTATTTTAGTCGGCCATCTTCAATTTACATTGAATTTTAGTTTACATAATTGTATTGTCACCAGAACCAAAGGCGTTTACCAAATTTCAGATCAATTGGTTGTCAGGAAGAGGGTGAAATTTAAACTACTAAATTCGACTTAAGAAAAAAACGTACAGAGCTACTCGTAAATAAAACCGTTAAAAACGATTTATATTTTTCATCGTAAATGGACGAGTGCATCAAACGGACGAAACCAAAATCATTGCAAGATAACAAATAGGTAAATTTAAAGTTTGTATTTACTGCAATTGTTGGTCTGGTTAGTACAAAGATTAGCATCTTGTAGCGAGGGCCTGTGGGAGCAGTAATTGCAGCGGGTGGCTTTTCTCGCCGCTGACAGCCGCGAGCCGCGATGCGCCGGCGCCGGCTGCGCTGCGCACCTGCCGCGCACGCGCCCTGCAAGCTGCGCTCTGCGCGCCCGCGCTACTTTAATGTTCTTCTAATAAATCGATCCAAAAGTCACCTTTCCTATTCAATTTTCTTTTTAAATACAAAACGTTACAAATTCGTTTGTTGACAGAAAAAATCTTAAAGACTTATTACACATATTTTTTTATTTTATGTTTAAAAATATTAAAACAATCAGAATATATATAAATTAGGTATGTATATTAAAATCAAACTCCTGAAAAATCCATTAACAAAGTGGCACCGAAAACAGCTACATAATAATATTTAGTAGTGGTATTAGTATTAGTAGACTTTGCAGAGTCCGCCTGGGGATGTACCACACCTTTGCCAGTTATTCTACCACAAAGGAGTAATTTGCAAACATCACTGTGTTCCCGTTTGAAGGGAAATGTTTCCAGAGAAATGACAGGGCATAGATATGGGTCATCTTATACCTCTGGGCGCACGAGCGCAGTGCAGTGCTAGGTAATGATTTGGACTCTTAATGTTCCAGTAACTGCGTGGCACTGTGCTGTTATGTGCAGACATGTTGCGTACCATCAGACTCATGTCCTACTGATCTTGACATTTTATATTAAGTATAGAAAAATGATGTGTTGTTAGTAATTGGGTATCTCTTTTACTCGTATTTGATACTCCCTTATGAGATCCCTACAAAATATTTTATTTTGGTTCATGATTTTTGTTTTCTAGAAAGTGTCATACCCATTCATTTTGATGTGGTATCATATTTTATAAACAACAGACAATTTGTTGAAATTGTTCTATGGGGATATCGGAATTCCGTAACATTTTATCAACAACACAAATCTCAAAATCTACGACTAGTTAGTTGACCCATCACATCAAATCCTGTCCCATAAAACTCACACAATAGAATAATCTTCTAATTGTTATTGTCTAACGTCATCTGATAACTAACACATTGTCGCACTGGTTTTACACACTCAGAATATATATAAGTTATTTCTACAAACTTGACATTCCATCGATTAAACTGCATTCATCATCATTATCAACGACAGACCATTCAGTCCACTGCAAGATAAATAAACAACCCTCGTAGCCCTCTATCACAAAACTGTTCAATAATGTATTGGTGCATCATGTTATTATTAGCATATAGTATATTGAATTAATTATTAAAGCCCTTCTTTAATTATGGAATAGTTTTACTAAAATAAAATGTTATTATAATTATGTTGTGCATTGTTTTCGTCCAAGTAATCAAAAAGCATGCAAGCAGCAAGAAGACATCAACAACAATCTTTGCTTCATGCAAATCCCATATTCACTACCATTCCAAAATTTTAATCTTATCAAAATCGACTAGTTCATTCCTCGGTTCCATTGGATCCCCAGTAATTACAACTACCGATACAACTTTATGATAGATGTTCCCAAAACCTGAACGAAGTTTAAGTGATTCCACTTCTTTCGAAGAACTAAAAATTAGGTCTTTCCCCGAAAGTTTATTTCTGGCTAGCGCACTCCTCCACTTTATTGCTTGTTCCAGTGCAAGTTTATAGAGGTACAGCCACTCTTTCGTAACAACTTAAGTAGACGGTCATAGTAAATCCAAACTAAAAATGGCTGTACGTAAACAATACAAAATACAGAAAAGCGTAATCAGAAGATCACATCAAGGAAACCTGACTTAGCGCTAGCATTCAATGCAAAGATCCGACTGCTACAAAACAACAATCTCGTTGATGACATCTCATTTGAGAGAATCATGTATCAGAGATCACGCGGTCGCAGGTTCTTGTGGCATCCGCATTCCACCAGAACATGTTCTAAATGTCTTGCAGTGTTTGAGGAACCGTCATAAGCCATTTGCGACGGTGCACTGCATTTATTATCGTTCCAGCAACTGTTGACAGTTCATCAATCGCCTGCACCGCAATCGCCGCTGATTGCCGCCACTCGGTTCATTCAATCGACAATTTAATGAATGCGCTGTTGTCGATACTGTGATTCATCAAATTGATGTAATTATGATACCGACTATAGATTTGCGGAAATAGCTAGAATTCTGCCGATTCGTTCCGAGAAAAGTGCTTAATTTGTATCTTTTAGTGTCGTATCAAATCAAAGTCCGTGTGAATCGTTGGCAATAGGTATCTATCATTCATTCATAACTTAATCCAAGATCCGGCATTCCGGCAATGCACCCGGCTTCAATGGAATCAAAAATCTGTTGTAAATAGGGATTTCGCATGAGTGATTAGTATTAGAGTATGGGTACTATATGTTGTGAAACTGCATCTTAATAATATGTGCCAGCATAAATTGCTTCGCCATTGTAAACAGACTGTAAAAGTGGTGTGCATTGGACACCTGTTGGAATTTTTTGTAGCGGGTGTATGTCGCACGCGCAGGCATGTCGCGTACTCCCTCCCTCCTCCCCGTGCCCTGCGGTGCGTCCCCTCTCTTTGCGCGCCCGCTCACCATTTTATTGGAATGCAGGGCAAGTACTTAGTCCCTATTATTATCTGTAGAAACTCTTCAGATAAGAAAATATTCAGATGTGCTCGCTAAACTTACCTACTCGTATTCTTGCAAATATACTTCGGACTAATATTGAACCTGATCATGTATCTATCTATACGCTTTCAAAATACGATCCGATGAAACACTTCCTAATAATCAAGTCAGGTCAACATTGACCCATAGATTTGATCGAAAACATTCTCGCAGAATTACTTTAGTGCAAGTAGAAATTACTGTAAATAAAGTAATCAGTAACATTTACTCCTCGGAAGATTTGACACGATATCAACACGATTTGACAGTGAGCAGCATTGCCCTTCAATTACTATGTTAAAGTCGAAAATCGAGCAAAGGTTCGATCACGTTTATATAGTGGAGGACGGCGTACATTGCAGGTGCAGTGGGGAGTGCTTGGGCCCGGTTTTTGATTTGGCATGTCGGTGTAGCGCGCGTCGGAGCTGTCAGCCGAGGAGCGCGTCGCGGGCGCAGGGCACCAGGCACGCGAGGAATGCGCGGCCCTCGGCGCCGGTTTACAAATAGAAGGGCCGCTAGCGCGGACTGCACGTGTGATACATTACTACGATTAATCTGTTAGCGCTGATGCCTGCGCCCGCGCCGCGCACCACACGCGATCCCATCGCACGACAATTATCTACATATTAATGGGACGGATCCCTTCCGCAAATTACATCTTGAAATCGCGAGTGTTCACGTTCGTTGTGAAAATAAACATAAATATTGTTAAGTGCTACGAGCCCTTCGAGAGCCGAGGAGTCAGGCGGGTGGTGACGGCTCTCGAAGGAGGTGTCATAGATAAGTGTTGATCGTCGGGACGGGAAGAGGCCGGGAGTGACATCTAGGAGGGTCGCTTGTCGGCCACAAGAAAGCGATCGGCGGCCCTGCGTTCGCTGACCCCGGCCGGACGTCACGCCTCAGAGAAGACGAGTGCAGCACTCCCCCCGCTCGCGAGCCCCGCACCCCCTCTCCCGGCGCTTCCCGGATCATATTAGAACAATTCTTATAAATCAAGCAATGAAGTCCTCCGACGCTGGCGTGAAGGGGTGAGTGGTTTGGCTCTTCAACTCTCACGGTATTTGAGCGTCGTCGGCGTCGTTAACTCTCGACATAAGTATTTATTGAAATCGTAAGTAGTGTGCTGGATCAGGATTAGTAAATAAAAATAGTAAGGTATTGTTTTGCGTAATACGCTCTTCTACCGGGTACTATAAGGGAAGGGCAATCAGTAGGTACAGTACATCCCACTGATTGGAAAGGTAACTAACTATAACAAATCGGGTGCAACTGATAATTTAGTCTTATATTTGGGTCACTTTTTAGTTTTATTAGTTTTTTTCTAGGTTAAGAAAAGAACGAAATTTTAAATTAGGTTCTATAATTATCTATGTATTTACATGTACCTATAAGTAAATATATTATTGGGATTTCGATGATAATTACTTTTTGTTGTATAAAAAAAATTGCTCTCAAAATTACAATCAATTTACTTAAATATCCAAAATTTATTTAGTTTTAGAACTTTTTAAATCATAACATTTATCTGCCTAATGAAATCAGCGTTAAACCAATCTTATTTACACAAATCCTTCGGGTTTATTTTTCGTTTGACCGTAATTTCCCGTTGAAATGTTACCAGTAGATGAACACGAATATTACCAACTTAGTTTAATTTTTGAAAGTTTCTTGAATATTAATTATTTGTTTGATACGATTTAGAATCACAAACAAACATAGAAACACAGTGCAGGTGCATTGCATTCTTCATTTTTTACTCGGAAATAATTTAGTTTCATCATTTCCTTTCCTTTTACGTAGACTAGAACTTGATAATTATGTTTTTATTTCTTTTTTTAAGAATTTAACCAGAAATTATTTTGTTGTATGACTAAATTGTACGAAAAAAAAGAGTGGTAACTGTACGGTATTATTGTCTACTTAAGTTTTAGTCTTTGTGTACCAAAAGCATTAAAATTACTTTTCTTAAACAATTAAAATTTATACACTGGGATATGTAGATATATACCTGCTTATTAAAGGTTCCTAATATTTTATACACTCACATAACCTAATAAATAATGTAGTAATCAAATTTTGAAAATGTTTTTTTTTTTAAATTAGTCATTTGTGAAAAGAGAACAATAAATGGATTAAAATGATAGGAGATATTATTGGATATTATATTAGGCCAATTATATTATAGTACTTTAATAGCTCTTAAATGTGAATGATATAAAGTATAGTATATACCTGCTCATAATTAATAAATAAATAAATATTGGTGGACAATTCACACACAACACTATCTGACCCCAAACTAAGCAAAGCTTGTGTGATGGCAGCCAGATAGCTGATATAATACTTATATAGTTTTAAATACATACTTATTATACATAGAAACACCCAGACACAGTGCAAACATTTGAATTCATCACAATGAGTATTCGGTTAACATTTTACTTTGTGTATGACCTATGTAGTACCTATGCTTTTTTAGACAGTCCCTGACGAACGTGGTAAATTGTAATAAACACGTTCTCAAAGAAGTAACGTTTTTATCTAGGAGTTAAAATGGAATACCAAGATTAGATAGGCTCGGCCCTGCATTGATATCGGAACGGTATGTCGAGCGAGTAGGTACACTAAGGCCCATGGTTGGCCTATCACGGAACCATTAAATTACATTAGATACTTCTGTACTTACATAAGTTAAAAAAACTTCTTTTTGACAAAAGATATAAATAAAAACTTCCCAGTGCCTCTGTTATTCGTTTATTATGCATTTTAATAAAAACAGTCATTCGATTTGTTAGGGTGTCTTAAATACATTCTTATATCTATTTTCTGAGATAGGTACTATTATTTTCCAAATAGATGGCTGGTAGAATGGCTTACATGATTTCAAAAATTAAATTTTTTTCTATAATTTTTATTACGTCAATTTAACTTTTATTCAATGAATAACTCGTTGGAATTATTCATTGAATAAAGGTCAAGTAAGTCCTTACATTTTTTTAACTAGCTATAAAGTGTGCCTACCCTCTTTTTATGATTAATCAATGTTGCCCGTGTATCTATAATAGAGAGTAAATCTGAATATCGTTTTTTTCATTAATAGGTATAATATGTTTTTTTTTTGGGTAAGTTTTTAGTTGTGTTACAAATTATCTCGAGGGCGGACATAACATCCATTAATATTTTTCGTTTTGTCGGCGACTTAGGTACCTACCTGATTCTTGCCACTAAGGAAAATAATTATTAATTTTAATAAAATATGTGCACATCAGTTTACGCTTTTTTGTTGCTTTCTCTAGGAATACAAATGAAAAAATAATTGCAATTTAACTAAAAACAATTTTACTCATAATAAAAAACATTTTTTTATTTTAGAACAATAAAATCTTATCGCTAATATACAGGTTATCATCCTAATAACAATAATAAATGTTTCCTTTTTGTCTAGGTTTTATATTTTGCCAAAGATTAGGTTTTATATTATTATTATTTTTTATTACTATCCTAAAATTAATAGGTATGTAATATATAGGTATAAAACGTACGAAATCTATTGCAATAGTTTCATATTCAAATTCAATGAAACGAGCCGAACTTTATTTCTAGATTACCTTTAGAATAATGTTAACTCTGTTTTTGTCTCTTAAGTTTTCATTATTTAGGTGTAGCTATTTTCGCGGTTGTCACTAAAATTGTGGTATTTTTTTGTTTTTATTCCCATAGTGGTAGGACCTACAACATTATATAAATACGTATGAAGTTACGCAAATAGCGAATTAATTAATTATAAAGTGCAATAAGAAAAAAGTTGCGACTTTTATTTTTTAAATCTTTTGCAACATTAAAATATTAGTAATTAGCGAATAGTAATAAAAAAAAACTATTAGCCTGCTTATTTAATTTATATCTAGCTAATTTTAAGTCGTTTTACTGCAGATTTTCGAGCTAACTGTATTGGAATAACATATACCTAGTATTTAATTGTATTTTGCGATAAAAATGCTATCAAATTTGAAACTAAAGATAAAAAAATAAATATCTCAAAATATATTAAATTCAATAATTATACATCCATATTTTTGGTAGTAAAAGTATGAAAATTCATTTATAAAAATTAATAGGTAAAACTAAGTTATAACTTATATAATTAAACAAATATAAATGTTTTAATCGATAGCTCTCTGTAAAAGGTAGTGTGGGTAGGCTGCCGTTGTAAAGCGACTTACGCGCAACCTTCCCGCGGCGAATGGCAACACTGCCACGCACATCCTGCCTACTTTCTATGCATCTACCCACTCTATAATTCAGCGCCTATAGATAATTGTCAAAAAAATTTACACTTTTTAATTATTTACTTATTAAAAAAGCAATTAATCAGACCCACCTATACAACATTTTTTTATTAGAAACTTTATGTTGTATGTCGTTTATTTCATTAATGCATTAAAATTATTTTACACAAATGTTTGCTTATGCTCTTTTATTTATCCTTTTACTTTATAAATAAATAAAAAATCACAAAAAGTCATATAATTATTTTTTAAATTCAAAAAACGTGATATGTTATTTCAGGACTCGGAAGATCTTCGCAGTACTTCTAGAATAACTTTGTTTTTGTTTATAACGCTTTAAAATTAAACTAAATGTAAAGTAATTATGTATTGTATTTAACGTTATAGATAATCGTTATTTTTTTACAAAAAAAAGTTTTAATTTATGTATTTTGGATGACTTCATTTGAATTTATAGTAAAAAAGTAAGTTGACTGAGTTTTAAAATAATCATTTATTAAAATAAACATTTATTTTATTTAAAAAATATAAAATTTGTTTTCAGAAACTTCATTTGCATTCCCATTAAAATTAAGTAATAATTTTTGCACGGGTTGAATTTTAAGAACATAATCAAATTAATTGAATTAAACAAAATGTATATCATTCACAACACATTGTTTATATTACAATTCAAAATAAAGTATAATGTTATAAGGAGTTATTTTTTAATAAAATTAATAATTTTGTAAATAGCCGCTTTATTACAGTATCACACCTTTTTATAAATGCATGCTGCACCTGCAATAGGTATTCAATAACTACATTTTTAATCTAATTATTGTTATAAAAATTATAAAAGAAATAATTGTTTCAAATCGTTTATATCAATGAATTAATTGAATTCTGAGTAATGTTATGGTGGTAGCTAGAAAATTTTCGTTTGTTAGAAAATGTCACCCTTTATCAGTATTTTTATTTTTATTTTCTACTTGTTTTTTATAAGTAACATAAATATGATTAATGATATGACAATAATATTAAATCATATTTAATATTTTGTACGAATTAAAACTAAATAAAAAGATTGATAAATTTTGGGTTTATCAGTTTTAATAATACCTACGATACTTATAATATTTTTATTATTATTTTATTATGTGTTATTTTTTACTTTTGTTCCTTTGTATTTTATATCGATATAATAGTAATTTAGAAATACCAAAACCACATTTTATGATACCATAATCTAACTAAATCTGATAATTAAAGTAATTTTATAACTAAACGTTTTGAAGTTGATCTTGAAAACTTCTTTACTCGTATGAATTTAGGTACCTACAGTGTAATGTAATCTAATTGCTGGTATTATTATGTGTAACTTATTAACAACATACCTACTTAGGTAATGGAGATGAACACAATTTGGTAATTCAATCATGGGATTTATTAAACACATATAAATGGAAAAGTATATAATTTAATGGATTAAATGTAAATTAAAATCTGAATAATGTTACCAAACTTAACAATAAGGAAGCACAATTTATTTCAGGATGTAGATTTTTAGGTTAGTTTTTTTAAATTAGTTTTAATAAGGCTCTTTCGACCTAGACAACAAAGGCTGTTAATAGGTACCTAAAGGTTTGTGAAAACAAAAATATCTGTGGAAGAAGTTGAACTGAAATTATATTATTTATTCTAAAGAAGATAATTAAGTACCTACCTACCTACATAAAAGTAAATATTTATGTAAGGAAAATTTAAAAATTTAATTAAAATTTATTAAAATTTAATAAAATTAAAGTGATTAAATTTTGATGTGATTATCTTTCTACCTACCTACTAAAACCTTTGTAAATCGAAAAGGTTAATATGTCATCTACTTATGTTTTTCAGAAAATCAGTGGTTAGCTTTGCATGGAATATGGGGTACTTAACACAGGGGCTAGATATATATATAAATCAGGATTTGGTGCCTACATCAGTCATAATTAATTTATCATTAAAGGTAAAGATAAAATAATTCGCTTAAGTATACATCATGATCATTAATCAAACCATGATCTGAACAATTGAATAGAAATATCGAGAAATTAAAGAAATTATGGAAGCAACGAAACTATGGCGGTTCGAATAATGGGTAACTGTTCATTGGAGCGATAGCGGTTCCAATCTGTGGCTTGAAATGTTACCAATATCTGTTAGAATGGCGTGACGTCGATCAGTTAAAGATTTTTACTTGATTCATATCATAATGTTGTGTAAAATTGAAATAGTGTGAGTGTGCATGTCGGTGCGACGGTCCCGAGCCACGTGGCGGCCGCCCGCGGTGACGGTGCATGTCAGGTTTCTGGAAAAATGTCAAAGTGGCACATCAGCGGCGGCGCGGCGGCGGCGGCGCGGTGTCGGCGCGGGCAATTCGCGATTTTGCGCGCTTGTGTGAGGCTCGTCGCGACGCGATCAGCCCGCGCGCTCGTGTGCGTCGAATATTTGTCCCTACTCCTCGGTCGAATATTTGTGAGTGAAGGTCGAATATTTGTCCCTACTCCTCGGTCTATTGGTGTTCACGAGCGGGCGCTGCGGCGGGCCGCGGCGCGGTCCCGCTCGCGCGCGCGCGGGCCGGCGCGCCGCGAGCGAGACGGCCGGAGCGCGCTCGTGCTCGAGGCCTCGGCCGGCGCCGGCGCGGCCTGCCCTCATCAGTCTCCGCCGCGCGGGGAAGCGGTTCGCGTGTGCGGCTCCGTCGCGGCTCTCGCTACTTTCTGCGACCGCTTTGCGTCGCACACGAATATTTTTAGATAAGAGCGGCAGTAATTTATTCGCAAGGTAGTGATCGCGCGCACTTTTGCGGATATCGGTGCGGGTCGGCATGCGGGCTCGCGACGGGTGCGCGGCGCTGCGTCGGGCGCGGACGGAGTCGTCCCGATAGGTAAGCTGCGCACTTCCTGCGCGCGCGCCGCCATGTTCGGTCGTCGCGTCACTTCCGCCGTGGCCGGAACCGGCGCCGCCGCCGGCGGCGCGCGCCGGGGCTGGGGTCCCGGGCCCGCCGCGAGACGCTCAATGGACCCGGCTCTCGATTCATAAAATGTCGGTCGCTCCATTCACGCCGCAGCGCGATGCTACAGCGACCGTTCACTCGTGACCCTCGCCTCGACGAATATTCATGTCTCCCTCGATAACATCGTAACCTCTGACTTCTTTTTGTATTATCACGTTGTTTAGTGAACGCCGCGGCCGCGAGTCGGGACCGGACTTCGTGCCAAGTGCTGGATGCAAGTGTCCGTTCGATAATTGCGCGAACCAACTGTGAAATGTGAACAGTGAACGAATCAGTGGATACCTACCTACCCTTTTGTTTCTACCTAATGGAGTGTTACATCTAATGTCGTAAGAATTAGATATAAATTACGCTTCTGTCGTTTCGTGTGCTTTTTTCCTTTTGGTTCCAAATTTCCAAAGTTAGCATTAATTCGCGAACATTCTCAAAAAAAATACTTAATCAAGCAACTTCATAAAATTGAGGGTAGTTTTAGATTAAAACGCCCACAATAAAATTTATATATTGTTTTATGCGTCAGCGAATGTTATGTAGTTTTATTACCGAATAGAAATAGATGGACGATACGTTGAAGGTATGGTCATGATAATCAATGTATGGTTGATGTCTGTTGTATGGCTCCGGACAATGGTATGCGCGGACGCAGCGCGCTGCCGCCGTACGTCACCAGAGCATGACGTCTGGCACTGCGTCCCGCTCGCTCGCGCCGCCTGGTTATTGCCCTCAGTACTAGTCTGCCCTACCCTCATTGCGCTTATTTAGATCGTTTACTTCAACCTCACTTAGCTCCGCATTCCCCCTTTATTGATCGTAATTTATAAAATTAACTTTCTGTTAGCGTTGGGACTTTCTTGCTTAACTTGACGGACATTTGTATTTTAGATTGATTTTTCCATTACTAGAAGAATTTCGTTATTTTTTATTATTAAATTAATGTTTTGTGAAATAAAAGTAATGACAAATCATCAGTAAGTAGATAAAATAAATTAATAAAAACCACAAACACAAGTGATAATTATATTTTTATGAATTGTATTCACAGGCCAATAAAATAAATATTACAGTAGATAAACTCAAATAAATATGTTATTAAGATGAATTTATTGAAGATATATCTGAAAACAAAATATGTAATATTTCGAAGTAAAATAAAATAAATGATTCAAGTGTTGTGTAAATTGTTAAACATGGGGTAATTAATTTAGTTCTCAAGTTGAAAACTTAACGATTTTCTGATGGTATGAGAATAAGTTAAATTATTAACAGTAATTAAATCATTATAATTTAAATATATGTGACAATAATTAAATTATTAACAATGTTAGTATCAATTTAATAAACTAATTGACGTTTAACTCATAAAACAAGATTAAGAATAATGTATTCTCATTTAACTAGATTGTCTTAAGCAGAATCAAAGTTATTATCTTATTAAAAACATTTTAACAATATTTTATTAACTTTGTATATTTAAACTTAACTTTAACATACTTAGTATTAACTGTACATTTTTATTACCGTGGTAAATAATTATTACATTAATTGAGTAGTTAATGTTACTTTTTCAATATCCTAATATCAATTTTCCAGCGTATTTTACTCCCATATTTATATTTTTCTTAAACTTACTTATTATCAACAAAGTTAATAAGTTATGTGTTCGTTATCAAACTAGTTTACAGAATATCGAAATAATATGAGCATACCATTACACTACAAATTTTTATAGTATAAAAGACTTTTATTTTGTTACATTTTTGAAGATTTAAAAGTTATTATTCAGAATGAAATCCTTGCATATACAGCAGTTATTATAACTCCACAATTTCGGACATAAAGCATAAGGCAGTGCGCACAACTACAAATGTGATTATTGTTGGTAATACTGGGTAGGTGCAGATACCTACAGGAGACGCATGCGCATATACACAAGTAGGTACATATTATGGTATATGCTTCCCAGATTGGTGGTGCGCGAGTGATGATGAGATGAGTCAGGTGTCCGTGACGTCAGCGACACGTGTGCGCTGACTCATGGCATCTCGGTGACGTAGCGGCGAGAGAGTACTCGCGCCCTTCCACTGTAACCTTTGCTCTCATTTATCAAGAGCTTATTTATATTCCGGCTTGAATCGGAGGGAGTGGGATGCGGGGTGCGGGCGACACATGTGCCACCTACGGGACCGAGCGCGCTTCCGCCGGCGTGGGCGCATGTTTCATAAGCACTTCCTCCGGCGCTCTTCCTCCCACCGCGCCGAAGGATGCACGACTCCGGGAATGGCTGTCGGCCACAAACCGACCCATTCGAACATTGACACGATTGTGACACACGTCGCGACCGCGTGTAGGACGACTCCGATTGCGATAAGCGAATACCGCTTTACTAAATTGGTCAGTCATTGTTATATCCGTAGTGTGTGCCGGCCATTCATGATCCCGTCGGCCGCGGCGTTTCCGTCACCACACAATCGCCATAGTAAAATCGGTAATCGTCGATTTCCGCTAGAAAATGTCGCGAGCCACTTCGTGTAGCCGGTATGCGATACTCGGCTCTCACGTTCTCAGCCTCACGATAAGCCATTAAGGGTCCGTCGACAAAAAATGTCATTATAAAAGATGTAAAGACTGCACCGGTGGCGCGGACCCTTCTCAGAATCGGGCCATTCTTATTTCGCGCTCCCGCCTTATTCACGGTATTTTTTGTACGATTTTGATAATTTTTTTCACGGGTGCGGTTCTCCTGTGAGAAATTCGAGGAAACGGCTTACCGGGTTTTGTGTAGAACGGTTCGTTATCTCGGGGAGGCGATCGTCTCGGCGCCGGGCGGCCGTGGTCTGGGCGCTCGCCGTTGCGGCGCGCGCACACGCGGCTTTCAGCGGCAGCGTCCGTGCCGCATCTCCGATGTACATCAAACGACACGGCCCATGACAGACACAATCCGTAACATCATAATCATCAAAATAACACGACATTGTCGACGACCAATTACTCTTCATCTCTTTAATATCAAATCCACAATCATTATTCGTTGTTAACTGACCGATATAACTCGGGCGCTTCAAAAATGGAGTGTCTCATCCCATGGGTAGGTGTGAGAATTAGATTACCGAAATAATTGGTCGTTTTAAGGTACTATAATTAAGTATTAACTAATAATCTCACACTAAAACATTCGTTGTTATTATTTTTTTGATTTTGAAAATATTTAGAAAGAAACACAGGATTCGTTTCTGCAAAAAAGTAAATGTGTAAATTGGACTACCACTTTTGCAATTTAGTCTGCAAATACTACAACTTCTCAAAACCAACATTTCGTTGATATAATGATTTTAAGAATTGTGCAATATTCATATTTATTATTAAGTTTATATAAGAAGGTATTTTAACGGTTATAAGTGTAGGTTTTTAAACTTATATCAATAGTATTTATACTTAAATTAATTTTAAAAGAAAAATTATAGAATAGACAAAATGAAAATCATAGCTGCATTAGAACAACGATTTAATTTCGTCACACCGGTCGCACATGACAGCAACGAAAGCTGACCCATTTATAAAGCATAATTTAGTGTTGATGTCCCAATTAATAGTTGCAAAAGAAAAACCTAATTAAGTGAATGAGCTCAATATTTTTTCACACGAAAATCCGCACATTAAATGCATTCGGAACCGAGTCGAGTGGAGTTTCCCACAAATTGTCTCTACCGTGTCTGGGAAACAAACCTAATTTTCAATAAGAAATAAATAAAGTTTATTATTTATAATATTTTGTCATTGTTCTAAGCAAAACTTATGTTCAATATGGCTTTATTGTGTTTTTCAGGCGAAGGATGCGAGAATTGCACGAGGCTGGGAGTTGATAGTTGGTTGCCCCCACGCTGCATCGTTGTCACTACGGCGTGTCCACCCTTCGCCTACCTCCACTCTCCTGGGGCTGGACTTTTACGGTATGCTTTGTACATTTGAATAACCTACTTGGTACAACCGTTACCACCATATTGGACTTTAGATGTTTTTCAAACATTTCGTAAGCAGAATCATGAAATTTTCAATCAATTGAGAAAACTTCATGCAGACAGTTAAATGCGTTTTTTTTTGGGTTTACCTAATGTTGGGGTGGCGCCATCTATTGAAAATTACAGGTAACACACATTTTCTGTTCTAACCTTCAGAAACTGTAAGAACTAGGAAAACCTGTGCCATCTGATGTACTTACAGAGTAACAGAGTGCTGAGATTTTAAACCGCAGCTTAAAAATACCGCTATACTCTACCATAACGTCAAGGTAGATTGTCGTCTATAAATTTTGTATAATTTCTTATTAGAAACCATGTTTGTGGGAATTTGTTATCTAAGCGACAATTAATTGGCTCAGAAATAATAAAGTTATAAAATGCGTCTTAGTTATTGTATTACATAGTACATCGTTTGATGAGTATGGAAAAATAGGTTTTCAAGTTAGTGAAAAGTTTTTAGCGAACTTTGAACTCTTAACGCCTAACTCTCTACGAATTTGAAGTTTGTTACTGTTAGGCAGGGGTCACGGCCCCTTATTGAGGGCAAAGGGAAGTTATAAATCTGTCGGCGCGAACAATGGTGCGATAAGGGGCACCTTGCGCTGGCGTCGATAGCGCCCTACCCCCTCCCTCCCTTGCCCCTCGACAACACCGTCGACCAAAACACAAACAGAAATTAGGGCTGATCGACGCTAAGAAGGTTACAGTCAACATCATTCAGCGCTCTACATATTTGCCAGCAAACCAAATTGTTGATCGACTTTTTGCAATATTAAAAAATTGTCGCAGTCATTAAATCTATTTTCGGGATTAGTTATAATCTATAAGTTTTTTTTTTTGAGTTGAAAGATTAGATATCCACTATGAAAGAAAATCTCAAAATGCTGTCTTAAAATTTGCTGACAATTACTAAAGTTTACGCCGCAACGTGTTCAAGAGTGTCTAATAAATGTGGTGTATTTTATTGAAAGGCGTTTAAATTTCATGGACAATACTATTTCTCTCTCTACTGGCTCTACTGGCTCTACTGACTCGACGAGGTCACTTGTCGTGCTAACAATTTTAATGCAGTTTTGGCAACCCTACAAGCAAAAGCGGCGCTACTCCATGGGAAAAACCCTCGTTAACGCAACCAACACTCGTACTCACATTCCTGTGTCGACATAACAATTTCTTTCCTCGACAACGCTAACAAAGCGGTGTTGGAAGTTTCATGACCTGGCATATCTGTACCTATTCTAGCTGTATGAACTGGTGTCGATTTTCGTAATAGAACAATGACTTGATCAAAAGTGTTTTTCCATTACGAAAAATTATGGTTAGCTAGTTGGTGAATGGATGAGCAAACTTCAAAAAAGGCAGAAGCTGAAATAAAACATGGTAAAGTGATGCTGCAGTATCATTTTCCTCGTCCAGAACATTTAAGTGCTTACATCAGAGTTCTTGTGTTTTATTTCAATGGGAGGGTGTTTGCCAGTATTGAATAAGTTTGTAGATACTGTTGGGGAAAATTGGATTTATAGGTATTTTTTAGTGAATGCCTTCTGCACGAGTGAATAAAAATTAAATTTTGCGAAACATTATATTGTAATCCTTCTTTTATTATAAATAAACTAAAATGCTAAAATATGTTCGTGGCAATTGAGTTCAAACAATAGGGTCTTTGTTAAAATGTAACGTTTAATTAGAAATGTGTCAGTAGACGGTAGTTGGCAAAGGCCACCGTTTCCACAATAGATTCGGCGACAATTTGGCACAGCGCTATAGTTGATAGGTCGGCCGACACAGCTAGAGAGGGAGAGAGGTCGGCGTGGCACAAACCTTATCGGTCATCGACCTTCACACCTAAACCGAGCCTCACATCTCCGTCCGTGTGCGCACTCAACACATATTTTCAGGGACTAATTATCAAATAAAACCTAGTGTTTTATTTATATTTTATCGCTTATAATTTATTTCATTCCAATTAAACAATGCCAATTTTCACCAATTTATTTCAGAGACAGAAGTAAAATAAAGCCGCGAAAAAGAACAAACGATGTTTCATCGTTTATTACGTCGGTGGCCTAGATTAATTCTTTGTTTGCAGAAAGTAGGTTATTATAATTGGGCGGTGACGGCAGGTAGGCGCCGGCGAGGCCTTGACCCCTATACCGCGCGGAGCCGGCGCGGCCGCTGCGCGACGTGCGACATGCGACCGGCACAATGGACTATTCCGTGTCACCCGAGCCCGCCGAGCCGACACCCGACCGACCGCACGCCCCGCGTCCCGCACCCCGCGCACATCTTCTCTGCATTCTGCATTACATTCACTCATTTATAGGTATATAGAAAACTATATATTATGACTCAAAAAACAGAAATCTTACAGTAAAACACTTTTAAACTAGCAACACAAACGGCCTTATTGGTGAGATCAATCTCTTCCAGACAACCGGCAATTTTATATTTGTAGTGGTATTTATATTAGCTTAGATGAACCCCCACGAACTTCAAAGTGCATCCCTATTCGGCGAGAACGTTATACAAAATTTAATTATCGACTTTATCTCATTGTTTTGCTCGTGCTAAAGACACTTTCAATAAAAACTAGTCTAAAGAAAAGAGTAAAGAGATTCGCTCGTTTCGTGTGAACGTTATCCGGCAAGGAGACACGGGGTTAGTGTTAGTATAAAAATAGTCTTCTATTTCTGAGTGCGACGCGTACTGTCGCAATGCAAGTCGTTGACTTCGGCGATAATCGAAATAATCGTGACACGGGAAAGTCGGTCATGATAGTATGTAATTAGAGACGTCTGACAAAATTCGGGGGCGGCGCGGGTCGCGGCCCGCGCTGAATAATGCATGGTGCGCGTGCGGCGGCGCGCCGCTAAAACAATACACGAAACTAGGTCTCCCCTCCCGCGCGCCCCGGCGCACCTGAAACATCACCGATAACCTGGAAAACTAGAAACCACATCCTCTGTCTTATTAAAATTTAAATTTCGCTTCACATTTTTACGACTTATCTCTAACCGACTTACGAAATTGAGACATAATTATACATATGTATAGATATGTGTACACGGATCCTAGAAAAGTTATTTCTGCTGCGTCTGACGTTTCGTCCATCTGTGATTTGCGAGAATGTCCATTCTGTGCAAATAAAATCAGTAAATACGCAAAGGCCAAGAATGCGATGTGTCTGCAACAAATTATGTATGTATGTGAAAGCGCTTTTGTCATGTTTGCCGACTATTTGTGGAAATACCTTGTCTAAAATGAGCACTTTTGTGTTTGAAACGGTTTATTTTGAACAAAGAGAAGAATAAAAGCGAAAGTGAGTCTTTAGTCCAGAAGTTATGGTCTTCAAAGACACGTTTTCGATTCCGTAGCAGTCGCGTAGCGTCATCGTAGCGGTCTACGACATTTACATCACCTGCTTTGTCGAGTGACCGTAGGAGATGTGATGGACGATGTATTTGCAATTATATATTTCTAATATTTTTAACCCTCTTAGCCCTATATTTGGAAAGTAAAATATAAATAAACACAGTTTAATGTAAAACAAAACGTAATTGAAGTATAAAAAAATGTATTTCGTTTTTTAGAAGTTTAACAAATTTGAAAATTATGTAGCGCGTAAAATCGGACGTGCATTTGGAATGGTTTATTTGGGAAGTAATTAGAGGCAATCAATATGCGAGGCGCGCGGGCCGGGCACGTCGCGCCGATTAGCCGCCGCACTCGTGTTGTCAATCTAACTTATAGCTCCTACACACCGAGCTGAATGCTAATGCTCGCCGGTCCAAGCGGAAACATAAACATTGCTGAAATTCTTTAGAGATGTCAAAATTACGCTTAAGAGTTGTGAGGAAATGCCAGCTTTAATTAGTTAACATCTTAATGTAGTGTACCGTTAATAAAGCGTTGATTATCCCTATTTTAGTGTTCATTCATTGACAGACCCAATTCAGTGGTAATAAAACTGTTGGAATTAAAACACTTTAACGTTTGGTATTCTTAAAGAAACTGTTAGTTTTGTCGGGATATAAAGAAGCTCAGGTCATTCTACGATCTCATTTATATCATTTTGATTAGTCGCCTCTCAGCGCGAAAACGGAATAAACAAACACATTTATAATGCTAGTAAGTAATATTGTTTGATATTATGAGTGCCGGCTCGGCAGGAATGCGCGCAGTAAACAGCTGCGCGCGCAGAATCGCGTCCACGTGAAGTGTAGAGTTGCAGAGGAATGCACTACCTTACTTGTTTACTCACTTTACACGTACTGGCCTTTACGTGAGTCCTGTGTTCAAGACAATTTCCTGCACAAAGTATCTTTGCGTTTACATATATCCTAAAGTTAAGCAGTTACGCGTCCTATAATATAGAAAAAACTTGTTTTATTCTGTATATGGAGACACCTTCGCCAATATCGTTAACAAAATATTTTTTTCACACTTGCTAGCTTTATTATATAGTAACAGTTCTCACGTTAAAAGCTCTACCTACAGATGTAGCAACGTATCAATCATATACCAACTTACTGCATTATACTGAGTCCTGAGTGCCACCATTCTTTTGGGAACTTTAACAAACAAATATTTATTTTCACATTATTAATAAATAATTACAATGCGCCCTTTGAACTTAAAAGCTTTTGAAAGGCATATGGTTAAGGAATATAAGGATAGTATATCCAAAGACTTTATCAACACTCTAATAAACAAAAACATACAGAAAGACGTAATAATCAATTTTACAGATAATGCTCCAGTTGATGGTCTTACTCGTAACGTTGAAAGCTTTCATAGCATAGGCTCATCTGAACATACAGATAAAGATTATGTAATTTCAAAAACAGATCAAATAAGGACGATATTCATATAGATGTAACTTAGTTGGTCTATTCTTTACAGACCTTCTTTGTATAAATAACCTTAAACCAACCTCTTTAAGCCCCTAGTACCGAGTATCATGCTAACCCTAATTTTAGTTACGGAAGTGACTCAAAATGTAAACCATCTTTACTATGTGCTTTCATTCGTAAAAGAAAGTATTCAAGTTATGTTAATCTCGGCAGTTGCGGGTCCCGATTTGTGATTTTATTACGGTAACGCCGACGGACATAGTTATTATGGTACATTGTAGTAATTGAATACGCATACATGTAATTAATGACTTTCTTGTGCTAGGGTTACCAGGCATTAACGTGTGTACGTTTAAAGCTAAAATTCCCGTTCAGTGTATTAGAATATGTCAATTTAAAAACGGAAAATACAAAAATTTGTCAACCCTAAAAATAATCCAATAAAAATGATATCATTTTTCTGGTTTGCATAGTAAAGAGTTTTTGTTTGTCTGACAATCAAATCAACATTTGTTCCAATTTACATCATGTTCTTATTAGTTTTGAACATAGGTAGCCCTAGAAGTTACGGAAACCGTTGTATTTCTGTAATTGCTAGAGATTGTATCGTAGCGCACTTATTAATTATGAGGCTCAGAACCGCGCATTTATTGACCTTATCTCCGGCGGGCCCTTGCGTTTTCTTCACCGGCTATTCGTTAATGAGCGTGCACGACAGCGGAACGGAACCTGACGAGAACCCCTCGCCGTCCGTTACCCTCCAGATTGAGTTATTGCCCACTCGCTTAGTACCTTGTGGCTTTCTCGATATCTCGTTGCCGTTTACGGTTTGTCCAAGGTTCAAAGACATGGGACTAGAAATAGATATTTATCCAATTGCAATATTGTCTTCCTGTGGAGTAGTCCGCACGCGGAGTTAAAGAATCGAATCCGAAATAAGCATAGATGAGGCTCCCTAGTAAGGCGGCGTGGCGCGTCCCACGTCACGTCGTGCCCTGCGGTGGTTATAAATAGTCGGCGGTCCCTTAAGGCGCGGGCGCTCGCTTCCGGGCTGGAAGTGTGCCGCTTCCGCCGGCGGCGGTCGTTGACGCCGCATTGTCGACGCGCATTCCCCGCCGGAGCGCCGCGCGCTCGCCCCGGCCTCGACGACGTTTTTAAATAGAGGAGCGATTACGAGCGTCTGGCTGATGCGGCGCGGGCGCCGGGCACATGACCGCGCGAAAGTGCAGCGCCCGCCGCGTCACGGGCTATTTGCGACAGCGCGCGTCGCACGCCGCCGCCTTCCCGCTCCTTCGTCTCCGCGATCTCCATTGCTATATCGCGATCGCGATAACGTACGCCAACCTACATACATTGACACATTTTCCAATCTCTAAATTTGCGACACGCGTTGATGTCTTTTGTAAGAGACTGCCAGGTCTGATCGGGGACGGTGACTTTTCGAACGGTTAAATCTATTCTGAGATAAAATGAATCACCGAGTTGCTAGTGTTCGTGAATCATGAAATGGCGCTAAGGCTATCGGCGGATGATTCGCCCAGGCGCCGAGGGCCGCCGGGAGAGCGGAGGAGCGCAGGCAGCAGTCGCGGCGCGGCGGGCCGCCAGCCGAGTCTCGAGTCGCGGCTGAATAAATTCGGAGGGAGGCGCGCTGGAATGCCCGCGCGGCGGGGGGGGCGTGCGACTGGCGCGCGCGCCGCTGTCCCACGGTCGCGCTGCCCCGCGCCCCGCTCCCCTCACACTTTCTTTCGCGCCATAAAGGTCGTTTCAAATATTTCGGAATGCTGCTTGGTGACATTTCACCGGCGCGGGCGGAGCGCTGCAGCTCACTCGCCGCGAGCTGACCGCTCCGCCCCGGTTCCTGACTCTGCTCATATTCTATTGCAAATTAACATCGCGCGAAGTCCAGACAAAATTTCTAACGATGATTACTTTTTAACTCGATACTGAAATGCTTTATAGATGTGGCGATTGATGTGTTGTCGAGATCTGACACTCCGTGGGTGTCGGCGCAGTATCGGCTAGTCGGAGGAGCAACGCACGGAAGGGCCTTGCGTGTCGCCCATCACCTCGCGTCAGATAGTTAAAGCTCATCCATCGTACTACTTTCCACGCTCATGTGTGAACTGAGTTTCTCCAATTAATAGATTCGTTCCAATAGCAAACAGCGAGTCGGAGAAAGCACCGAGTGTGCGGGTCAACGTCCGGCGGAATCCACACCGACCGCCGGCGTCACGTTCACGAGCAAATGTGGCGTAACGCTCTAAAATTTCAAAAACCGCGCTCGATTTCCCATTCCGGGAAGGCTGTAGCCGCGCTTCGCCGCCGGCCGCCGGGTGGAGCCACGCCGGTTCGCGCGCGCGATGAATGGAATGCGGCGCGGAGGTTGCGCAAGCGCCTAGCTTCACGGCGGTCGCCGGAATGCGGGGAGGCGCGCTGCAGCCTCCGCTGCACCGCGGCCATTCACGCCGCCCGCCCGCGCCCGCCGCGAAATAACTCACCGTTACACGGCTGGAATGCGCGCTCTATCTCTAATACCTGCTCCACACGACTAATGGTTTATAACCCGCGCACCGCGCCATACTCGTGCCCATGCGGCATACATTACTCGTCGGTGCACCGCGCTGTGTCGCGCCGCGTTCCAAACGCAGCGATCTCCTAATTTATTTAATAACATTATCTTTATAGTCGTAGACAGTCTACAAACGGTCTACGAGCCAATTTTGTCACTCTTCATAAGATTTCTCGTTTACTTTTCTTTCTCTAGTTAATATTTTAAAAAATGCATACGATCGCCATTTCGCTTACTTAACAGTTTAAGCCTTATTATTGTTAATAAAATTTGTAACAACCTTAATTAAGGATATAGGATATATCCAGGTTGTCAAAAGTCCACATTAGCGGTGGAGCCGAGATATGGCACTCGCAGCTCCGCGTCCGGCCCGCCGCCGCCGCCGCCGTGCCGGGAGCTGCTTTCGACATCTCGTGTGCTAAATTCCGTATTTAAGTCATAGGGATGTGCGATATTTGTCTGTATTCCGACATTTATGACAATGTCCTCATCCGATCTGTGTGCTAGAATTAGAATTGTTTTCAGTTCAACTTTCAAATCCCAAAGATAAATTAGTAAATAGATGGTAGGTACTACCTACATACCTACCTACCTTCCTACCAAAATTTATAATTTGGTAAAAAAAACAAAATTATTTTATGATGACCTATGGAATCTCTTTCTAACCGACCTCACAAAAAGTATGTTTGTTTATTCGGACGGATATATCTTTTCAAACCCATTTACTAGGTTTGCTGTTTTTTTCGTTAAAGGTCTTCCGTTAAAGATGGCTTCTTCTACCTATTGAACTTTATGCTACCGCAGAAGGCGTAAGACCCACTATACATATTTACAACATGCTTAGGTAGACTTAATTTCTTAATGCTTAGTTTTTAATTAATTTTGTGTTTGTAACCCGATGTTCAAAATTCTCATCCGATTTCAAGTATAGACAAATATGTAGCTTTAAAAAAAACCACTAGTTATGGATTCCGGTACAAGCCAATCTAGAATATCGGTTTCGATTCGGGCATCACTAGTCTATTGTTCGCGGCGCGGCGAGGCGACCCTCGCTCGCCACATGACGTAACTACTCTCGTCTTCTCACACCGAACCACTCGATATGACAATGTTATGCCGCTGACCTAATGTTTATTATTCACACGATCCAATTCTGTCAAAAACTTTATAGTGTAACACTTCCGCTTGCTTCTCGGCGTTATTAGGGCGCCGGCGCCGGGCGAAGCGCCGGCGCGGCACACTGACCGTTTTGTGTGGCTTTCGTAGTCTTATTGTTTTACGCTAAAATAAAATAAGATTTATAACAGAAGGCGGTTTCTGCTAAGATAAAAAATGCCTAAGACGCCTCGTTCGTCATTATCATGAGTGTAAACACGAGCAGTGATAAAAATGTAACACATTTGCGCTATTTCCCATAGTTGTCAGCAATTAGACCAGCGTTTGTGGGTGCGCGTGTGTGGGGGTGAGGTGTGGGTGAGGGGGGGGGGGGGTGACACGTGTGTCCCACATAGTGTGCGCCCATTGAACGCCCGCGCCGGACGTGACGTCAGCGTCACCTGCGCCCGTACCGCCCGACACCAGCGGCGCTGCGCGGCTGCAACGGCAGACCTCAACAAAATCTTGTCTACAGTCTTCTTTATTGTAGTCGAGTCTTAATTTGAACCGAAATCATTATTAATCTTGAAAATAATCGACCTAGTTTATCAACAAAGAAAAATGTCTCACCAGTTTACCAGATTTTTACCGATTTTCATTAAAATATTATTTTATAGCCATTGCGTAACGTGTATATTTAATTCATTGCATCTAATGCATCAGATTTTACAACACAGTCTAGAAAATCTAGAAGTAGACAAACAGTTCCACTATAATCGATTCCACAATTTATCGATTACAACAGTTGTAATCGATAAATTGTGGAATCGATTATACCGGCGCCGCCGCTGGCGCACAGTCGCAGGCGCCGAGGCCGCTCCATTTGTGGCCAGTCAGCGGCTCCGCGCGCTGCCTCTTACCTAATTAGCTTTCATAGTGGGTGACTGACTCCGTGGGCTCGCCTTCGTTTGTCGCTCTATCACTTGAAATAACTTCAATAATGAGACTCACCTTGTTCGCCATAAGTCTACACCTACAGGAAAACCTTAAGATTTATCGTATAATCGAGTATGATTGGTAATACCATAAAAGTCCATTAAGTTTTCTCAAAACGATTTCACCATAAATGGGTTGATTGTAGAGTTCATTTAGCGCCTAGCGTTAAAGATGCAAAGTGGCACTACTATGGGCAGACGCTCGGGACGTATTGAGAATATACTATACACTTTCTACAATAATAAGCTGAAAATAGCCAAATTCATCAACATCAGATAAAGTCAACATATTTTAGTATGTTGAATGTGGGTTATTTTTTAATCATCTCACTAGAGAGGTAGATAGATTTTAGCCTCTTGCCTGATGTAAAGCTACCATGCGACCTACGAAAGAGCACGATTACCTTAAGAAACCGATTCACTCCCAACTTGAAGACACTAGAATCGTTTCCATTGGGCAACACCCCTTAGGCATTGCATTCTACAATCTAGCTGTTGCTGTAACGAAATTGGCGTCATACCTCTTCGTTCGGGTCTTAAGAAACGTCAACTATGAAGAGATGTCGTCTTTTTGATTTCCACGCAGTGCAATAGGAAAAAGGACTAGGTGAAATTAAATCATCTAGCTGGATCAGTAGCACACTCACCGAAATGTATCCGATAAAAACAGGTAAATTGGCAACCATGCGGCGGTGTTCAAAAGCCTAGAGTCGACAACAGCATATCCCAAAATTCAAGAGCCCTGCATTCAAACTTTCAACAGCCATTTAAAAATGAAATTTACACTGAGGTAATTGGCGATCTGCTCTTTAATATCCAAATGTATAGTTCTGTATACTTACAGAAAGCATCTTGTTCTTTCGTTAGTGACACTCGTACATACATATTTTAGGTAGTATGTCAGTGACGGATGATGCAGTAAAGGCCAATATGGGTGTATATCTACTTAAAACAACGTTGATCTTGACCGTCATCTCACCTAATGTTAATCGATGACATCAGTCCTCCAGAGAACTGCTATAAGCAATATTCGTAACTGCCGTATGCTGTCATAATTTTGCTAACTAAACGTTTGGTAAATTCCAGATGTGGAGTGTCAGAGGAAAAAGGCATTGTGTGCGCGTGAGTCAGCATGATGTCATGTGCAGTTAATGGGAGCGTCCCGGCGTCACGTCACATCCCATTCCCGAGTAGGGACACCATCCGACGCGTCTGCGGAAGGACTACCATCACACGAGGATACCGTACGCTCATAAACCATGAATTGTACGAATTTGAGATGAATAACGCAGAGTCCCACTCTACCTCTATATACTGTCCATTGTTGTTTTTATACCTATTTTGTAATATTGTAAGCATATTATCAAGCTATCTAAGCTTGATACTTGTTAAAGACACTTTTTTTTTGGACAAAAATATGTAGACAATCACGATGCCAAAACGTTATTCACAACCACTGAATTACTTTTGGCTTTGTTCCATTCCAACAGTCAATGAATATAAGTAAAACAAAAATGGACTGTGAGCGAAATTTTATCTTATTTTAAAACTAGCATTTACTCGACCTAACCCAAATCCAGTTCATGGTAATCCCACGCGTCTAATTCACTAGTGAAACGTTCCAACACGCGGGTTCTTTGCCCCAGTCCCGCTTTGGAGGCGCGTGTTATGGTAACCCTAATACCCGCATACTTCATCCAATCGAGCGATGACAAATCCATTCATATTCCACATCACCGCTAACCGTTCTGTTAGACGCTAAATTCTTGCAATTCCTGCGTAATTACCGCTTATGATGACTTGTTTTATTAGGTATCTCACTATAATATGAACATGTATTAATTCATTAACAATGTTGAACAAATTCTTAAACAATGAACAGAATTATATTTTAATACCATAATTCAACCCATATTTCAAATAAGTAGTTCTAAACGAATGTTAAATATGGGTAGTGCATGGGAATGAGTAACTTGATTAACTGAATATTTTAATAAATACTTGTGATTAAAAAAAACTAACTTTGTACCAAAGCTTTTGTTAAATCAAATGTAATTAAACTTATATACATACATGTACATCTAATACTTATAAGTGCTTCATATTTATTATAACGAATCTTTGTTTGTCCGTACATCGGAAATAATATTAGTTATAAGTGTAAATGTCTTCAAGTAACAATGCGGAGTGACATCGACTGCACTGAAAAGCGAAGAGTGAAGAAATCAGCAAAGGAATTACGAAACTGGTTTTCATAATGATTTGACAGATTGTTCTATATTCTGAGATCATTGTGAAAGCTGATTTTGTTCCTAAGTCGACGGACACGGTACGAGAGCAAGTTGGCATGCAAGATTTATGGTCGCCGTTGGGATGCAGAAGCGTAAATTTTTTCGTGTCTGAGTGTTAATCAGGCTAAATTCGTAAATGTTAGTTAGTTATGTAATGTTTTATAATAGGCATAACGACCGATTTTTTTTATTTAATGTGCCATCAAAAGGCTACTCAATAACTGAAACACAGATTAAAGAATTATTTTGTTATCTTAAAAACTTCCCGTGATATCATAATTTTAAAATCACAATTTTGGACTTTCCTAAAAACTTTTCATACTTAAGCGTGACGTCACTGTCTGGTATTTCCTATGCGTGGCGTCGCGCGTAAAGTTTGTATGTTAGCTATATTAAACATTGCGTTTAGGAAACTGCAAATTACAAAAGTAACTTTAAATTGCATGGGTTATCCAATGGTAAATTAATTTTCTGATAATTTCGTACTTTTAAAATGGACTTGCCCATCCAGCTTTGAATGATCATAAAGTTAATCAAAAAGATATCGAAATCAAAGTTGGTATTTATTTTATTATATTTAAATACTGACATAATATCAAATCATCATAATTGATGATTTGATATTATATCAGTCGTCATGCAACGGCAACGTTCAACGGCAAAAAAGTACCTACATATAAATTACATGTAGGTAGGAAAGTGTACTTTTGTCATAAAAAAAAATAAAACAAACAGTGACACTCCGGGAGTAAAAACGTAATAAAATAAACATGTGTAACAACCACGTGAAATTTAATACTAAAATTACCTTAGTGCCGCGTGATTATAAACTTTCAAAAGATAATGATGGGTATCATCATCATCATTATCTTTTAATTTTTCATTCAGAAACTGCAGAACTTTAAAATGTATGTATTAATAAATGACCCAAAACTATTGCACGACATGCCATAGACCAGAACCAAACCAATATTGATTCTGAAAGATTTTTTTTTATCAAAGTAACGGCGAAGGCAACATCCGTGATCCCGATTGCATAATTGAAGAAATAAGGGAATCACCTAAGACGAATCAAAAGCACACTATGATTCAACGCAAGACAGTACTGATTTATCAGACAGGTTCATCACAAAATAATAGAACTAATTGAGACGATAGTGAAAAGCATGAAAGACCTGAGAAGACCTGACCTGAAAGAGATGAAGAATTTACCGCCAAGCAGTAATGTGCAAACATTACTGTGTTCCGGTTTGAAGGGCAATGTTTCCAGAGAAATTACAGGGCTTAGAGATATAATATCCTATATCTCTGGGTGACGAGCGCAGTGCAGTGCTAGGTAATGATTTGGACTCTTCATGTTTAAATAGCGGTGTGTCACTGTGCTGTTATGTGGCAGGCATGTTGCTTACCATCAGGTACATGGCCTGCTCGTCTCGTCAATCTTTACTTCAAAAAAATTGCAGGAGAGAAAATATAGCAAACATCAACATCGCTAGCTAAGAAACTCACTAGAAAATGAAGTATATGAGCACCAACAGGAACCTGAAAGAGCCTATGAACCTGAAAAAACAGGCTGAAAACGGGCTGACAAGGAAATGGGTGGAAAAACATTCAATTCACTTGACTTGCAACAATTTCTACCCACTTTCTACTTGAAAACTGGTACTTCGTTTTACAAAAGATAGCTTTGGAGTTTTAATCATACTATCCACGGTTTAGCCTCTGTTGAGACTACGGAGGTTTGTGTGGGGCATAATAGTAAAATAACATAAAGCGAATGATGTTTCTCCATTCATCATAATTAGCCCACATTCGTCCACTGCTGAACATAGGGCTCTCCAATAATATGCCACACAGCCTGATCCATGGCTTTACATTTCCAACCACCAACTACTATCTTCCATATAATTATCGTCCCTCCAACTAGTCTCAAGGCTACAGCAAGTGTAGGATAACACTACGTTTGCCGCTTCTCGGTCTCTACTCCAGAACCCGTCTACCTTAACGATTATCAGGTTGACAAGAGATATGACCGGCTCACTGCCACTTCTTTTGCTAATAGGCTTAGCTATGTCGGTGACTTAAGTTCTCTGACGAATTACCTTATTGTGGATGAAATCCCTCAGAAAAACCCAAAACAGCACTTTCCATAGCTCGCTGAGCGACTTTGACCTTACAGACTGTTTTCACTGTGAGTGTATACGGAGTACGTTTCAGCACCGTTGGTCATACCGGTTTGGACGCACTGGATATACACTGTTGTCTTCAGACACCGTGGGATGGGTGACGAGAAGACTCTTCGCAGTTTTTCAAATGCTGCTCAGCCCAACTGAGTTTTCCTCATGTCCTCACTCTGAAAGATATTTCTACCCAGTTCGAGTGTTTACCCTAGGCAAACGTATCTGGAACAGTCTTCAGAGTTCCATTGACGGCAATCGGTTCTGGAGCAACGATCTCGTTGCACATGACTTTGGTTTTGTCCAAGTTCATCCGGATCTAGTTGTGTTGAGAAAAGTTACCCAACCCAGACGGGTTGGGTAACTTTTAGCACCAATTAAATTACCCGTCGTACTACTGAACCTGTTGGTAGTAACACGGGCAATAAACGCCAATTTCAAGTTCTCCACTAATTCAGGCATTATATAACAATGTCATCTGCAAATCGTAAGTTATAGATGGACTCACCATAGATGCTGTTACCACGTCTAGTGCAATCCAGCATCTTAAGCATATCCTCTACTGCGTTGGAGAACAATTATGGGTATATAACATCACCTTTCCTCGATGCAGAGGAATACGTTTCGTCTGCTGGTTTGTTTTGAACTTGAACCTCATTGTTCAAATGGTTTCGTTCTAGTTTTATATCCTTAAAATTTCAAATTACGCCAATGAGGTGGGAGTTTCTTGCACGGTGTGTAAATTTTATTAAAATCGGTTAAGTAGCTTAGAAGTCCATCGAAGGCAAACAACGTGGCACGTAGGTAATTTATGTACCTATATTGAGGTTGTATTTTAGATGTTAATTGAATATTCCTTTTGCAAGGTAAATAAAACTGTGACATCATAGCATTAAAGTATTGTTTTCTCTGTCTAATTTGGCCATTTTTCGAATTATGGACGTTCAATGCCTTGACTAGAGCAAGCTGTTCTCGCAGGGGCAAAGGTCGGAATCTGTTAGCTTAAATCTATTTAGATAGGATCTGTGGAAGCCGTGGCCTGTTAGATACAAATAATGATGGTTTAGTATATTATCCATTTCAGGAGTAGGAAATTGCGTGTGCGTTGTCTTTGTTGTTCATTTAGTTTTCAGCTGTCTACAAATGTTTGTCCTGGGTGGCAATCGAACCGACTACCTACGGCTTAGTAAGCAAACTCATTAAAGTCTAAGCCAAGCGGGCAGTCAAAAAACAAAACAAAAAAGATAAACTGTTATACGCGGACTCTGTAAAATTTTCCTCCCAAAACCGTGACCTACTCGTACCTAAAATAAATTAAGATAATAAGTCTGTTCACCTTTGCCTCACCGAAAACAAATAAACATAGTGTCGTACTACCAACCGTGAATCCTAATTTTCACGTTTATTTTGATAAATTTACTTTTTGTTTAGAGCCTTTATTAACAAAACTAAAATACAATGAGAACTACATACACTACACTACAAACCTAACTAACTACTTACACTAAGCACACCTGAATTATCCATAGACAACTGTAGGTCTACAGATAATCAAGATGTTCAAGCCTACTACCAATCGGAAGCTTACCCAGCATGCTGGCGGCATTACCACGCTGAATGGCAATGCTTATGCGTTGGGCCAAATAAACGCCAGCATTTTGGTCACGCGTCGCGTCGACCAAGCGCTCGGATAGGCTTTTGAAGATGAGGTGAGATCCCGGCCCCCCATGGTCCCAATGTCTCAACCCCAAAGGGCTCAAATATGTAACCACTTCCGAGGGTTGCATATTTGCGCCGTTTGAGTCCCTCAGCTAAATTAGCCGCTGCACCGACCCTACTATGTGTCTCTGGAAGATGTGATGGTGCCAGAGTATCGACGCAAGTTGCGTCCCATACTAGGGGCCGACCCAACTTCCAAGGCACAACAGTCATGCCGTCAGGTCTTTTGCCATCGTCACGCGCAAGACCACTGGGTTCGAGTATGGCTGGGACATTGGCGGTGTATATATATTGTAGTCATCCATGTATATTCCTATTAAATTTACTTCAATTGACCAAGAAGCATGATTAGTTCCCCATTGTCTAATTAAATCAGACGAATGAAGAATCAACTGAACGAGGTCCTTTCAGAATGAAAAAAATGTCATAATAGTTTTCAATTGTAAACCAAAGATTGCGTTAGTGTTCTATTTTAACGGGCTTCAAAGAGGGAGGTAATTCGACTGTTTTTATACTCGTATTTGTTACCTCAGAAATTTCGACGGGGTGAATAGAGTTTGATACATTTTTTTCGCAAGAGTTCTGAATCAAAAAACTGATCCCGTATAAATTTTGTCGAAATCGGTGGATTGGTTTTCGGAATATCAACAGAAAAAAATACATACCGACTTAACGTTGATTAGTTTATTATTAATTCTATCAAAATTAGTGAATTGTGTGAGCTTAACTTTAAAATTGAAGTTGGTCGTTTCATTTTTCAGAGAAAAATAATTAAGAGAAACATGTTGGATACAATATAAAAGAAGGCATACAATACAATCGTCAATCTATACTAATACTATAAAGCTTTTGTTTGTTTGTTTGAACACGCTCATCTCAGGAACTACTGCACTGATTGCAAAAATTCTTCCACCGCACCGTTAGATAATTATGTTATAGTAAATTTGAATTTAAACCATCGTGTGTACTAAGTGTGTGAATTCAAATCATCATTCAAACAATTTACTTCAACCTACTTGGTGCCAAATTTATCATACAACATTTTTTAATTTGTCAAAAACACAGACTCTGAACCCTCTTGGTGTACTATTTTTAATTTGCTTTGCGTGCAATGTGCAATTTTTTTGTAACTTATAACGATATTTACACGTCATAATAATTATATTGTTATTCTTAAAACCTTAGGTTAATAACCATTAGGTCACAGCGCGCGCCATAAATTAAGAGAAATCAATCAACCTTAGGTTAAAAACAGAAAACTTGAAAACCTGTGAAAACCTTAAAATGAATGATGCTAGAGAAGAAAAAGTTTATTTGTCGCCAACAAAATTGACAGAAACTGTTAATTGTAGCATAGCATTTAGTTATTTCCTCGCTAGGGTGGGATGAAAAGCTACGTGTTGCACTCGAGCGCAAAGATTTTTCACCTTGTGCTCTATTAATTCCTTCGCAAACGCTCCGGATTCAAATTTATTAATCAAGAGCAGAGCGTGTGAATTGGTGAATTTTAGAATTATTCGCTTGCTCGGTCATCAAAATTGAGCACGCGGTTATAAAGCAACTTTGCACTCTTGTATAACAAATAAGTAAGTATTAAGTATTTTAAACCCGCGATTTTACTCATCGATTATAAAATCGATTCGTATTTTAGTTTTCCACGAGAATCGGACTATCGCGGTAGTTGCTGATATTAGCGTGGACAACCCGACTAAAAAAAGTATGATTTCACAAACGAAAAAAGTATATTTTAGTCAAATAAGTGAGCAAACAGTTACCTACTATTATTTTATTCTCCACGAACAGCCATTTTAGCGAAACGTTGGTAGGTACACGCCTACACTGGTGTTTTTAAGTACTCGTACCTATTCTATAACTTATCTGTACATAAACAAATCACCTGTAACTTATCAGTCTTATGTGAATATCGATAGATTTAATCCACGTTATATCTATTTATATTCAGTTAGTACTCGAACATAAAGCGCTGATTGTCGCGTGAATCTAGATAAGAAGTAACGCCCACTCTTCGAAACACCTACTTCAAATAATTTATTTTCTCCGAAAAAATAAAAACCGGTTTCAATTAAAAATGAAATTCAGGCATACCACCAAATTCAATAGGAAGCAATCAGTAAGTTATGGAGGTAACGAAAGTAAATTTTAGTTGTTTTTTTTTTTTTTAACTTTTATAGGTTTACACTTGACCGCCATCTCGCCTGATGATAAACGATGATGCGGCCTACGATGAAGCGTGTTTACCTAGAAGAAACCGATTCACTCTCGATTTGAAGACACAAAGATTGTAACTATCGGGAAAAACCCTCTCAGGCAACGTATTCCACAGCCTAGACGTTCTTATCACAAAAGTTGAGTCAAATCTCTTCGTTCGTGTCTTTGGAACATCAACCATGAAACGATGTCGCTTTTTCGAGCTACGAGCATTCCGATAGAAAAAAGGGCAAGGTGGTATTAGATCGTACAAATGTCGCACACTCTCCGAAGTGTATCCGATAAAAAACCGATAAGCTAGCAATTTTCCGGCGATGTTCTAGACTTTGCAGTCTTTTTCGCACGAGAATGTCATTGCCTATGAGCCTTTTGGCACGTCTCTCGATCGATTCCAGAGCTTCCAGCTGATACTTAGCCGATCCATCCCAAAGATGCGAGCAGTACTCCATACAGGAGCGAATCTGTGCTTGGTATAAAGTGAGCAACTGTTCAGACTTGAAGTACCTTCGCACCTTTGAGAGGACACCTAGTTTTTTGGCAGCTAATTTAGCCTTAGATTCGATATACGAGCCAAAGTTGAGAGTCGATGACAAAGTAACGCCCAACAGCTCGAGATGGTCGGATACCGGCACGGATACACCACGAAAAGTAGGAGTCTGTTGGAAAGGACTCCTTTTTGCGGAGAACAGACACGCCTGCGTCTTTCCCTCGTTAAACCTGACCAGATTGGCATCGCCCCATTTAGAGACTGCCTCAAGGGTCAAGTTTAAACGCTCGATCAAACTCTCTCTCAGTACCTGAGTTTGTTGCCTATTGGCTCTCGCGCTCGATATGTAGCTCTCTACAACGGTGCTATCATCTGCGTACCCAAAGATACCGGGCTTCAACAGATCGTTGATATGTAGCAGAAAGAGTGTCGCAGAGAGCACCGACCCTTGAGGGACTCCGGCATTAATAGCCATTTGATCCGACGAGCAGCCATCAATGACCACTCGTATGGATCGATCCTCAAAAGTCCGATATCCACGTTATAAAACCTGGAGACAAACCATAAGCTGAAAGCTTGCTTAAAAGGCCATCGTGCCAAACCCTGTCGAAAGCCTTCGAGATATCCAGGGAGACTGCAAGTGCTTCCCGTGCTTCTCGATAGCTTCACTCCAGATGTGAGTGACGTACGCTAGAATATCCCCGGTGGACCGGTTTCGGCGAAACCCGTATTGCCGGTCACTGAGGAGATCGTTCGATTCTAGGTACGCCAGGAGCCTGTGGTTTAAGACACGTTCCATAGTCTTGCAGAGTATGGACGTGACCGAGATTGGCCTGTAGTTGGCAGGGTCAGCACGACTACCTTTCTTGGGTACTGGTTGCACGTTGGCAAGCTTCCAAGACTTCGGTACTTGCCCAGTTTCGAGAGAGAGTCTATACAGGCGCGTCAGTATTGGAGACAACTCAGGCGCACAAGCCTTCAACACTACGGCAGGAATACCATCTGGGACACTAGCCTTATTCACGTCCAGATTGCGCAGCACTTTGCGAACCTCCATTTGACGAATATGTATTTCTGACATAGAAGTCGGACAGCCAGGTGAAGTAGGAGGTGTCGCGTTACCAGCATCTAGACGCGAAGATTCCGCAAACTGAGATGCAAACAAGTTTGCCTTCTCCATTGCGGTGTGAGCCAGTGTCCCATCAGGTTTCAGCATTGGAGGCAGTGAGGGGCGGCAGAAGTTCGATTCGACCGATTTAGCTAGGGACCAAAACGCTTTGCCTCCCGCAGGGTACGAAGCTAGTTTGTTCCCTATTCGACTAATGTGGTCAAAACGAGCCCTCTGAAGAACCTTTTTGCATGCCTTAGCAGCCTTGTTGAACGCTTTCTTCTTCTGATGTATATCCTTTGCCCTACGCTGTCGAGCATCAACCCAAGCTAGGTAGGTCTCATGTTTAAATGCTTCAGCACTTTTACACTGAGAACCAAACCAAGGGCGAGCTTTGCTGGATAATGTGACGTCGGAGTATGGAATGAAATATTCCATAGCCGTTCGTATTACATTAGTCACAGCATCGGCGCAGACTGAGGGATCACCAGAAGTGAAGCACAATGGCTGCCATGGGTAAGATGCATAGAAAGAGCGCATCTCATCCCAATCTGCTGACTTGTATCGCCACATCCGCCGGTTGCCTCTAGGGCTGGGGTCAGGCGGATGGTAGACAGATACTGACTTCACCAGACTGTGGTCGGAGCTGCCTAACGGCGAAGTTACCACCACGAAATAACGGTCTGGATCTGTTGTCAGCAGGAGGTCTAAGCAATAAGGTGTATGCGACTCAACGTCGGGTACTCTTGTGGCCTCTTGGACCAGCTGGGTTAGGTCTAACGATAAAGCTAGCTTTCTCGTTTCCTGCCCAGCGTGGTCAGTGTCCCGGTATGGGTACAGCCATTCCTTATGATGGCCGTTAAAATCCCCCAGTAACACTAATTGGGCTGAAGGGTACTTCTGTTGAGCCGCGTCCGCCGCCTCACTTAAATAATCCATAAGCCTAGTTGTCTCCTGGTCACCGCTGTGCGATCGATATACACAGGCGTAGAGAATTTTGTCTATGCCTGAGTCCATCAATACCCAAAGGACGGAGAATCTTGTGTCCTCTAAGTTACGGAGACGCCGACAGCAGATGTCGTCACGGGCGTACAGGCACACTCCAGCACGGGGCCGAAATTTGTGCTCCAGGGTGTAACCTGGATACGTTAGGTACGCCACATCCGACGGACAACCTATCTGCGTCTCCGTCAGAAACAAGAGTGTCGGCTGCTCAGTCTCGAGGTGGTGATGGACTGCTGAGAGATTTGAGTGCAGACCTCGAATATTTGTGAGGTGCACTTTAACCGACAAGGAGTGCGGCCGCTCTTTACACTTGTTTCTGTTGTTTCGTTTATTCATTTTGGTTTTGAGAGGGGGATCGGTGGGAAAACGGCAGTAGAACGAGGCCGCACACTACTGACCATTGGTCACAACACACATCACAAACACATCAGTAGGGAGCTAGCCTGGAGACTGCGGGGACGCCCGAGCCCCCCCGGGGATGTCTATCGGGCCTTGTCATCCGGTCGCCAACCGGCAGGATAGCGCATCCCGGGATTTTTCGCTAGATGGCGGGGCAGCCTTTCCATCCATCCATCCATCCATGGATAACCATCTGGAAAATCCCACTCAGGCAACGTATTCCGCAGCCTAGACGTTCTTATTACAAAAGTAGAGTCAAATCTCTTCGTTCGTGTCTTTGGAAGATCAACCATGAAACGATGTCGCTTTTTCGAGCTACGAGCATTCCGATAGAAAAAAGGGCAAGGTGGTATCAGATTATGCAAATCAGTCGCACACTCTCCAAAATGTATCCGATAAAAACCGATAGGTTAGCAATTTTTCGGCGATGTTCAAGACTTTGAAGTCTTTTTCCACAAGAGTGTCTTTGCCTATGAGCCTTTTGCCACGTTTTTCGATCAATTCCAGGGCCTCCAGCTGATACTTAGCCGATCCATTCCAAAGGTGCGAACAGTACTCCATACAAGACCTAATCTGTGCTTGATATAATGTGAGCAACTGTTCAGGATTGAAGTACCTTCGCACCTTTAAGAGGACACCTAGTTTTTTGGTAGCTAATTTTGCCTTGGACTCGATATACGAGCCAAAGTTGAGCGTAGATATCAAACTAACGCCCAAAAGCTCAAAACGGTCAGGAACTGGCACGGATACACCTCGAAAAGTAGGAGTCAGTTGGAATGGACTCTTTTTGCGGAGAACAGACATGCCTGCGTCTTACTCACGTTGAACTTGACCTATTGGCATCACCCCATTCAGACACCACCTCAGGGGTCAAACTCAAACGCTTGATCAAACTCTCTCTCAGTACCTGGGTTTGCTGCCCACTGGCTCTCGCGATATGTAACTATCGGAACGGTGCCATCATCTTCGTACCCAAAGATACCGGGCTTCAACAGATCATTGATACTCGTATATGTAGCAGGAAGAGCGTCGCAGAGAGAGAAAAAAACTATTGTTCCCGTAAAATGTACCTATGCATGTTTACAAAGAATTAAGTAAGCCAAAATAAGCAATTCTATATAACGAGGCGTTTTCAGAATGTAAATTTATCTGTCATTGTCATCTGCCTGTGTTTACCCACTACTGGGCTGCCTGTGAAGTTGTCTCGGTGAAGAAGATGGCATTAAACAGTTTTTGGAGTTCTTTTATAAGTTTTCCACCAGCCTTTAAGAGCTCTGTAGTAATCTCGTACATCTTTTTTTATTATTATTTTGCCGCTCCACAGTCTCTGGGGTCCGTGACCTTTGTCATTACAATTATCTTTTTTTACAAATTTCTTGGATTAGGGGAAGAAAAGGAAAATAGGGGGGTGTTGTGAACATTTAATTCTAGTACTAGTCCGATTTCGTCTGTTGAGGCGATTACTACCGGTTGGGTGTCCGATAGTAGTCGACTCGATATCGTCTTTTGCTTAAGCCGCCTCCTCCCGGCGCAGAGCCTCCACTACGAACCGACCGATGGCGTCGTCGGTGTCGTCAGCGTAGTATGTGAAGGTCCTCGTGTGCCGTGAGATTGCAACAACCGCATGGGGCACGCTCTCGTGCAGCTTCATGTTTACCTTAGTTTTAATTACGATGACCGACTCGTACGTCAATCCCTGAGCTTCATGGATGGTAAGGATGCGTGACCCGGTGCCCGACCCATAACCCTGGTTTGTCAGGGTCTCCTTCTCATCTTGAGTATACACTAAGATACACGCGTTGGATTGGGTGCCGGGTATTTGCGCTCCCTTAAACCTTCTCTGCTCTAGAGACTTTATACGGGGTGCTGAGGAGTACATACCTGAGTATATTTCCCTCAACGCATATGCGACATCCATCGGATTGCGATGTGTGCAGAGCAACTTCTGGCTGATCTTTGTTACCAGATTCGGGCGGTAATACCTCATTTCGAAGAGATTTTCCCTATCGATGTAAGGCAACTGATTGACGTCTCCGATAAGGACGATTTCGCCTACACCAGTCAGACATGAGACCATCACAATGGCTCCGAAATGTTTCATGAGAGCCTCATCCACCATGAGGCGGCTGAATTTCTCTTTTCCGAAACCATTTACGAGAGCAGAAGCCATAGTTCGCACCCTGGTTTTGACCAGATTTCCGATGCGGTGCGATAGCTTCTCTCTTAGATCTTCGCTGCCTCAGTTGTTGTGGTAATGATAGCGTCCTTGTCCACATCGAAGTGTCTAATCACCCATGTTATCTTTCCACATCTTGGAACAGCAAAATATACCGTAATATATTCATATTATGGCATATTAATATAGCAAGACATATTTTGAGTTTACAGCATGTTTCAATAATGTCTGAGAGCACGTCACGAGTATTTTGATCTTTTTAGCCCCCGACGCAATAATGACGGGGTGATTTAAGTTTGACAATTTGACATAACTGTGTATGTGTTTGTAGCATCGTAGCTCCCAAACGGATGAGCCGGTTTCGTTTTTTGTGTTTGAAGGGTAAATTAATCAGAAATGTTTTAAGCTATGTTTGATATAAAACTGTTCAAGATGGCTGCCGCCACAAAATGGTGCTTAACGTACCTACTCGTATTTTTTCACAACCCTACACAATATGGATATCAAATGAAAGGGCTTGACTAATATAATACTATACGCTACGGTAAAATAGAAATCCAAGATGGCCGCCACCAAAAAATTTAGAATTTCATAATTTAACTGTGTTTTTATTAAAATACAATGGATCTGGAACATCATAATAATATGTAATGTGATGTTTATGACAACATCGAAATAAAACTAGCCCCAATTCGATGGGGTAATGTTTTGAATTATGAAGTATTTATGGTCATCTTCCAGCTTTATCATCAGACCTTGGCTACCATCTAACAATAAAATTACTCGTCAAGACAAATAAAACGAGACCAAACTCGATAGTGCTATATCCTTGAATTACCAAGTTCCTATGGCCATCTTCCAGGTTCATTATCAGACCATAGTTTCCATCTAGCACCAAGGTACTCATAAAGACTACTAGCTCTATATCAAGCTCAAGTTCCTTCTTGTGTGGAATACTGCTGCCCCCTCTGGGATGGATCGGCAAAGTACCAGTTCGAGGCTCTTGACTCGGTTGAACGGCGCGCTGTTAGGCTAATCGGCGATAGAGACTTAGTAGCTAAAAAATTGCTAAGCCTAGAACATCGTCGAAAAGTGGCTAGTCTGACAGTGTTTTACAGGATACATTTTGGAGAGTGTGCAGCGGAGTTGCACGACCTGATATTGCCTTCCCCTTTCCACTACAGGACAAGTCGTAAGTCGGCTCACTACCACCCATACACTGTGGATATTCCCAAAATCCGTACTAAACGGGTTGAATCCACTTTTCTCGTACGTACAGCTTTGGAGTGGACTAAGTTGCCGGCCTCCTTGTTCCCTGAGAGATACAATCTAGAACTTTTCAAGGTCAGAGTGAATAGGTACCTTCTAGGTCAACGTGCGTCATCTTCGACCACACCGTCGCTTACCATCAGGCGAGTTGGTGGTGAAACGCGGACCTATACGCGATAAAAAAAAAAAAAAAAAAAATAAAAGACAAATAAAACGATGCCAGATTTGACGGGTTTCGTCGTTTCATTACAGATTTCCTATGACCACCTTCTAGATCCATCATCAGAAATTGGTTAATATCGGGATAACTGAAAGTAATATGTAAAACAACTCGTGATGTGTGCTCGGACAATTTTGAAACACGCTGTACCTACATTCAAAATATACCTTGCTATCCCATAATTAAATCAATATGCCTTAATATATATTACGGTATAGTTGGGTGACGTCACAAAAATATATATCATAGCTGCGTGAACACTCATTTTGCATTTGTATTGAAAAAATACGGAAAAATGTCCAGCTATGAAATATGAATATACATATATTGTATTATAGCCACGTCTGTGACGGCCTTTACCATTGCTTCATTTTATTTCAAGTGAAACTTTTTTTGGCGCGCCTAAACAGATTTTTCGTAGGCTTACAGCCTATTTGAATTGAATTCTAGCGTCACGCTCGGGTATGATAAGAAATTTTTTGGTGAACTCGGGATGCTAGAGCGAGAAAGAAAATATAGTGAACAAGAGCGTAAGAGGGAGAAAGATAATATAGTCAACTGTTCTTCACTGTTGTGTCCCTGTGCTTAGTAGGTACATACATGTTTTTTTTATAGCGACATTAACTTCTAGGTACTTACCACATTCAATTGAACCTGTCACGAAATATTAAATTTGCATTTCACATCCATTGCAAAAAAGTTTTGGTTGTAATATTATATTACTGTTGTATCGCAGCACTTATACTTTATATTACATGTATGCATGTGTGTACTTCCTTATCCTCATGGGGGAAGGTAGGGAGCCGGCTCCGAGGCGAACCTCTCTGTCGGGGCAGGGCTCCCAAGTTCACGGACTTGGGGGGGTGTTGAGGCCCATAATTAAGGCCCGGTTCAGACCAGACACGGTGACCGCGTCTTGGCTTGGTGGTGCTCTCTTCATCTTTGTTGTCGTTTGGCCTCATATTCGTCTTCGTCGCTTGCCGGTCCGGCTTGCAGAAGATCTCTCGGGAAGTCACGCCAGATACGTACGTCGGCGTCGGGGGGACGCGTGTGGAGTGGTGCGATGTTGTTTAGGTAGGGGTGTGTTGTCCGCGCGGTCGAACATAGTTCGCGCTAAACGAGCCACGAACTCCCCACCGTTTCGACTCTCACGTCCCTGGCGATGACGTCATTCCGTACGTACCGGCCGGCTCCCGTGAGGCGATTCTCATGGTGGTGTTCTGCACCACCTGGAGGCGTTTCTTCTACGTAGCCGAACAAAGTGCGTACCACGCTGGTGCTCCATAGGTCAATCTTGTTCTAATATACATCTTGTATATGTTGACCTTTGTTCTTATAGGCAGCCCAGATTGAAAGACCGGCCTTAACAGTGCTCTCGCGGCCTTCGCCTGGTTGACGGCATACGAGACCTGCGGGCACATGCGTAGGCCGCTGTCGATGTGGAGGCCGAGGTACTTAACTCTTTATATTACGTAAACACACAAAATGATACCTATTTTCAACACAGTACTTACACATATACTATAACACAACATATCTATGCATTTTAGCGAAATACCTATAAAATAAATAAATAGATATTATTAAACGCTATTTTCGACCCGAGTAAAAAATTGTTTTTAATTTATTCTTGGCTTATTCAGCCGCATGTTATTCTTGTGTTGCTGTGCTTACTAATTATATTCAATTTCAATTTATAAATGTTTTTTTATTCAAATGATTTAGTAGTCTTTAAAGTTAAGTATTTCTTGTTTTAGTTTTCACTTCTGCCGTGCGGGTTATGCGCACACCTTTTTTTTTAACAAATAGTGACGAGACGAGCAGGTCTTGTGCCTGATGGTAAGCAACATGCCTGCCACATAACAGCACAGTGGCACGCAGTTACCATTGGCGAAATAAATAGTATGCGCCAAAAACCCACTACCGCCACCTAGTAACAATATTTATTTTCTAAGAAAAGATTCCAAATTGAACACAATACCTATGTACCATGTTGCCAAAGACGACGATCAAAAATAGAAAGGTACTTTCGAACTAAATAGGTATTTCATGAATATTGCCTAGGATTCAGTTATTTCAGATTAGGGGAAGTCAGCTCAAAGCGGCCATAGGAGGCAAAGTGGCCATGGTCTATAACTCGGTTATCTTGAATTTTAGCGTGACTTTGCCATTTGGGGCGCATTGACGATCCCCTGCCCCGCACCGGGTCGCCGCGCTCCCGTATTCGCAGCATGCGCAGAGCCATGGTGTGACAAGTATGATTTTATCCGTGCGACTAAAAAAATGGCTGGTAAATATTTGCTGATTTGGCCCAATCTTATAATATTTTAGTGTTTGTGGTTCAATTGTATAATTAATTGTTTCATTGCAAACAGACGTGTAGCTTTGCTTTCTTTTCAAAATAGAGAAATGGTGGGTGCAATTTACGTTGAAAACAAAATGTCTGAAAAGGCAAAGCGGTCCGGGCAAAGTGGCCACTGTCCGCTTTGCCATACCTGCAATATCTGAGCATTTGATTTGATCAATTGATATCATAAGTGATGAGATTACCTACGTAATCACAAACGGAAACCCCAAACTGTGGATTATGGACGAGCAACACTATTGATTAGGTATTAAAAACTCACAAATTGTTATTTTAATCGACAACAAACCTTCGTCACCTGGTCTTGTTTATTCTGAAGAAGTACTCCTAAATCCGACTATTGATTTATACAAAACGCAAAATTTGTGGATTGTTAAGTAAAGTAGACGCCGAAATGAATGTTTTTAATGTGGTTGATTATTATTTTAGTTTTTAGTCAATGCTGTGAAATGAGATTATTATTATTAAAGTATCTAATCCTTAAAATACCTACTTCAACTCAAGTACATGGACTCAGTCCAAAGAGAATGTACTCAGTCTCGTATATCGTCATGTTTTATTGTCAAAAAGTCAAAGAATGTCCTGTTAATTAAGTCAAAAATAGTGCTGGCCACTTTGCCCATTCCTTGTGGCCGCTTTAGGCGACCACTTGGGCAAAGCGGATTTAGGACAACTTTTCAAATTTAAAAAAAACATTTTGTTAAAACGCACATTTGGAGATTCGGCTTACATGTTGTGAAAATATAATTAACTCTCTATCTATTCATCAAAAAGTTTTTGAGAATATCGTTCGTTTTGTCATCTATTATTAAAGTCGAAGTTAAGGTGTCCGCTTTGAGCTGACCTCCCCTACATTTATATGACCATATCAGTGCTCATAGTCAGTACCTATCCTAAACCACTAATTACTAATGAAAATACGATAATTATACGTTGGAGCATTGTCCAACCACTTACTTGTTTGAAGTGAAAACTTCTTTTGGCGCACCTAGACAGATTTTTCGGGGGCTGTGAATTGAATTCTAGCGTCACGATCGGGTAAGATAATAGCTTTTCTAGAGCGAGAAACAAAATACAATGAACAAGAGCGTCAGAGCGAGAAAAATAATATAGTCCCTGTGTACCTGTGTTTATTATATTTATGTCTTTTTATCGCGACATTAGCTTATAAGTACTTACCACATTAATGTTATTAATTGAACTTGTCACGAAATATTAAATTTGCATTTCAGATCCATCCATTGCAAAAGAAGTTTTTGTTATAATATACTAGTATTACTGTTTTATCACAACACTTACACTACGTAAACACACAAAATGGTACCTATTTTTATTACAACACTTACACATACACTATAAACACAACATATTTATGCATTTTTAGCGAAATACCTATAAATAAATAAATATCAAATACTAAAAAATTTGCTAGTCTTACGCAATTTCCGACCCGTGTATTTTTTTTTAATTCATTGTTGGCCATAGATACCTACTACTCATTCAGCCGCGTGTTGTTCTCGTGTAGCCTCGTGTAGCTGTGCTTAGTGGGTATAGTCAATTTCAATTCATAAATAGTTTTCATTTTTAACTAATACAATTTTATTATATAGTAGTCTTTAAAATAGTTAAGCATTTCTTATATTAGTTTTCACTTCAGCCGTGCGGTCTTAGTCGTACACATTTTTTTTTTATCGCGACATTAACTTCTATGTTCTTACCATATTAATTGAACCTGTCACGAAATATTAAATTTGCATTTCGCAACCATTCCAAAAAAGTCTTGTTTTATAACTTTTTATCCACAGCACTTACACTACATAAACACACAAAATGATAGCTATTTACATCACAGCCGCTAACTTGAAACGGTTAAGGAAAACTTCGTGAGGAAACTGACATGTACCTAGAATTTTTCGAGGTCATGACTGTGTCATCCACCAATCCACGCGCCAGCGAGGTGGATTATGGTCTTGACTCTGCAAAAGAAGGCCCTGAGTCCCAGCTGTGGGAATAATTAGTGGGCTGCTTATGCTTTTGCTACCTGATCTTAGATATCCACGATTGTTGTTATTTGCTATTGTTGTTATGTTTTTGGTTGCTATTGCTTATGAATATCTGCAAAATCGGAAACGCTTTGTGTACATGCATTAAATTCACGAGAACTATAAATTGTCTGATTTAAAAATTTCACCTATCTCAACATACGGATATTGTCAAAACCTTAGATTTGGACAGAAATGTTAAGTAATGTTAGACGTAACATAAGCGCCATCTATCATTTCTTTGTATCTTCAAAATGTCTAACAAATCTGTTTCTAGAAAAAAATACGTGGTTGAACTGATACTTTAGAAATGCTTAACTTTCTTTTTAATGTCGCATTTTCGTTTCATCAAATCACAACGATGCTAAAGAAATGTAAACTACAAAAATACGTATTATATTAAAATCGTTGAATACGTAACATAAAATTCGGGTAAGAGCGAACTAAATCAGTTAGGTAGTTGACCATGCGGTATTACTCAACAATAGTGGATCCTCGAAAAAAAACGGTCACGGAACAAGCTAATCGTTGAGCTAATTCGCTTAGTTCACTAAAACTTAAGGCCAGGTATTTCTGTCAAAGTAGGCGTTTAACGCTCTCTTGTTCTCGCGACCGTCACCGACCGCGGAATCGGTGCCACATTGCAGAAATAACGTTAAAATATTGGACTATGTTTGTAATTTAAACTCATTTTTTGTTCAAGATTTGTTTATACTAGCGATAAGAGTTTTGTTGCTGTATAAACGAAGAAATATTAAATTTATCTTTATACTCGTAGGTATACAAAACTCAACCTTTGCTTTTTTGGTCACACTATAAGTTGAGAACGGCTTTTCCAATTTCATGCATATTTTTGAAATGTTTCCTAATAATTCACAAGTCAAAAATTTAAAAAAATGTGCTGAAACGTAATGAAAGGCCAGTAAAAATAGACGGTTTTTTGGTCAACTTTGCACTAAATTTAATCCAATTTTTTTCTATGAGGTAAAGATCACTTACCGAGCATAAAATTACAAAGAGCTTCAAACGCCAATTGAAAAAAACTGTTTTAGCCGATATTTTGGAAACTAGGTATATATTTCGACAATAATTATAGAAAATAAAATGTTGCATCTTTTGTTGCTAATAATTTTTTTTTGTAAAATTTACCGTTTACGATTTATAAAATATAACCCATTTAATGATACGGTTGCGATGATGCCGATAATAGTGGATGAAATTGCTGTTATCTATGATGGAACTTGCTTTTCTAATAGAAACAAACACAGTGTACCTCGTAACCCCAAGGTTCGAACCTACGACAAAAACCCACTCTGGCAATGCGTTTCACAGCTTAGTTGTTCTTATTACAAAAGTGGAGACCAAACTTTTCGTTCAACTCTTCAATCATGATGATGAACGGTGCTGTTTATTCGAGCAATTTAAAAACCCCGACTACAAAAAAATCTACACGTAAAAAAATATTACCTACTATCTAAGGACACTTTGGCGAATGAGACTAGTCTTAGAATATCTTAGTTACCAAAATCCATCTAGCCGTTTGGAAGATACGTGGAAATAAAAGTTTTACAAACATAAAAGATACGCGCGAAAAACATAACCCTTCTTCCATTCTGGTAAAAAGGGACATGTTTATGCTACTGGGAACAGAATTTACATCTTATTTTTTTACATTGTTATCATTAAATTGGACATAATAAATCGTAATTGGTAAGTCCGAAAAAAAAGTTTACTGGCAACAAAAGATGGGAAATTTTATTTTCCACAATAATAATAGGCGTTATAACTTTTTCGGAATATCGGTCAAAAACGTTTTTTTTGAGTTGGCGCTTGAAGCTCCACCTGGATTTGTTATTATTTTGTGATTTTATGCCCAGGAAATGATTCTAAACCTTATATAAAAATACGAATTGGAAATTTAGTGCAGAGTTAAATTCTACGAGTAATTTTACTGCCTAAAAGGCTTCTTATCAAATTTGGTCGAGTGCCTAAATTTCATTTTAAATAAGTTTTAAATGAACGAAGTTGGGTTTTTAGGGCTTCGTAGCCAAATTTCAAAATATGGGACCCTACATACGTTATGTCTGTCCATCCATATGTCACAGCCACTTTTCTCCGAAACTATGAAAAGTATACTATTAAAACTTGGTAAGTAAATGTATTCTATGAACCATATTAACATTTTCATACAAAATAAAAAATAAAAAAAAAATTTTGGTGGTGTCACAAACTTGGAAAAGGAACTCAAAAAAAATCTATCAAAACCATACGTGTATCTATGGATAGGTGTTCAAAAATTGTATTGAAGTTCCTAAAAATTTTTTTCTAAACTGAATAGTTTACGCGAAATTCTCTTCCAAAGTGGTAAAATGTGTATGTGGGGACTTTTCTTCCAAGTAATAAGTACCTTACTACCTTACTTTACTTACCTTACTTTTAAGTATTATATGCATTTCTTATATTTATACTCATACATACAAGTGCGCTTGAGCTTCATTAATTAGCTAACTTTATGTTTTTCTAAGACTTCAATACTTCATTAAATCATCTACTTGTAATTTTACGTTTAATATCTAACTATAATTTTTATTTGTATTTTTATTTAGATTCTGTAAAATTGTTTCACGGTAATTTTTATAACTCAAACTGAGGAATACCAAAATACCGGCCTAGCCGAGTTTGGGTTCCATTTTCCACTTAGCAAATTGTAAAAATGTGAACTTGTGAACTGAATAAAAATTTATCTTATCTTGTTTATATTAAGGTGATTTACGCAGGAATTTCTCCCCTCTCATTATTTTCTTATCCCGATCTCTGATTTGACGGACGAATATTTTACCGATACTTATCTATTTTCCATTGCATCATTGCATTGGATTTTTTACTGATGTGGTATCGACGTAGTTTTTTGAGACTCCCCTATTGGTCTACAACATAAAGTAAACAGCGTACTAATTAGTATCAGTGTCTATTTGCAATGCCAATGAAAACGGTATCAAAAATCAAGATCATAGCGTTCTTCACTAGTAATACCTACTGATATTGTTATACTGTGGCACTATGATCGTAATATTTAAGATTTATCGGTTGTCAAAATTGCAAAATCAAGCACAGGTCCGTCGTCCGTGAGCGCCGAAACGCGACTGATCAGGCCTGCCGAACGCCGCGCTTTATATAATATTTAAACATGGTCAATAACTAATACTTTTTATCAAGTCAAACACTGCGAATGCATCTATAGCTTTTTAGTGGCTTTCGTTGAGTACAAAAATTTAGTTAAAAAATTCATTAGTTTAGTCATAATCTTGCATTCCGTCATCTTATCCCGAAATGCTGGCTTCTCTTGATCAGAGTAACATACACGCTATTTTAGTATCAGAAACTTGGCTTCACCAAAGTCTTCCTACGTCATCCTATTCATTACCGGGCTTTATTCTTATTAGAAATGATCGTGCCAGTCGCGGTGGTGGTGTGGCTATTTACTTAAAAGCCTTAAAACTTACATACCTTTAAACATGAGGCCTACCTAGCCTGGGTTGTTGCTCGACAGCGTAAGGCAAGGGACACACACCGGAAGAAGAAGGCGTTCAACAGGGCTGCCAAGGCTTGCAAAAGGGTTCTTCAGAGGGCTCGTTTTGACCACATTAGTCGAATAGGGAACAAACTAGCTTCGTACCCTGCAGGCAGCAAAGCGTTTTGGTCCCTAGCTAAATCGGTCGAATCAAACTTCTGCCGCTCCTCACTGCCTCCAATGCTGAAACCTGATGGGGCACTGGCTCACACCGCAATGGAGAAGGCAAACTTGTTTGCATCTCAGTTTGCGGAATCTTCTCGTCTAGATGCTGGTAGTGCGACACCTCCTACTCCACCTGGCAGTCCGACTTTGATGCCGGAAATACATATTCGCCAAATGGAGGTTCGTAAAGTGCTACGCAATCTGGATGTGAACAAAGCCAGTGGTCCGGACGGAATTCCTGCCCTAGTATTGAAGGCTTGTGCACCTGAGTTGTCTCCTGTACTGACGCGCCTGTTCAGGCTCTCTCTCCATTCTGGGCAAGTACCGAAATCATGGAAGCTTGCTAACGTGCAACCTGTGCCCAAGAAAGGTAGTCGTGCTGACCCTGCCAACTACAGGCCCATCTCGGTCACGTCCATACTCTGCAAGACTATGGGAACGTGTCCTAAACCACAGGCTCCTGATGTACCTAGAATCTAATGACCTCCTCAGTGACCGGCAATACGGGTTTCGCCGAAACCGGTCCACTGGGATATTCTAGCGTATGTCACCCACATCTGGGTGAAGCTATCGAGAAACATGGGGAAGCACTTGCAGTCTCCCTGGATATCTCGAAGGCTTTCGACAGGGTTTGGAATGATGGCCTTATTAGCAAGCTGTCCAGTTATGGTTTGTCTTCAGGGTTTATTGCGTGGATATCGGACTTCTTGAGGATCGATCCATACGAGTTGTCATTGATGGCTGCTCGTCGGATCGAATGGCTATCATTGCCGGAGTCCCTCAAGGGTCAGTACTCTGCGACGCTTTTTCTGCCACATATCAATGATCTGTTGAAGCCCGGTATCTTTGGGTACGCAGATGATAGCACCGTTGTAGAGAGTTACATATCTAGCGCGAGAGCCAGTGGACAGCATACTAAGGTACTGAGAGAGAGTATGATCGATCGTTTGAACATGGCCCCTGAGGAAGTCTCTGAATGGGGCGAAACCAATCTGGCCAAGTTTAACGAGGAAAGACGCATGCGTGTCTGTTCTCCGCAAAAGAGTCAAGTCAATTTGAACTGACTTCTACTTTTCGAGGTGTATCCGTGCCGGTTACTGATCATCTTGAGTTTTGGACGTTACCTTAACTTCTACGCTCAACTTTGGCTCGTATATCGAGTCCAAGGCTAAATTAGCTGCCAAAAAACTAGGTGTCCTCTCAAAGGTGCGAAAGTACTTCAAATCTGAACAATTACTTTTGTTATACAAAGCACAGATTCACTCTTGTATGGAGTACTGTTCGCACCTTTGGGATGGATCGGCTAAGTATCAGCTTGAGGCTCTGGAATCGATCGAGAGGCGTGCCAAAAGGCTCATAGGCAAAGACATTCTAGCGCGAAAAAGACTTCAAAGTCTTGAACATCGCCGCAAGATTGCTAGCTTATCGGTTTTTTATCGGATACACTTCGGAGAGTGTGCAACTGATCTGCATGATCTAATACCTCCTTGCCCTTTTTTCTATCGTACTTCTCGGAACTCAAAGAAGCGGCACCGTTTCATGGTGGATATTCCAAAGACACGGACGAAGAGGTTTGACTCTACGTTTATGATAAGAACATCTAAGCTGTGGAATGAGTTGCCTGAGTGGGTTTTCCCCGATAGTTATAATCTTGGTGTCTTCTAATCGAGAGTGAATCGGTTTCTTCTAGGTAAACACGCTCCATCGTAGACCGCATCGTCGCTTAACATCAGGCGAGATGGCGGTCAAGTGTAAACCTATAAAAGTTAAAAAAAAAAAACCTTTCACTATTCTGAGCCAGTCGCCGCAACCGCCCTCTGTGAATGGTGGCGAGCATCTTTTTCTTGAAGTTCTCCTCTCTAATCATAAAGTTCTTCTCGGAGTATATTATTGTCCGTCCAGTGGTATAAACTATTTTTCCTCTTTTGAGACCCTTCTATATAATTATATTCCTTCCTACATTCATTCCATCATTATGGGTGATTTTAACACTTGCCTTGTTAAAAAAGATCATCGCACTTCAATTCTTGAATCTCTTGTAAAATCTTATAACCTCCATATTCTTCCATTAAATGCTACACACCATTTCCCCAATTCTGTGCCATCTCTACTTGATTTGGCGATAGTTTCCTCTCCAAATAATGTTGCAAAACATGGTCAACAATCCGCTGATAATTTTTCTTATCATGACTTAATTTTGCTTTCTTATAAACTTCGGCCCCCAAAGATGAAACCGCAAATTCTTCTGCAGCGCAATTTTAGTGGCATGGATAGAGAGGCTCTCGTGGAAGACGCGAGAACCGTTGATTGGGACTCAGTTATCAATGCCGATTCTGTTTATGACCAGGTAACAGTCTTCAACTCTCTCATCACTAAACTCTTGGATGATCATGCTCCAATACGTGCTATCAAGATTAAACATCTTCCCGCGCCTTGGCTTACAGATGAGATAAAAACTTTGATGCACAGGAAATCAGTAGCCAAGTCCAAATACAAAATTTGTCCTTCTGATAACAATCAAGCCAGATATGTAAAGGCACGAAATCGCTGCAATAAGGCGTGTAGGGACGCAATACGCCGCCATATTCATACCTGGTCTGGAAATTTCTCAAATCAATGGGAATTGGTAAATCGCGTTCTAATTTCACATCTAATGCCATCGACTATGATGCACTTAATCAACATTTTTCTTCTACTTCTGCTACGTCAGCTGCAGAAATAAATTCGACTCTCAGTTATCTTTCTACTCTGCCAAGACCCAATTTTGCTTCCTTTCAATTTAATCGATTTACTGAGTGTGATGTTAAGAAGAGCTTCATGTCTATTTCCTCCAACGCGGTTGGCAGTGGCAGTATAAGTCGGAACATGCTTTTGCCCATCCTTGAAATTATTCTTCCCATCCTTTGTTTCATTTTTAATAATTCTATAGATAAAGAAATGTTTCCTTCTATTTGGAAAGACGCACATATTTTATCGTTGCCAAAAAACCTAACCCCACATCTTTTTCTGAATTCCGCCCAATTTCAATCCTTCCTTTTCTTTCCAAAATCCTGGAGCGTCTTGTTCATAATCAACTTAGTGCTTTCCTTAATAGACAAGACCTCTTCAATCCATTGCAATCCAGTTTCCGTCCAGGGCATAGTACTGTGTCTGCTCTTGTTAAAGTCACTGATGACATTCGCTTGGGGATGGATGACGGTAAGCTTACTATTCTAACCCTGTTAGATTTCAGTAATGCTTTCAACGCCGTCAACTTCGACATTTTACTAGCACTACTACGCTCCATTAATATATCTCCACCAGTAATTGATTGGTTCCATAGTTACCTACATGGACGCCGGCAACGGATTCGCCTTGAAGATACCTTTTCTTCTTCTTGGTGTAATACAACAGCTGGCGTTCCACAAGGCGGCGTGCTATCTCCTCTTCTGTTTGCTATTTTTATAAATTCTATCTCTAAGTATCTTACTTCTTCCTACCACCTATACAATCAAATCTACACTCAAATTTACACTCAAGCTCCTCTTCATGAACTTGACATAGCAATTGCAATGACTAATGTCAACCTGGATTGCGTCTGTAAATGGAGCAAGTCCTTTGGTTTGAATGTCAATCCTACGAAGTCTCAAGTCATAGTAATAGGTAGTTCGTATTGGGTCTCGAGAATTGACTGGACACTGATTCCTAATGTGATTTTTAATGGTGTCACAATTCCATTTAGTGAATCAGTTAAAAATCTCGGTGTAACATTTGATCAAACTTTATCTTGGGATAACCATGTCAAAACAATCAGTGCTAAGCTATATGCGTCAGGGGTTCCCTTAGGCGCCTTCGAAACTTTTTACCTACTGCCACTAAAATTGCACTCGCACAGTCTCTACTTCTACCTGTCCTAGATTATGCTGATGTCAGTTTCCTTGATCTTAGAGAAGACCAGCTAGATAAACTTGAGCGCCTTCAGAATTATTGTATAAGATTCATATTTGGTTTACGCAAATATGATCATGTTTCTCATTTTCGCGTCAAACTCAAGTGGTTGCCCATTCGTCTGCGTCGTAATGCTCACATTCTTTATCTTCTATACAATATACTCTTTAATCCCTGTACCCCGCAGTACCTAAAAGAATGGTTCACGTTCTGGCAGGACTGCCACGCTCGGCCGCTAAGGTCAAGATCTAACTTAACCCTGAAGCCACCTTCAGCACGTTCCGAAACTTATTATGGCAAATATTTTGCCTTCCAGGCAGTTAAATTGTGGAACGAATTGCCTGTTGCTATTAGAAAATCGCCATCGCTCAATTCTTTTAAAGCTCATGTTAAAAATTATTATTTGTCTAAGCTGTAGTCACAATCTAATATCTTATTTTCTTTACTATTAGATATGCCTATATATCTACTATGGTTTTATATGCATTTAATTCATTTATCTTTTTCTACTCGTTAATTTTTCTTCTGATAATAATGGTTTCATTTATTTTCTGGATATTTATATACCTACAGTTATATATATTTATTAGTATATTTTACAAATATTGCATGTAATAGTATGTAAACCCTATTAGTATGTATGTTTATTTATTTATTTACGTTTTACAGTATGTAAACATATTTGATCGTCTTATTATTCTTTTTAGCACACCCCGCTTTTTATTACTTCAAAAAACATTTCCATCCCAAGGTTGCCTGGAAGAGATCGCTTTTAGCGATAAGGCCGCCGATTGTAACACTAGTTTTAATGTAAGTATTTCTTTTTCTTTTACTGTATTGTTTTGTTTTTGGTGTGTACAATAAAGAGTATCTATCTATCTCTCTAACTTGAAAAAACTTTTTGAAAAGGGGTAAATTTGGGATTTTTTTCTGTCAAGTAAAATTCATTAAATCGTGTTACTGACTGCGAATTACACTAGATTAGATCCTACATTTTTCAGAGTTTAATACACTATTTTATAGGTTTTAAAATTGTTTTAAAAATTCAAAATTACGGCCCACCCGCCCTTAAGGAGCGGTTCTTTAAACTCCTTGTTTGGTACCTAACTAATGTCATAGAATAGATGCTAATGAAGCTAATGTCCAAACACTATTATTTTTTTAATTATTCTTGGCCATGGATACTTCCTTCAGCCGCAGATCAATATTTTCGTATCAGTGCTGCCATTTAGATGTTTGAATCTTCCTTTTACTTGTGCTTAGTTTATGTATCTGCATCGAGAGTTTTACAGATTTTTATTGAAAATCGAATGTGATCAGTAACGATTTATCAACTTAATTGACTATTTTTATTCCCAATATTTTAACACTAAAAAAGAAGAAAAATTGTTTTGGTACGAAATTTTTTCTTCGATTATTTGGGGGTTATAGAAGGTAAACAAACGAAACACACCAGCTGAGCTGAGAAGCAAATTATAATTTATCTAAAATAAGTGAGGTGTTTGGGTAACCTCAAAATTTTTAGTTATCGCAAATAATTTAGATTTACACTTTTCCCCTGAACATTGGGAGGGCTTCATAGTAATTACACTTTTGAGAGTCTATGGTAGCGACAAATCTTTTTGAATACACACTATCGCCATCTAGTACGTACGTTAGCACTATTCTTGTCTCGTCGGAAAACGGCTCATTGGCTAAAAAATAATTTATAGGATTTTTGACGGAAATTCACAACTAAATTGGCGAATTTAAAAATATCTTGTTGGCAGCACTGTCAAAAAACCCAAAACGATCGGCTGAAGGACTAGTATCCATGGCCAAGAATAAATTAAAAAAAAACCCAAAACGACACGAGTGAAACTGGAAGTATATTGAGGTTATGTTATTGTAAATAAATATATTATTTATAATTTCTCATCGTGACTGCCTGTGAAATAGATTTTTGATAAATGAAAGGGTTTACCAGCCAATCTAATTCATATTAGCCGAATTAAAATTGTATCGCCATGGATAACAAAGAATTTGATGCCACCTTAGGTGGCACAGAAAAGCTTCTCGATTCAATAAACAGTTTAAAATTTGCTGCTTCTAGAAGTGTAGAAATTGCTGCAATGACTGAAAGTATTCTTCGTCCAAGTAAAACTAAGCTTGTATTTCAATCATTACCTGTACACATGCGACGACGAGTCATGAGCCACAATTGCAAAAGATTGCCAAGAAAACTTCGTCAAGCCCATTTAGAACAGTTAAAAAAGAGTGGATTGCCTCCCAAACAGAAAAGACCTTCACGGAAATACAGACGACGACCTGCCAATCTCCTTGAAGAATACAACAGGAGAAAGAAACGGAATAGATGGCTAGAAACTCACATTTGGCATGCGAAACGTTTTCACATGATTGAAAGATGGGGTCATCGGCTACCCCTTGCTCCTTGTGATAAAGCATTTCGAGCATGCTTTAGAGCCAGCTCTGCACACTGTCTTATGCAAGATATATCTTACTACGTAACATTTAAAATAACAGGAACTGTGGACAGCATCAGAGAATTATTCAAAGCAGTAACAAATCCTTCATGTGGTCTCAGTGTAGGTGCCAAAGCATATGCTACTGGTACTAGAGAAGGTGATATACACATCTATGAAGTAAATTCCTTTCCTTTTAAATACATAGGGAAAGCTAATTTTTTATGGGAACCTAATCAAAATACACTCTGGCTATTTGTTCACCCATCTTACTCAAAACTAGTCGACTCACTGCTGGCTGATGTATTATCTTCAGTAGAAAAGAATGAAGAGACAGATATTCCTGTTAAGAAACGAAAGATTAATAACAATTTATCAAAAGAAATCCAGGTAAAATTTCTACCACATTCATTCAATAGATTCCGCCTCACTGGGCCGAACAGCCATGCCATTTTGGTAAAAAGTTTAAAATGCATAGCAGATCTAGAAAAAATACAAGGTAATGACTGGGTGCAAAAATATTGTCAGCTGAAAATTGAACTTTATTTGAAAGAAAAAGATAATTATTGGAACAGTATATGTTCTGTGTCATCTCCGTCACAGTTGCCACCCAGAATTATAGTTGGTTTGGTTGTGAGAGACCCTCGTCTGATGAGACCTTTGCATCGCACAAAAGCTAAAACGATTAAAGACCCAGTAATAAGAAGTGAAACTTTAGCCAACATACCACCTAACATATCAACCTCTCCATTATGGAACACTGATCTACACCAAACAATTCTTAGTAAAATCATGACAAATGGCCAGTTTGTTGAGCATGTAACTAAATTGAACCTGGTGCCAGGTGAAGTGTTTGAAGATGACCCAAAATTGCAATGTGTCCCTGTGGTTCTGATTCAAAGACCTGGTTCACAAGACTCAAATTACAAGAAACTTGGTAAGAATTTCGACCATTATGATTCATTCATATATTTGACATATTATTACATTATTTGATATATTGACTTGAGCATATTGATACTGTGTTTTTAAACGGTTTTATTTTTATCCACTATGTTTATTTATCACCCCATAGTTTACTGTTCATAATGATGACCAAAAATGTTTCATTGAAAACCTGGCATGTCATTATAACTTATACAGGGCAATACACAGATTATGTGCACTAAGTTAACAGGGTTGTTGTTACCAGTGAATTCTCCCCAAGTCAACCAATATTTACAAGTTAGCATTTATGTGTAATTTTGATCAAACTTGAGATATAAGATGATTTTTTGTCAATGCTTTCAATAATTTATAATTACTATAATGTTGAATGTTGTTATTGATTTGCAAAGCTCATAAGTGTCTAACAGATGGCACCTCAATAGGCAATAGAGATTAGTTGTTCAACCCAAAGTTGGAACAGGCCACTAGTCAATTTGAAATATACTTTTAGCTGTTGATAGTTAGTCAATATTATGAAAACTTTCCAGGATATGGAAGTGGATGGGATGTGATATTTCCATCTGGCTATGGTCTGCCGTTCTGGTTGACATTCATTATGTTTGGAGCTAGACCCGGAGGACTGCGTGAAACTGAGAGCATAGCCTTTGAATCTGGTGAATGTTACCTTCCACCTGATTCTGATGCAGGAATACAAAATGAAAAGCGAATTGAATCAGAACTAAAAGATAAATACTTCAAACTACCACCCAGCAAAAGGGTCAACTATGTGAAACTAGGCATCAACAGCCCCTTTATATGCCCTTGGAAATTATTACTAAAAGATTGGAGCAATCAGAATGTGAATAATTTTTATGTCTTAAGGGATGGGAGGCTTTTAGAAGAATTCCAGGTAAAACTTATTTAAATTTTATGTAACTTGCAGACTGCACTAGGGAAAAGGTAGCCGAATACTATAGATTAGCCACCTACTTTTCTTTCTAAAATACTTATTAATTAAATAATTTGTTGGAAAAATACTTGTGATAAGCCCATGCTAACCATTTGAACCCTTTATACGTTCTGCAGTGTGGCACTAATAAAGATTATGGGCCTTTGAAGTATTGAACTGAAACTATTATTTATATTAATGTTTTTTTAATCTTAAATAAAGAATAAGTAAATAGATCAGGTTTTTTCGCACGGTTCCTTTGTATAAATCGTAAGCAGATTACATGACGTGACTTGCTATGGCAACAATGATGTGCCGCAACAAAAGTATGACATCTCCACAAGTGCGACAACCCGATCAGACTGGGAGGTCTACTGCCTAACTAAAGCTTTGATATTGCTCTCCCTTTTCTTTCCGCTTGATATGATAGAGACAGTAATAGCAAAGCCATAGCCAATTTAGTTAGGCGGTAGAAGGCCCGTGCTTTCGGTGTAAAGCGTTTGTTCTATCTCTATACATAGTATATATGTAAAGTCTTTGGTTTTAATTTTTTGTGTTACAAAATTAATGATAACTATGAGTAAGATGTTAGAACTAAATAATTTTTCATTGTCACAGGAATGTATCAAGAGAAAAAAGCAGTTACCAAATGTTGATAATTCACGTTTATGTTTAGTGAGTATCTATCTTCACTTGCCAGTAGGCAGTTTACGAAGACATGCGGTGATTTGTATGCCTCAACACAAGGACATAGCCAATGCAAAGGATCTGTTTGAGCCACATCATGAGGATCCCAATGAGAAACTGAGGAAGAACAAGAGGAAAGAACGTGCAACGGCATTGAAAAGATTGAGACGGAATAGGATAAAACTGAAAAATAAAAATGTGAAGGTAAGAATATTAAATCAGCTATTTGTTTATTTGACTGTATTTTGTGCAGTGCAGTGCTAGGTAATGATTTTGACTCTTCATGTTCCAATAGCTGTGTGTCACTGTGATGTTATGGGCAGGCATGTTGCTTACCATCAGGGATATGTCATGCTCATCTTGTCACTATACTATAAAAAAAATATAAATAACTGCTTCTACTCAGGTATTAGATTGTTCATTATCTACTTTCCACTTACAGGTTTCCATTGAAGCAAAAAAAGTAAAAAATGTATCAGGGCCTTCAGAATATGTTAAACAAATGAGAGAATTGTGGCTTCCATCTGATATAAATTCAGTGCGTTATGTTGGTTTGAGAGAAACAATGGGCTATGTGTCTCAAGGAGCTTTCAGCTTCACTGAAGCTCATTCCTGTGGTGTTGGCTATGTTACCTATGCTGCACTAAACACATTGCTGAAAGCTGGCCTCAACCAAGTACTAATAAGGAACACATCTTCAAGGAAATACAGACTTGCTAAAATAGAAATAATAAAAAATGTGTAAAAAAACTAATGTTTTATTTCACTGCTCGGTCATATTAACATCGAGTCCCCACAACACCCACAATAAATGTGTGATGAACAAGATATTTTGTATTAACAGTTCCTTAGATTAATCTTAATCAGTTTGTAAATCTAGATTTGCCATACACACATCGAAGATTACACAAGTCAAGCAATAAATACGTAAAGATCTACCTAAATGGTCATATAGATATGATTTTGTCAACATTAAAAATAGGACACATATCATTGATATAAATGCCCTTGGTTGACTTTACGTCTGCCTAATTCTATAATACAGTGGCATGCTTCTCCAAATAATTTCAAGAATCAGCTGAGGTGCCAGCTACCTATTACAAAATTTACACAAAACATAATATTTGCTAGTCCTATATTTTGGAACGCTTTCGCGCGATGGCGTCTTCCACAGCCTTCAACTGTTTCAAGAGTTCTTCTCTTCTCGACACTGCTTTCTTTGCAGGGCCCGAATCTACTGGTGAGTCTGCTGTTCTCTTTTTTGCACCAGATTCTGAAACAAGTTTTTAGATAGAAAACAAGTTTAGTTAGATTCTGCAATTAGCATCAAATACTATTATTATCATGCTAATTTATTTTTGTATAGGTATATAGATTAAATAATTATAGAATAAAATAAAGAACATAAAAATATGGTACTTTATTGTTACAGACAGACTTTAACCAAGTGTGTAACAAAAGAAACTAAAAAAAACTGATGTGATGCGATGAAGAGGTCTACCATTGTAGACCTCTTCATCGCATCACATCATGGGGCAGTCTCTCATTAGTATATAAAATATATATTATCTGAAAACTTATTGTGCACATATTATGTTTATCAAAACACGAAATGTCTGTACACCAAACTGTGGTGGAAACTAGCGAACGTTTCTCTGGTAGCTGACACAACACAATTTTGTAAAAACCTAGTTTCACAGACGAATAAAAGTATCTTTGAAGTATAAAAATCAAATAAAGCTAAATATGTAGAATTGTAGATTAAACTTTTTTGTACAAACCTTTATCACTTGATGATTCTTTTTTGTTTGCGATTGTAACAGCCGCTGCTAAACCGGCCGCACTTGATTTTGCATTTAACCTGTGAACATTATTATTAAATTTATGTTAGATATTATTGAAAACCAAAGTTGTCATAGTCCACCAATTTAGGTTAGTTATATGGTAGGTTCACAAAGCAGAAAATGAAACATATCAGTTTCCTCAACAGTAATTCAACTGTAACCCAAAGAGATAGGGTATAAGAATCACGATTGAATCAGTAATATTTCAATAAGGGCGCTGTAGGAAATAGAAAACTATCTGAAATGATTAATGCAAATGATAAAATGAAGAAACAAAATGGCTACCCGTTGGGTTATGCCGTTAACTTAAATATGGAAGACTAGCAGCGCCCCGCTGTTTCAACCGTATAGTTCGAATCCGATAGAAGCGAATAGTTATAACTTATTAAAAAGTTATAATTTTAGTATTAAACAGCATTAATGTTGCACGATATGTCACCTGGATAGCTACAGATATACCTACTGCTATTTCGTAGGTGACACGAACTTGCAAGATTTCATCCATGCAGAAAGTGTCCCACTCCGCTAAATTAGCATGTCGGTGACGCAAATCAATGACATTTTCTCTTACCAAAAACTAAACGACGCTAAAGAAGTTTTCGCTTTAAAAATTCGCACCGATATCCAGGGCAACAATTTTTTTTTTTTCTTAAAGCTGTGTAATACGCACCTGGGCCTCGCGGCCGCGTTGAGGAGCCTCGCGTGCCGAGCGCGGCGCGTGCCCGAACTGCCCGACGTCGACGACGAATGCGAGTCGCTCTCAGACTCGCTCGACGTTGATGATGATTCTATACACAAACATTCCTATTGTAGGTATCAAACAGCAAATAGAAAAATGTATTGCTGTTTGTAGGTGAGAAGTTGACCCACACAAACTGGCTTCAAAGTCAAAGTACTTTATTCATAAATGTACAATTTGTTAGTACATGTACAATTGTACAATTTACACCTCTTCAAGGGGCACGTAATATGTTTGGTCTACAGCCAAACCTTTAATCTCTTGTGAGGTTTTATAAGTTTGATGTTACAAGTGTGTGTGTGTCTATGGTATCATAGCTGTACGGATGAACCGATTTTGAGTTTTTTTTTTCTGTTTAGCATCAAGAATAAAACTAAGTCAATAACGATGATAATAGAGTAGAGCAGTATCAAAGTCGATACCTGATCCTGATGAGGAAGATCTAGAATATTTCTTTCTGTCTCTGTTGTCTCTGGCTGACTTGGAACGTCCATATGGGTCCAGTTCATCCTAAAAAACAAAGATGGTGATTTAACAAATAAAAATCTGATAAATAATATACACTACACAATTTTTATCAGTTGAGAAAAAGGTGACAACACCTACAGTACCTACGGTACCAATAATTATGTATATGCCTACTTTATACAGATACACGTAAGCTCGTCAAAAAAATCAGTGCGATATTTTGTCTAACTAAACAGACGTTTTTGAAGTTACTGGCATGTAGGTATGTGTGTGTTGGAATCGAACTCTAGGGGCGCGGAAACGGAAACTTATCAGGAGTCGAATTTAAAAAATTATTAACCGAAAAAATAATAGTCTTGCCTGATCTGGCCATTCTCGTGCTACCCAGAGACTACGCCCTGTGCCTGGGCACTGGTGTATTGAAATAGAGGGTGGTATTTAAGACACTAGAGGCCACTGCCACAGATCTATACTAATATAATAAATCTGATATATAATCTGATAAATAAGAGCATTTGTTGTTGCGCGAATCTCAGGAACCACTGAACCGATTTGGTGAAAAATTTTCTTCCCTAATCAGTTTAGTTTATTAATAAACTTACATTCATCCTATCTAGTTCGTCATAACTAGGCTATAAATTTTTCAAGGAGTTACTGAAACCACAAAGGTTATCCCGTGGGGTAATCTATCGCTATCCCTATCGCTAATCTCTTTATAAACAGCTGGTAACCTTGTGTCGATGCGAGGCATGCGTAAAATAATAGTCCTGTCTGGTCTGTCCATTCTCCTGCCCCCCAGACTCTACGCCCTGTGCTTTGATAACGGTGGCATCCTTAAATAGAGAATTGAAGGCACTGGAGGCCACTGTGACAGGTATTGTTATAAGCAGCTGGTAACCTTGTGTCGATGCGAGGCGGGCGCGGGCGGGTTGGCGGCGAGCTGGCGCGAGGCGGCGGGCGAGGGCGCGCGGCGCCGCGGCGCGGGCGGGTTCATGGCCGTGGCGCGCGCGCTTGCCAGCCGCCGCTCGCGGACTATCACCGACGGCGACAATCTACACATGCGAAACATTTTCAACATATTGTGGTAACTTATTCGCCTCAAACTTTTTCGTCCATCTATTGCATGTCGCGTGACGGTCGGCCGCGGAGTAAGGGTAAAGTTCGCGCGACAGCAGCCCAGGCCAATATGGCGGCGTTACTCATTAAGTTACGTAACTTACTTAAGTCGAATAATTTTCCAAACATCTTATACCTTTAAACGACCAATTCTTATAGGTATATATATATATAATCTGAATCTCGGAAAGGGCTCGAACGATTTTCATGAAAATATGTACGGGGTTTCGGGGACGATAAATCGATCTAGCTAGGTTTTATTTTTTTAAAACATCATTTTGTTCGCGTTTTAGACAATGAAAAACTCCTACAATGACATTAGAATACGATAACTTATTTCGCCACTGTTATTTAAGTCTAAATGGCTCAGACGGAATATGCTTGTCCTCGGAGTCAACAGGGTCACTGGGGACTTTTCTTTTTGTTCTCTTTTTTTTTGGAAAAATCTTATACTATAAACGCATCCTTTTATAAACGCATTTAATTCGTATCTAAGTAGGTCTAAGTAAGTCATCACTACGTAATTCGTACCTGCCTAATTATCATTTAAAAAACCTCAAAAGCTAGCAAAGCTCGGTTAACCAGGTACTTTTAGTTAAATGTCTACAATGCGAAAAAAGTTTCACTTTTACCATGATTTCATGAAACCACAGAATCATTTATTTTTTTAATTGCTTCAATTTAGGCTTTGTTTCCAGTATTCAAACTGTTAGCGGCGTATTCGTTTTTGTACGCCCACATATTTGAAATGAATGAAGCGTCCACAGTTTTCTAGTTTTGCGCAAACAGAAATGAATCGGATATTATCATCACCTCTTGCTCGCTCTCATTTGCAAGCGAGGAGCTATGATAAAATATGTCATTTTATATTAGTTTATTTAGTGAATCGGCTTATCCCTTATGGCAGCTAACCTGCTCTTTCAAGATATCTTTAAACGAAATTATGCTGTTTCTGGGGATGCTGTACTACACTAAACTTATTGCTCAATTTACAGCTGCAGTAAGTCACATCAAGCAAAAATACAATGATGAGCGTCTATTAAAATGAAAAAATATCAAATACAATAGTTTTTTACTGTACTTTGGTGAAGTGCACGCAAAACTTTATGAGCTCTCTTGACTCAGGTTGTCATTAGGTAGTACTTTGTGTCGTGGGCGCAGAAGTTACATGAAAAGGACACCACACTCTCACCTGCTGTGTTGTGTCAGTACTGTGTGTGAATTGAGTGTAATTTTCGGAACTTTCTAAATACATAAATATGTTACGTACCTCCGCGGGCTCAGAAAGTTTTGCTAATACTACAGTAAATAACAGATGTTCATCTTTTGTACAATGGTCAAATATTATTAATTTCGTGTCAGCTATAAAATCTCATTTAATATATATATGTACTTGCTTAGGCAATTCTAGCTATATTCAAGGTTAGAGAAAAATTCATGTTGGCTAATAAAATAAAATGACGCTGGAATCGTCCAAAATGATTCCAAGTCAATGAGTAGTCGTAATTCAGACTTAAGTTGGAAGTTTCACTTAACAAATATTGTGGTGATAAAAAGGTGCACTACACGCGTGCAGACAACCATTTACAACTCGCTAACTCTACATCTAGCATCAATGACATCAAAACTCTCCAGTATCTCGTTCTATTTACCGGAGAGTAAAAGGGACTGCGCACTATTCCCTTCCAACGGAGTCTAAAGTTGGAGTGATTGTTCGATAACTTGATAAAACACTAAGAGAAAAGCGTACCTTTGTCGTGACGAGGACGAGGCACGGCGTTTACGTCGAGAGCTCGGAGACCTCGAACTACGGGAACTGGAATTTGAAGAGCTGCGGGGTGAGAGGGACGCAAGGGGAAGAGCCACGCACGCACACACGCACGCATGTCACACACGCGCGTCGGACAAACGTACGTATGTCAACGGATACACGTCGACGTACGCACGCACACAGACACACAACACGCACATACGCAGTGAGACCCATGATAAGTCAATACGCATGCAAATAAAATGTTAATGGAGATGAAGAAGATTTGAGTTGAACACCAGAAAAACCACGACGGTAAGTGTTATGAAAGCAACCCATTGCCGGGGAGAGAGGATAAAGCAAGAGAAAAAATTAAATTAGTTATGTCAATCTTCTATCTCTTCTAAAACGGTATCGAAAAATAATAGGGGTTCCAAAAGCCGTTTTTAGATCCAATTAAATTTGGAAAAGTCATCAGATGAAAATGGACCGTCAACTTTACTCTAATTAGGTAATTGTCATAAACGTTTAATTTGTCTATTTTTGACACATTTCTGTTATAAAATTAATATGATCATAGACTGCAGGCCCGTGAACAAAATTTATGGGTCATCTGATACAGCAGGAGACCTATGTAGGATGATAGAAGGGTATAAAGTAATAAGATTGAGCACTATGCCGTCACTTGTCAGCTGTCCAACTGAGTGCTGTTGAAGAGGGGGGGTTCTAAACCGCGATCATTTCTCCTTGCCGCATGATTTTTGTACGGCGTTGCGGAATAATAGATTAGAAGAGGTATTGAAACTATAAAAATTATAAATATTAAAATTATAATTGTTAGTTTGTGAAAAAAATTCATGATTTTCCGACGATTTACAGAGTAAGTTTGGTCATTTGATTGTGTTCGGCTTTTGTTCCATACAGTTTCAATACCTCTTCTAATACGTTATTTCGCAATGCCGTACAAAAATCATGCGACAAGGAGAAATGATCGAGGTTTAGAACCCCCCCTCTTCAACTGCACTCAGTTGAACAGCTTACAAGTGACGGCATAGTGCTCAATCTTATTACTTTATACCCTTCTATCATCCTACATAGGTCTCCTGCTGTATTAGATGACCCATAAATTTTGTTCACGGGCCTGCAGTCTATCAACAACAGCCAACAGCCTTATAAACCCTATGTGAGTACATTAATTTTGTACATTTTATTTTACATACTTATTAAAATTTGGGAATTGCTAAAATCAGAAAACAAATTATAAAATACCTTCTTAGTCTTTAAAAATTATCATGGGTTTCATTTGTTCATATAAAAGTGCAATGGTGCACATATACAACAAAAACACGTGTTATTGAGTTCAAGCAGATTAGACAAACAGTCAACAGAAGCAAACAAACACATAATATTTTGCATTACTCAGGTTGTACTTTTGGGAATTATCTAAAATATGATCTTGAACTGCATAATATTAGCATAGTACGAAAAACATAATTATTATATGAGTTTCAATAGTTCTATGATTTTTATGACTACTACTGATCTAAGTTTATTCATTATTCCTGTTACGATAACAAAACAGTTATTTTAATTTGACAAAGGAAGCAAATAAGGGACACAACAAATGCTATTATTTTTATAGCAGCTTTCATAACCTGCTATTTTGTCATCATAACATATGCAATTTACAAAATTCGAGTAGTAGAGGAGTATACTTGCCCTACTGTTATAACTGCGTTTCCCAAAGTTTACACAATTTGCAATTAAATATAACAATATTTTTGTGCTGACAATTCTCGTTGTAAAACTTCATGGATTTTAAATATTGGTGGTAACTGTACTCTAGTGCCTACAGCCAAAATATCAAATAAAAAGATAACCATCTTTGTTAGTGTAATAAATTTGTTCATCACATGTTAAATTAGGCCGTGAATTTTGCATTACTATAAGAACGCGACCATTCTAATGACTACCGATGACCAACAGAGGAAGAACTTCGGATGCTAATATAAATATAATTCGATTATAAAGATGTCCTTCAATGGGCCAAAGTATGGAATCCTAAAAAACCATGTAACAAACATCATTCCGTAAAACACCAAGCGACACCCGGGCGCCACGCTGTTCTGTTTGACTTTACTTTAAAATCAATTGATCAAACAGAAAATAAGGTGTAAATTCAAACGGAACAGCGCAGCGTCCGGTCCCTTCCTACCGCCTAAGTAAATCGGCTTTCGCTTTGCGATTGCGGTCTCTATCATTTCATGCAGAAAGAAAAAGAGAGCAATATCAAAGCTATGACAGTTCTTATTAGGCGGTAGACCCTCGTTGTTTTACGGTATAAGGGTTACGTGGTTGGTTTTTAGGATTTCGAACTTATATCTTTGAAGTTTTACGAGCTAGTCAAGATCTGTAAGAGCGGGTGAGACGAGTCATACATAGAGCAAGAATACTGTATTAGCTTTGACATTTGTCTCTTTTCATTTAAAATTATAAAGACAGCAATAGCAAAGCCAAAATCAAATTAGTAATTTGTTAATAATGAACCTCGTTCAGTGGTCCAAATAAGTTTGCTGCGCGCGATCCTAAGAACTGAGCATGTAACATATCAATCTAGCCGAGACATACGGCTTCGTTGAAGGACTGTGTGATTTAATATACCATGCTATAAAATGTAATCACAGAGTCGTTCAACGAAGCCGTCTAGACGGGGCAAACGTGCGGGGTAGGACGCGGGCAGCGCGCTCCCGCCATTACCAACATCTCAATATTAGTATTTCGTGAGGGCAGTTCAGTTTTCAGTTTTATCTACCCGTGTTTAGACATTATCTATCTTCCAAGATCACTGGTAGTATTTTTTATAGCAAGTGAGACGAGTGATCCTACATACCTAGATGAGGAGTAAGAGTCGTCGGAGGAGGGCGGTTTCCGGCGGCGCGCGGGCTCGGCCCGCATCCAGGGGTCGGCCCACTCGTCGCCGCGCGGTTCACGGCGCTCCCGGTCCGACCGGGGCTCCCGCGGCGGCGCGCGCTCCGCCTCCGCGCGTTGGACGATCACCTCGCGCGACGAGCGCACGCGACGCTACCATACAGACAATACAGCGTTTAAGTAAAAGAAAAAGGGGTAGAAAGGCATACCTATAGCAAGATAAATCTAACTGATATCTGGTATTCTTTAGATTACAGGAATACAAAAATACTAAGATCGGATAGGAGGCCTTAAAGTTACAGTAATAAACAAATCAGACTAGTGTAACGTACTTTATGATAGCCGGCATCGTCGACGGGAGGCGCTCGTTCGTCGTAGTACGGCGTCCGTTCGTAAATGCGCTCGCGCTCGAAGCCTCGCTCGCGTTCGTAGAACCGTTCGCGTTCGTCCCCGGGTGGACGGTACCCCCCGCGTCCGCGGTACATGCCACCGGGCCCGAATGGAGGACTGTAGATATAAAGCATATTGGTTACACATAGTGGAGGTGTTCGACAAGGAGACTATCACCGAAAATGTTAAATATAAGAACACTTCCTAAAAGTATCAACGTAAACGACATTATTATAACTTTATGCTAATCGTCAACTCTTATTTGGTAGTTGAGAGGGTTGTAAGAAACGCCAATTTCAGTAAACACGCGTGGTGGTCGAGTAAAGTAAAAAACATTAAAAATACAGATTAATTTCAGGGCATTAACATATCTTTGAAGGGCGAGCACAATGAAGTGGTAGATAATGATTTGGACTCTTCGTATTCAAATAGCTACATGACACTATACTGTCACGGGCAGGCGTGTTGCTTACCATCAGGCACACGACCTGTTCGTCTCGTCACTCTATACTATAAAAAATAATATGCAACGAAGCCCTAGCGATCATAAATTTCGGACAATGTTAAGTCTCTTTAATCCTGTGGCTAATAGGCTAAGGTTAGTTACTAATTCAAGAGAAGAGAGCTTCGTCTCCCCCGAAGTCCATGTCTTGTTCATAACGTTTCGTCGATTTGTTCCGTTCTCCCGCTTGCACACACTTGAAACATGATATTTTTCCTGCATCGATTATAAGACAGGAAAGTAAAAAAAAAAAGAGTGTCATCAGTTTTTTTTTATTATTTAAATAAAGTACTGACCGCGCGTGGTGATGGTAGTCCGGGTCGCGCGGGTGCGGGTGCGGGTCGAGCGCGCGCGGGGGGGACGCCCCCACGGCCGCGGCCGCGTACGCCAGCTCCGCGTCCGGGTCGTGGACCACGCCGCCCACGGAGAGGTGGAGCTTCTTCTCCTCGAAGTCCATGTCTTGCTCTTTGCGTTTCGTCGATTTACGGAGCATCTGATCAAAGTTATCAAGGTTATTGAGGCGCCGATTTGAATTGTATTGGATATGTCACCGTAAAATTGACAACACCGTCAGATTACAATCTATCGCGTGAGATTATAATCCCACGGTAGGTTAGGTTACTTTGTAATCTGTCTCTAACTCTTAAAATAAACTACATATTTATGTAATTAGCACTAGAAAGACACACTATTACTATTCCTACACACTATTTAAAATTTAAGGGTATGTACATGCATAACATTTTTTTTTTTAAACTTGTCGAAACAGGTGGACCTATTCTAACAGAAACATTTTTGTTAGAATTGGTCCACTGTTTTAAGAAATACCTTAGGAGTATTTTACTTTGTAACAAAAATGTCATTTAAAAGTATGTATACGTTAACAGTGGGTTACACCGCGAGTAGCAGCTAGTATTGATGAGTAGCAGTTATAAAGATAATATCAGTTTAGTGACCTCCTTAGCAGTCCGGAGGCCGCGCTCCCAGGCGGACTCGGGCGGCGCGGCGTCGCGCGCTGGCGCCGGCGGGTACGCGCCCGTGGAGGCCGGCACGCCGCGCACCACGTCGAACATGTTGTAGTTACCCTTGTCCGTCACGCCCGGGTGCAGGAACCTTCGAACAAAGAAACGAGTTCAAACAAATTAAAACTATGCAACTAATACTATGCAAAATATTACAGCCGAAACCGAATCGATCTTGGTCATGCGCGGATCCAGTGGGGGTCATGACCCCACACCCTGGAATGGGTCCACAGTACCGAGATGGACCACTGCTAAAAATTCATGCATGTACTTATCGCACAGTTTTGTAACTTGACCACGACTACGTGATCCCCCCTCCTAGAGCCAAAGCTGGATCCACCCTTGGACGTAGGTAAAGTAGTTTTCTCTTCAGAAAATCTAAATAACCAACCTGCAGCTGACACCCCAAGTACAGGCACCCCTCGAGAAGAACCTGCAGACAGGCCTGGGCTCATTCTCCTCCGGCCGTCGCTCGCCCTCGTCTGACACCTCGCCCTCCTCTAGAGACGAGCCGCGGGACCTCTTGCCGGGTTTTACGTCTTCTATACCTACAAACATTTGATTCATTGTACTGGTAGTTGGATTACCAATAACGTAAAAAAAATCAGAAAAATCACACGGCGTACAGATAAACACATATCTGGATGACGAGTGCAGTGCTAGGTACGAGTAATGATTTGGACTATTCATGTTCAAATAGCTGCGTGTTACTGTGCAGTTATGGGCAAGCATGTTGCTTACCACTAGGTATATAACTTGCTCATCTCGTCACTCTGTACTATAAAAAAAAATTATATATCAGAAATGTCTGATATTTATACAGATTACATAAATATCATTACAAGGACAAATACGAAAAGAGTAAGAATTTGTTATCAAAAAAACGCAGGTTTAAAGCTAAACGTTTAATTGATGTAAGCCATTAATTTGATTAATTTTTGTTAAATTCTATATATATTTTGTAATTTCCTAACTAGTCATACTTGTGTTTGTTCGCTCCCCGTATGTGGTATCTACTTGTTGCTACTTGTTCTATCTGTATTAACTATTTTTTTCTTTCTGTTTGTTTTATCAGTGAAAACTGTATTTGGCTTCAGTGTTTCCACTCATCTAAATTTTATGATTATGTAATGCTGTTTGTTTTCCATTTAGAATAAAATAAAATAAAATAAATAAAATATTTTATTAATACTGAAAATTCAGACTTAATGCACTGTAAAGTTGTTTATACAAGTACATAGCTTCTTATAGTTCAGGATCCCTGGTACAATTTTTGCATTTGATTACTATAATGCTAATTTTGCATAAACCGTTTCTTTTTGATGAGACACCCAACAATTCCCTGTAAGAAACTCTCGATTGTGGTAGTAGTCTAACAGAGATAACTAGGATAAAATATTTCTGAACATAGGACCAGGGCAATGTACCACGCAATTTGTAGGACAATGACTGTTAAATTATATTAATACTAGATGTCCGCCCCGGCTTCGCCCGTGGTACATTATATAGCACTCATCAGAATCCCGTACATTTCCAACGGTGAAAAAATGACTGAAATTGGTTCATTCACTCTTGAGAATTTCGCTTTCAAACAAAACACCTCTTCAGCTACCTGCTACGCCACCTGTCGGAAATTGGTCATACCAACTCAGATCTAGAAACAAATTTGATGTTTAATCTGTGAGGAGAGGTGAGGTATGTAATCTGTGGCAAAGGTTTATAATTCAATGACGCAATCTTAGACACATGCTGTCATGTGTCATGTCAAAGCACGAAACATACGAAAACTCTCAAGAAGGAATACTTTTTCCCGATTTTGTTACATTCTTGATTCATGCTCCGCTTCTATTAATAGTAGCGTTATGTTCTATAGCCTATAGCTATTTTCCTTGATAAATGGACTATCAAATAGAAAAAGAATCTTTCAATTCGGACCAGTACTTCCCGAGATCCTAGCGTTCAAACAAACAAACAAACTCTTCAACTTTATAATATTAGTATAGATTAGCTAAGTCAACACAGGCTTATTTTTTTAAGTATTAGTACCTATATTTTTATATTAGGATTGGATTGTTCAAAGTTTCCGTTTTTAATAACTACTAATAGTTAAGTCACATCCAGTATTGATTAGTTACTTGCCTGGTTCAGGTGCCTTATCATTTTCGCCATTTGCCGGTTCCTGTGGCTTTGGCTCCACACACTCGCCTTCTTCTGCTTCAAAGTCTAGTTGTTCCTCCCCATCTTCAGTATTACTTGTTTTTTCCTGAGGTACCTAGAACATTAGCAATTTTGGATTCATCCCCACATCTTGAAGAATATAAAATCATGCTGTCTCTCTGACACACCCACTGTATAATTATATAACAGACTCTTTGCCACAGAGGAATGGCATATTAGCCTCCTATAGGTTGTTGTCAAATACCTTTCTGATGAGATATGACACCAAAATGCCGAGTGTCACCACAATCCATAAACAGATAGATTAACTCTTTATTGTACTTAATTTATAAACTTGTAATCTTTATACTTACTTGTAATATGTATATACTTACTTGTAATAATAAACAAGTATACATTTAATTAATATTTTAAATAACCCCAAATGCATAAAAAGTGTAGGTCACACTCATGCTTGGAATTAAAGCCAATACCCATTATGCATCCAATTCTCCTGTCTAATTTTCTTTCAAACAGAATCAAAATTAGATCATACATTCAGGAGTTATGATGCTACAGACACACACAACACCTCAAACTGATAAAATCGTTAAAAAAAAAAATGTTTTTGTGTTGAGAGTTACAAAAATAGTCTTGGCCTGCTAGAATTCACCAAATCTTGCCATCCTTTCAGTGCTACATATGTATTGGTAATTAATTTATTTATACCAGGTGAACGTGAATCGGTAAATTTTTCTATGAAAATATGGCCAAGGCCCTTCCAAGCTTTTGATTCCAATGCTCAAAATTTTACAGGGGATAGAAAATGTGTCCACAAACCTTTTCAAGCCTCAGCGTGTCCGTCTTTCCATTGTCATTTGGAGAAGATTTTGGTGATGTCTGTAAACTTGTGCCATTAATTTTTGTATCAGCTTTAGATTCAGGTGAGGCAGCTGGTGTCTCGGCTGTAAATAATTGCATTTCAAATATTTTTCTAATACAGTGACAGGCTGACACGCCTGGTTGTAACCACACTGTGCCACGTTGTTATTTGAACTTGTAGAGTCCATACCACTACCTAGCAATGTACTGAACTCACCCAGAGATATAGTGATAGTGATCTGTTTGCCCTGTAATTTCTCTGGAAAAATAGTCTTTCAAACTGGAACTGGAAGTAATAACACCTGTATTTACTTAATTTTAATGAAACTCATCAATTATTATTGTAACTTTTGAAGTACACCTTTCTGTCGGATACATACAATGAGAAATGACATGACTTACCTTTGCACTTTCCTTTTCAGTGCCATCCTGACTGTCCAGATCAGACACATCTGAAAGATCTTCATGGCTAATGTTGAGGTCTTTTGTTTCACCTTTGTCACTAGCTACAGATTTGCTCCTCGATTTATTGTCTTCTTGGTCCGATTCCATTTCTCCTAAGAATAATTGGATTAGTTGCCATTATAATTTTAATATGTAATGTAGAAACTACTTTTAAACAGAATTTATCAGCTAACCTTCAGATATTTCCTCTGTGGCTGGGTCATTGCCCCTCTTATTATAAGAAGAACTTCTGCTTGACTGGCTTGATTCTGATCTGCTACGATCCCGAGGTAAGCCAACCATTTTCTGCTCGGCTTTTGTGTGTCTTCTCCACTTCTCTTCGGGCCTCCACTGAGTTTGTTTTACAGGAGATCTTGGTGGTGATCTAGCAGGTGATGAGGGTGAGGAATTCCGATCTGGAGAGGGACTTGAAGACCGGGACCGTTGAGCAGGGTTTTGCAAATGTGGTGATGATGCAGAGGCAGGTTGTGAAACCGAATCAGGGGTCGCAGGGCGAGACCTGCTCTCTGGTGAACCAGGAGGTGACTTAGCTGAACTTATCATGCTTTGAGGTGTTTTAGGTCCCTCACCCAGAGGTGAGGCTGGTTCAGGACGTTCAGGTGAACCAACATTGGATCCAGCATCACTTGGAGACTTTGGTGCGTCTGGGGACTTAGGCTCAGGAGGAGATGCCGGTCCTGAGTTTTCTGGAGAGTTTATATCAGAATGGGCTTCACTTAAGTTATCGGGGGAGGAAGGCTTAGTTTCAGGAGCTGTAGGAGATTGTGACCTACTCTCTGGTGATGGTGAACGAGGTCCTTCAGACCTTGGGGATGGGGGTGAGCGAGGTGCTGTAGGTTTGTTATCTTTTTTAGAAGTATCACTGGAGGTTGAGCTATGCCTACTCCGTGAGCTCGAGCTGCTACTACTTGATGATGATTGAACATCCCCACTACCATCTCTGGAATCTTCTGAATCCATCCCTGGAAATAAACGGCAACATTCTATGAAACATATGTTGCTATATATAGGATCAGACCCAAACAAGCACTCACTGGTTGTTATTCAGTTTACAGCTTCAACCAAAAGTATTTTTTCTGAGGCATCAAATTTTGGTGTTAGTATGTATTTGCAAATGTTGGATGAAGTCAAGCTAGATGTTATGCAGCTTGTTTTGCCCCTAAATCCTTTCACTAACTCACCTTTAAGGAGAATTACAGAAAAACACCACATTACTAACTTTATCTTGCCATACCTTGAAACTCTAACCCGAGAACTCCAGGTAGGTACCACAAGATGGCATTTAGATTTTTTTAAATATTAACGTGCCCTGTGTGATAGCTCTGACATTGTTCTGTAAATCTGTACATGTGGCTTAAATTATCTATAACATAGCAGTAGATAATTTGGAATAATTTCTGTAATGATTTATTTGTGTAAACCTTTATCAATCAAATAGTTTTTCAATTATTTACAATGTTTAATTATCTTCCAAGAGAAACTCATTGTCTTTTATGTAATTTCGAACTTTACTTTTATTTCTCTACTTTTTTGATGTTTATTGAAGACACATCCAGCCTTACCTTGCAAATGACGCCTCGACGCCAGATTCGGTGGCACTTTGTTACACTTTTCATATTGCGACTTTTCAACTTTTATATGCACAACACAAACTAAACTTGGTTCTGTCACATATACTTGTGAACAACTTTTTAACTTTTTATAACGATTTACTGCAGAACTTAGGTAAAATCAACACTACATACTTCAACATGGCTGTGATACGAGGAATCAAGAACATAATAAATAATCACTTTTTAATACTTCCGTAGGGTTAACTTACGCCCTTACCTTAACTGAGACGTTTTAGACGGTAAATTTCTTGAAGAAATATTTATTTAAAAGAAAAATCCTTTAGTTGCGCCGCAAACGAGTTTCATCGAAGCGAAGTCATCAAATCAAACCAAGGATTAGTGTTACCATCCTACAGTAATCAAATTAGTCCAACTTTGGTATTTTCTTGCTACTATTAGCTACAAAATGAAGTTGAAGCCATGTATATCATCCACAATCTCCGTCTAAAGTGTAAATTATTATATGATATGTTGAATTATTAATTGAATTAGAACATTGAACTCGTTGCAGGTTACCGTACTGGCTGGTGGTCACTTCTTGGTTGCTTATTTATAACGATTCAGTACGATTTAAAAAATGTGTGTGTTTATGAGCACACGGCAGAATCAAAACCTAAAAAAAACGGTTGTCTATAAAGTCATTTTACGGACGTTTAACGTGACAACAAACTGACAACGTCATAAGAATACATTGCTGTAAAATTATTACATAGAATACAATGCCATCGAGTGGAACGTAGAAGACAAATAGATGCGGTGCAAGCGTTCAATAAGCGTAACGGGATAATTTTTCGTCCGTGCAGTCGGCACTCATCGATTTATTAGATATTATCACGTATTAGACATTATTTTAGGGAACTATTAAAAACGATTGAATAGTAGGTTATAAATAACAATGAATATTATTCCATATATATCGAATATAATAAGCACAGTGATGCGACAGTGCAGAACGATAGCTGACTGTCTCTTTTTCGCTCGGGTAGGAACACTCGGCGGTGCCGACTTCATTCAAACGAGCCTTTTACCACACCCTCACCACTCGCTATACGGCGCGAGAAAATAACCTACTCGTTCGGGTTCACCCGGGTGTTCTAAAATCACAGGGGCGCCGGCCGCTTGCTTGAGTTGACGTGCGTCCGAACGCCGAATGCGCGCATAAATAATGTCACGGCGTTATTGTATTGTGGATGGCTGCAATAGCAATACAATAAAATTTAATTGAAAATGTAAATGAAATAAAAATATCTATGTTTTTAGAGTCGTTTCAGTCTATTTTTTACTTGCATAAAATTAGCCTGGATCCCACAAAACAGGTCACCATAGTGTGGGATCTAGTTCACACTAGCAAAAAATGTTAAGTATTCATTCTTTGTACCTATTTATTGTCACATCTATATGTATTCTTTGTATTTATTGTCGCTTTGTATTTAACATCCGGGAGCGCGTGAAACTGTTTTTAATAACTTTAAAGCGGTACACGCTAGGTTTTGTAGCCTTTCTTGTGATTGGTTTTCGTTATTGTGATAATAAACATTTTTTTTTTTCATTTTTATTCCATTTATTTAAACAGTAAAGAAAATTACAATTTGCAGTTTAGATTCTCAACTCTGCGTGCTTGTGCAAAGGTGTATTTTTGCTTGCAAGTAACAGTAAGTTTACGAAAGTGTAGGTTATTATCGTGTAGGTATTTGCGCTTTTGTATGGCAGTGATGCATCTGTTACGAAGTAACTATTTTCTGATCTGTGCTTTTACTTCCGAGCGCGACGATCAGTCTCGTTCACAGCATACGAAAAAATCTGTGCGTGGTGTGCCAAAGAAGTTTTTACTTCAATAAGTTAGTCAATAAAATATTATTACATCGGTGAATAGCAGAAGACACTACATAGCCGTAGGCTGGGCGGCTACGACAATTACCTTTTATAGCTACAATTGTAATTATGGCAGCACTGTTTTGTCCCATAGACAACGGAACGTCACAGACTGCATCAATCAAGCATAACAATCACCACAGAAAAGATAATAAAGACCAGTTAGATGCTTCCAGTGACGGTTACGACTACTGGCGCCAAAACTTAAAAACCGGACCACATTTCCGACACGAAATAGATGCATGTCGCATCCCTATAGGCATGCCTTATTTCGTCACATCCTTACAAAAATTGTTTTAGGGCGGTAAATTTTGTACTCAATTAGTTTTACTTGTTATTTATTATTTTGTACGTGCTCCTAAAGATTTACAAAATTACAAATGATTGAGCAATCGGTCGAAGCGAATGTTTCAGATAATGAGGATGAGGAAAGTTTTTTTTCAAGATGTAGACATATTACAAAAACATGGCATCAATGTGGCAGATATAAAAAAACTAAAAGTGGCTGGCATTTGTACCATCAAGGGAATTCAAATGTCTACAAAGAAAAAATTGTGTAATATAAAAGGGTTTTCAGATGCCAAAGTTGATAAAATAAAAGAAGCTTGCCAAAAAGTTGTATCTCTTGGTTTCATGACTGCGTTAGAAGTGAGCGATCGTCGTAAACAAGTTTTCAAAATAAGCACCGGTAGTGCTGAATTAGAGTAAGTATTGCCACAAAATTCATAATTTAATGTTCGTCATCGCCCACTTCGGAAATATTAGTCGATGTAAGCAGACGAGACAACAGACAAATTAATAAGCATTTTTTGGGATTAATAAGTTTTCAAAAAAAAAGCCGCAATTGTCCAGTATTAAGAACGCCCGATTCGCAAGCGTAGGTTCAATCCACACAAGTAACATTACTGTTTGTATTCCGGATTCCGGGGACTGATTCACAACGCAATCCGAACGATTCCGGCACATAATGACAATCCGAGAGCTTTGATTCCGTATCGAAAGGAATCCGATTGCGTTGGGAATCAGGTTAATTACTGAAATATAATAAATAACATTGTCATCACTAATTTAATAATTGTGGACGCAAAGTAAATAATAGATTCTGAAAGAAGCTAATTTCTTTTCTAGCAAACTGCTGGCCGGGGGGAATAGAATCAATGGCTATCACAGAAGTTTTTGGAGAGTTTCGAACAGGAAAAACCCAACTATCGCATACTCTCTGTGTCACAACGCAAATACCCACCTCGTCTGGGTATCAAGGCGGAAAAGTTATGTTTCTTGACACAGAACATACTTTGTATCCTTTCCGAAAAAAAACATGTTTTATTATTTTTTCACTACTCCCTCAATATGAAATCAAATGAAACTAGTAGAATGTACAAATTACAAATCCGAGACAGTCGAGGGTAAATCAAAATTTTTAGCTTTGTTCTTGTAATTATTAATTTTAACATAGGTACTTTACAAAAAAATATTCATAAGAAATTCCTTTACTATCAAATCAGCCGGCCCGATCGCTTAAGGCCCATTGCAGATAGATTCAACTTGGATCAGAATGCAGTTCTAGACAACGTACTTTACGCACGTGCATACACATCTGAGCACCAGGTAAGTACCTCCTAAGCCGAAACATTAAGCTTTCTACTTATCACATGAGCTGGTTGCCTGGAAGAGATTGCTCTGAGCTATAAGGCCGCCACTTTTGGCGCTAGTTCGTAAGTGTCTTTTTATAGTATAGAGGGAGTGGGCCCTATATCGGGCTACAAAAAATGCCTGCACTAAGCCAAAAGAGTAATTTTTTTTATTTATCATCTATACCTTTCATATAAATAAAATATGTATACCTGTCTGTTTGTGATTTTAAATCGAGCACTAGGGGCGCAGCGGGAACTTATCAGGAGCAAATCGAAAAAATAATAGTTCAGCCTGATCTTGCCATTTTGCGCCCCCCAGAGTCTACTGACTGTGCCTGGGCACCGGTGGCCGGTGGCACCAATTTTGTTTGCTGTTTTTGGGTGGGTCCGCTACTGTTTCTTATTCTTTTCTAGGCTGAGCTGCTAGATATTGTGGCTGGGAAGTTTCACGAAGAGGCAGGCGTGTTCAAGCTCCTTATTATAGACTCCATAATGGCGTTATTCAGAGTAGACTTTTCGGGCCGAGGCGAACTGGCAGATCGACAGCAGAAACTTGCGCAAGTGCTATCGCGATTGCAGAAGGTAATCTCAATTTTTTTATTATGTAAAGGGACTTTTGTCAGTTCATCTTAGAAGGTCTGTACTGCCAATTGTAACAGAACTTTGTACTACCATTCAGTATGGAATAGGTATTTACTACGTGGTAGTAGAAAAAAATACTGTAAGCGGAATATAAATACGTATCTGTATTTTGTTACGTTTTAATGCCGAGCTCGATCGATTATGATGAATTTTGGCATAGTGGTAAATCGTGAATCATCATGGGCAATTATTTATTGAGAAAATATACATGCAATTGCAAATGCAAGGTTTGAAACAGGAGATGAAAGCTTTTCTAACTATGATGATAATTTTTACTGAAAGTGAAGATTTCAAATCAAATGAAGACTAAAGTTGAAATAGGATTTGACATTTAAACCCTATCCACCTATAGCCTATCTAGAGATACCCTACATCACAGATACCTTATAGATACCTATAAGGTATCTGTGATGTAGGGTTTACCCTGGGGCCTGGGTGGGAGGAGTAGTCCAAGGGGTTTCGTCCTGGCTCCTCTGTCAAGGTTGGATGGTCCAGGTTTGTAGATCCGGAGTGATTTGAGATACAGGGTGAGCAGCTTAGGCTAGGTAGTTCAGTATAGCTGGAATAGGGTAGATTATTTAAGGTAAGTGGTGGCAGTCCGCGGCATGGACTATTTGTTTAACATTTTTATAGTCAATGCTATTTATTTCATGGATTACAAATTTAGCGACAGTTAATACCGCTTTAAGTAAAAATTTAATAAAATTACAAATTTGAGGTCAAGATCATCGCGTGTTGTATTGAGACGCAGCAATCGGTCAGCAGATAAACACGTATCCGGCTTCTCGTGAAGGATGGGGACAATTGGACGTATATTCTTGTACCCATATCTAGGTCCGATAAGAAGCACTTATCGTACATGCCACTAGTTGTTGTATATAATAAACGGTCTGTGGGTTTTGATAGCATAGACCTTAGATTTTTTGACAATAATCTTCGATTGAAATAAAGATTCAAATTGACTTGAAAACAAAAGTAAAAATTTCAAACTGTCTGGTTCTAAACTATTTCTACCGCGAGCCTGTATTGTAGGCTATGGAAATCCCTTCCTCCGAAAGTTTTTCGCTTATGTATCAGACCTAAAATCAAAATGTCCTACATTTTAAAACGACACAAAATCTAAATGACCTAATAGCGAAACATCCTATTATCGGAATGACACAATCAAAACGACCCATTAGCAAAACGACCAATTATCTAAATGTCCTCTGTGTAAAGTGAGAAAAAAGAAATGTTTTTGCTGTACAACAATATGATTATAAAAATGCGGATACCGCAGGAAAAGTTTGGTGAAACGTCGCATCAGCATCACTGATGTTGTAAATGTCCGTAAGCGACAAGCAGCGGCTACCGCATACCATCAGGTGGACCATATGCTTATTGCGCATCGTCTGCGATGTTCTGCGATCACTTCTTAGTTCTGTTAATATAATAATATATTAACACAAAATGTTTATATGCTTAATCACGAATAATTCATTGTTTAAATACCTCGACGTTTCGGCAGCGTTAGATACAACCAACGCCGCCGTGATCACGAGAAGTCTTCTCGTGTTAAAACTCGAAGTTTAAGAACAATATATTAACACATGTTATGATAATTTAAAGGGGACCTTTTGTCCTTGAATTTTCTGTTAATAGTTATTATTTAGGTAATGATGGTATTATGCTGTCATTTGCATACTCCGCCTTCTAAATTTTGATATTTATTTTCCACTCGAGGGTTGCCTGGAAGATATTGTTATAAGCGATAAGGTCGCCATCTGCCGCACTAGATTAAGTCAATTAATTGTTTTACATTTATGTTTATTTGAGGTTCTGTAAAGTGTATCTATCTTTTACTCTTAAAATTTAATAGATAAAACACAATGTGTAATATAGCGATATAGCGTAATTTGCCTCTATAGAAGCATTATACGCGTATAAGCGTTCTGAAAGAACCCTGTACCTGCGTATAGGAGGTTGCACTCGGTAGAGCTTCAGACGTGAGTATCCTTCTTGCAGGCAGATCAGAGACAATACTAATATGACACCAACACATTTGGAAGCTTGAAGAAACATAACATCTAATGAAAGTAGTCTTCATTATTTATTCATGACAATCGATCAATGAGTGTTACAGCTCACTGGGTGTAAAACAAATACACTTTATATATACGTATGTCTTCCTACGTGTTTCTCACTCAAACTGACAGAACTGCTTACAAAGCAGAACGATGAGTCATTACTTTAAAAATCAATAGTGTTTTAGATTAATTATCTAGACCGAACTGAAGAACTTAGATGTTAGAATAAAAAGTTCCTTTTGAAATAACAGCCTATCTGCTGTATGTATCTACTTAAGTACTTACTTCAAAGTCATCATTGATTCGGGTCCAACATATAAACTACCCACCCCCAGGCTGACCCAGAGGTGTGGATGGTGACGGAACGAATTATTTATAGGAAACTAGCTGACTCGGCGAACTTCCACCATACTTTTTTTTCGTCAAAACATTCTAAACTTTCTGCTATAAAAACCCTGTCCCGCCAATAACAAATACGTGAAAGAAATAACTAGACAATTTAGTGCAGTAATTCGATAGTTTTGAGCGTATTTGAAGATTCATTTTTATATCTCTATACATAATATGTAAGATATCATGATAAAAAATGGCCCACCGAAGCTGCAGATACGGTAATCTGGAAGAAGGGATAAGAGGCCTTTGACCAGCAGTGGAACAGCCTGGCCTGATTATAATAACCATATCTACTTATAGGTACGTGATCAGGCGCGGATCCAGGAGGGGTCATGGGGCTAGGTCCAGTAACTAGGTGGACCACTGATTTAAAGGCATGCATGTGCTTATCGAACAGTTATGTGACATGACCACGACTATATGACCCCGTGACCCCCCCCCTGGAGCCAAAGCTGGATCCGCCCTTGTACGTGATCTATATCCGACTACATAGCATCTAACTATCTAAAATACATATTAATTTACCTAGCACTAGCACACGTTAATGTAATTAACTTACACGAATGACCTTATGCAGTAAACCTGCCTCGGCACAATACGTATATGTATGCTTATATTATGTTATGATGAGTAACACAACGTTGACAAGTTCTATGTAGAATGCTAAATGAAACACATAATTATATACGTCGTCTGCAGTGTTGTTTAACACTGCAGACGACGTACAGTACAGTGTTGTTTAACAGTTGACTGTTCTATCCACAGATTTCTGAAGAATACAACGTGGCAGTGTTTATCACGAATCAAATGACTGCCGACCCTGGAGCCACATTATCTTTTCAAGCTGATCCAAAGAAGCCTATAGGTGGAAATATCCTTGCGCATGCATCTACTACAAGAATATCACTCAGGAAAGGGAGAGGGGAAAACAGAATCGCGAAAATATACGATTCTCCCGATCTACCAGAGAGTGAAGCAACTTTTTCGATAACAAATGGAGGTGTGGCTGACGCTAAAGATTAATATATTTTATACAGTTTTATCTACTGTTTAATTAGGTACTAGGTAATTACATACTAAAAATAAATACTACCCCTCAGAAAATGACTTGTTTTATTAGGTACCTACTTGACATATTATATTTTTATGTTTTATCTATTACATCTGGTGCGCTAAGTACCTACCTATAGGTACCTATTAGGTAGGTAAAGTATATTTATGTATAAGAAATAATACAACGGTATGGACAATATTTACATATTATATAACAAATTAAAACAACATAATAACTAACTGACACACTAATTAGAATGCTTTATTTTTGACCCAGTCCGCATCCCTATTGATTGTTTCTGTAAGTAATTGCAATTAAGTGTTTTTTTAAATATCTTCTAACAAACTTGATTAATGAAAACCAAAACAGACTTATGACTTATGATTGTGACCCAAATAGTATCTACTTTCCATTTTACTTCCTTTTAATAAGTCATTGACCCAATAAAACATAGTAGGATTCCAACATCGCATGCGACAGATAACTTCCTAACCCCTACCTATTTCATCTCCCGTCTCATCAGCAACCAATAGTCGGGTAATTGCAGACGAAGGATACAAAGTCCAATGGTGGACAAAACCGTTCGTATTCGTCATTCAGAGTGGCGTGACTCTCGCTAACCAATTAAATTTCTCGTCGTGATTAGATAAACAGTGTACTACTGACACACGATTTTCAGATCCTTTATTGCATTTATAAGTTACATTACTTAATGAAAATGATTAAAGTACAATACCTACTATAAGTACCATTTTAGTATGTAGGTAACTATACTTAGGTACAGGAAATTTATATACAGCTATAAATATAAAATAGCGTTGTGAGTTAGTAAATTAATGTTCAATTCAGTGCTGACTAAAATATCGATTAAAAACGAAAAATTGGGATATACCATTCTCTCACCCTCATATCAGATACTTCCCAACCATTCAAACAACAGTCAATCATGTCAGTAAAACAATATTGAACTTTTAACTTTTATAGGATTACATACACTTGACCGCCATCTCGCCTGATGTTAAACGACAATGCGGTCTACGATGGAGCGTGTTTACCTAGAAAAAACCGATTCACTCTCGATTTGATGTCACAAAGATTGTAAACATCGGGGAAAACCCACTCAGGCAAGGTATTCCACAGCCTAGACGTTCTTATCACAAACGTAGAGTCAAATCTCTTCGTTCGTGTCTTTGGAACATCAACCATGAAGCGATGTCGCTTTTTCGAGCTGCGACCATTCCAATAGAAAAAAGGGCACGGTGGTATTAGATCATGCAAATAAGAATCACACTCTCCAAAGTGCATCCGATAAAAAACCGATAGGCTAGCAATTTGTTGGACATGTTCAAGACTTTTATGTACAACGAAATCCTAACATCCATTCATAGGTATGAATAAAATTGAGCAGGTGCTCAATTTTATTTTTTTGTAACCCATGAAGAAGGATAATTTTAAATGTATACCATTACTAAGATCTATAAATTAACTAGTTAAAAACTCGAAAGCTAGTTAATAGGATAGTTATACTATGGCCACGACAATATTATAGCTATAGCTATACGACTATATTATCTATTCTATGATTATAGGTAGATAATATTACCACTGTATAAGGAAATACTACTGTGATTTATTTAATAGACTGTGATATTACCATGCTATGGCCGTTGAGATAGACGGGTTCAGTAGTCTGGAGTTGATGAGACCGCGAATCGGCAGACGTACCTAATGGAGGACACCTTGGGACTTGATGGAGTGACTGACGATATACGACGTGTAAAGACGGCTGGTGGCGGTTGGAAACGTAGAAGACCGAGGATCGGGCTGAGTGGCGTATTGTGGAAGATGCCTAACATGTCCAGCAGTGGACGAATACAGGTTGATGACGCTAATGATGATGAGTCTCTTTGTAGTTAGCTCGATGGACACAGCTGATGTTTTAGCGAGACTACGTCCGACTTTTTTCATACGTCCACGATAGCCTATGTTTATTGTAGTAGGGTACATAATGTGCGTGTCTTTCGGTGAAATATATGGTTTTTAGAAAAACAATAGGTACTACGCAAAATGTGTGCACTGCACTGTGCACCGTCAGTCGTTTGTTTGAATCTCATTATCTCAGATTGAAAACCTCGTTTTGAATGAACCGCTTGAAGTACCATCAGCTGATTTCAAGAACCTCCATTTAAACTTCAAAGTCATATAGCTGTTTCAGTGATCTGGTGGCGATTTGAAAAGTCATTTTAGTGTTGTCATATAATGTAAGTTCTAGCTAATTTTGGCTTATTTTGAATAAAAATGGACTAAAGACAGTCAATCGATTTTAAGATTCAATAAACTGAAATAAATTTTAGTTCAATAAAAATAAATGTGCGTGCTCACGACCACACGGTAGAAGTGAAAACGTCATTGGCAAAAGCTATTTTAAATTTTTATAAAGATATTTATGTGTAGTAAATAATATATTACGGATTTTGCAGCATTATTATGGATTATTGCAGCATTATTATGTATTAGTAGGATAAATGAGAAACAAGTCCGACTTCAAAGTTGTTATTGCATTTCTACACAAATCAACTTATTTTCGTTTTCATATTTTGTAATGGAATTGGTAATAAAAAGGTTTGTGATAACTAACTTGAAAACTAATTAAAAACTATAACTATAATTGAAAACTATTGAATAATTGATATTAATTAATGATAACAACTATTACATATTATTGAATATAGTAAACAGCGCTACAGGTCAGTGAAGAGCAGCTGACTGCTATCTTTTTCGCTCAGGGCCACTTGTTGGTTCTATGTTCACCCAACCGAGCCTGTAACCACAGAACGTGATGGATGAGCCACGCTTACAGCATCCAAAAAAGCTCTGTGCGGTATGCTAAAAGGAGTTTTAACTTCAAAAATAACAACTAATTGTTTTTGGTAAAAATATTTTAGTAATATCTGACCTAATTAAGTGGTCAAGTAATGTATTAACTATGTATTATTATTATTATATTTTTAATTATTATATTGTAATATCTTTAACTATGTATTGAGCTCGATTCGTAACTATACTATTCGTAAATGAAGTGAAAATTTCTTTTGGCGCGGCATAGACAGGTTTTTCGTGGGCTGTGAATTGAATTCTAGCATCACGCTCGGGAATGATAAGAAATCTTCGGGTAAAATCGGGACCATCGCCATTGGTCATCTAGAAATGTTGACGCATTTCTAGATGGCCCTGCTCATGGCCACACCTTCCGGTTTCACCTGCGTAGTTTCCAAAGTAAGCTTTCAAATTCTGAGTTATAAGTTTTCACTTTTATCGGCAGTTCCTAAGACTGGCATTTTTTTTAATTATTTGATTTTGAGACTGCCTTTACTCGAGGGATGTTCACAATTCTTTTCGGAACTACTTTTATTTTGAATATTGACGCATGTTTGCCGTAAAAAATAACATTTTATTTCAAAACATAGTATTTTCGATGAGTAATATTATACTAATTTTGAAATTTCCCACTAAAACACTAACGACTGACATGATGTCAATAGTTGCAAAACAATAGTCGCGAATCATGACTGTATGTCCAGTTTATGTGTTTTCTTATCATTACTTGAATACAAATAATCAAAATCGTCGTAGCTATCACAAACTATAATAAAAATGCAGAAAAGTAAACAGTTTAGTCAGTTTTCTACAGCTTGTTTGGCGACTAGTGACGTAATAAGTCATATTGGTGTTTCCAATCACGTGACAACAGATTAAAAAATCCCATTTAAATCATTAATAATAAATTTACTACGTAATATTAAATTATGATAATGTGATTTTCGATACTCTATTAATACAAACAATCATAAAATTAATTTGTGATTAGTGTTAGCATCCCTATTAGTCTCAATCCTTGATAAAAAAGAAGCTTCCGTGAAATGATTTCAGTATATCGTTTTTAGAATCTGAGATGAAAAAAATCTGCCAAAAATAGTTCATAGTAATGTCACAGGTAGCGTTAAAATTTTGTTTTAATTGGGGTTATTTGATAAGCTAACGTGTAATATACACGTATATAATTTGACATATATTTTAGCCATCTATCACTATAATCTGTCTGAAAACGTTACATTTTATAAAACTTAGCCAACTAAAACTTAACGAAATGATAGATTAGATTACAAATTTGAAGTGACAACACAATCCTATAGAAAATGGTTATTCGTGTTTGATTTGGCTAGTGTCCGGTCGTGTGTTGAAAAAATAAATTGCGTTTTTTATTTTATTAGTACTACAAATCTTTTAGTAAGAGAGTTGATATTTTGGTAATATTTAAATTCAAAGTGATTGTAAATATGAGTGATAGCAACGGTGATAAAAAACAGATTCGTGTGTGGTGTGATGGCTGGTGAGTAATAGAAAACACCTATTTTTATTTTTCGTATTGTTTTATTTGCAAGCATTTGTGATTTAGGGTTGAAACAAGGTAAATGTTTAAAAACTATCGATTCGATTAATATCATTCACAAAAGTTACGTATCAAAAACGTAAACCATGCAAAACATCCGGCGCGGCCTCGGTTTCACATGACGATCGAGTTCTATTGGATTTGCCGAATGATTTCAGCATATTTCAGGAAGTTTAATCGATATTGTTATTGCAGCTATGATATGGTGCATTTTGGTCACGCAAATTCTCTCAGGCAAGCGAAAGCCCTGGGGGATGTGTTAATAGTGGGAGTACACACTGATGAGGAGATATCTAAGCACAAAGGCCCCCCTGTCTTCACTCAAGAGGAACGGTATAAGATGGTGAAAGCCATCAAATGGGTTGACCAAGTTGTAGAAGGTGCTCCTTATGTGACTACACTTGAGACCCTTGACAAATACCAGTGTGACTTCTGTGTGCATGGAGGTAAAACTATTAGTTCAATTACTTTAATGTGGTTTGAACTTAGTTGTATGAATAAAAACACTTTAGCAGATAGGTACTTAACTTTAGGCAACTGGTGCATTTTTTACTGCATTATACCTATTTATACACACATACTAAAACTATTACAGACCTTTACTGATGTTTAGGTAGTCTTACTTAAGATTTATTTTAAGAAAAGGTTTTAGAAACCAATTCAGCTATGGTCATGACATCATTTAAGTCATAATGCAAATTTATTTTTAAGAATCATAGTCAAGCTGTTAAAACAATCTTACCCAATATTTCATGATCCTGTAATAGAGTTGGTATAATAATGTGCATAACTATTTAATTTGGTATACATGTGGAATATACCAAACTATGGAATTTGTGTGAAATATTACAAATGCATTGTGTATAAAAATAATTATTAGTTAATTTTCTCTAACATAGCAAAAGACACAAGACCAGTCAGTTACAAACCTAACAGTCAAGAGATTAGATTGATCATTGCAAATATTTCCACACCATATGTTTTTTAGAATAACTGTATGAGCATGGTTTTACCCACATATTTCCCATTTCCATATTTCCCTGTTATATAAAAAGTATACTTTATTACAGACTATTATTGTCCATCTCTGTACCAATTTCACTAGAGAGACTAGAGTAACTAACATACAAACTTATATCTTCATTCTTGCTTGAATCCAATGATATAGGGTAGTTATTTGTTATCTATGAAAAGAGATTATGATCTTGATGACATCGATTAATAATTGTAAACATTTATTTTGTACGAAAACTGACATTCATGAGATTTTGACATACTTGAGATTTTGACATTTTGCAAATTTTAATACATAATTATTTTTATTTTCATAGCTTGACTTATTGATATGTTTATGATTGTTTTCTTGATTCCATTCTGTTTGTTTTTCTAAATTTATTCGCTTGACATTCATAAAAATAATGATATGAAAAAGAAAAAAAAAAAAAAGAAATTTGTTAAATTAAGAATGTAAAATTTGACTTATTTACATGTTTATGATTATTTGTTTCATTCCATTCTATTTGTTTTTCACTTTTTTTTCTTTTTTTCACTTCACATTTACATAAATTAATAAAATTGAAATTTTGTGTTAAGTTCGGAATGTAATAATATTGTTTTTTTTTTTGTTTGTTTTCTTATTGTAAATATAAACTTGTAATATTGACGTACCCAGTGTAACATAAGTGGTTATAAGGTGAATAAATATATTATATTATTATTATTATTATTATATGTACTAGTGGTCCGTTCCGGCTTCGCTCGGATATTGTCACATATATACCATTTATCGAAATAAAAACTATCCTATCTTTAAAGTTCTTCAAACTGCACACGGTGTCCAAATTTGATTAAAATCGGTTAAGTAGTTTAGGAGTCCATCGCGGACAAACATCGTGACAGGAGATTTAAGATATGTATAAGTAATAGGAGTAGGATTGCATTTTTATATTTTTGTGATTAAGAATGAAGTTACAAATTAATAATGAACATATTAAAGATCATAGATATAGAAGCATACAAAGGATCTATTTTCCACAAAATTACTTTATATGCACATTACCTTTAAAACGAAACAGGTAAAAAAAATAGTTAATTTTATTTATACTTATACTAGATGTTTGCCCATGGTACATTATATAGCACTCATCAGAATCCTGTACATATACAACGGTGAAAGAATGACTGAAATCGGTTCAGTCATTCCTGAGAAAATCGCTTTCAAACAAAACACCTCTTCAGCTACCTGCTACACCACCTGTCGGAAATTAGTGGTACCAATTCAGATTAAAAAAAAAAAAAAAGTGAAGGTTTATATTCAATGCACAGATTACTGAAATTCAATGACGCAATCTTAGACACATGCTGTCATGTGTCATGTCAAAGCACGAAACATATGAAAACTCTCAAAAAGGAATATTTTTTCCCCATTTTGTTACATTCTTGATTCATGCTCTGCTTCTATTGATAGTCTGCATTATGTTATATAGCCTATAGCCTTCCTCGATAAATGTACTATCCAATAGAAAAATAATCTTTCAATTCAGACCAGTACTTCCCAAGATCCTAGCGTTCAAACAAACTCTTCAGCTTTATAATATTAGTATAGATTATTCTAGTATGGAAAACTGAGATTTCCTGTGCCACTGCACACAGCAGAAAACAATTTAAGGAAAAATTTAATAATAAAAAATAATTTAAGTTGGTTTATTTGTGCTTCAGAAGGTTGAAAAAATATTATAAATGTCAATGTATGGATGTTTGGATAATGTTTGTTGCTCGATCATGTCGTAATGTATGAACGGATCGGGCTGAAGTTTGGAACACAGATTTTAATCTGGAAGAACTCGGACTACTTTTTGTCCCAGTAAAATAACGGAAACGTGAACTACGCGGGTAAAACAGGGTGCTGCTAGTATAAGTATATAATTATAGTTCAATGAATGCAAATCTTATCATTAATTTAACATGTTAATCAAATAGTACCTATTGAATAATTGTGGTTACTGCTGGTATATGTGTCAATCCTGTTGCAAATATCATAAATTCTATTGTATTTTCAGATGATATCACAGTGACTGCCGATGGAATTGACACATATCATTTGGTCAAAGAAGCGGACAGATACAGGTAAATTAGTAACTAAAAAGATGGCATATATTGTGTAGTTCTATGGGGTTTTATAGAGAAGGCAAATAGATAAATTTATATATTCTCTTTATTGTTAAGAACACAGAAATACATAAACCATTAAACACCATATTATTCTTATAAATGTGAAACAAATGACAATGTGTGTGATAGTGGGAACTTTGATATATATGCCTCTCATCTAGGATAGATATTGGTAGAGTTGGGTGTAACTATATCTATGAAAATTTTACACCTGAATTTAACTCTAATTTTCACAAACAGTTGAGTGTATTATATTATTAAAATGATATAAATATTTAATCAAAATGGGAACATTTAATGGGTTGTTTATGCTGCTACTTATTATGCTGGTTGCTCTGTGTCCACCAATGTCCACCAATATTAAAAAAAGAAACATCAGTATCGACTATGGAGGCCCCCAAAAAAAATTTCAAAATATCTTCAATGTACAGAATTCGACCCGTTACAGTTTTATTATAAGTATAGATGATATAAATATTTAATCAAAATCGGTGTTCTGTGTGTCCACCAATGTCCACCAATATTAAAAAGAACTTATTCAATTTCAAATGTCATTTTACAGACTACAGACCATACTTATTTGAGGAATAAAATTAATTTAGGTAATAAATTTGTATCATATTCAGGAGACATAGACTAATTGAGTAGATACTTAGAACATCTGATTTTATAATTTTGAGGTTGTAGGTTTGAATCCCATCTGTACCTATGAGTGTTTGTCCAAGTGCAGATATAAAAGTTTGTCATAACCACTAGCTTTAACAGCGAAGAAAAACATTGTGAGGAAACCAGTGTATTCTTAGAGACATTGTTCGAGGACATGCATTAGCTGCATCAGCTGATAGCACTTGGCTATCTTGGTGGATTATATAGCCTTAAATAATAAATAAATATTGGTGGAAATTTCATCAACACAACACCACCTAGCCGCAAAATAAGCTTGTACTATGGGAGTCAGATAGCTGATATAATACTTTATGTATTTTTAAATACATACTTATTATACATAAACATCATTGACTCCCTACTAGTGAAAGATGACCCCAAATTCCAGCTATGGGAACAAAAAGGGGGCTTATATTCAAGATGCCAGACTGACTCTTCCTGAAAGTTTAATATGTTTACTAGTACAACATGACTCTTTCTACTTAAAATATTTTTATTTACCTCAATCCTCTGTTTTGTTCAATATGCAGATGGAAATTAAAATTAACACATTGTTATGTAAATAAAGTTCAGATTCTGACCTCTTTGTAATTAATTGTTGTGGCTTATATGCATAATGTTATGCTAATTTTATATTAATGATGTTTTTTAGCCACCAAATTATATTCCATTTTTTTTTGCAGGGAAGTTAAAAGAACCGCAGGCGTTTCGACCACAGATCTAGTTGGAAGGATGCTGCTACTTACAAGAGAACATTTCAAGTAAAAATCATTTTTTCATTTATATTTATCTTGTAATCTTTATCGTACCTACTATAATAGTAACTTTCTCACAGGTAAATACTCTTAGCAAAGTATCCTTAGAGAAGTACCACATATTATCCAGCTATTGCTAACTGCTTGGTGGTAACCAATGTGCAATCATTACTGTGTACTGGTTTGAAGAACAATGTAATAGAAATTATAGGGATAACAGATAAATCACATCTCTGGGCAATGAGCACAATGCAGTACTAGGCTGAGCCACAATCAGCATTGCCAGGCGTCCGGATAAAGCTGGACATACACATGCTTTCTGATTACTTGTCCGGCTAAAACCTTCCGGACCCAAGGCACAACTACTATGCTCAACTGATTGTGCCATGGGTACTTTTGATTCCCTTCTACACAACTAATTGGTCCGTTCCGGAAAAATAAAATACCTATGACACAACTGACGAAAACTCGAATCCCTGGTTGTGCCGTGGGTTCTTTTGAGACACAACTGATTGATTCCTTGGGACAAAATGTACCTTTGACTGACTGACGAAAATTACAGAACAGACAACACATTACACATTTTATAAAAAAAGGTGATCAATGTATGATGTAATGAATGTAGGTACTTACTTTGTAAATTTAGGCATTATTAAATCATGAATTTTGACTTCCTCCTTGATATATTGCCAGCCTTTTATTTATTTATTATTCTTTGTTTTTGCAACTACGGTCAAGCCAACAATTCGTCTTTCGGCCTTTATCGTGTGGCCTAAAAGTTTACATTTTCGCAACACATTTTTGTACCAATGGTAGTAAAAACCACGAATCGCAGCTTTTGGAAAAAAGTTAGCAACAGTGTTTATTATAGTAATTTCGAAGTCGCAATGTGCTTTTGATATGGCCCATTTACAGCTGTCGCCTACAGTAATTTGTGCGATCTGTGACTGCAGAAGATGGAATACCCTTTCATAAGTTGGTTTCTTCTTCGGTCAGCTTTTAAATGTTGCATCTATAAAGTATTCCTTAATGTTACATAGTTGCAGTCCTAATTCAGGCGAACGGACGACCAACATCCTGGCCATAGTAGTTGTGCAAAAGGTCTGGGTTGAGTCCCAGGGAACTCAGTGAACTCAGTGTAGAAGGGATCAAAAGTACCCACGGCACAATCAGTTGAGCATAGTAGTTGTGCCTTGGGTCCGTAAAGGTCTGGGTTGAGTCGCAGGGGAACTTAGTTGTGTAGAAGGGAATCAAAAGTGTCTACGGCACAATCAGTTGAGCATAGTAGTTGTGCCTTGGGTCCGGAAGGGGCTAAAATAAACGGTATCCAGCTAGTCCGGCCTGACAAAAGTTCAAAGGCTATTCCAATTTTTGGCCAACGACCGAGCGCCGTGCGTGGCTGAGGGCAGGCAAAGTTGAGTGTAGGTCGCTCCCGCAATCCGCAATCTGTAGTTTTCATTCCGTTTTTCGTCGTACATATGAATACAGAGACACAAAATCCTCAATAATGTAAGGTGTCTGGCCTTTTTACCCAAATGTCCGTCCATACTGGCTAGTCTGTCCAAATACATATTAAAAATCCGTTTTCCTTTAGTTTTGGCGATCTGGCAACCCTTGGTGCAATACTATAATACTATAATAATGTTGTTTTTTTTTCAAATCTAGTGGTCTTAATCTAAAAATCTTTGGACTTGGCACAATGTAAGAAGCAGCTGATATTAAAAATGATGTCACCTTTCTGTGACGGCAACCCTAAATTAGCAAAAATGCTGTGTACAACGACTCTTATACGTTTCACCGTAAATACAAATGCAAATAACGCCACTTTGTAATCTAACCTAGGCCTTAGACTATAAACTAACCGGTCGGAGGTTCATAATTTCACGCTTTTTGTTGTAAACTGACGATTATTATAATTTTGCGGTGACCATGGACGTATAAAAAAGTCGGACGTAGTCTCGCTAAAATAAAAACGGTGTCCATCGAGTCGGCGACATAATATGCACGTGTGCGCTGTCACATACAGGCTGACACGCACACATCAGTAGGTCATATACACGTGCCACTTGTGTATATGTGTGCGTGCCAGCCTATCAGTGACAACCTGACAACACACACGTGCAAATGTGGCCGACTCTAGTGACACAGTTTTTGTTTTAGCGAGACTACGGCCGACTTTTTATACGTCCATGGCGGTGACATATACATATTTCTACCTGAGATCTTATCGATCTGTCTTCGAAGATAACAAACAAATAGATAATCAAATTGAGGTTTTTCTATTTGTTCCGCTATCCGTTCCGACGGATTGATGATTTTTGTCGGAACTAAAGTTATGATATCAGCGAGAAAATAGATTTATCTAGAGGAGTAAGAATGGAGTAACATTTATCACGAAAAAAATAATAATCTTTTGTGGAATATTGCGGCGTAGCTCAATACATAACAACGAATGTCCTATTATCATACTAATATCATAAATGTGAAAATTTCTTAGTATGTATGCATGTTTGTTACTCTTTCAAGCAACAACTACTGAAGGGATCTGGATGAAATTTGGTACACAGATAGAGTCTGCAAAAACACATTGGCTATATTTTATTCGAGGAATATAAAGGGATCGGGACAAACCTACGCGGGTGAAACTGTGAGGCGTTGCTAGTTGAATATATAAATAAGAACAAAGTAAAATAAAAACTGAAATACGTACCAAAAGTGGTGGTTAAAATTACAGCAGCTACAGTTAATTGTGTAACCTTTTGGAGCTAATGGACGAATGTGGAAATACTAGTGAAATTAGTACGTATAGTTTTTCAGGCTCTGTTTGATTGGGGGTCTTATCTTCTAAGGAAAATGGCCTTCATTCTTTGCCGTCCTGTAATGGTATAACTCTTAGCAGAATTGCAGAGTCGACCTGGGAAGTACGACACATTTACCAGTTATTCTGGGCCGTCCTGTAATGGTAAAACTCATAGCAGAATTGCAGAGTCGACCTGGGAAGTTCCACACTTTTACCAGTTATTCTGGGCCGTCCTGTAATGGTAGAACTCTTAGCAGAATTGCAGAGTCGACCTTGAGAAGTACCACACTTTTATCAGTTATTCTGGGCCGTCCTGTAATGGTAGAACTCTTAGCAGAATTGCAGAGTCGACCTTGAGAAGTACGACACTTTTATCAGTTATTCTGGGCCGTCCTGTAATGGTAGAACTCTTAGCAGAATTGCAGAGTCGACCTTGAGAAGTACTACACTTTTATCAGTTATTCTGGGCCGTCCTGTAATGGTAGAACTCTTAGCAGAATTGCAGAGTCGACCTTGGAAAGTACCACACTTTTACCAACCAGTTATTCTACCGCAAAGAAATGATGTTAAAACATTGTTTCTAAAATGAAATGAAATGATTTATTTGTGTACAAACAGAGAAGTACATAACCAAGAAGGAAAATATTTAAATGTAGAAATGGAGTTAGTAATTATAAGTAAGCATGTGTTAGATGTTGGATGTGTATTGTATGACGTCAATAGGGGAACTCTGAACTCCACACTAGGATAAGTAATTTGGTGAAAACCGCGGCGCGAACAGAAAATATTCACATAGCTGCATAGCGCTGTGCTATTATGCGTGTTGCTTACCATAACGCGCACGTTTTGGTCATGTGTAATTAAAAAATCAAGTAGTGAGTAGTACCTATATAAAAAGCTCACTGAATATTCCCACTGCTGTGACTCGGGGCTTTCTCTCAAAAGGAGAGAGACAAGGCCATAATCTACTACGCTGGCCCAGTGCGGGTTGGTAGATGACGAATGACATCGAAAGATGGTTGGAACATGCCTGTTTTCTCGATATTTTCCTTCACCGTTTTAAGTTACCGGCATTACGCACATGACTCTGAAAAGACAGTGGCGCGCGTGGAATTCGATGCTCCGGATGGACTGTTGCCGTTCTCCCGAATAAACCGTAACTTTAGTACTATTTGTAGTTAGTAGAACAGTCTCCCTTAAAAGCATCCAATCAACTCTGCTTAGAGGGTTTGTGGTTAGTAGTATAGTCTCCCTTAAAAGCATTCCAACAACTCCACTTAAGAGGCTTGCTTTTCCAGGAGAGGTGACAAAGAGTACTCCGTAGCGTTAGAGCACTCGTCCAATCTCGGCACCGACTCCACGGCGCGGTCTCCCTTCACTGGGTGTTCACAGTTCTTGCCTACGACACAGAAGATTATACAGTTTAGTAGTGGTCTCTCGCCGAAGCCTACAGACAAGGTAAGCTCATACAAATATTCTCTTTTTAACCACCGACACAAAAAGAGGGGTGTTATAAGTTTGACGTGTCTGTGTATCTGTCTGTCTGTGGCATAATAGCTCCGGAACGATTTTTTTTTGTGTGACTTATGTGCGTGTGTTCTTAGACATGTTTGATGAAAATCGGTTGAGCCGTTTAAGTTGTGAGGGTGAAAGTGGGGAAGAATTACCGAATGTGGGGTCTCAAATGAAAGCGCATCTTGTGGTCATTTGTGTTGGGAGTTTAAAAAAAAATGTTTGTTTATAAAGGAACTTATGGAAATTGACCTCAGGTGGTCACCTAATTTCATTAAATAACTATACTTACATATATATAGGTATATAATATAAATAACTATACTTACGCGCATACGTGAAGCATTTGAAATACTTACGATACTTAGTTTCCATACTTAACGAGTAGTAGTACAGTTAGTACAATAAGTATTTCATTACTATTATATTACTGTAATTTTACAGTCGCACTTGCAGACCTTGGAGGATAAAACGTATGAGAATCCAAGGGGTCTAAAATAGCCGCTTTTGTGTTTGTGTAACGTCTATCAATGATCTGTCAAAATGAAAAGAGGTTTTGCATTTGTTGCCAATTCTTAAGTTAAAACCTCTTTGATCCATTTTGACAGTCTCGTTTATGTTAAACCTTGCGGCCTTTTAGACCGTATGTATTACAGATGCAATTAATAGAACACGCGTGTTTGAATGTATGTGTTGGCCCCAAGAGTGCTTTCGATTTGAGTAGCCGTAATCTTAAGTCCAGTGACTGGCCTCGTGCCTTAATGACTAGCCTCGTGGCTTAGTGAGTGGTTACTCTGCCTGCGAAGCCGAGGGTCGTGGGTTCGATTCCCATCCAGTGCAAATATTTGTGTGATGAATTCAAATGTGTGTACTATGTCTGGGTGTTTATATGTATAATAAGTATGTATTTAAACTATATATGTATTATATCAGCTATCTGGCCGCCATAGCTTAGTTTGGGGTCAGATGGTGTTGTGCTGCTGTGTGTGAATTGTCCACCAATATTTATTTAGTTATCGTACGAATAGTGTGATTGCTTTTTCGTTACTGGATCATGTATCATTTGGAATCATTGCAAAAACCACTTTTAGTTTCAAATGTCTGTTCTAAAAGAATATAATGTATAATTCAAATACTTCGATAATATTGAATTAATTTTAAATCATTATTTCGGCAATATTATATCCAGTATCTGGAAGCAATATGTTAACTTTGTCTTATTTAACGTAGACAGAATTATTACCTAGTTGTATAACATTAATTGACTAGTATCAGAGTACTAATATTACCACAGACCAATTACTTTATAACATAATCATAATCTTTATTCGTGTTTATGGTTACATAAAATAGACCTAAGTAGAACGTTAAGACTGCCATAATCTGGCTTTCGGCATGCAAAATTACATTTAAAAATAAATAGTTTATACGTTCATTTAGTTTATACATTGCAAACAAAAAAATATGTAGTTAAAATTCGGAAACCCTGAAGTCAACGTACATAAATTGCACACAAAAATAATTCAAACTCCGAAATCACTAAGTCAACACATAATTAAATATTAGAATTATAAAATAATGTCAGTGCATTAAAGTAAGTAATTGAATTGTCGGAGTTTTTAGAAAACAAATGTTTAAAATATCAATATAATAAATGTCAAAAGAAGATTCGATGTTCAATATATTATTTTTTTCAATCAAATACTCATTAACATTATAATAAGGCCCATTAAGCCCTATCCAATAGGAAACATTTAAGTTTAAGTTCACATGCTCTGTGCTAATATTAAATGGCACATATTTTGCGAATGATTCAAATGTAAAGTACATAAATGTACCTACTAATAACTACGCATTAATAAAATCACAACTCTTAAAACTACTGGGTTTGGAGGAAGCTACTACAACCGGCTTACGACCGGTTGTCCTTTATCGCTCGCAATTCTACAATTTAGCAAAGTGGAAAAAAAATCGACTTCCAAGCTCTTGAATAGTAAAAAGTTACAAAAGTTCTGGCAAGACCAATTAAACTGCACGAGAGCCTTACGTTTGAATGTGTGCGGTGTGTCAAAACTGGTAACATCGGTAACATGATTCACTTTGTTTAAAATTAATTGTTTCCCTATACATCGTAACGTCATTTTAAGCCTGACATATTGAATTGGCGCGATTTGAATGATATTCTTGGCTGTAACTATTGACGTTCTTTAATATTAATCATCTGATTTTTGACGTGACAACGTCTTATAAATTGGTTTGCCGGGTGACACTTCAAGAAACTGCGTTACGCTCCGCTCACGTTATGCGCTCACAACGAGAGCGAGTGAGAGGCACGCGTCCCTTCCACTCGGGCATAGTTAGCCCGCCTAAGAGCGAGAGAGACAGACATAAAAAGTGAAAGGCACGCGTCCCTTCCGTAAAATTATTTTACCACTCAAAGTCGTTGTCACGTAAAACTTTCGCCCGTATACCGACTTTACAGGCAACCAATTTTTTTTCATTATTATAAACTAAGACTAAAAACAAATTCCATTGCCAAACAGGGCATGCCTCTCGAAGAGGCCAGTTTGTATTGGTCAACTTTTAAATAATCTGTATCGTGTTATCCTATAAAGAGCAATAAAGATTTTTGTTTAGTTTTTTGTACAATCTGCAATAAGCCTCAGGAAACAATGAAAATGACAAGGTGTTCCAATCGGTGGTGGTTTTCATTAAAGCAGTGAAACCAAACCTTAAAGACTTTTTTGTACGATTGTTTATCACACTGGTTGTTTTAAAGTGAAATCTGAAACACACCGGTAGTTATTAGTAAAACATCCTCAAAACAACCTTATTACGTGTAAGATACGTGACCTTGTATTCCAATACCCATCTAGGTATAAATATTTTTAATATTATGCAATCCACAAAATTCTCAAACAAAGGCTTGGTACGTGTACGAATAATTTACTCGGCTATTAAAATTCTTTACGCTGTTGTTATGAAAAAAATAAAACAGCCTATTGTAATTTTCTATATACGTAGGTAGTAACTTTTCTTTTATAAATTTAAATTCTTGGAATCGCGAGAGTACAGAAATCCTACTAATATTATAATTTGACGTATTTGATGCTCAATCACGTCGAAAAGGCTGAACGGTTAAAATTTTGAATATAAGTAATTAGATAATAATGTAGAATAGCATATAGGCTACTATTTTATTGCGGGATAATTACTTGTTTTTAAGCTCATACATTGAACGATAGTATTGAGTAAATGACATGAATACATCGAGCAACTCGATCTTCCGCACAAGCACGGAAGGGAGTAGCCTTAAATAAAAAAATATTGTTCAAATCTTTCTTTCATTTCTTGCGAGAGGGGAAAGTTGCACACTAGTGCAAAGCCGCACTATTACAAACAAAACATACTTGTACCGATCCATTGCGGATCATACTCACACAGCCAAATCACTAACACATAAAAAATAAAGCACCATTCACAAATCTAGTCCCGCCCTCACGCCGCAGTATATTATCAAACTACATGTCCACGCGGACTTGTACTTTGACAGAAAGGAAACGCTGTGTATGCCTACTCCCTTCCGTGTTGCTCGCTGCATGAATACATTCATGCAGCGAGCTATAATGTTTGCACATTACTACTTGGCGGTAGAATAACTGCCAAAGGTGTGGTATTTCCCAGGTGGACTCTGCTAAGAGTCCTACCACTACTAAAACTAAGAACTTTCCATATTATGTTAAAACCGTTCCGTCACTCCGTATCATATTCGACTAAATTAATTAATTTTATCGACCGAATGAATTCGCGTAACATAAAATATGAAGGATGAACGAATGTTATGTCAAAGTGACACTGCGTTTCATGTCAATGAACGACAGTTATACTTACCTATTGTTATTAGATTGTGTCTCGTAACACTTTATTAAAAAAAAAAGATAAAAAATACTAAAATCGCGGTTAAAAAGTGGGGGGGGGGTAAAATAAATATATATAGGCTATAAAAATAAATAAAATTTGTGTCTCTGTATGTAACATTAGATTAACACCGTTTTATTAAGTTCAAATGAAATTAATACGGTACCTACATATATATCTAAAAAAATCATTTTTTAAATGTTTGTCTGTCTGTTTATTCCGCCTAATCTCTGAAACGGCTGGTCTGATTATGACGGGACTTTCATTACCAGATAGCTGATGTTCGAAGGCATAACTTATGGTACTCTGACTTGAGGAAAATAACAATAATAAGGGGTCTGTGACACAGAAATCCCTCAAAACGCGGAAGAAACCGCGGGCACACCTAATTTAATTTAATAATTACATTGAACTACTCAGATATAAGATGTAATTATTATTGTACTGTTCACGTAATTATGCATGGTATGATCATTGATCAGTTTGACCTTTATTTTTTTCTATCTTTACATTTACGCTTTGATAAAGCATTACAAGCGTGAAGATCATTCAAGTCTCGATCTAGGAAGTGTATTCGTGCGCAAGTATTATTATAAATATTTAAAACTAGTAGCGCCCGGCGGTTGTACCGGGGTAGTTCACGGTTCAGATATTTTCCCATGATTAAAAGTAGCCTATGTCTTAATCGCGGCTATTATCTCACGGTATATAAAAATTGAAGCCGTTCCGTTCAGGCGTGCCGACGTGTTTGAACCACAAACATCAAAACTTAGACATTTATACTATTAAGTAGGATTTTATAAATGTGTTTCCTCTAAATAAATTAAATAAAAAGCAAGGGAACTGCGGTGTTAACAAACGGGTTTTTGGTTCTGTAGTAAAAACGGTAATGTATGCAAGGTTGAAACTTGTCAATTTTATCCAAGCTTGTGTATAACAAAAAAAATATTGGCAGTCTAGGTAGGTCTTCAGATACCTAGGTGGAAAAAGATTTAAATATAAATATAGACATGCCATTGTTTGTACTTATGTCATTCTGCCTGAGAACATATCTATTATCTATTAGTTATAGTTATGATTGTGATAAAGGTCAATGATCAATGAAGACTCGTTTTGCGCTCAGGGACTCTATTCTGTAAAAGCAAATTCGACGTTGATCTCGATCGAACGACCTTGGCTTCATTAATACTTTATTTTTTGCTACTGCGCAACTGCCTAACGTTTTTCACGATATTTTACAAATTTCAAATTAATATAATGAGTATCCCTCGGGAACCATGTAAATCCAGGTAATTTACTTACTAAGTATTTAAGCTAAAGGCTCTGGAATCGATCGAGACGTGGCAAAAGATTCAAAGTCAACGACACCGTTGTTCGAAAAAGACTTCAAAGTTTTGATTATCACCGCTAAGTTGCTAGCTTATCGTTTTTTTTATTAGATTAATTTCGAATAGTGACCAGCTGATCTGTATGATGTAGGTACTAACACCACCTTGCCCTTTTTCTATCGGCCTGCGGTCGTATGTAGTTCGAAAAGCGACATCGATTCATTGTTGATGTTCTAAAGACTCGAACGAGGAGTTTGACTCCACTTTCGTAACAAGAACGTTTAGGCCGTAGAATACGTTGATTGAGAGGGGTTTTCCCGATGATTACAATCTTGGTGTCATCAAGTCGAGTGAATCGGTTTCTTCTAAATACGCACACTCCATAGTATATCGCATCGTCCCTTAACATCAGGCGAGATGGGGGTTCATGCAAACCTATCATTATAAAAAAAAAAAAGACTGCCGAAGAGTCCTACCACTACAAAAGCGTTAGTAGTAGCTAAAGCGTGTTCGTCATCGAACTCGGTCTCGAGTTTGTCATCGAACTGTCGAGTTTACTTTTACAGAATAGCATGGCGTTATTTGGCGACTATCTAATCAAATACATATTTTTTACTTGTTTCTTATATCGCAAATGGTGCCCCTCACAGGTCATACGTCGATTTGCGTTTTAAAGTTTCCGGAGAATTGTGATTTAATATAATATCGTACTAGCGTTATAAAATGAAACGTGTTAGCTAAACGTGCTTGTGTTGGTATGCGTGACTGTGTGCACTGAGGCAGAAGACGGTATTTAATATGTTTCATTGTTGGCACAGGCATTTTAGACTTGTATTGATTAATTTCTATCATTATTACAAGATTCTAAACGAATGAAAATCGATCACCTTAAGTACTTTTTTTTAACGGACTTCAAAAAAGGAGGAGGTTACCAAATCGGTTGTGTTTTTTTGTATGTATCTTACAGGATAGAGCCCCCAATTATCGATTTTGATGGTTCTTTTTTTGTTTGGTAGATCATAGTTCATAGAAGTCTCATATAAATTTTATCGAAATCGGGGTAGCGGTTTTGGAAATATTGTAAATATAACAAAAACAGCTAAGATTTACCTCGATGACACTTTGATTGCCACTTACAATTATGATTGCTTACTTTTGAATATGGTGAAAAGCCTGAATTTAATTTCAAATTGAAGTCAGTTTTTGTTTTTTTATTATGAAAATAGATTATTGTAATATAGAGTGACGAACATCACGAGCACGACTTGCGCTTGATGGTAAGCTACACGGCCGCTCATAACAGCAAACAACGCCACGGAGTTATTTAGATATGGAGGGTTCAAATCACTACCACTTATTACCACACTACGCTTTTCAGTCAGAGATGTAAGATGTTTTATCCATCTGTAAGCCCTATAATTTCTCAGGAGATATTGACCTGAAAACTACAACATGCTGATGTTTACATATGACTGCTTTGCGGTAGAATACCATAGATCATTAGGTTTCTATGAAGTTTGGTCGAAATTAGCTGATACCATGTCGTAGAATACATAATGTTAAATTATGTTGTAAGTATATCTCTATACGTCGCAACTAACTAGCTTAGTCAGCCGTTTAATTACCAGCCCAGCCTGTTTACTGAACAGCGGTGTTTAACTAGCGTCCTGAATCATATTTAGCCATTTGATCAAGCATGATGAAAAAAATCAAAGATTTATTTATTGATGTTGTGATTATTATTGTTTTTCCAATTTGACGTTAAATTCCTTGTTTTTTATTGATATTGAGATCAGTATTGTTTTCCCAATTTGACATTAATTTAATTCTTTTGATATTATTGTTAGTATTGTTTTCCTATTTGACATTAAGTTACTTATTATTTATTGATTTGGTTATTATTATTGTTTTTATTATTTGACAGAGTTGTTCTTTATTATTTTATTAGTTTGATTTTTGTTTCGTTTCTCCTCAATTTATCAATATTAATTTTTGTGTATAAATTAATGAAAGGTGGATTTATAATCTTATTTTTAAATGTATAGTTTTGTACATATTTTGTTTTTGTTTTGTATAGGCTTGTCGTACGTGTTGGCATGTCTGTGAATGCGACAAGTAGTTAATGAATAAATAAATAAACAACTAGGCAAATAACTTGGGTCGTTGACATTTGATTACTTGCGTAGCCTGTTAATTTAATTTAGCTCTACCTTCTGCCACTTAGTGCTGAAACTCCCCAAACTGTCAAAATGGCGTCGACAAATAACAAATTTGATTTTAAGCCAACCTAACCTATGTATAAAGAATTTCTTGTTGCATATTTTATATTTCTGTCACATGTTCGCCCTATACTACGAATGGCGCAAGCATTATCCAGCCAGTTTATTAAATGTGGTAACAAACGATACGGTTGAATATCATTCAGGCCGCTAGTTAAATGACACTGCTTAGAGAACAGGCTAGGCTGTTAATTGAACGGCTGATTAAGCCAGTTTGCTGCGACATATACACACTAGTTATTGCGCGTAACTTCCTTTTCGTAGAAATCATACATCAATGTATGTATATGGATTTATGCCAAAGGACTTTTATCGATATAAAAAACTTTCATCTAGGTAAGCACGCTCCATTGTAGAGCGCATCTCCGCTTATCATCAGGCGAGTTGGCGGTCAAGTATAAACCTATAACAGTTATATGTCGGCAGAAGTGGTATTAAGAGTCAGGATGGATGGTACTGGTGTTGGTCCTCTTCAGTAAACATTGTGTGTGGGCTTCGATGTGGTTCACGAACAAGAACAAATGCGTAGGAGCTTTACAAGTGAGTTTAACACAAAGTAGGTACTACTCGATTAGACTCGTGGTACAATTTTCTTGTTAGAAAGTTCTTATCAACGAGACGTGAGACAGTTCCCGAACTACGTGGTCGCACGACGGCTATCGGAGGAGGAATGTGCTCCCCCCTTCCGAAATGTCTTCAAGCAGCCTGGCACGACGTAATAATCCGGACTCTGCCGAATCGATACCAGCACACCGCTTGCGCCTCGTATTGAAATCCCATACTGTTTGAATGACCTCTTGACAACATATCCTATGTCTTCTTAAATACTGCAACCTGTGCGATTAAAATTTCAACCCACCCTTTGACCGTCCCACTAAAACTAATGACTTGCTGTTGGCCTGTTAAATTCCAAGCGACAAGAACAAAATTAAAAATTTTGACTAACCCCCGACTACCTCGGATTTGTAATTTGTACAACATTCTACTAGTCAAGCTCTTTCATTTGATACCCATTTTGAGGGAGTTGTAAAAAAAGAAATGTATTTCGCCATTTTGTGGAGGCGGCCATCTTGAATCGATATTTACCAAACATAGCTAAGAACGGATGTTCGGAATCCGCACGGAAATTAACCTTCAAATAAAAAAACGCATCGAAATCGGCCCATCCGTTTGAGCTCTACGGTGCCACAGACAGAGAGACAGACAGACATCGTCGTCAAACTTATAACACCCCGTTTTTTGGTCGGGAGTTAAAAATAAAGAGAGGAGAATCAAAGCGAAGACCATTTTACATAAGATAGATCCTCTGACTCTTTTAAAAATAAAAGTAGTGTTAAATCGATACGTATTTCATAATACATCTAACTAATAACAATGGTTACAAGGCAAATATTTCAACAATAGGCATGTCGACTCATTTTTGATTTAATGTGCCATCAAAAGGCTACCCCATAACTAAAACATAGGTGAAAGAATTACTTTGTTATCTTAAAAACTTCCCGTGATATCACGATTTTAAAATCACAATCTTGGACTCTCCCAGAAACGCTTCATACAAATCACTACAGAAACGTGACGTCACATTGCCGTAGTAATATGCATCGCGCGTAAAGTGTGTATGGTAGCTATATTAAATATTGCGTTTAGGAAACTGGTTTCATAACAAAAGTTACTTGAAATTGAATGGGTTATCCAATGGTAAATACATTTTCTAGTAATTTTGTACTTTTAAAATGGACTTACCCATCCATCTTTGAATGATCATAAAGTAAGTTATAAGTACTAAAAAATATCAAAATTAAAATTGGTACACATTTTATTCTATTTAAATACTGTCATTATATCAAATAATTTAATATAATTGCAGGACCTGTCGACACGCCTATTCCTGTGTTGTAATGATTCACCAAATATTCGGCATATAAGTACCTACATGCCTAGTCTTTGAATAAACATGGACATTAAATATAAAATATTGGCAACGTACTTAAACACGTGTATATACTTTAACACGTGTATAAACATACCTATTTTAGCTTAGTTATTTTTTTCATATATTCATTGGAACTAAATAAGCATTAGGCCACCTAATAGACAGTGGGTACTGCCGCTTACGGACGCCTGTGTCAGTGACACAGTGAGCTGGCAGTAATAACGACTCAGGCTGTCAGTCAGTCTGTTAGTAGGCAAACTGTGAACGGCCGTCTTAGGTAGTCTAGTATATTTTAGCCCTTCCATATATTTGTGCAAAACTAGTAAACTGTGGATACTCCATTTGAAATATATTGAAGGGCGTACTAGACCGATACGCCGTTAACTCAGTCGGCTGCTACCAGTTCGCCCACTGGGTAAACAGCCTTAAACTATTTTTTATCCTAACAAAGAATCTTAAACTCGAAACCTAACATAATGTTTATAATGTACAGGACTTAATCACGATTTAATTCGAAACCTAACTACCAGTTCAATAGTAACAAGCCTACAGGTCACATAATACACCACACAGCACTAACCTCGCCATTTGTTCAAATAAAATATATTTCATGTATCTTTACATGAAATATTATTTATGATTTTTATGAATTTTATAAATTACATACTACAAAGTCCATATTTGGCCCCATAATTTAGGTTGTTCATATTTAGTGACGCTCATGGGAATACATACTTACATTTCAGCAGACGTTGTTTGAAGCAATCGCAGTCATTCGCTACACAATTTACATTATAAATACATGATATTAGCCATGACAGACAGAAAGACAGAAAAATACGCGTAATATTGTAACCGGTGCGTTAGGTTAGTTTACTCTACAATCCGACATCATTAGATTATAATCTGACGGTATTTACAATCATACAGAGACATCAATTGGAACTGTTTTTGTTAACATTTTTTTAGAACCCTATATAAATGTGTATGGCGCTTCATTTAATATAAATGGTGTGATTCAGGTGGTATACGTAGCGGGCGCTTTCGATCTGTTCCACGTGGGTCACCTGGACTTCCTCGCGCAGGCGCACGCCCAGGGCGACTTCCTCATCGTGGGGCTCCACACCGACCTCGAGGTGAACCGCTACAAGGGCTCCAACTACCCCATCATGAACCTCCACGAGAGGGTGCTGTCTGTTCTCGCTTGCAAGGTAAATTAATATTTAATTAATGAACGGACAAAAAAAAAATACTGGGAATTCGAACCTACATCTGACTGCTATGACTGAAGTGAGAACTGTCTAAATATTAACCATATTCAAAGTAAAATCTGTACAGGAATTTTTGACGTTGACGATGTCAAACTCAGAGACATAGAGAGTATAGGTAATTATGTGCAATAATCTAGATATTTCCTTATTGACCTAATTTGATGAATAATCAATATGGAAATATGATAAAAGATAATGTAATGAAAAGCCTTTATACCTATTTTATTATCACGTCAGGCGTCATCAGTGGCGTGATAATATAAGTATACAGTAGATAGAACCTTAGTAAAACGAATCTATGTTTTTTTTAACTAATACCGTTACAGTAATTACATACACAAAAAGTGTGTGAATGTACTTATCTATGAACGTTAGAAACAAAAATGCTTTATTGAAACATAAACATTTTACAAGGTTAATTGGAACCCATCAGTTCTGAACTAGTATGAAATACTGTGTTTCGGAACCGATGGCCTCTAAGAAGTTAATACTTTTTCTCTTTATTCCTCGTGCGAAGAAGTCTAACTTCAACAATAGAATAGACAAAACGCGCTAAAAGTAATATCAAAAACTAAGTAACTTCAAAAAAAACTACTCACAAAGAAATATCATTTTGTTTTATAGCATAGAGTGGCGACACGAGCAGGATGTCCCTGATGGTAAGCAAAATACCTGCAACATAACAGCACAGTGACACGCAGCTATTATAACATAAAAAGTCCAAATCACTACCTAGCGCTGCACTGCGCTCGTCACCCAGAGATCTAAGATATTATATCTCTAAGCCCTGTAATTTCTCTAAAACACTGCCCTTCAAACCGGAACACAGTAATCTGTCGGGAATATCTTAAACAGATAGCAAATTCAATGATGTACACTCCGCGAGGTATAAGGTGAGCTTTGCATTAGTGTGAGTGATCACCAATCAGGCAGGAGCGCGGCGAGACAGAATGGTGCCGCGCCTAAGGCCGGTTGTCACACCTACACTATCCATGTACACTCACACAAATGCAAAGCTCAGCTTATGCCTCGCGGAGTGTACCTCCTTTCGTCTTAGTACGTTCGTTGTGACATTAATACCATTGCAGGTTCGAATACTGTCTGCGCCTCTTGACTATTTTCCAAGTACATTGTACAAGTTTATCATCACTTCTGGATTTAATTAGTTATGATTTTTCGGTAAAGGAAAACATCGTGAAAATCGTGTTCCAAGAATGTTTCGACGTCATGCGTCATCCGACAATCCACGCCAGCGTGGTGGGTTATGTCCTTGACTCTTTGCTTGTGAGAGAAGCCGAGTCCCAGCCGTGGGAACATTTTGTGGACCTATGCATTTGCTAATTATTCTATGTAAGATTCATTTTTAAGTTTGTTTACATCGAGGGTGCTAACTCTAAGCCAGTAGTGGGCTTTAATTCAAGTCAGACAAATTTAAACAGATAAATTTATACATGTGTAAACACTTCATAGAAACTAAATATTTTAAAAAAATCGTTGCAGGTCGCAAAAAAATATAGTTTAATTATTTTCTTTCGTGAAATCGACCTGCTCATTCTGCGAACTTCCAGATGATTTTTCTGAATTGTCTATTTAGTCGGTTCGTTTAATATGAGCCGTTTTTAAACCAGCCAAAAAATAAATTTAAAAAATATTGTCAAAAGGCGGCGTCTACCTGATACCCAACATGATTTGAACATCCAAATCAAAGTTCTATCAAAGTCAATTGCATTAATTAGCGTAACTAGCGATTTACATTAAACGCAGTAAAGTCATGGATAAAACTGATGTGGTCGTGAAATGTACGTATGTTTACGTAACATAATCCAATAGTTAATATTCGTATCGATTTCACGTCACTTTTATTTTTAAAAGAAATGGTGATCCTGTAACTCTTAACTCATAACTTCCGATTTCTTAATCATGTTATAAGGTTATAGTAGATTCGAATCCCGCCTGCACCCTGCACCTCTAAGTATTTTTCTTACCTACAAGTTTATCATTATTACAAGCTTTAACGATGAAGGAAAAACATCGTAAGAAAACCGGTATGCACTAATAAAAATAGATTTCTAGGACATGCCTCATACATCGATTTGGGCTTGGCCCGCGTCGATTTTGGCCTTGACTCTCTCTTTGGGAGTGATGGTCCCACTGTGTGACACCCCCGTGTCATAAAAGGGGTTGCTTGTGCTTACGAAGCGTAAGATAATTGGTTACAGACCATATTTACTGTGAAAATTTGTATTTTTCTTATGTAAGTCCTTAGATTAGAGGACTTACTGTCTTACTTATTATTTATTCTTTACTGACTTACTTATTATTTGCCAATGTTGAGTCACACTTATACGCAATCATTTAATCATTTATCGAGTATCGCAATGTGGTGTCTGGATAACCACGATTGTTTAGTATAAGATAAGAATCTAAAACATGCGGTATACCTAAGTATATCTACCTTTTTGATACGCGATACCCAACTTTTAAAATTGGGTGTGCTGTCTGAGTAATTAACAGGTGTTATCGGTACAACTATACCTTATGTTATAACCTATTGTTATTGTATTGTATACCTTGTATTATATTGTATCTTGAAATCGTATGCCTATCTGTAATTTCTATAGGCGATTTTATATGGTAAAGAGCACAGAACAGAAAGCAATTAAATTTTCAAATGAAAACTTTTGGCGCGCCACATACAGATTTTTCATTGTCTGTGAATTGAATTCTAGCTCAGTAGTCACGCTCGGAAATTATAAGAAATCTTCGGGTAAAATCCCATTTAGAAATACTCAACACAAGGGCTGTTTACTGTTGTACCTACATACAACAATAAATGGGACAATAATAAGAGTTTGTTATTGTGTAAACTCTTTTTTGTAATGCAATGTATGTTGTGAATTTATCCACGTGTATGTATAGAGTCTCTCTTATATACTTAACTTGGAGCACAAGATCCCTATTTTGTGCTGTTGTGTTTGGTTAAGGTAACCCTGAAAAATGGTCTAAAAACAGACCGCACACTATGACACATTCAGAAGAATTTATTTTTTATCATTATTTCTATGTATTACAAAAAAATATGCAATCAATTTAAATAAACATTCTAAGCTTGTATCGCAAATATTTTAATTCATATTACTGAAGTGAAATTGTGGATAAGATTATACACATTTTCTTATATTATACATACATATATGCCATATATATACCCGAGGGACCTTACTGGCTGGCCTGGTGGCTTAGTTGGTAGTAAGTCTGCCTGCGAAGCCATGGGTCGTGGGTTCGATCTCCACCCAGTGCAAATATGAGTGAGATGTGAGATGGTGTTGTGTGTGAAATGTCCACCAATATTTATTTATGTTTAAATATTTACTACCGAGAAGTATTTGATATACGAGGTCAAACTGAAAGTTCTTAGAACTGGCCACTTATATACAATATAATAAAAAAATAATTCTATAATTTGAAAATAGAACTCTTTGCCAATATTACTGAGTATATACTTCATTCATTTGTCATTTGTTTTACGATTTGGCGGCAAATTTAAAATTGTCTGTGTCACGTCAACATGAATTTAACACGAGAAAATTTTCGTGCAATGATTTTTTATGACTTTCGATGTTATTTAAGTCAACAAGAAAGTTATGATAGACTACGATTGGCCTTTCACGATGAAGCCCCATCTCGTGCGACTGTTTACAACTGGTTTAATGAGTTTAAACGTGGTCGCACTAATCTCACTGATGATTTACGTGAGGGACGGCCTTCTACGGCGACGACTGAAGATAACATCTGTGTTGTGCGGCGTATGATAGAGACTGACAAAAGAGTGACCTATCAGCAGATTCGGACAAGCTTAGGCATCGGTATGAGTCAAGTGCACAAAATCCTACACGAACATTTAGCGGTCAGGAAGCTTTGCGCCCGGTGGATACCTCATAATTTGACTGAGGCTCAAAACTCCATCGTGTGGATTGGTGCCGTAAAATGATTGAAAGATTTAACGGAGGTGACTCAAATGCTGTGTTCGACATACTAACAGGTGACGAAAGCTGGATTTACTGTTATGATCCTGAAACCAAAAGACAATCTGCTCAGTGGGTGTTTCCTTTCGAGGAGTTGCCAACTAAAGTGAAGAGAGATCGAAGTGCGGGGAAAAATGGTGGCCTCGTTCTTTGGAAGGATAGGTCATTTTTCGCAACAATTGTGTTAGAGGATCAAAAACAGTTTCTGCAGAATGGTACACTACCAATTGTTTGCCACTTGTCTTGAAAAAGTTCGAGAGAAACGACCTCGCAGTAGGATCCTCCTTCACCACGACAACGCTCATCGCACACCGCCAAGCGAACGATCGACTATTTGGCGACATCAAACGTTGAATTACTGGGTCACCTGCCGTATAGCCCCGACCTCGCGCCTTGTGATTTTTATTTATTTTCAAAAATTAAAGAAAAACTTAAAGGAAAGCGGTTTATGAATGCTGAAGAAGCGGTGGCTGCGTATCGCGATGCCATTGAAGAGACCCCTAAGGACGAGTGGGCAAAGTGCTTTTCCCAGTGGTTCCATCGCATGCAGCGGTGTATTGACGTGAATGGACAATATTTTGAAAAGATATAATAAAACTAATAACTGGCTAATGTAATCAGTTTTTGATTTTCTAATAACTTTCAGTTTGACCCTCGTAAGTAGCCGTAGCTGTGCTCAAATAATCTCCCTGTTCTTTGTTTCTTTCCTTGTTCTATTGGCTGAATAACCTTTATGCTTTAATTGCAGTACGTTCACGAAGTAGTAATCGGCGCTCCGTACAGTGTGACCGCGGACCTTATGGATCACTTCAGAGTGGGCGTGGTCTGCCACGGACACACCGCCATCGCGCCCGACTGCGATGGATCGGACCCTTATCAAGTACCGAAGGAGCGAGGCTGCTTTAAGGTTAACTATGTTTATTGTAATTTTGTCATTTCTTAGGGTTTCTTACCCAAAGGGCAAAAATGGGTCCCTATTACTGAGACCGTTGTCCGTGCGTCCGTTTGTCACCAGGCTGCATCTCAAAAACGGTAATAGACAGTTGAAATTTTCACAGATGATGTATTTCTATTGCCGCTGTAACAACAAAATACAAAAACTAAAATATAATACATATTTAAGGGGGGACATCAATCCCATCTCCCATACAACAAACTTGATTTGTTATTTGTTGTTAAATACATGATTTATTTGTTGAGATAAAAACTAATTTCCAATCACAATTACCTCAAACAGCAAAAAATATTTTTTTTAATTACATATCTCTTAGAATACAGTTGAATTATTTTATTAAATTGATACAAATTATGCGAAAAAGAGAGGCAGCAGTGGACTAAGATAGGCTGATGATGATGATGATGCGAAAAAAGAAGTAAATACAGTTCTGTATTTACTTCTTTTTTAAACAAAAATCATTTAAAACAATCATGGTCGTCGATCGATCTATCGGCTTTTCCATTCTTATCCCACTGCTCATGGATTATGGAAAAGCTCCATTGAGGATTAAAAAAGTTGGACATAATGCCAAAATTAACGGCCTTGTCGCTAACAGCCATTGCTTCCAAACCGTCCAAACGATATTTACAAAATAAAAATAAGATGAAGAACAGACTGTGGATATGTGGCGTAGAAACATCAAGATCAACCACTTAACAATATTATAAAACTGTAGTACATATTAATATAAATACTATATTATTATAATTAATATAATTTTTTTGACAAACAAGTCTCATTGTAGTTTAGTTTTGTAAACAAGAATTAACATCTACAGTTTTATTTTAAGAAATAGCAGTAATGAAATTTACCAGTTTAATTAAAATCGTAGATCGTTTAGTTTTATTCATAACTAGCTGTACCCTGCCACGCGTCGCTGTGGCACATTATGGTGCAAAAAATAGACAAAAACAATCCTTAATACGGATTATATACCATTCTAAAATTTCAGCTCGATCGGTGCAGAACTTTATGAGTTTTTGAAGCTTACACAAACCAACATAACGTTTTTATATATGTATATAGAGATAAATTGGTCAACAAAGTTAACATTTGCTAAGGAATGGAAAACTTGTCCTATAAAATGAATCACTCTGTAAGTGCCGCTTGTTAGCTCCGGTGGCGTCACGACGCCGGTCAATTAATTGCTGTATCGCAACGCATTTCTGGATAACAATGTTGCTAAACGAAGTAGATTTATCGTAGGTATAACAAGTTGTAAATGAAAAAGGAACAAGACCGGCCATTGTGGAGTTCTTTGGGGCATAGGCCCCTCCTTTGGAGCCTATGTCCACAGCTGGACATACTGGAGGCTGCAGATAATGATGATGATATTTAAAATGTAGAAATATAAGGATATGGATAGATCGTAACTTTAAAAACTTATTTACTTCAACATTTTGACGAATTTTAACTAGGAACTCTTTTTATAAGTGATTAAGTTAATCTCTGAAGGAAACCAAAGCTACTTATAAAAATATTTTCCAATTTCAGATTTTTTTATCATATTTTTTTTCTTTCACAGACATTGGATTCGGGCAACAGCATGACCACAGAGGACATCGTACAACGAATAATCCACCATCGACTCGAATTCGAAGCTCGCAACACGAAGAAGGAACAAAAAGAAATCGCAGTCCTCAAATCTTTACAGAAGATGAAACTCAACGGTAACCACCAGCAAAACGGCGAACTGAAACACAACGGCGAAATCAAACAAAATGGCGAAGCAAAACAAAATGGCAGCCATAAACAAAATGGCGACTATGTCGAAGCGACCTAATTTATCTAATATTTCATTTCAATATAAACCAAAAAATTATATTAGTATATTTGTGCTATGTAAATTTAGATAATTCCATAATGTTATGCTATAAAATATGCGTTATTTATAGAAAATATTCGATCTGCCTTGACTGACGAAAAGTTATGACACTAAGTCAGTCAATTGCGGGAATTAGTACTGTGAATCACAGATGACAATATTGTTTAAGAAGCTATGGATTATAATAAATGGAGAAATGTAACTCACATGTAAATTCCCATCACATTTTTTTAAAGTTTTTTTGTTTTAAATCAGAAATAAGCATTTTCGTTTATTGCTCTCTGTATGTTATTAAAATGGGCCTGGTCTCTCTTGCCGCTAATGGATTCTATATTAAACGTTGATCGCCATATTCGTATTATCGGCAAAACAGCCAAAATTATGAATTTTGGCGTTGTTTTGTAGATATAGGAACAAATAAAATAATGGTACTTAAATATAATTGTAGAGGTAAGTACTTTAATTAAGTCACGGGTAATAAAATAAAACAAAAATGATACTTCAAAATAGAGCCTATTCTAGCATGTGACTATAAAAATGTTCTCTTATAAATTAAATTTTCTGGAATCTACTAAAATAAAAGACAAAAAAAAGATTGAAGGTTTTTGCAAAATGACGTCGGAACGGCTCGGATTAAAATTTGAAACAATACAGTCTAGAGTAGCTAGTAGTAGAGTAGTAGTAGGCTGCTACTTAGTATCGCGGGAAAATTACGGGAACGGAAATTACGCGGGCAAAATGGAAACTTGGTTACTTATATGTATTTTAGCGTACAACGAGTTTTATCGTGGCGGTCCAAAGGTTACTATTAATTTTTATTTATAATTTTAATTTTATACTGATATTACCAATTTTCTTGAAATTTTGCAGTATCTTGAATTCCCATTTAGCAGGATTTTTTTAACATTTTTCCCACTAAGCTCTCATGGCTGTATTAATTCTTGAACATAAAAATAATACTAACAATAATATATTTATAAAGACCACAAAGACCGAATGGAGAGACACCAATTTGACTTACAGAATGTAAAACAATTGTATAGGAGTATGTTGTATGTTCCTTGTTTTATTTAACTTTGGTCATTTTTGGTTGAGTTACAATTCACCATACTATTATTATTTATGGTTAAAGGTGAACAATTTTCATAGCAATTCATGTTACCGCGGCGTGAGAGACTACAAAGTAATATTTAAAGAATAGCTGTACATAGTTCACACCATTGGCGAAATCGTTGAAACATATTTTACCTGGGATGGTGTGCCATATAAAAAAAACATTTCCGCATAATTATATTACCGCCTATTATTTTACATGATATAATGAACACATCACATATTTTCACCTTTATCAAGTAACGTTAGGTCTTAAAATTACAATTTTAAAATGTCTTTCTATTGTCAAGATATTTACATACAGAATTCATGTGTCAACCAGACAGTTTGCACAGATGACTATCCTGTAAATTAAATAAAAACCAATATCATGTAACAATTGGCACACATTTTGGACGAGTATGGTCTCCATAGTATGGCGCTCCACTGATAGTTTTTATATATAGCCTTTAGAAGTGTATTTAAAGTTACAAATGCAAAGTGAAATTACATTTTGCATACATTTTGGACGTGCCTACCGCGCCTTAATGGTATATGTAGCTTTACAGTTATCACACATACTACTTGTATAGTCGTCAAAGGCTATGTATGCATAGAAGCTTTCAACAATGTCTAAATTTAATCGCTGTTTGTATTATATGGGTATATCATGGTATTTGTAGGCACAGATTTACCTATTCTTGAGCATAATTCATCAGTAAGTTCTGCTTTTCTACCAGTTTTAATTTATTGCATTTTATGGCACTAGGCCAGTTACAATGTTAGTTTACCAGCCATCAGTAAATTTAACTTGTACCGCATAGTTTTTACTAATAATATCCGTGGGAGATGGTATATTTGTTTGTAAACAAGACACCTTCGTGACGTTAATGTTTTGTGTCTTTATTTTTGGAACGAAATTCCTTTGCGTGTTCCACGCTGTAAGCGAATGGGAGCTAGACCGAAAAAGTTTAAGGCTTATCACTTACAGTCTGGCTGTCCTTACAGTCTTGAATGGACTTCGTTCCGACCGGGGGTCCACAGGACCCCTCACGCCATTTTTTATTATTGTAATCTTTTGTTGGTAAATATTAACTGTATAAAATTGTAGCATATTTTTTGTTATTTGTTCTTTATATGAGTTTAGTATTTAATTGTGCTGTTGAGGAAAAGATTTATTATTTGTTTTTGAAATAATAACTTACGAATCCTATTAAATGTTTAAGTTAATTCGTAAATAGTAAAATTAACTGAAGAGTATGTTGTATGACTAATAATTATTATGAATTGAGATCACGGAAAATTCTACTTTTTTTTACGTCCAAATATAAAACTCTGTTATTTGTTATACATCACATTAAAAATTCACTAAATGTTTACATGGTCTAAAAATAGTAGTATATGATATATTTACACATTTTCGAGTCCAGTAACTTCTACCAGAGTGATACTCTCCTCAGCTTTAATGAAATAATTTCTACTACATGAAAAGATTTTTTTGGTTTTGCAATACTTTGATTAATATTAAAATTAGAATTTATTAGCGTCAAAAATGTCACTAATCCATTTATGGCAGATTTAAAATTGTTTTTAACCGACTTCAAAAAAGGAGGTTTCTCAATTCGACCGTATATATGTTTTTTTGTCGTTTAAATACTGCATACTTGTTTTTATTTTATTTCATTATTCCACCAAAATCATTTAACTGCTCTCTGGTATCATCAACCATGAAAACTATAAAACCCACGTACTAGGTATGTAATAAAAAATATATTTAATAGTAATATTTGTCTTTATATGTATGTCTTTCAATTTAATGAAATCTAAAATGTACTATATTGTGAGATTAATATCGATGTATTTCAATTTTAAATAAATTATTTTAAGTTATTTGCGATTTTATTAGCGGCATAGCCTTTCACTGATGTGTTTACGCCTGATTTATAAAGAGAGATTATATCAATTTGATCTGTCTCTATTGTCTTTGGCATAATAGCTTCTAAACTAATTGACCGATTTTACCGATATTGGTTTATAAAATACTAGCTGGAGCCTGCGGTGTAACCCGCTTCTTACCTAAGCTATTAGATGGGATTTTACCCCATAATGGATTTTTACAAACTTTGAATGTCATTATTTTAGAGTAATATAATAAATACTATTAGGGCCGCCAGACGTCACGTATTTTCTGACCAACGAAATGTGTACGATTGAGTAGTGTTAGTATGGGCTAAGAACACATTCATCCCCGCTACCTTGCTACCCGGCCAATTTTGAGATATCAGGTTATGAAGGTACATAAAAAAAAATACTTACGCCACGTAAATTCTCCCAACTGATTCCCAGACACATTCCGTGTGCTATTTTGCTTTGTAAATGCTTTAAACTCTCAATATAATGACATAGCTTCACGTAAATTCTGATGCTATATTTTTATTTATGTCCGGAAGACAATTATTTCAAAACCTTTTACAAAAAGACTGACCAATCTAAGGGGCCAATCACCCCCTAACAATTATTTCAAAAGGACGCAGTAACATATAAGTCAATGGCCCCTAAACCTAAAGACTAAAATACCCTAAACGTATTATTTATTTACTGTGCCTAAACTCAATACGTAAACATTGACTTTCATATTACATACTGCGTATCCTAATCCTAATATCCTATAATCCTTTTGAAATCATTGATGTGCACCAGCAGAATTTACGTAGTCATTATTGTGCGAGTTTTAAAGCGTCTGCAAAAAAACGGCAAAGGAAATCCGCCTAAAAGAAACGGTCGGGTTATGACGAATATGGTGCTTTAACCTACCGCCTTTAACTTCCACGAAGTTCCACCTGCAGCACATGGCGGGAGCGAGGGGACTCTCACGAACCAGCCTGCACTAGCGGCGCACCGTTATACCGGCGCTCGTCCTCTGCAGCCTCACCGCATCCGTCATCACAGGTAGACATCGAGCAACTCGATCTTCCGCGCAAGCACGGCAGGAAGTAGCCTTAGCTAAAAAATATTGTTCAAATCATTCTCCCATTTCTTGCGGGAGGGGAAAGTTGCACACTAGCGCAAAGCCGCACTATTACATACAAAACATACCTGTACCGATCCATTGCCGATCATACTCACACAGCCAAATCACTAACACATAAAAAATAAAGCACCATTCACAAATCTTGCCCCGCCCTCAAGCCACAGTATATCATCAAACTCCATGGTCCACGCGGGCTTGTACTTTGACAGAGGGGAAACGCTGTGTATGCCTACTCCCTTCCGTGTTGCTCGCTGCAGGTAGACAACCACACAAGGCCGCGGCGGGCAGGGCCAACGGCATAATACCGGCACACCACCGGTCTCTCCTGCACAGCTGTGATGCCCGTCTCAGAGCTCAAGAGTCTCAGGCTGAGACTCTCAGCCGCATCGCCGTTGGCTAGCATAAGTGAGTGCCATGTGCCTATTTCTAGAAAGATTATGTAGGGCTGGGACTCTTGTCAGAGTCCGCCTAGGGAAGTACCACACCTTTGCCAGCTATTATACCGCCAAGCAGTAATGTGCAAACATTACTGTGTTCCGATTTGAAGGGCAACGTTTCCAGAGAAATTACAGGGCTTAGAGATATAATGTCTTAGATCTCTGGGTGATGAGCGCAGTGTAGTGCTAGGTAATGATTTGGTCTCTTCATGTTCCAATAGCTGCGTGTCACTATGCTGTTATGTGGCAGGCGTGATGCTTACCATCACTCACATGACCTGCTCGTCTCGTCACTCGATAGTAAAAAAAATGGCAGTCATAGGAACTGCCGATATAAGTGAAAACGTGTAACTCTGAATTTGATAGCTTTTCTTTTGATATCTAGAATTGCTGACGCATTTCTAGATCGCCAATGGAAAATGCTGACGTACCTATTTCTAGATAGCCAATAGCCATGGTCCCGAGTTTACCCGAAGATTTCTTATCATTCCCGAGCGTGACGCTAGAATTCAATTCACGAAAAATCTGTCTGTGGCGGGCCAAAAGAAGTTTTCACTTCAAAAAGATTCAGGAATGTTACTTGGCCAAATAGGGATATCAGTAAAGTGACGTTCTAAAGTCTTTGGAGTCCCTTCCTCCTCAGAACATCTACACTCTCCACGAGACCGAGGAGTGCGCATAATCGTTCCCACCGCAGACAGGATTAGCGACCGGTCAACAAAATTCGATCGAGGGAAGTTATTGACTGATCCCCAGGATGTATGTAACACGTAGAGTTTCTCAAACGTCGCACCCCAACTTTCATCTCCTTTTTCAATTCCTCATCATCATCATCATCATCAGCCGCAAGACGTCCACTGCTGAACATAAGCCTCCCCCCTAGATTTCCACAACGATCGGTCCTGCGCAACCTGCAACCAGCGGTTTCCAGTGACCTTTGTGAGGTCATCTGTCCATCTAGTGGGAGGCCGTCCAACACGGCGTCTTCCGGTTCGTGGTCGCCACTCGAGAACCTTTCTTCCCCATCGGTTGTCAGTTCTGCGAGCGATGTGGCCTGCCCATTGCCACTTCAGCTAGCTTACTCTTTGAGCTATGTCGGCCACTTTCGTTCCTTTGCGAATATCCTCATTACGGATTCTGTCGCACAAAGAGACTCCGAGCATAGCTCTCTCCATAGCTCGCTGTGTGACTTTGAGCTTCCTTATGAGGCCCACATTTGAGGACCACGTCTCAGTTCCATAAGCCATCACTGGCAACACGCACTGGTTAAAGACTTTCGTCTTTAGCTATTGGGGTATTCTGGACTCAAAGATGTGCCGAAGTTTCCCGAACGCTGCCCATCCGAGTTGGATCCTTCGCTGGACCTCTTTGTCGAAGTTGGCAGTTTTCAATTCCTAACAATCCTTTTTTCGCTTTAAAAAGTGGCCTAGTCAATGTTGTTTTTCAGGCTTCAGACTTCTGAATTTTATATAGTACAAACGTAACAGTCTGATATTAGGTATTTATTTTAAAGTCCGAATTCATAATACATACTGAAAATTTTAAGTTCTGTGTGGTGTGTGTTATGCCATCTATTATAAGTGAATATAATTAATTTGTAGTAATATTGCATATAGTTATTCTATTTCGTTGTAGATGGCGCTTTACAAACAAGAAACTACTGGACAACAGAGGGCGCTCTTGACATTTTACTAAGAATTAAGGGCTGATTCAGCAGGTTCCAGTGCTTTGACAGTAGTGAGAAATCTGACTCGGATAGTTTTATGTTATGGCAATACAGTGAAAAAATCCAAAATGGCAGCAAACTTAGAATGTGGGAACGAGCTTATTTATTTCTATGTTTGTGAAAATATTAAAACGCAGTGACGTGGTGTAACGGACTTTTCTACTTGGATACTGAATTTTCACGTGAGCCAGCTGCCACATAGGATTAACTGATTAAAGGAAAACTCTGATTTCATTAAGGTAAGTTCGACACAGCCGCCTACAGTTTGTATTCTTTTTTCAGTCTGCTATGTTTTAAGCTGGATTTTCTGTACCTATTATCGTAACTATTGATTAGGTGGTATCAAATTAAGAATGTGATCGCAAATATCGCTGTCACGCATGTGTTACAGGTTAAAATTGGGTCTGAGATAGCCGTGATATCATTTTGCAAATAGTCGTCTCCTGTCACGGATTTTATTCGGTAATCAGACACTACGCATTAGTAAGTTATTATTAACTCATCGATTAGGCGTTTACTAGTGATCCTCGAGAATTAATCATGTTGGTAGACTGATAGGAAATGTAATGATTGCTCCAACCTGTTGAGTGGACCCATTTTTGCTGTTACCCTTACGCCGGTAGCTGGTTACAGGTAAGGACAATCTAGTGGTAGGTAGTTCATAGTTCATCGATGCACCTTCCTTAAAATACTGCAAAACTATTTGAAAAAACTATGTGTAACTAGTAAAAAGTTTCTCTCTTTTAAATGTACGTATCTTGAGATACTTGTTAATATTTTTTGTTACATGTTTACTTGCATAAATATAGTACGACGATTTTAGCACTCATTTTAATTACACATTTTGTTTCCCTTTTAACTTTGTTTTGTTGACAAACTTCACTTGTTACCCTCTTTCCTTATTGACCCTCAATATGACATTTTTGAAACTAACCTTATCTGGACTCAATTACTTGTTGCCATGTCAATGCACAGTTCAAACTGATAAAAGCCCTAAACGTTAAAAAAATCCTTCGGTGTTTGATAATATTTTTTTGTGAATGTTCCCCTTGGGGGTAGATTTATGGAAACTTTGATTGTACAAAAAAATGTCTTATACCCAATAGTTTGTGTATATGAAGGTGCACACAAAATGGGCAGGTATCAAAAATGTCTTAGATTATTTGGCTCACGATCTGAAAGTCTAAGTAGCACAACGTCAAACAAAGCGAAAAGTCTAGTGAGCAATCTGCCTAGTTAGCTAATCGCCCATGTAGCAAAACGTCTAACTATCATCAGGTCTATGTAACAAAACGTCTATTTAGGAAGTCGTCAATTTCTTAAAATGCCTGGACACTTAACCACAAAAATAAATATCATTATAATACCATGTGAGGGCAAGTATTACATACATGCAAACTCCTTGATTTGTTTTCTGTTGGCATGTAATCTTTTTAGTAGCGACACTTATTGTCAAGTGTGATATTTGATTGACATTAGGTACTCATGATTCCGGTATCGATTACTACTGCCATTCATAACCTGGCTACATATAAGTGATCGTGTTCAATATTATATGGTGATCTGACTTCCGAATTCTAAAATGGATGAAAAACAAACATTTACTTTCATCGAAAGTCAAAAGAAAAGGCGTGTGCTGTTGTTGAGTGGTCATAGGTACAATTTAAATTTAACGAATAAAGGAGGGTCGACTCTATGGAGATGCTCCCAGCGTAACAGTGTAGTGCATCTGTTACTATTAATAAAGATGAAAATAAGATAATTCGTCAGTTGAAAGAACATACCTGTAAAGCTAATTTTGATAAAAATAGAACGGACATAGTAATGGATAAATGCAAGAAATTAGTTTGCCAACACGCAAAGCCTGTTCAGAAAATATTTGAAAAGAATTCGGAAAAGTGGATGAAATTGAACAGGTACCTGATTTTAACTCAAAGAAAGATACATTGTTCAGGGCCCGTCGTACATATTTCAATGTTTCAAAAACTGAGTACAAAAACTTAAATGATGTTAAAATTCCTGAAATTCTGGCCGATAAATTCCTTGTTTGTGAAGATGGTTGTAATAATAATAAAATCTTAATTTTTTCAACACCTATAAGTAGAAAATGCATTGAAACTTTGAAAGGAAAAATGTTTTTATTGATGCAACATTCAAAGCTACCCAAGCCATTCTATGAGCTCTTATCAATTCACGTTGATATTAATAGTTGTGATGAAACAACTTGTATTATGGGAGTTATATATGCATTGCTTCCTAACAAAACGCAAGATACGTACTTTAACCTCTTTGACCTAATCAAGCAGCATTTTAACATGGACATGTTGGTCATTAAATGCGATTATGAGATGGCGCTTATCAATGGAATAAAAAAGCTTTTCCGAACACTCAAATAACTGGCTGTTACTATCATCTTAATAAGGCCGTTTGGAAAAAGCTTCAACGTTGGGTCTTACTGAAAACAGAGAGTGCCGAGAAACTGTCAGAGTATGTTCAAATTTACCTCTGCTACCTTCTCAACACATTAGAGAATGTTGGACAAGCATTGTTGACAATGCCATCAAAAGTGAGGAAATGAATATTTTTACATTACTTTGAAAGACAATGGCTACAATCATTGGCAGATATAATAAGTTGTCCTAGCTATTATAATTTTCGCACAAACAACGCTCTCGAAGGATGGCACAGGCGGCTGAATACTAATATAAAATCAAAACCAACCTTTCTGCTATTCCTCAAAACCCTTAGAAAAGAAGCCCTTTGGCAAGATCGTAAATACAAGAATATTTTATTTGAAGGAAATAAGAGGAAAAGATCGATATAATGTTTAACGCCAAATATAAAGAGAACTGCATAAGCTTGAAGGTCAAAAGTTAGCCCATTTGAATTCTTGATAAACATTGGCCATATCAAAAGAATATTAGGTGCGTAATTTAAAAAAATATGTTTAGGAAGACTTTATCTTTTGTTTGTTTACTTTTGTTTGTTGTGTTGAAGAAGATTATTTTAGTTTATTTCAAATAAAAAATATATAGTTTTATACGACTTTTACTAATTATGATCTTAAGTGTACATAATGAAAAACTAACGACTTCCTAAATAGACGTTTTGTTACATAGACCTGATGATAGTTAGACGTTTTGCTACATGGGCGATTAGCTAACTAGGCAGATTGCTCACTAGACTTTTCGCTTTGTTTGACGTTGTGCTACTTAGACTTTCAGATCGTGAGGCGATTATTTGTATGCTTACACTTATTTAAATACAATGCTTCACCTGATAACAAGCAATGATTTGATGTTTGATTCTTTTGTGTACAAGCAATAATTACAACTTAAAAATTTATTAAAAGTTGATTAACCAAATTGGAAAGGACCTAGAATATCTAAGTAAAGTTTAAAGTTTAACTCAGCAATAAGGCCGCCATTTGTTGCGGTAGTTCGTAAGTGTTTCTCTGTAATACTTTTAATACATGTGTTTGTGTCACAATAAAAAGTTGCAATCTATCTTTAACAGTTACAATGAATAGGTAAGTAATGATGAATGAATGCACTTACATTTTTATCAAATAAAAATACATTTTCCACAATCATAGTGAATTTATTGATGATAGTTGATATTATTTTCAACCAAATTAATTATGGATAAAGATACTTATTGTGAAAAACTTTTCAGTAAAAGGTAGTAAGTAATGAGTTTTACTGTTAATTATAAATTATCAAGATCAACATAAAACTAACCCATTCTCTCAAGTTGGACCAAACAATACTTACTTAATTGCCAACTTTTGTGAATATGTGTTGACTTACCAAATAAATATAAATATTTTATTTACCAAATTATGCATAAATACAAAAGCATTTGCTTGCCGATGAGCCCCAAAGTAAGCTTAAGCCTGTACCTTGGGACTTGTGAGTTAGGTCTAGACTCTAGACCAGGGGTCGGCAAGTAGTTTTGGGTGGGGTCCAGAAATCGTGGGAATTTTTAAAGAGGTCCAGAAAATAACAACTAATCATAATTAAGGGCAGCCTTTTTATTATTTTGGTGTCAAATCAAATTCTATTCGGTCCGAGGTTCAATCACTCAAGGTTCGCAAATGGACCACATTCCGCATTTTGCCGACCACTGCTCTAGACTCATCATCTCTCATCCAGCCTGCAGACGTCCACTGCTGCACATAAGCCTCCCCTAATTATTTCCACAATGACCGATCTTGTGCCGCCTCCATCCACCGACTTCCCGCAACCGAAACAATATCATCTGTCCATTGTGTGGGGGGCCGTCCTACACTGTGTCTGCCGGAGATTCTTAGCACCCCCTGCTCCGCCGTTACCATGGCAGCTACCTTTGCCAGGGATAGCGAAGCCTGGGGGCCGTCTGTTGGGTGTATTTATCATAGGGGGGATTTGCCAATAATTTTGGCTTGGCAAGCTTCTGGGTGATAGCAGTATTATTGGTGTAGAAAACTGAAAATGAAATTACTGTATACATCCATTACTAAAATTAGCACTATTTTTATGTTATGTGGGTTAAACATATAAACAAAACTGATAACAGAACCAGTATAATACATTTAAATAAGGAATTATGTTACATAAATTACACTTGCACAATGTAGTACTTGTAGAATACATAGTTAAAAACTAGAATCCATGTCAAATACAAGGTGTTTCACAACAGTTCTTAGATAACACAATTTTTATTTTAAAGGTTTTAAAAATAAGTCATCAAGGTTTTTAATTCAAAGACACCATCATCATCACAACACCGTCGGAAACTATTTATGTTCTGAATATATAGTACAGACATTGTCATAACACTATTAACTGCTAGAAAATCACATAGTTTTCAAATGTGTCTGCTCTGGTAATCCATCCCAAACTTCTGAATATCTCAATGCTCAACAACTAGGAGGTGGAGTACTTTATATCTGTAACTTCTTTTTTGTACTGGACTGATTATAGCTTGGAAAGGCGATATCGTTTCATGGCTAATATTCCAAAACTGAAGGAATATGATACCAAATCCCCAATAAGAATTACTAAACTTCAAATCGAAGATTGAATCAGTTTTTGGTTTTTTCCTAGGTAAGAAGGCTCCATAGTAAACCACAGTCGCTACTTAAAATGATATGACTTTGCGGTAAAGTGCAAACCTAATAACTCTAAAAAATCAAGATTATTACTACAGAATTTTTAATTTATTTACAATAATTAAAATCAATTTATTTCATGTTGCTATGATCCATAAATAACAATATCACAACAATACAAATACAATTTATCTATTTTTCTTATCTATCTTAATATACACTAAAATAAATTTTGTAAAATCAATAAAATCCTCATTATAAACTTGAAAGTTTTGAAAATCAGTATTAATTTATCATTGATAGATCATAATCAATATTTATTTATTATTGATAGATTTGGCTGAGTGGCATATCATAATTATGTCAAGTCTTTTCTCTTGCAATGTTTCTTAGTGGACTGATTAAGAATGATTTGAGTCTTGATAACAGTTAAATAAATTGGTTGACATTTTCACACATATAAATATCATATTTATACCCAATGGCGTAGACACGGCGGTAGCTACGCCCCTATTTATACCATAAATAAGTCCTGCTGATAAGTTGAATCAAAGCTTATATCCGAGAGCTACTAGCAAATTTTGGGTAGGTAGGTATTTGAGGCAAGCTGAAAACTTGTCACATAGCTCTGCTATTGTACCCCAACATGGAGGCGCAGACCTGGCTGGTGAGAGGTGGGGCAAAATGGATCCATATATATTTTTATATTATTATGTTATTTTTTTTTTCAGAGAACATGTTTCAGCCACAAGGCTGGCTTGGTGGCTTAGTTGATAGTAAGTCTGCGAAGCCGTGGGTCGTGGGTTCGATCCCCACCAAGTGCAAATGTTTGTGTGATGAATTCAAATATTTGTACTGTGCCTGGATGTTTTCTTTGTATAAATTATACTCGTATAAGTATTATATCAGCTATCTGGCTTCCATAGTACAAGCTTTGCTTAGTTTGTGGTCAGGTGGTGTTGTGTGTGAAATGTTCACCAATATTTATTGTTATTATTATATGCAATTTTTATATGTTGTAAGTGGTTTAATGTTTTAAGAATAAAATAAAAGTAGTCAAGTACGAGTCGGACTCGCCTTTGAAGGCTTTCGTTGCAGCAAGTAACATAATATAAAAGTTCTTGTAGTTTGTTGTTACCTACTTTAATCAGTGTTTTAACAATAGTGCATTTATGACGTATTAAAATAAAACTACTTAATAGATCTCATTCAAACCAATTTTCGTTGATAGTTTACATGATAATGGACATCATACACTTTTTTTTATTTTTGTCATTTTCTTATTTTAGAAGTTACAGGGGGGACGACGACACATTTTACTACTTTGGAAGAGTCTCTCGCGAAAACTACTTAGTTTAGAAAAAAAGTATGTTAGAAACCTCAATATCATTTTTGAAGACCTATCCACAGATAACCCACACATATGGTTTTGATGGAAAAAAATATTTTGAGTTTCAGTTCTAAGAATGGGACACCCCCTGTTCTTTTTCTATTTTTTGTATGAAAATCTTAATGCGGTTCACGGAATACATGTACTTGCCAAGATTCAATAGTATAATAGGTCTTATTGTTTCGGAGAAAAGTGGCTGTGATATACGGACGGACAGACAGACATAACGATTCTATAAGGGTCCCGTATTTTGCCATTTGGCTACGGAACCCTTAATAGAAGCTAGACGATTTAGTCAGGGTTTTAACATTGCCAGCCGCATGCAAATATGTTTTGCAATAAAATAAAATAAATGGGTGTGAGGCAATTTGAAATTTAAATTAGGTATTATTTATAACTAAAAGGTAGGGATTTTCTAAAAGGGAATTAATTTTCAGGACGGACTATCTACCTGTCAGTTGATCTAAATTGAGCAATTGATTTTGCCCCGCTAGTCACCAGCCAGGTCGGCACCTCCGTGTAGGGATATAATAGGAGAACTATGTGAGATGTTTTCAGCTGGCCTCAAATACCTACCCAAATTTAGCTACCAGCTCTCGGAATATTTGTTCTATAAATATACGTACATGTACTATCTTCATCATGGCCCAGTGCGGGTTGGTGGATGACACATGACTTCGAAAGATTCTAGGTACATGTCGGTTTCCTCACGATGTTTTCCTTCACCGTTTTAAGTTAGCGGCATTACGCACATGACTTCGAAAAGACAGTGGTGCGTGTGGGGTTTGAACCGGGGTCTCCTGATCGGCAGGCGCCGTTCTCCCGACTAGACCAGCCGTAACTTCTCACATGTACTATGTACATTTAGAAATAAACTCGTATTTTCACGTATCAAATCTTGTTTATGATGATCGTTTGGAGCATATGCATATCCGAAGAGGAAAATTGATTGTTACCATTTATCACCAGCTTAATCCGTTCTTCAAATGATAGGTATAATTTTTATCTTACACACTCAACTCAATCTGTCAGTGATATTTTTCTTGAAAAATCTGAATCATCACTAACATTTCCTAATTAAAGATTTCCGAATTTATCTTAGATTTTGTTTGTGCTAAATCACTATAGCTGTGTTTGTGTGAGTTTTGAGAATCCTTTAGATGTAACAATCAGTGTTGATTGCGTAAAATCGTTACGTATTCACCAATGCTCTAATAAGAAAAAAATTCAATACTTATTTTTCGTAATCCATGAATTAGTCAAGTTTTATCCAAGTAGCAGCGTTAAGATGGTTCAATATAGTTGGAAGATTTGTTCAATGTTTTCACATTGCTGAAGTGGCGGTAGTGATTGCCAAATGCTTACGTGACTACGCGGAGGATCGGGCCGAGGTCGCAGGCTCCGCCGCATCGCAGGAGAGCCTGGATGCGCGGGCGCCGCTCGTCGCGGGCTGCGCGAGCCGTGACTCACAGCCGCCCAAAATAGCTGGGGAATGGGCGCCGCCTACCGGCCGGGGCGGGCGGCTAGATGGCTCACGGCTCAGTGGCAGCCGCGACGCCGCCGCCTCTGGAGGAGTGGTGTTAAAAGTGCGCGCGGCCCGCACTGTCGGTCGGGTGGTGGGTCCGGCGCGGAATGCGCCGCCATGCCGGTACGACACCGCGAACTCGGCGACGAGATCGCACCCCCGGAGCCGAAGCGCTGCAGACATTGCGACGGTACGATGCACACTCCTTACTACTGACCGTCCGCGGCCACGCCGGCATCCGACCCTCACTCACCACTGTCACAAGCAAGCGCTAATCCTCTCTTAATCCTCCTGATGAATGTGTCTAGTGAATAAGGCTATCTGAACATTTAAACTGTTACGGTTCTTAACTACGTTAACGAGCGGTATTCTTGGCCCTGGCATGCATCGTGTTCTTTGACATATTGGTGAAATACGGATGACACAGTTGCTTGCGGCTTAGCTTGGGTTGTTACTAACATATTAGCTTATCATGTGAAGCGGAGCTGAGTTGAGTAGGTACTTGTTTCAAGTCATTTACATTAATTATAGTTAGGATTTTATGAGCTTGATTTTTAACTTAAAGCTAAATAGATAGTATTAATTATTAAATGGTTTTCCTTTACTAAATTAATCACGTTTATGTGGCGTGACACCTATGTAATATAGTTGGTAGGTAAATACCTTGTAATTAATCTAGTAATTTAGTTTCTTAATTGTTATAATACTCATGTATGACTTATGACATACATGTACACGCAATTGTAACTAAATATTATTGTTGTAAGGATGGTGTACATACTTTTAAACAACGATAGGATACACAATTACACACGTTACCGTTACCGTTTATGTTCATTTTTATCAGTCGGTAATTCCTTGTAATCTACTGTTACCTAATCTAATCTTAACTCAATGCTAACTCATTTTACGGGAAAAAAATATCCATATTAGAACTTTCCTTAATCAATGTTTCTCAAAACGTGTTACACCAGACCTATACACTAGACTAGAAATGTATAAATGAGTGTATGGAGTTGTTTGATTGATAGAGTTCGATTATAATGAACATACATGTTTCTGTAAAGGTTAAAATTATAAAGAAACTAAAACGCTTCCATATCAGGCTGGACGGGGAGTTATCGAAAAACATTTTTTAACAATTTTGGGTTTACACTTGACCGCCATCTCGCCTGATGTTAAGCGACGTTCATCGTCGCTTAACATCAGGCGAGCGTCTACGACGGAGCGTGTTTACCTATAGAAAAACCGACTCACTTTCGATTGAAATAACCGTTTCTCTTCCCGGGCATACGGTCATATTTTGTACACTTGTAAAGGGATGCGAGGGTTTGATGAGTTACGGGTGATTTATTGATAATTAGCAATCTATATCAGTCTATTGCTGGATGTAGGTCTCATGCTCGCCATTCAACCTAATCAACGGCTGTTCGCTTCCAACTGCCACCGAATGTCCTAACCAATGAGGCAGATAACTCGTCACGACAACGTTGCACTGTAAATACAATAATCCTCAAAACTAACGTATCATCATTAAAAAACAAACCTTGCCTAAAATAATGTCGGTATTAAGTGCTATGAAAGTAGCCCAATAAAATACTAGACTTGATATATACGCGCATTGAAAGCCAAATAATATTTTTAAAACGTAAACAATAGGTACATTCGATCGAGCACGGGTGCGTTCTTCGAGCTTGGGTTCTGACGATAAATAACATATTGCTTTTTTTTTTTGTATTTCAAATAGATAACGCATTGCATATTTTGTATTTTTTTAAATACAAAACATGTGACCTTTGGTCAGCAGCAAAAAACGTTAATGCATGCCTATATCCTATGACTAGCAGCTAGCAGCTGTGTACCTACCGAGAGACCTTTACACTGGTTTTTGTTCGATAATAAATTTCATCTTACCTGATGTTAAGAGACTGGGGGTCTAAGACGAAGCGTGCTAGCTTAGAAAACACTGACTCTATCTAGACTTGAACACATTTGAGATTATATCCATCTGGGAATTCCCCAATCCGTCCACGTTTCCAAGTTCAAATCCCAAAGCTTAGAAGATTGTTACTTATTATAAAAGTGGAGTTGGAGTGGATTTAAAACATCAACCATGAAACGATGACACTTTATGGAGACCCACGGACATTCCGATAGAAAAAAGGGCAAACCTTTTTATTTGGTCGGTACAACGTGTCAGCGTCCTTCCTTACGGGTTATTATTCTATATTACCTACAATTTCAGGTCTGCAAATCAGAAAATTTAGATTATGTAAATTTATGGGAATACCTCTGAAAATATAAAACACACAAAAAAAACATTAAAATCGAGTCATAAAAAGGGAAGTTATCCGCAAACACATATACAAAATACATACATACATACGGTCGAATTGAGAAACCATCTCCTTTTTTAAACCCCGACCAAAAAAAGGGGTGTTATAAGTTTTACGTCGATGTCTGTCTGTCTATCTGTCGGTGTCTGTCTGTGGCACCGTAGAACTCGAAACGGATGGGCCGATTTCAATGCGGTTTTTTTTATTTGAAGGCTAATTAATATCCGTGCGGATGTTCTTAGCTATGTTTGGTTAATATCGACTCAAGATGGCCGCCTTCACAAAATAGCGGACAATATATTTCCTCACAACCTACCTCAATATGGATATCAAATGAAAGGGTTTGACTAGTAGAATACTATATATACCCTATAACAAATTACAAATCCAAGAAGGCCGCCACCACAAAATGGCGAATTATATGTATATATTTTTTCACTACTACCTCAATATGGGTATCAAACGAAAGGGCTTGACTAGTAAAATACTTTGCACTATGACAAATTTCAAATCCAAGATGGCCGCTACCACAAAATGGCGAAATACACTTATTTTTTCACGTAATATATAAGGGATAATAAGGGAGTCCTTATTATGGGTATCAAATGAAAGGGCTTGACTAGTAGACTGTTGTACAGATAACAAATCCGAGGTAGTCGGGGGTTAATCAAAATTTTAAATTTTGTTGTTGTTGACGTCTGTTAACAAACATTTTGAACTTGACAAAATGTGTACAAATTTTAGTTCAATCTTTCTACTTTTATTTCTTTATTTAATTTAATGAGCCGTACATAACAGATTACCTTAAGTATAATAACAGAACACCAACTAAATAGAAATTCACTATCATCAATGTAATTCACTTTAAACACTTTAAACACTTTATTTGTACAAAAACAGATTACATTTAAGGATTTATACAATGGCCCCACACTAGGCTCTGGGCCCGTGTCGTGGGTACCTTTATCAGACATTTCAGAGCTCAAAGTTACATTGGGGTAATCTATACAAAACAGAACAAATAGACAAAAACTAATAAAGACGATAATTTGGTTTGTAATGTTGTATCGGGATAAAAATAAGGATATTGTTAGATTTTAAAAATTAAAAATTATCGTAGGTATGCACTTTTGTGAGTAATAGTGTGCGCGTGTGTGTGTTGTGTCTGTTAGTTTGGATGAGTAGAGTGAATGTTAGTGAATGTGAATGTGAGTGATGTGTCTGGGGAATTTAAACGCAACCTTGAGTAGGAAGATTCATTTGGGAGTTGATTAAATTTTCGGTATTCCTGTAATCTAAAGTATGTAGCCAAGTTTTTAGTTTCCTTTTCATTGTATGCAAATTATCTGTGAGTAGTTTTGGGATACATTTTATAACTCTAGTATAAATTAGTGGAAGAAGCGTGTGAGGGTGTCGGTCTGCAAAACGGTATTCACTTTTGTGTTTGGTATCTTGAATACCCTTTTCTTGAGCTGAGTCGCCGTGTGACCAGACTGCCTGGCAGACCTATCAAAAGAAAGAACAGCTTTCCCTATGAAAAGCTGACGCACCGTTAGCATCTCCGCTTCTTTGTACAGGGTCATGGTCGGGAATCTAAAATGCTTGTTCAACATCACCTTCAATACTGCTCTTTGTGCTCTCTCAAGTCTGATCATTAAATATCTAGCCGCGCCCCCCCAAGCTAGGTTACAATATGAGAGAATCGATTGGCAGAGCGAGTTAAACACCATGACTAATATTTTTGGGTCACATGAGCTCCTTAGGCTTTTCATGACGTAAATAAGTTTCCTGGTTCTATTTGACAAATTTATAATGTGATACCTAAAAGTTAGCGATTCGTCGAGGTCTACCCCTAAGTACCGAAACCTGTCAACCCTCTCAATTACTCCACAGGTTGTCTTAACAGAAGAGAGAACATGCAGCGCTGGCAGAGGGTTAGAATCTATAGCGATTTGTATATCAAAGGTCGGCATAGATTTTTGTTATTGAAAAATGTCATAAATTTAGTTTTTTGGTGTTAAGAGTTAGGAGGTTTTGTTTAGCCAACCCGTGATCTGATTCATTCCCTCTCAGCCACCTCAGCGACCCCAGTCCACGTGCTTTCCGAGAATATCACGACAGTGTCATCGGCGTAGCAGATGATGTCTGCGCCGGGTAATTTAATATCTAGAATGTCATTCATGTATATCGAAAGAGAGTAGGACCCAAGATGCTTCCTGTGGGACTCCAAAGCTCACCACAAGTTCATCACTGAGGTTATTCCCAACTCTTAGTTGCTGAGAACGATTTGTCAGGTAACTCTGAAACCAGTTTAGCGCTACGCCTCGGATACCGAATGATTCTAATTTTTAACTAATATTGGGATCGACAAGCTGTCAAAAGCCTTAGTAAGATCGAGAAATAGTCCCAAACAGCGCAATTTACGATCTACTGCAAGAGACACAGTATTCGTGAGAAGTACGACCGCGTCTTCTGTGCTTTTGCCGCGTCTAAATCCCAATTGCCTTTCCGACAACAACTTGTTAGCCTCGAGGAAATCCACAAGTCTCCTATTGACCACCTTCTCAAGTAATTTAGAAAAAATACTCAGAAGCGATATGGGCCTATAATTGCTAGGTAAATTTTTTGCACCATCTTTATGAATAGGAACCACCACCGCATATTTCCAGCTATCCGGGAAACAGCCCTTCTCGATACTAAGGTTGATGATATGAGTCAGGGGGACTACAATAGTATGTTTTATGTACTTAATAAGTGTAGCTGTATGCCCATCTAGACCCGGTGCACTGTCGGCTTTTAGACCAGTTATTATCTTGTCAACTTCTGAAACGTTTGTAGGCGTAATAAAGAACGAACGAACGAAGAATTGAGTAGTTAAATTTCAAACAGCCAATTCCATGGTAACATACAATGCAGAAACTTATATGAATTATCGAAAATTCATGAACAGTATTACAAACTAGCAGCGCCCCGCAGTTTTACCCGCGTAGTTCCCGTTCCCGTATTTTTCTTTTGGCAAAAAAGTAGCCTCTGTACTATTCCAGACTATAATTTAATTGCCCAAATTTCAACCCGATTCGTTCATCCACTTCGGCATAATTGAGCAACAAACATCCTAACTTTCGCATTTATAAGTAGAATTTAACAGTGCTTATGGTAGTATTTTTTGTTTAGAAATAATAAAAAACAACCCAAACAGTTTTACATGACAAAACTTTAATCATTTTATTAAATTGCATAGCCAATCCCAAAATTTAAGATGTATGGACATAGCCATGTTTTAAATTTAACTGTCCAATTACGGGATATTTGAAAAGAACCGTGTTCACGGTTAAACCGTAATTCGTGTTAATAATGTAGCGAACAGTCGTGATAGTGCTAAACAGAGATGTTCTAAACCGCTATCCAGTGCATGTACACTTATTGCTATTGAATAAGATCCAGTTAAATCCAGACTCCGCAGGCATGTCGACAATCCGGTCAACGTTAGAATTAACCTGGAGAATATTATCTTTAGCCATCCCTTAGTCACACTGACGATGTGTGCCACAATGGCGGGAATGGAAAGTGTGTATAAATAGTTGTCTCCTGTGTGCACTGGGCCAAATTCTTCGCCTTATGCAACCGTGCGATCGTAAACAAACGCGCAGACAACGCACTTTCGTGTTAACAGATCGTAAATGTCTTCAGTATGCATAATTTTGTGGCATATCGATTCGACATTGCCGCCACGCAATTTCATACGTTTGACTTTTAGTTGGGACCCGTTTCTCTGAGGAAGTTTGTCGCTTTTCCGACGGCTAAAACTTTTCAGTGGGCTTTACGAGTCGTGAGCGCTTTCAGGCATTCCTAAGGGGTATATTTAGGGCAGTGGCTTTGTTGCCGTTGACGTCAGCAATCGTTACCGTTACACCGTTAAAACCTAAATTGATGGGGCGGTGACGTTACCATGTTATTGTTTTGATTATTTAAAGAATCGTGGAAAGTGTAGTCAACGTCGTTCAATAATGTGAAATGAAAATGAATCCTTAAAATGTATTGCTATGAATTATATTTAAACAATGTTAAAAATATTGGGATTCGGCTGTAATCGGGTGAGTTAGTTAAGTGTTAATAAAATTTAATTTTAAGAAAACGAATCAAACATAACTGTAACATATAGTATCTGTAACGTATATCTGTACCTTCATACATACATACATACAAAGTCATACACAAGAATACAGGAGGAGTATTAAAAAAAATAAATGATAGTTGCTATATTACATACGTAAAGTTACTAAACTAAATGAATTTGGTACTCGTAGCTATAGCTAACTAGGTATAGAAGTCATCGACGTGTTTTCTTAAATGCTTGTCATGTAAACTTAAATAAGACTTTAAGAGTTGTAGTAGTCATTGGAGGTACGATATTCGATTAGCAAACCGGGCAGAATCCTTCACAAGCACCATCTAATATTTCTGGGTTACTAACGTAATACCATGACAAGCACTAATCACAGTAATACTAAGTATAAAGGCGAAAATTTGAGGGTGTGACACATACGTGTCTCTATTACGGCCGAACGGTTTTGAATGAAATTAACTTCGACCAATTATGACATTAAATAAAGCACATTACATACATTTTTTTTATTTTGTTAAAGTAAGTAATTGTTAAGGCGCTGCCGCTGGGTAAAGCACTGGGCACAGCTAGTTTAGTTTAATGAAACGTGCATGTAACTGATAATATTCGTCATCAGCACTATTCTGTCTCGATGTCAATTTCTAAAAGGAATATTCAGGCCAGTTTTATTTCCATTATCACAATGATCACATGATTTGTCGTAATGGCGTTGTTTTGATGTCATTATTGGATTTTGCTATTGCGGTTGCTTACTGAGACAAATTTATTGTATATCTGAAAAAAATAACTGTGTCACGTTACCATCATCGAATGAGCTGTATTTCTAGTTAAACTCATGGGGCTTTATAAATAAACCGGTCAAATGCGAATCGGGGTCTCGCATCAAAGGTTCCGTAGTAATATAATTAAATTACAATATTGAAATAATTTATTTCATTAAATTCGGGGTGTACATTGTGCACCTTGCGTATTGGTCGGATAGAAAAACTTGCCAAAGACACGTTTGTTGGAGATTTGTATTTTTTTTTGTTTAATTTTTAAAACATCATCATCCTCATCAGCCTGTGTTCGTCCACTGCTGGGCATAGGCCTCTCCTACTACTCCTTTAAACAATTTTCCACACGTTAGCTTAGTTCAGATTTGCGTATGACATATGTTACTTGAAACATAATGGTAAACAAGAACAAAATTAAAAATTTTGATTAACCCCCGACTACCTCGGAATCAGTATCTGTACAACATTCTACTAGGCAAGCCCTTTCGTTTGATACCCATATTATAGGAGTTGTGAAAAAAAGAAATTTATTTCGCCATTTTATGGAAGCGGCCATCTTGGATTTAAAATTTGTCATAGTGCAATGTATTCTACTAGTCAAGCCCTTTCGTTTGATACCCATATTGAGGTAGTAGAGAAAAAATAATATAGTCCGCCATTTTGTGGTGGCGGCCATCTTGGATTTGAAATTGGTTGTAGTATTTAGTATTCTACTAGTAAAGCCCTTACATTTGATACCCATATTGAGGTAGGTTGTAAAGAAATATTTTGTCCGCCATTTTGTGGAGGCGACCATCTTGAATCGATATTAATATTAACCAAACATAGCTAAGAACATCCACACGGATATTAACTTTCAAATTAAAAAAACCGCATCGAAATCGGCCCATCCGGGGGTTAAAAAAAACAGTGGTAAATATACCCTCACAAAATGAAGCCTACCTTCTTCTCTGCAGACGTGGTTCGAACCTACAAACTGATGCTAGTAAAATCGGGAAGTCCTCGCTACAGGGTGGGTCATCTTGGCCTTTACCTTTTATTAAAAGTCTAAAGAACTAGAATATCAGATTAAATTAATTAAACATTGAATTGTTTAGAAAAAAAATAGAAGTAGGCTGTGTTATTCTACGAGTAGATAAAAAATTAGTACCGTTACAAATTTCAGCCTAGATCCGTTTAGTTCATCCAACATGATTCAGCAACAGACATTCAAATCTTTGCAATTAAAATATTAGTGCAAGATTGACGTGCAAGACCAAATTTTAGTAAGTCCAGAAGGTGTGACCGCTGGTGTTATGACAGGTGTAGCGTCACACGTGACGCTATGGCTGTCAGCTCGATTAATTAGCGTTGAGACGGCCCCAATGAAATAATCGATCATCATTACAACTCCAGCCAAACACACGTATCACAATAGTGTATTCATAATTAATCTTCGTACATTTGGACTGATGCTATTAGAAAACTATTTAATATTTAGCGTTTTGCAATTATTATTGCATTTGTGTGTATATTTAAATTTAAAATAAAAATTGTCTCAAGATACGAGTTCGTTTTTCGATACATAATGTGGTCTACTGTTCATGTAAGGAATATATCGAAACTATTGTAGCGATTGTATATTAGCAGCCAAGTTCTTTCTATGTCTATCTGGGCTATGTCCTAATTCACAGGTTATATTATGATTATAGACTACATTATATGCTATAATTTAGATGATTAATTTTAAAGAAAAATATTCCAGGAATAGTGCTCTATATGTGGAGTAGAAGTATATAAAGATAACGGCACTAAAATCTACATATTTACTATTTAGCTCTGATGTGTTATAAGATAGCGCTGTGTATTATTCTGCCATGAATCGTGATTGATTTCCCATTAAAAGTGGTCCAACATTCTGGCTTTCGGATTAATTGTGGCTAACGATACGTTACTGTGTAGGTATGTCAGTAGTTTCGCGGACTAGGGCAGTTACGTTACGCGAGCGGCGCCCACACGTGCGCCAGCGCATCTCACCCGCCCGCCCAAGCGCGCCGTATGTGCGCCCGCTAGCTATTACAAACTTTCTACACCAATAAATCAACTTAATTCGCTTACCTCGATAGATCTTAATACGTAACGACCGATACGATATTATATACTATGTTGCTTTGATTCATGAAAGGTGAGATATCAATGACTGTCTGGCAGAACTACTTCGTTATAGTGTGCTTCAGTGTTGACGTCACTCATGCAGTCGTTTGTCACGTCATAAATATGGTATGACTTCATATAACCTAAAATAAAATGGTGAATTTCCATCCAAGAAATGTGTCTATTTGTACGGTAAGCGTCGGCGGTACGGTGCCGCTGCGCCGTGAGTGTTGTAGGTCGCACCGCACATAACAACGGAATGTTTTGTTTGGAGGAGACGCAAACAAACTCGTAATTATTACCGAGAAGTGTAACTCGCTCACAATGTGTTGTTAAATCGACATCGTCTTTGAGGAAAGTCTCCATTTCCATCACATGATTTCATTTTTACTGAGCCAACATTTGATTTCATTTTGTGCTGAAATTGAGAAGGACCTGGCTGTGTACAAAGTTAGTACCTCCGTTCTTTTTAGAGTATTTTATAGTTTTGTGATATTTGAATTGAGTAAAATCTATTATAATATACGTGACAAATAAATGGCAACATATTTATAGGGTAGGTTGTCGCTGCGTTATACAACTAAGTGCTAACCACTTGTCATACTAGATAGTTTAATCAGAAAATTTCTTGCGAACTGGAATAATAAACTAAATGTGTGATCCAGTAGTAAATCGAAGCCGTTGTTTTAATGTTGTTTTGTTTGATAGTGTCGTTACGGTTCTCAGAGACAGTGGCTATTCGACAGTTTATGGGTGGTAGTTAAATATACCCGACTCGGTTTGTCGTCACAAATAGAATTTTGGCACTGACTACATGTGGTTGTGTAATTCACGTATAAACCACTTGTTGAATTCGAATTATCTGCTCACAATATACCATAGCTATAAGTATCGTAACTGACTATGACGTTATATATTAACATTCCTCCGATATATCGATCGAATATGACATCCTTCAGTAGATCTGCTGCCAACTCGTATATTTTGGGAAAAGGTAGTACGGAGACACGTTTCGTCTAATTTCTCTCGACCTACATCTCTGTTTCCGGATAAGTGATATTCACAGTAGCTCGAGTAGACGACTAATTAGAAATAAAAAAAAAACACGAAGAACGTTGAATTTCGAAGTGTCCACTTTACTCGCGTCCATTCCGTTCTTTCATCTTTCTATTTATACTCCGTGAAAGGCTTAACATTCACCACACACGTTTATTACTAAGAAAGATGCCCAGCAAAAAATACCGTGTCCCAAATCGATTGTCTCCATCGTCACCCCGGGGATATTTTCCATAGCATATGCGTATTGACATGGTGGGTGGGTAATTAGCGGACCCGTCCTCGTTCTAATTCCCCACCTTGACCTCGTTGTGTCGCTTTACGACCCGACTCTACAATTTTAATTTTTCTTTGTACGCGTCTCATAAAATACTGGTAGTGGTTTCACCAGAAAGCAATAATCAATATTATTGTTAACTGTAGCGTAATTAATGTGTGATAAATAACGCCTACTTAACAATCCAGTGCGTACAATGGAGAACGAGTAATAGAACATTTTGTTCTCGAATGGCATTTCGGTGCGTCGAATGTGAGTCCTGGTCTGTGCCGCTGCCAAATGCATTACCAATAATGACATAAACTTATAAGCGAGATATGAGTCGCGTTGGCTCCCTGCGCAGGTTATGATTAACGTCATGTGTCGCGGTGTCGTTGAACACTATTACTGCTAGCACATACTCTGGGCCCACATGGACCATATTACCATTATCTCCAGACAGTATCTTGGACCGGTTTCAATTGGACGTAGCCGACGCACTTTCTGTTTCTTTATTTGCTCCATTATCAGTCCGTGTTGCGGTTGTTTTCACACATCAATAAGCGACTTCCTGACGTTGCTGCGTATGATTCGTATTGCTTTATTTGTTTGTCGAATCTTCCAATGCCAAACTACATAAATGTATCTCGACTATTAACTCGCTCTTGCAATCCGCTTTGCGTAAAGTTCGATTTTAAATGTCTCACGGTAAACAAAAACAGACGTGGTGATTTATTTTATTTTTTTGTTTTCGGTCGCAGTCCTAAAATATGAACTGTGTCAATTTACAAGAACTGTGAGACGTCCATTAACTATGTCTCGTGGACATGTTACGGCCGCATTTCAAAATAGTCCAAGTGGAATCTCCGGCGTTATTTCAAAATTATATATATTTCCATTCCCGAAAACATGTCTCGGATGTACTTAATTAACAATTTTGTTGATTTAATCTAGAATGTTTTTATTTAACTCAATCTAATTAACTTTGTGATAAAATATATTTTAGTAGGTAATCATTGTTTTTTTCTTAAAACTTTTGTGATATGATTTGAATAGTAGATTTTAAAATTATTCAAGATTCAATTAAAATTATTTCAGATCATTATTAAATTAGTATTGATTCAAGTCCAAAGTTCGAGGTGGCCCTGCTTGTCTTCTTGCTTGTTATTTCTAATTATCAAAAATTCTAGAAATCCGCTTTTGCTACCGAGGGCGTGAAGGGATTTCATAAGACAAAATGTTAAATTAATGCTGCCTGGCTTCCAACATTCCCAAATATATTTATTCCAAAATAAAGACTGCCTCAGACGACACGACATTGGTTTGGCCACTAATAGGATTAGTTTATCCGGTGCGCGTCGTGTCGCGTACGTATCAAGGGCTATAAATTTTCCCGTATTTATTATTTAACAGCTTTATTATCTTTTTGAGTTTTATGTTCGTTAACTGAGATGATGTTCTCATTATTTTTAGTTGATCTCTTACCATACATTTCTCGATAGAAATCGCGGAAACAGTCAAGTTAGTCCAAAACTCGTGGTGTGAACAGAATAAAACTACTCTTAAAACCGGAGCTACGATACTCAATTTCTCGTCAATAGGAAACACAGGTGTCAGCTGAGAGTTTCTTTCAGTAGTGAAATAAATTTTTGTTTGACGTAATACGGTAAAGTAGTTCGAATCTACCAGCTTGCCGATTTGACGTCAATGTTTATAAAATGCAAGAGAAGACGCACGCTCGTTCGCTTCATTCGGTGATTCATTGCATAAGAATCCGTTTTTAGTAATTTTCTTTCTAATTTCGAATTAGATTTCCTCGTTTTGGCAAAGGAGAATATTCGGTCACGCTGCCGAAGTTGGTCCTCATAACTCATTCAACAGAATAATTTGCGTGGAAATAGATGCTGCGAATAGTTGCCAATCTGTGCTCCCGATGACAGCGGACATGTTGGGCACTCGTCGACTCGGTGCATCCTAATCACGTCAGCCAGAAACTACAACAGTTGGAAAAGTAAATAAATAACACAAGTTTCATCAGCTCGTTCGTCATCTTCACCTTGATAATTCCGATTTAATTTCATATTTTGAAAAATAACCGTCAATTAAAGTTCAGCGGGCGCGCAAGTGGTATTCAGTGATATATGCGGTGCAGCTGCGGGGTGTCCAGCCGATTTTACACATTACGTTAATTCCGTACAAATGAGTCAGGGGCGAAGAGCCGCCAAATTACGTAACATTACGCCCATTCATGGCGCATCACCGGGGTCGCCGCCAAGCGTGAAAGTGCTCACCCGCCACGTAACCTGACTTATGGTCTTATTCAGTTCGTTTAGGGAATATTAATTGTACGCATGCCGGCCGGAAATGCCTGGTTTGTTTAGCTTGCGAATTTATTTCTGACTGCGCGCCGTGTCATCTGGGGGCGTCATCCTCTGCAGCCCCGACCGCGCGCTTGGCGCTTGTCGTTGCAGATTTCGCAACCGGTCGCTGTGCCGGCCTGCCGGGGATAGCTCATCACCTGACGATGGAAATACGGGCCATACTCGACCACTAATTAAACATTCTTTTAACTAGGTATTTGCACCTGATGTCCCGTGTAAAGTTGATCTAGTAAAATAATAATAATACGCATGGGCCTAGGTTAATGCCCTGACATCTCTAATGTCTACAAATCTATTGAGCTATCGAAAATGTACGACGAAATTACTTGTTCGTTTAAAAATAATGATCCACACCTGTCACACTCTCTCGTCCAAGATCAACACTGAATATAGCGCAACTATGAGCTACAACAATGTAATAAAACTGTTTTATGAGCGTCCTCGCGCCGCCGCCGCCTCGGTAAAAAGTAGGAAGTTTTTCAGTCCATAACTATTTAATTGGTTCTATTTTCTTTAAAATTTCAGTTGTTATAATTCGAGCGTACAGTGTGGGTAGTTACAATGAAGAAACTGCCGGACGAAAAGCCAAGTTGGGTCTCGATATGCCCATTAGTTAGGGCGGGCGATCGCGTTCCTTGGTACACAGCCAGATTGTACGATCCTTTTGGCTTGTAGATAGGCTGGTCGTAGCCCGCCGGCGAAAATAATGTCAGTTCAGAGATTAACGAACTTCAGACGCCTGACCTATAAAACTATTGCAGGTAAATTCATAAGATGCACGCTCCGCCGACTACTATTCGGATGATTACCCGGCGTCATCACTCCCTTTCGAACGTTCTTTTAGTCTGTTGTCGCGTCTGCCATATAGCTAGTACTGTTGTCGCCATTTTATTATAGTCTGATTCATGACACTCTCAGACTCCATGAATCGACTTTTATTTTCATCACACTCTTCGACAGTTTTCTGTTATTCCTTGTCTATGTTTAGCGCGTTGGCTAGTAACAACGTTGTGATAATGTTTTCTTAGGGTTCTTTTATGTAGCCGTTCTGCGCGTGGGAAGCAGGCGGGGCTGTCAAACTTGTTTACGAACTTTGTCTATTTGCGTGCCACCAATTACTGTTTTTTTGACAAACGCATTCAGGCGCCAGCGAAATGGTACCGCTTTTGCCAAAATCTAAATTACCTCATTGTTTTAATTCTTCGAGATTTATGTTTCAAATTGTCCATTTCTTAGATTAACTTTTTGATCTTTCAGTAAAAATAAAATAAATGAAAAGAAGAAACATACTTGAATTTAAATTGCGAATAGAAGGAAACATTTTATGAACTAAAATAAAACAATGGCAATTAAATGTTAAAGATCACACAAGAGTTTATGTAGGTTTAATGAAGTCGGTTAAAAAAAAGGAAACTTTTGCTGCTCAGTATTTACGGTTTGTCGCTGGCAATATTCAGTAGCAGAATTTTGTTGGCGAAGCTTGAATTGACATTTCGTACTATTTAGTGTACGTTTTAATGTAGTTCACAGAACTTTGTAATTAATCTTGCTATTCCCAAAACTGATGTTTTATTACATTGCGTCGTATAAACAGTTTCGTAACGTTCACAATATGTTTATCAGTATAAAATATATTGCCAAGTTTTCTTATTTCACAGTTTTCAGCGTGGTCGGTTTAGCGTTTGTTTACATAATATAAACATGTTCTTGTGCGGTTGTATTTGCTTCCACCAAGTTGGTATATTGGTCTCGTTCTTATACTAATTGTTTATTTTATATTTTCAGGTAATTAACCTTCACATTCCTCAATTCTGAACGCCTAAATGTTTGGCAAATCCACAAAGTTTCGGTGAGTCTGCCCGGGGACAAACATTAGGTAATTAGCTGCGCTCGAGATACTAAAATTATATATATTGTTTATGGCATTCGTAAAACTAAAAACATTTAGGTACATTAGCGTACCTGTATAAGGTGTAAGACAAAAAGAAGACTGTAGTGGCAATAATTTGTTTGTGTGTGTGCTTATTGGGTAATCTTCTACATTAATGGATTGCTAATTTGATTTGATATGAAGGTATTAAAACCTTTGATTAATCCAAACGTTATTGTAAGAAAGCGGGTAAAACCGTAGGGCGTAACAGTATCAGATAATTCTATAGAAGCGGAGGCGTTAATATATGACCGTAATAATGAAACAAGTTTCGGAAGAAAACTTCGAAGCAGAAGATAAATGTAAGATGCATCCTGCATCTGCTAGTTTGTAATTTTACATAGCCCACAGTTATTTCTTTTATCGCTAGCCGAATTATATCTGCGATGCTGCTCAGAATGTAGAACATTTTGCTTTATTTATCTGGTCGCTAAGCGCATTCACTTCACCCACGCTTGCACGCAAGCCAAATTCTGATTTTTACTTGGATGATCATTTCTCACAGTGCATTTCATCTACTTTTGAGAACCGTTGAGACGTGTTTCTTGCATTATTCATAGCGTACATGTTTATGGTTAATCTACGGTGCTTATACTTTTGGTATTGGGTCATGGTCTTTCGTTTCCAGTTTTGTTATACGGCTGTTAAGAGTTGTCTGCCTAGCAGTTTCATAATTGTAATTTGTTTAAATATTTCCAGTAGAGTAGTAGTAAAATCACAGATAATTATTCGAAAGGTTCCATAATTGTTGTTATCTGTTGTTGTACCGTTAATTAATATATCTCTTTTTATTGTACCTCAAGATTTATGCTGTATGTGTCAGTGCTTAAACGTATATTATGTATGACTTACATGCCAGTCTACTAGTGCATTGAACTCTGTCGTAAATTTCAGAAAGATCTAATTTGTATTCTTGCTTTTCCGCACAGTGAGTTTATGTTTTAGCCTGAAGGCAGCGTTGCATGGGACTGCGTTTTTTATTAACGGTCTTTCTTTAGGCAGGTTATTACTCTTTCAAGGTTCCGTTTGCTTTAGCTGAACCTGTTTTAATTAGTTCAAATACGAGGTAAAATGAAAGTCAAGACGTCAGCTCTACATAACGTTTATATTTTCAGATTCGATTGAAATTAGCTCTCGGTTATGTATCTATTATATTTATTTAATTTGTCAATTTCTACAGTCAAATTAAATTGGTAACAAGAAGTGTACTTATCAAAATCTGAGTCCACTAAAGATACATTAATCTCCCTAGTGCCCAAGGTCCTTCAAACATCATAAAATTCACATTATATTGAACGTGCTAATCATATTATGAAATCACGTGTGACTGCTATCAATTAGTTTGAATTGAAATGAATCCGGTGTCTACAGATTTTTTGTCATAAATAATAACAAGCACCCACCCAACACACGTTTAACGATGAAGTTTATTTTTTGTAACCGTGCGGGCGGCATATTTCGTGGCGGCTTGTTTTTCGCGTAGCAGAAATAGACTAGTCCTCTGCTTTGCTAAATAATAAGAAAAATCTCGGGATTGGCCGTGTACGAAATGACCATCCTCATCAATCAGCTGCTTGGAGCGAGTCCAAGATTTTTTCCACGTTTAGGTTTCGTAGTTTAGTTCGATAATTCAACTGGTTTCTTGTCGCGCCCGCCGCGCTACTCGGGGCTATGCAAGCGGCCACTGGTCGCCATTGTGAACGCTGTGTATTGCGGCCGTTAGTGTATTACGCAACGGAACCATTTTATTATTGTCACGTGAAAAAGTTAATGGTTCAATGGTTTTCTCACCGATGCCAGATTTTTCTGTAGACGTCGGTTTTTGTCCATTGTTTATTGCCTTGAAATCAGTGTCGTTTACTGTTTAGACGCTGATTCATTCATTTATTCACCACTTTTATGACAGCGGTTCGCTTTAATACTTTTTTATCCTCTGTATCTTTAATGGTCACCGTCCTGAGGTATCTGACAGTTTTCGCCCTCGTGAGATGTAAACGAGCCAATGACTACGAGTAGGTATTTCGAAAATGCCGAGCTATTTCTGATATTGTTGACAGACGATAATGGTATTTCTGTACTTTCGTTGTGAAAAGTTCTCAGAGACAGTTCGAATGAAGTGTTCACGACACCTTTACGCAATTCCTGTCTCACGGTTTAACGCTTGCCAAGGGGCTACGTCATAAGAGCTCCTACCCCACTGGCCAAAGGAAACTGCTCTTCCAGACATTTGACATTTAAAGCTATATTTGTATGCTAAAAGTTCACTCGTACACGGCACCACAAATAAGTAACGTTACAGGTGACATTATACGGCTACTTCAGTTGACCTATTTAACGCCTATTTGTTTTTCATCAAATTGCGTTTATAACTGAAATGTTGTAGTTTTTGTCGTAATATTAATTTGACTTACAGTTTGTTTTTATATTTAATACAATATTTATTATATTTACATCAAATAAATATAATAAATACTGGTGGACAACTCACACACAACACATTGGATCAGTAGTGGGTGACCTAATAGTATCTAGAAACTTTGTAAAACTTGCTGATATTCGTCGGATATATTTCAAAACAGTTTTTTTTAAATGTTGTATACAATTGTACGCTTCATAATGATTGTAAAGAAGGTGACATTTGTGACAAGGCCCAAGCTTATAGTTTTGGACGATTTCTTCCTTGTCGGACGAGGCGGGCCGTTGAACTTTTGCTCCTTATTTAGATTATAGAAGTGGAGACGACGACCGACGCAATCGGGCCGCCTGGCCTGCCTGCGAAATAGGTACGAATGATCGCTTCCGCAATATAATGCAAAACTATTAGTTTTTTTTAATAATATTGTTTTATATTAAATGATCATATAAAAACATCACTCTATTCCTGCACGTTAATCGTAGCTATCTACGGTAGGTAATAATTGATTAGGATATGAGATTACAATGAAATAGGTAACAATATCGCAAAAAGTATCACGGAGATAACTTACCTATAAAATTATATCACAAGTGAGGAAGTTTTGTAACTATTGACGTAATCAATACAGTGTATGTAAAATATTAAATTCGTTTGAAAAAAATACCATTAATAAAAAAAGAACAGTATAACACGTTGCAAAAGTCTGCAATAACAGTCGAGCGAAAGCAGCCCTCGTCGTTTAGTTTAGATGCAGTTCAGAAATAGACCACGGAAGCGTCCGACCGACCCGTTTGGTATTTGTTCAACGTTGACCTAAAACAGTGCTCGCTTTGCTCGTTTGTTATTCGCGTGGCCGACTTGCCCGCCCCAGCCATTTCGTCCGACAACGGCATCCGCCTATTACAAGATTCTGAAACTCCAGCTGCTTCATGTAACATCATCATCGTCGTTTACCTTTACCATACCTTAGCCTTGTTCCATATTAGACATGATGTCGGCATGTCATGGCGATACTTCTATTTATCACTTCTTCAATTCCACATCTACTTAATGCAACTCGTCTAATAATTCCTACTAATATATGTACACTACCTAGTCAACATTTATTATTGGGAGAGTATTACATAAAACAAAACAATGAGGTTTCCAAATAATTTTAAAGCAAATCCATTAAAAGAGAAAACCTGTGTGGATTTGCAGAAATAGCACTCGTATTTGATATTGCAAGCCATTGTCAACTCTACGAGCGCACGGCCAGTATGGCCGGTTGGTAAACAACATCTTTCATGTATAGAATAATTTCCATCAATTGTGGCGAGTTCTCGTCACGCGGCACATTGCCAGAGCGTGCAGAGCGTATCACACGTGGAACATGACGGATGAATGGGCTCGTCACGTGAAGACATCGGCGACCATCGGTTCAGACGCCACTAGTTTTTTCACCCAAGTTTCCCGTGTCTCAGCTTAGGAAAATTAGCAAACTGTCAACATTTTCATTAGTCAAAGAGCATGTTTAAATGAAACACTCATCTTCGCGAAAGATAAAAATGGATCATGAAACCGTAGTAATAAACAATACTTTCAGTTCCATATATTTTTTATGAACTCGTTAATGGTGTTTGTCTTTATGTACCTACTTTTATGGATAATTTGTCAAATAATAATATAAATCTTACATTATTATTTATTCAGTGTATTTGGAAACTTGCTTCCATAATTTAAAAAAAAACTAAGTAAAAAAGAACTAAGGAGTATCTTAAGGTAGCAATCCGCCACCGTCATATTTGTCAAAATTATCAATTAATTTTAGATTTGTCCGTAGTGATTACTGGATTGGATTGGGATTTAAAACAAGAAAATTCCAATACTATGTATATGTATACTACAAATTTTATATTTTTTTTCGCAGTTTAGAGCAGGAACCTTAAATCAAGAAAGTGTTCCGGCTCTGACATTGAAATGTAACGACTTATTTTTTTCTGCAGAATAGTATTTCTCTCCAAAGACAAGTTACATGTGTCTGTTTTGGTCACCCTTGTCTGTGTAGACAAGTGTGTAAAGAGAAAAAATTTATTTTCATTTACGTTAACAAGAACAAAATTAAAAATTTTGACTAACCCCCGAGTTCCTCGGATTTGTTATCTGTACAACATTCTACTAGTCAAGCTCTTACATTTGATACGCCCCTATTAAGGGAGTTGTGAAAAAATAAATGTATTTCGCCATTTTTGGTAGCGGCCATCTTTGTTTGCAAATTTGACATAAAGTCTAGCCCTTTCATTTGATACCCATATTGAGGTAGGTTGTGAAGAAATATTTTGTCCGCCATAGGACAGAACAGGCGGCCATCAAGCAATCGATATTAACCAAAACATAGCTAGAACATCCGCCAAGTTTGACCTTCAAATAAACACCGCACAGACAGATCAGCCCATCATTTCGAGCTCTACGGTGCCACTTTTTGGACACACACACAGAAAAAGGATGCTAATTACATCGACGTCATAAAATATCATCTAGAAGAAGGATCATTTTTAACCCCCGACCAAAAAAAGGGGTGTTATAAGTTTGACGTCGATGTCTGTCTGTCTGTCTGTCTGTCTGTCTGTCTGTCTGTCTGTCTGTCTGTCTGTCTGTCTATCTATCTGTCTGTCTGTCTGTGGCACCGTAGAGCTCAAACAGATGGGCCGATTTCTATGCGGTTTTTTATTTGAAAGTTAATATCCGTGCGGATGTTCTTAGCTATATTTGGTTAATATCGATTCAAGATGGCCGCCACCACAAAATGGCGAATTATATAATTTTTTTCACTACTACCTCAATATGGGTATCAAACGAAAGGGCTTGACTAGTAGAATCCTTTTCACTACGACAAATTTCAAATCCAAGATGGCCGCTACCACATAATGGGGAATTATATAATTTTTTCACTACTACCTCAATATGGGTATCAAAGGAAAGGGCTTGATTAGTAGAATACTTTTCACTATGACAAATTTCAAATCCAAGATGGCCGCTAGCACATAATGGCGAATTACATTTCTTTTTTCACAACTCCTTCAATATGGCTGTCAAATGAAAGGGCTTGACTAGTACGTATAATGTTGTACAGATAACAAATCCAAGGTAGTCGGGGGTTAATCAAAATTTTTAATTTTGTTCTTGTTGACCATTGATACAAATAAAAATGTTTGCTGACATGAGCTTTCAAACAAGCAAAAGTCATTAAACCAATGCTTTCGTTTGAGAGTTGAGTGCTACTGATAGATAACTAACGATAAAAAAACCTTGTAACTCATGGTTAAGCGAGGCTTAAAACAGCGAGGTTGCGTGGCACCTCCACGTGCTGCACCCTAAGGATGAGATATTCAGACGATAATTTCCCAATGCCTGGAGATTTCGAAGACAAGACAACGTCGATGCAGCCAACTGTTAGTTGCAAGGCGCAGGTGGCGCCCGCGCGACCGATTTGGGCCACAATCTTACCTTCTCTTTGTCCGCATATTGGCGGCATTGCGTGGTCGCCAATATTGAGATGGCGAGACGCGGTATGACTGCAGGGACGAGGAATGCCGGTATTGCGCTGCACTGCTCTGTCTCTGTTCTCTATGGCCGGATGGAGGTAGGCGACGAGGCCTACCAACTGGCATGTCGCGTGGGATCAAGGGTGAGACATGACTGAGTCAGACATGATGCCGTCTGGTTTCCACTTACTGGTTTGTCCCTGAGGTGTTCCAGGCGAGACTTGGGTGTTGAGGTGCGCTGTGACGAGGCGTCGGCCCCGAGGTGTGCTTTAGGCATAATGTGCATAGCAAGGTTTTAGTCGTTAGCTTAGACCACTCGTGGGGTCGTGTCTGACTGTCTAACTTGGCATATTCTTTGGGGGAAGGGTATGCGTAAATGCATTTCCTCCGCATAAAAAGAAAGCATAACAACGAACGTTCACGTTTTGAATAGATAATACGCCATTGTAACATCGAAAAATAATAACAAAATGAACAATGTTTACAAAAACGTGTCGCAAGTGGCGGCCTTATGGCTAAAAATGATCTCTTCCACCCAATCCTTTTTTTATAAAAAGATGTGCACATAGTTAAAAATATCTAAAACTATTTGTGTTTTGTCTTGTTTGTATTTTAAATTCATGATCCGTATAAAAAATCCAATTAAAATGCATGTGTAATGTATCACCGTGATTTAGACAAACGGCTATTAATTTGGCACTTTGTTTCATAGCAGACTGTATGAGGGTCCGGCGCTGCCAAGGAAAGTTTATTTCCCACTGTCTCCATGAGACAATTCAACAAGTGTTTCGGTTAATTGTCTAGTGAGAGTTGTGTTCTCTTGCCAATCCCTATAAATCTAGATGAATAAATAATCAGTCGAAGCAGTTGTCTAGATTGTATAACAACCGGCGCACGCGTATAGTCAAGGTTAGTATGTAAACTTGAGTGTTATGATTTTACTCGTGCTGAAATTGCTCTAGCTAAATAAAATAGAGTCCGTTTTTTTAAACATTATTGCGAATACTCATGTCTAATTATAAATTCGATACAGCTGACATTTATGACTACGTAGCAACTAGATCCATCCTATCGAGCATATAATACTCCAAAATCAGCATATAGGCTATTCGGGGCTCAAAAAGCCTTCTCCTAGCAGAGAATTAAGGCCATAATCCATTACGTAGTCCAGGTTTGTTGAGTACGCAGATGTTGCGTGTCCTTGAAATAGGTTCTCTGTGAACTTTCCGGTTGCTTCGGTATCCGAAAATCTGTCTAATTGCCGGTAAACTTTCGATTTTGTTGTTCCACGGGTGTACAAACGGAAACTATTGATGAGGAAGATTAAATTGTATTTTATATATAGAATTAATGGACTTGCAAAGTAGGTATTAGAATTCTTTAGTAGGTATATGTGAGGTTGGCACTATTAGTTAGTCACGTTTTTCAAAATAAAAAGAATTTCAAATCACCAGTGGACGGAACTAAATTTGCACTATAATTTATGTTCAGAGATTTGCGTCAGCGATGAAACATTTTTAGATATTTAATATGAAATGGTACATCTTACTTTTTTCAAGTATGGATACTTTTAGCAAATATAGAAAATTTATTGGCTAAAGGATTTTTTGTAATTATTTTCTACAGATTATAGTTAAAAATGAGAATGATCACGTCAGGTATAAAAAAAAAAACTAGTTTAAAGTTGGTTCGTTAATTCAGAAGCTCGGCGACACCGACATTGTAAATTGTAAGTTTTACTAAAAGAAAAGTGACTAACATATTAAACTGCGTCCATTCTCACATTTCATCATCTCTTTTACTACCTAACTGTACTATTATTTCCAAATCTTTTCTAATAATGTACTAATTTTATTTTCGGCAAAAGTTATCAAATGAAAAGCACCGTACATATACATAAATTTTGTGAACTTTTTTTAACGGTCTGTGTGCGAGGAAATGTTTATATCTCCCGGGAGTATAAATGTCGTCTATAATGCTTATTGCGTAACGGCCGTCTTTTTGTGGGTTTCCACTTTTATATCTTCAGGTTTATTTTAATGCGAATTTAAATTTCTGGCATTCTTATACGCCGAGATCTTACTTAAAATTGTCATTTTATTGTTGTATTATTTTTATACATCGCAGAAAATTGTTGCTCTCTGTCAATGGTATTTTCTTTAATCTCTCGTTTACTGAATAGATGTTTGTACTTTTTATTGCTGCTAATCAATAAAGAACAGTAAAAAGCTCTTGTAGGTGATTGATTAGATTTACGCGTTGGCGTTGTTTTGTTGTCAGCGCGTGCTTGTGTTGTTACGTAATCTGGGAGTTCTACCGCCTAACGAAATTGCTTACAGATGTCATTGGAATTGCTCTCTTTAAGTTACGAGCGAAAATAAAAGAAGATCAATTAGCAATGTCATAAGAAATTGTGTTTTTACAGCTGCATTGCGGCGTAGTCCCAGTCCGCGTGTAGCTCTAACTGTACCCCGACGATAAACAGACGGCCGCCGTTGCCGACTAGCTGAAAACATCCTTTTACGTCATCGGCCCGCTATGGTTTCTACCTTGAAATGTTTCTATAATGCGCTATGTATGACTTTGTTTGGTAAAAAATTGAACTTGTTCCAAATACTTTGAAGCACGTTTTTAAACTATTATACATTGAATCAACATGCGTTGTGGTTCATATAGGTAGTGCAGATCCATCCAGATATCCATAGGATCTGGTTAGTCAATAGGTGCGGCACACTTGACAAAGGTTATTAGAGACACTTTAGAGTTAGAGGGTTATCAGTCCAAGAATTTTAGTTTGTAGACGGGCCTCGTGGTTTAGTTGGGGGCAAGTCTACCACGGAGCCGTAGGTTGTGGGCTCGCTTGATTCCCACTCAGCACAATGAATGTTGAATAAGGACTTTTACTCTGTGTATTTTATGTATTATAATTAGACATTTAAAATTATATATATATTATATCAGCTATCTGGCTTCCATAGTACAAAATAAAAACTGTGAATGTCCAAATGTAACGTTTAGGAATCTTCTTTTCTGTTAGACTTGAGTCATAACAATTTACAGAAAATATTTACTTTTCGTATCTGTATTATTTTATCGCTTGTATTTCAAGGATAATCTCTAAAGAATGAATTTACTTAATTCCAGTACAACTGAACTAGTGCAAATGGTTTTAGGACTTTATTTACAACAGCGTATTTAGAACTTTATAGTTGGCGAAAATTCCCAGAATCCGATATCTGTTGTTTAAAGGACCACAATGTACGCTTCTGTATGATTTTATGAGCATCTAATAAACCTATTTAAATTGTATGGAATGTATTATGAACGAACCATAACTAAGCATGTAAACGATTTAATGTCTAACAAGTAATCGAACATCTGAAAATAACAAGAAGAAAAATACGATACGAGCCCATCGATGAGAGATTAAAACTACGAGTATGATGAGAACAACATCACAGTCTTTGAGCGTCCTAATGATATAAGTAATAGTGATCAGACTTCTATCACTGTTGTTTGTAGCTATTTCGGGCGTGAGGGGTGAGAATACTTGATATTTATTATTGATGTAGCGATTTTTTGACAGTATTCAAATTCCATAAAGTTAATAAATAGGTCCCTGCACCTTTTGCGCGTTAACCCGAAGTGGGAAAGGCACCAAGCTGGTGTCAGACCACCTGACACTAGCTGTCCAAAGTTGATAGATAAAAACAAAAACAATTTATTTTCCAGACTAAAAATCACAATGAAAACAAAACACAAAAACCTGGAGCTATAATATAAATTGCGGCCTTATCGCTAACGATTCTTCGAAGCAATCATTAACATCACCGTAAGTCATCGTCGAAAATAACAGAATAGGGTGCGAAGTAAAAAAAAACTCCAAAAAATGTACTTAAATAGACTAAATGCTACTTTACTAAATATGTACTACTAAAAATAATCACCAATGTTACATAGATATAAATAACAATTATGATAAAAACATACCAGAATAAGTGAAAAGAAAGAAAGGTACTGCCTATAAGGCGGTAATTAAGAAAAACGAAAAAAATAAACAGATCAATGTCACAATATAGGTACACACTATTTCTTAACCTAGCTTTGTAAGAGAAAAAGCTCAGCGCACATCATATACCCACCGGTAGTGCATTCCAGAGAACAACAGCCTTCACGCAGATTCATAGAAAAAACTAGAGTGAAAGGCATTATTACAGTAAGTGACACAAATAAATATAAAAACGGAATTCAAGATAAGTTGATAAATTAGGATTGTATAGTAAATTGTAAAGAAGGAAAAATATAAATTTGTAAGCAGGAAACTTATTTAAAATAGGTAATATAAAAAAGTTACAATTAATTTTCACATTTGTTAGGCATGTACTCTTTCTATCTTGATGCTTGAAACGCTGACTAGTAACTGTACAGGCGTTTGTTGCTTGGTTAAATCATAGCAGATTAACACAGGTAAAGTGAGCACGCAAATACATCGTGCATCATCGTAGAACAGCGAGCGGTGTTGTCCATCAACAAGTATCGGAGGAACTTCATTCAACGTCTTACGAAAGTCAATTGAAAATCTGAATTTAGCCTAGTTGAGCCTCGGCAAGCCAAACTCGGATGTGTTGTGTAAGTCGCTCTTTGCGCGTTGTATGTGTTATCACATTCAGTTATCTATAGCCAAGAACAGTCTTGGCTGACTTTGAAAAACCCATGCCTTTCTTATGCTTTAGGTAATGTTTACGCCGTACATAAGGACAACTATGGAGAAAAAGTGAAAACCAAGATATCGCTTTAGTGCTGCAATGCATGAATACCTTGTTATCCATGATCACGGCAACAGTTCTTGCATTAGTAGTGGTTACTCTTTGCACAGTCTGCCTTCGTGATTGAGTATTGAGTACCGCACCTTTGCCAATTATTCTACTGCCAATCAGTAATGTGAAAACATCACTGTGTTCTGGTTTGAAGAGCAATATATCGAGTGAAATTACAGGGCTTAAAGATAAGACATCTTAAACCTCTGGGTGACGAGCGCAATGCAGTGCTGGGCATTGATTTGGACGCATGTTCCAATAGCAGCGTGGCACAGTACCACTATTATGGACAGGCGTGTCCCTTACCATCAGGCACATGTCCTGCTCGTCTCTCTTCGCTCTATACTATAAAATAAATGTCAGTAGGTCACGAAAGTGAAGGTTCACTAAAGTCAGTTGTCGTAATGATGTGGCTATACAATGCACAATCAATTTAATCGCGAAAATTATACTTAACAACTTTTTGGTCTCAGATCTTAATGTTGATATTTTAAGTATGTCTTTGAAGTTTACAATTCTACAATTTTTTTTGAATGTTGTGTATTTTCTACACAATTACTGCCAGAACCTGAACGTGGTGAAACAAGCTTACCTTCAGGCTTCTTAACGTGGACCAAGTCTGTTTGTTACAAATACTTCATTGCCTACCGAAGGATTGATATCTCTACGAGAAATATTTATGTAATACGCCTTGTTCGTTGTTTCGCGTAAACATAATACCTTTGATTGTTGATTTTTGTTGAAATGTGTTCCGTTGCCTATCCGTTTTAACCCTAACAATGAGTCATGCTTTAGAGTTTCATCTTTGGAAGATTCCGGTGTAGATAATCTTAACTATACGGCCAGACGATAATCATGAAAAACTATTAGGTAGAAGGGAAATATCATATCCGACAATCTCTAAAGCAACCCCTCTGCCAAGCCCTTTATTGAGCTCACAGAGGTATGAGATCGTGATGATTACGCACGGTGACTGCCTCCTAATTAACATTAGCGCGTGGGTGTTGTTTTCAGATCGTTTTATTATTAGTTCAGAAGCTCCTGTTTTCCTTATTTTCTTTAGGATTTGTATAAACAACGTAAACAAGGAATTGTGCAGGCCTTGAGTTTAAAAAATAGTTTCACAATGACTACGGTTTACCTGTTATCTCACGGTAAAGAATTTTAAGTGGTCACTTTTTTTCCTTTTCTAAAGTTCTATGGCAGATTTAACATAAGAAAGGTGGAGCTGAGTAAGTGAGTGTGATGGACGACAGAACGGGGTCATTCGCCAGCTCGTCTCAGCACTTTGTCGCCAGTGCGGCCAGACTCGGGCGCTGCGTCCCACAAATCATATTTAGACGAGCAGTATGGAGAATTGCGACTATTGCTGTTTGTCTTGGAATAGACGCGTTAATGAAAGCGGGCATCTGATACACGACACGTCTGTCTGGGGCTGACCTAAATTTTTAGACCGAAGCAGATTTGCCAAGTTGATTGTCACCTGTTTTTTCCTCTGAAGTGTGGATCAAAAACTTTCCGGAATATAAATTTAGTTCTCCGAACCAAACTGTCATCTCGGTGTTTAAAGTATATATAAAGGTGAACGTTTCATTTAGTCCCCATTTACGCCTTGTACGAAATTTAAACCGGTCTTCGCACTGATTGCGGTTGCAGCTGTTTTTTTACGTTTCGGTCTGCGCGCTCGTAAAGCTTTGACCCGCTGAACATAATCATAGAGCGCTGTCTAATGGAATCTAATTAAAACAGCAGATTAAAGCGTGCGTCGTTGTGTAGTTGATAAACAAAGCGGCGTGGGTAGAGGGAGACAGGTGGCTGCGCCCACGCAAGCCCCAGGGCCGTGTGCACACCTGACGTCACCTCCACAGCCTTCAATGACTCGGACCCTTGTGGAACCCGTCTCAATCGTCGGCACACAAAGAACATTTCGTAGGTTGCGGTTACTACTTCCTGAATGTTACAATGTCCTTTACTAACATAATGAATATCACAAATTAGGTCATTGGGCTACATTTTAATTTATTTAAACATTTTAAAACAATTCCAGACAAAACGTGGGCCGTACAGTGGAAACAAGCGCCTGCGCATCCGTTGACATCTTGATTGACGTGTTTCGCTACGCTACGCGCATCACGCGTGCGACCAAGTTAATGCGTGTAGTTTTATTTTATTTTGTCGTAATACTCCCACTTGAATAGCTTGTAGACAGACTTCAAAGGGAGCAACCCTGACCCACATGCGAGATACGAATCAAAGTTTTAAATCATAAACCGTAAAAACAGTGACAGAGCTAATTTAGTAAAAGAAGCGAAATTAAAATTGCGCTTCCTGCGAGTTAGAAGTTATTATATTAAAATTGATAGGATGCTCATGAAGTGCCGGAAATCGTAAACAATGTTGTTGTAGAGTTATTTTATTTTTCAGTTATAAAATTGTTCTAGAAAGAGAACCTAATACTCGATTGACTAAGTAACCGAGTGGTGTCATGTGGCCCGAAATTATGATACAGCTGACCGAGTGGGCGTCGATGACACGAGACAAATCCGACTGCGCTGACTCCCGCGCGGTAATAATAGAAAAAACACCTAATAAATATGCACCTACCTGCTATTTACGTACGCTTTTACAACCGCGATAAGAATGTGCGAGCAATTTCCACCTGATCTCGCGTAGATGTTTAATTTAGCAAATACAATTTACCCTTTTATACATCTTTGAGTTTTTAATGTGAGGATAATCTCTATCTAGACTTTATATCCAATTTTGATAACTCTAGAGTAAATCCTGAGTAGCTACTCCACGTGTTTAGTACGTTGAAGTTGTTCAAACTATTCAATTTCTTCTGTAGCGTTCCCAAGTCTTTCCAGTCCCTTCTCACCTCAGAACTTTTACGATTAGCAAGCTGTCAACAAGACCCCACCGAGGGAAGTTAAAGAAACTGATCACCATGTGGAAGTTATCGTATCTCGAACCTCTCGTTGGATATCCGTCACACAACATAAACAACCCCTAAACTTAGCCATTCTTGTACTATGGGAGCTAGCTGATAAATTGCATGAAAACTTATATAATAATTAATGTCCTATTCGTACCGTGTCGTAATTTGTCTTAAATCAATCCTTTCCTAATCTGATATTGAAAATAGAATACAGTGATTCTTAACCTTGATGAGGCAAAACGCTCTTCGAAGAAACGGCGAAGAAAGAATAAACGGCGTTATTACAAAGTTTAATTGATCTTTTTGTACATCTGCTGGTATTATAATTCGAAGCGTGCATAATTCGTTGTGATTCATTGCTCACGCGCACGTGCTTCACTTTGTTTACATCATTCGGTAACATCATTGAGTAATGCTTAACAGGTTTGAATGTAACTCTGTATAAAACCCTTTGATTCGGAAATGTGAAATGGAATTACCTAATTACACACCCTCCATAATCTCATACTATAGGTAGATAGATAGATAAACTCTTTATTGCACTAAATTAAAAACAAAACAAAAGAAATAGTTTCTAAGAAAGGATATTCATAATCTTCCTAATTAAATAAATATTGGTGGACACACCATCTGACCCCAAACTAAGCAAAGCTTGTACTGTAGAAGCTGCCAGATAGCTGATGCAATACTTATATAGTTGTTAATACTACTTATTATGACAAAATATTATACATATAAACACCCAGGCAGTACAAATATTAAATGAAAAATCGAACCTATGACCCCCTCGGCTTCGCAGGCAGACTTACTAACAACTAAGCAACGAGGCCAGTCAAAGTATGTTGGGCACCATAAGTAAGTACAGGACATGCGTTCTGTGCCCTGTCTGTACACATTGGGCTGAACTTAAACTAGAAACAACCATAGGAAACTTTTTATCTTATTCGAGAATCAACTTTTTATTTATTACTCTTCTCCATGTTTATGCATGGATTGATAAAGTGTTCTCTTTTGGTGGATGATGCCTCGGAATATTGGCGGCTTCCAAATCGGTAAACATCGTTGGGAAATATCATAAACAATATCGCCCCATATTTCAGTGGCATACGCGCATTTTTAGCTTGCATTCTTGCGTGAATCGTAATAAAAATGTGCTAAAGCTAAACTTGTGTAAAAAGTTTTATTCTAGACATGCACATAATTTCAATAAGTATTTTGGTTACCAATAAGTAGTTTGGATACCTGTGTAATATACATATATGGCGCTAAATCTATGAACACAAGCTTAATAATTATGTGGGAGAATGCCATCTATAAAAAAAACTAAGCATCATAAAAACTCATTTCCAAAACAACTTAAATGATGACAATGACAAATATTTCTGGAACACGGAGTCTTCTCTTACAACGAGATAGTCATAATCTGTCACAGTCACCATATGCGAGTTGGAAGTTGGCTGCGGTTGGAACACGCCAGTTTTCTCACGATGTTACCTTTCACCGTTAAAACCAGTTGTGATAACAAATCTGTACATGTGTACGTGGAAAAATACACAAAGGTGCAGGCAGGATTCGAACCTACGACCTCAAGATTGTGAATAGAATGTTTTCGCCACCACGCTGCCAGTTTCATGTTCTGTGCAAATTAATGTATTAATCAAATGCGTACCAACGACGTTAGATTTCATTGAAACAGCACAAAACAGTTTTATTGGCACCACAAAACATAGGTAACAAAGAATAATGCACGTTGGGAAATTGTGCCCATAAAAACGAATTTATCGCCAACAGCAATCTCTTCCAGATTACCTATTGATTTAGGATACGATTTATTTAAAAAAATACCGGGGATATACCCTCGTTAACTTGGGTATAGGCTAGTTTGTTTTATTGTAGCTACATCTCCTAGCCTAGTCGCTACGCATAACATTAACCTTGTACTGCCGTATAATATTACTATCGATATGCAGTTCCTATAGCAATATACCGATTTACGAGTACGTTTTTAAAGTCTGCATTTGTTTACGTTACTTTAGTTTTATAATGTGAGTGAGTCACGTACAGATGTTTTATTTTCAGCTCGTATTTTCTTTCTTGTATATATCCAGCTTTATGGAAGCACCAAACGTTTCATAATACTTCCATCTCTCCTCGCCTATGGAAATTGTAGAAACGTTGTTCTACATTTCGCATATAGCAATCCTTGCGATTTACGATTTTAAGGTTAGAGCCATTTTTCATGCTCTGTTAACTGGAAATAAACGAAAATTTATTTGCTTTTGGAATACAGATGGACGTCAATTGCTTTTAGGTATTGTTGTTGGAACAAACAGAATCTATAAAGATTTTTACAACCCCGGGCAGGAATAACATATGAAGTTGTTTAGTACGGACTAATTTAGTAGTAAAGTGATGTCGGACATGTCTTCTTGGAACTCATTAAAATCATTATTTTTTATACGGTGTTTACGTTTTTAATTTGTTTCTGATAAACTGTGATGTAGGATTGACTATGTATTAAACGGGTTTTGTCAAATCACCTACGCACTTCGTCCTTAAAATAACTGTGATTCGCTTTTAGGAAATCCACCGTTTGTGACGCTCGTAAAATTGGCCTGCATAGTAGTTCTCACGTACTTACTGCACAATGATTCAAGGTACTGCGCGCATATTGGACTTTATATTTTATGTAGGTACTAGCACGTAAACCTAAACACGTTCAAGGCCACAAAACAATCAGGGCGAAGTGAATGATAGGCCGTGCTTGGCCGCGGTGGCTCGCCTATGCCATAACATCAATATAGTTATTGGTTCTTTACTCAAGAAAGACAGTACAGTCAGTTACGAATATTTACCTCTATTAAATTACACTAATATTAAAGAGGCGAAAGGTGAATTCTTAAATGTTGTTGTTTGTTCCCACGCATGTATAACCTTTGTAACGGATTTAAATGAAATGAAATACGGAATAAGTTCATTACTATTAATGCTTGTTAAGCCACGGGCTATAAACCGCGGGCTAGCCACTAGCTTACATATATTGAAAGAGCGACTGGAAGACTGCAAAGTTATTTGATATATTTCATTTACCTACGTGGTGTAAATTGCAACATACTTGTTTAAAGTGGTTAAGTATAAACTCCAAATTTCAAATATATGTAACAGTTAAGGATCTAATCTAGTGCAATTCGCAGTCAATAACACGATTTAATGAATTTTACTTGATAGAAAAAATCCCAAAGTTACCCCTTTTCAAAAGTTTTACAAGTTTATGACTAAACTAATGATTTTTTACTAAATTTTGTGTACTCAACGAAAGCCACTAAAAAGTTATAGATGCATTCGCAGAGTTTGACTTGATAAAAGTATCAGTTATTCACTATGTTTTATTATCTACCATATATATAGCGCGCCGTTCGGCAAAGCCTGATCAGTCGCGCTTCGGCGCTCTCACGGACGACGGGCCTGTGCTTGATTTTGCAATTTTGACAACCGATAAATTTTAAATATTACGATCATAGTGCCACAGTATAACAATATCAGTAGGTATTACTAGTGAAGCACGCTATGATCTTAATTTTTGATACCGTTTTCATTGGAATTGCAAATGAACGCTGATACTAATTAGTACGCTGTTTACTTTATGTTGTAGACCAAAAGGGGAGTCTCAAAAACTAACGTCGATACCACATCAGTAAAAATTCAATGCGGATGCAATGGAAAATAGATAAGTATCGGTAATATATTCGTTCGTTAAATCAGAGATCGGGATAAAGAAATAATGAGAGGGAGAAATCCCTGCGTAAATCTAATATAAATGCAAGTTAGGTATCATAAATGATAACTTGCATTTATATGCCATTAAATAAATTCTTTGGTAGTAAGGTACTTAGTACTTGGAAGAAAAGTCCTCACATACAGATTTTAGCAATTGAACTTGAAATTGAAAAATTTGAACACCTTTCCATAGATACACGTATGGTTTTGTAAAATTTTTTATTTTTTATTTCTTTTCAAGTTTGTGACACCAACAAAATTTAATTTAGACACTCGACCAAATTTGATATTACTTGTAGAATTTAACTCTGCACTAAATTTCCGATTCGTATTTTTCATATAAGGTTTAGAATCATTTCCTGAGCATAAAATCACAAAATAATAACAAATCCAGGTCTCAAGCGCCAGCTCGTTCTGATATTCTGAAAAAGTTATAAAGCCTATTATTATTGTGAAAATAAAATTTCCCATCTTTTGTTGCCAGTAAACTTTTTTTCGAACTTCCGTACTGCGGTGACTCGAAAAAACAGCACCGTTCATCATCGTTGCTCAATATCCTAAACAGTTGTCCGCACCTTTTATTTAATATTTCTTCGTATTCCGCGGTCGGTGACGGTCGCACTTAAGTATAAACTCCGAATTTCAAAGCGAAGCAAATTTCTGCGGTGACTGCGTTGCTCAATATCCTAAACAGTTGTCCGCACCTTTTATTGTATAGTACGCACTTCCGATTTCAGGCCGTCATTCTCTTTTAGTCAGCCCTACGATGTAATGTGTGCATCGTGTGCATTCCAAGCAGCCACAATTCAATCTCGAGTTATCCATCCAATAATTGCTGTACTAAAAACTGTGAGCCTTAGTTACTTTCGTTTCATTTAAATATCTCTAGCAAAATATTCTTACAACTCAATGTTATGTGCTCAATTGCCTGTGAAGTAGAAATAAAAAAAATCACAATACCTTTATAAATGAAATTCGTTCCACATGTGCGACGAAGGTGTCCGTCAGAGCCTATAAGGAGTATGCTATGATTGATGTGAGTGAAGTGAGACGTGCGTAGAGTCACCGTAATGAAAGGCTTCTTTTCATATTTGGCGCATTTGGTAGACGTTTAAGCTACACGTGTATTATCAATGTGTACCGTAATTTTCTTACAATTGGATTGCCATATCAGGGGTAAAATCTAGACGAAGAGTTCTGGTGAATTGCAAGCGATAGGCTGATAAAATGATAACATATACTACAACCAAACATTGTAGATCCGACAACGCTCCAAACATCGTCAAGTTCGGCTTTCGATGGGTTAACTGCCACCTACGGTGATATATATTTTTTTATTGTACAAACCTTAATTCTGAGTACGTAGTTGCGATTTTTAGGATGTTCGTATTAATTAGTTAGTCATGATCTGTAATCCGCACTACGTTTAAGATACAAGCTTAACTATGTGCTTGTTGGTCTGCAGAGAGCCGTTCGTCTTGCGGTGGCGGCGGCGGGTCGTCGGATTCAGGCGGTCGGGCGTCGTGGCGCGTGACGCTCGACCACGACCTGGTGGAGACGCTAAGCGCCATCTACCCCGAGTGGTTCAAGCCGCAGCACCGCGCGCGAGACCGCGACTGCAGCCCCGGCCAGCCGCACTCGCCGCCCACCGCGCCGCTTACGCCACGCTCAGACGACACCTTCAGGTATTACACAAACACACATTATGTATGTAGTCATCGAACTCTATGACGGCGACCTATTAACATTTAATCTTAACAGGAGATCAGATGTGGCTCGCCAAACCAAATTCGATCGCAAATATTGCAATAAAGTGGTCCGATTTATTATAGGTATCATCATCAGCCTGTGTTCGTCCACTGCTGGACATAGGTCTCTCCCTTTATAGTTATAATAGCTGATAATAATCACAGCCTGCGCACTCGGTCAGAACTCCATATAAACAGCGTGGTTTAACTATCCACTGTATTATTCATTTGTTCCTACATTATACTTCATTTGTTCGAATAAACGAATGAAACGTAGAGGTTGTGGAACATCGTCACTGCGTTAGGTTAGGAGTTAGAAATACATTCTGTACATTTTAAATTTTTCTTTTATTTATAGTATAGAGTGACAAGACGACCAGGACATGTGCCTGATGGTAAACAACATGCCTCCCCATAACAGCACAGTGACACGCAGCTATTGGAACATGAAAAGTCCAAATCATTACCTAGCATTCGTCATCCGGAGATATAATGTGTTTTTGTGTGTGTGAACATCTTGATTATCTATAGACCTACAGTGGTCTATAGATAATTAGGTGTGCTTAGTGTAAGTAGTTAGTTAGGTTTGCAGTGTAGTGTATGTAGTTCTCATTGTATTTTAGTTTTGTTAATAAAGGCTCTGCCCAGAAAAAAAATTTATATCTTAGCTCAGTCATTTACCTGGAAACATTGCCCTCCAAACCGGAATACAGTAAGTAATGTTAACACATTACTGCCTGGTGGTATATTAACTGGCAAAGGTGTGTGGCAAAGAGTCCTCCTATTACAATAATTAATTAAATAGGCGTTATTCACACCATGACTATTTCGTGTAAAGAATGCCTGACATTTCCGATATTACGATGCAGTTTTATGTTCACGGGTAAGCATGATTAAATAGGATCATGTTTATTTTTTTGGAACTAAGTTCCTTATTATTCGGTAACACGCGTTATTACTTGCATTGAAATATCGGAGACATGATAACACAGAAAACCACGGTAAATATCCCGTAATCAATAGTAAGTAGGTACCTAGAGCAGGGGTCGGCAAGTAGTTTTAGACGGGGTCCGGATGAAGTGCAGAAATTTTAACGAGGTCCAGAAAAAAACTAGTGGTAATAATTGCGTAAACAGCCCTCTAAATGTTCCTACTGCTGAACCTCGGGGTCAGGCCTTCCCTCGCAAGGAGAGAGTCAAGACCATAATCCACCACGCTGGCCCAATGCGGATTGGTAGATGACACATGACTTCGAAAGATTCTAGGTACATGTCGGTTTCCGCACGATGTTAACATGACTTCGAAAAGACAGTGGTGCGCGTGGTTTTAAACCCAGGGTCTCCGGATCTGCAGTCGCCGTTCTCCCGATTAGACCAGCCGTAACTTGGTAATAATTAAGTGCTACTTATTTATTGTACGGTATCAAACTCAACTTGTAATTATAAAAAACACAAGACCTAAAATCAATGCGACAAATTTAACAGATCCTCTTGAGCCAGCTCTTTATAGTTTGGTCCTCGAGAAGAATAGCGAATTCGACGTGTGTGTGTGACGTGTGACAAGTAATTGGAAGGCGGTTAATCTCGAAAATTATTTGTTTAAAAAAATTTTTGGGAAAGATGACCCGTAAGTACCAAACCGGACCAAACATAGCAGCCAAATTGATAGCTAGTTTTTGCGTTTTTATATTTTTCTGAGATGTTTGGCCCAAAATCTTCAGTTTTATACATTTGCAAAGAGACATCTTCTTGAATATCAATTATTTCCATTTGAAGTGAAGCCTCTGACAAATTGAACAATTTTGCAATGTGTCAGCCACAATGGCTCCAAAATGGTTCATGAGAGCTTCGTCCACCATAAAGCAACTGAAACTGAAGGCGTTCCGAAACCATTTACCAGAGCAGAAGCCATAGTTCGCATTCTGGTTTTGATCAGGTTTCCGAGACGGTGCGATAGCTTTTAGCTTTTCTCTTAGATCTTTTGGTGCCTCAGTTGTTTGATGGTGTCCTTATCCACATCGAAGTTTCTAAACACACATGTTGTCTTTCCACATCCTGGAACTCCGTTGACCGACTGTATTCTCGGTATCTCCCAGTTTTCCTAATCAGATTTGACGTTTGAGTTCTCTTCCAGTCTTGGCCACCTCTAGGATTTTATCGTCCAGCATAATCTTGGTGCATCGGGCAGTAACTACAATTGGGTCATTTGGAGGTGTCGCATAAACAGGTCTTCCCATGCGCTACATCTCTTTTTTGCTCAGTGTCACAAAGCCATTTTCTGCACTCTTCCCTTTTCTCTTGACCCGACCCCGTGACGGCCTTGACATGACCCAGGAAGTGACATTATTGTAAATGACTGCTTCAGTCTCCTCGAGTTTCGCCTTTAAGAGGTTTTCACTTCCTAACTTATATGGCTGCATGATGTTTTCGCAGATCTTGAGATTGACTTGTCTTGTCGCTGTCAGTGGGGTTTTATATTCGAAGAAGGCATAAACTGCGTGACTTCGTGCCTCCGTCGTTGGTTGGCCGCGGTTGTCCTCAGCTGGGCTCTTTCGGAGCCGGTTTGGATGTTCGAATTAGTAACAGGTGTCCCCATATGTCAGTTACATTTGTTTGATAGTGCAAAGGGGTCTGAGGAAGTTCAGATTTTCCCCTATATTCGTATATGACAACCTACGATGTTAACCAGCACTTCTGCTCAGACGTGCGAGCAGCGCTCTTGCGTAAGTGCAAGGCGTTCGACGTTTCAAGTACTCTATTAATGCAATCGTTTTGTTTTCGATCGCACCGTCGCACCGAAATCGGTGGCCGTCTACCTCGCACACACTACGACGTAGGTTTCCCTCTTCATCGTGACTTTTGCGGTACTGCTATTGAGCAGGCAAGACAATCCAGGTGACAAACGGGCTCGTTTCCGTTCCCAGGTGAGGCAAAAGCTTATTTCCAATGATTCGTTGTTGCTGTCCATGAAGAGAGCCACTCCGCAGATTCGCATTTCTGCCTCTCTTCTCGGTCTGCGTTCTCTAGTAGTTACTGCACGGAGATGCTCTTCGAGGAGTTATCTTGGGCGGGGACCGCATTCCACGTTCGTGTCCACGGACAGTGAGCCAGCGTGTAGTGGGGAAGACGAGCGTGTATTTAAAAGTGTAGAATTTCTCTTAGCCGCTTTGTGGAAAATAATTTATAGAAAAATAATTTATTTACTAAGGTAGATTCTATGTAGCAAAAAAAATATTATTTAAATTCATAAAGGTACAGTGTGTACCTTATCTACATTTACTGGGCTTACAATACAATTACAATATTTTTTATTGGCGGTCCGAGGTTCGACCCTTCGCGGTCCGGATACGGACCGCGGTCCGCCTGTTGCTGACCCTTGACCTAGAGTAATTAATAATCATGATAGTTCAAAACAATGTGTAGGTAAATATGACAGGTCAAAAAGAAAGAGCACCAACAGTTCATGGTTGACTTTTCAAAAACGAAAGAATCTGTTTGATACAGCACGTCACGTAGAATGTGTAACGGATCGGAGTTGACTTATCTTGTACGTGAGGAATGAACTCTACATTGTCATCGCGTATTGATAGCCAACTGGGTCGAAGGGCCAATTAGCAGTAGTGTCGTGTAGTGCTGTGTAAGTATCTACCTACTCAATTGATCATTGGATTTTTCCATGAGTTATTTATTTATTATAGATTATTTTTATTAATAATAATATTGTAAAGTTGAATAGTTTGTTTGTTTTAACGCGCTAACCTCGGGACCTACAGGACTGATTTCAAAAATTATTTCACCGTTGCATGATAATCATAAACAGGTCACTAAGTGTTGCTACTGCTGGGACTCGGGACCTTCTCTCTCGCAAGGAGAGAGTCAAGGCCATAGTCCACCACGCTAGCCCAGTCCGCGTTGGTGAATAACACATGTCCTCGAAAGACGATAGCCACCTTATAACTAATATTTTAAAATAATATTTGGCTAAAGCATGCTGATTGGTCAACAAGATCGTTCTAAACTAAATGTTCTCTGATTGGTTGAAAACTCGACAACATGCCCTTTGACATGTAGTCTTTAAATATCTAGATCAGGGGTCGGCAACGTTACAGGAGCCACGGGCCACAAGGTGATAAAAGCGGGCCGCACTTCTGAAAGTTTGTAATTAATGTGCTTATCTAATTACTAACTGTGTTTTCGTGAAGTTCCTAGGGGTTTTGCAAAAATATATGTTCCTACGACAATATACATACATTAGCTCCCAGTATCTTACCATCAAGTTTTGTTCGCGCAGTTCTGGTGGTGAGGAGATGGCCGGCCGCCATGCTGGCAGCAGCGGCGCCAGCGAGCCGTCCAGCTCGCCGCGCGTCTCCCCGCCCAAGGTGATCGTCGACGACAGTCCGCTGCAGCCCGCCATGGGCAAACACAAAGAATGTAAGCATCTTCCAATGGAGAATTAGCAAACTAAAAAAAAATGGGCAGTCATAGGGACTGCCGATAGAAGTGAAAATTTGTAACTCAGAATTGGATAGCTCACTTTGGAAATTACGCGGGTGACACCGGAGGGCGTGGCCATGCCTCTAGATCATCCGAGTTTACCCGAAGATTTCTTTCATTTACGAACGTGATGCTTCAGCTGAATTCACAGCCCACGGAAAATCTGTATGTGGTGCGCCAAAAAAGTTTTCACTTCAATTACAGCTAAGAAATAAGAACTATCTTTCTCAAGTTTAAATCACTGCCTACCACGGCACTGCGCTCGTTACACGTTTAAATCGTTGTCATGATTTTCTGGAAAAGTTGTTCTTCAAACTGGAACACAGTATTGTATGCACAATGATGGTCGGCTGTAGAATAATTGTGCAAAAGTGAGGTACTGCCCCAAGAGCATTCTGCTAAGAGATTGTTTTACTGTAAAATGTTTTAAATAAAGCCTCTAAGGCCTGGGCTTTGAGTGACCAATCAAGGTAGAAATATGATGAAGGTAACGGAGAAAACTATGGCTAATTGTTCTAGGGGCGAATGAATACAAATCCGACACTGAGTGCAAATGCACAATGTTAGTGCAGGATCGATAATAAAGGAAGTCTAGTCAAATGAATGCACAGTGATGAAATCAAAACTATTGTCAACATGATTTTGGTTCGATATTAATAAATGTATTCACGATGGTCATGCTTGTTCTTCTGATATCTCGTCGAACAATGCCCGGGTGATCAGACGGGCAGTAACCCGCGTCCCTCGAGGCTGGATCGCGCATTAGTATGCGAAGACGCGGCCGCTCTTCCGGCGATGTTTGTCGCACTCGCTGCATCGTAACGTCGCGAAAACAACACTACACTTGTTGCGCGGTTCCTTTACATCGCACTTACAACATTCCAGCCTAGGTTTTTTTAAAATCTATTTTAAACATATTGGCGTACATACATATATTGGCGTTCTACTATATTGTAAAATACTCCACGGACGATATTGTAACGTCTGGAGTTTGAAATGCGTTGCCTAAATGGTGGTTTTCCCAATGGTTACAATCAAGTGTCTTCAAATCGAAAGTGAATGGGTTTTTTTCTAAGTAAACACGCTTTGTCGTAGACAGCATCGTCGTTTAATATCAGGCGAGATGCCGGTCAAGTCTAAACGTGTAATAATAAAAAAATATGTTGACGTTTTCGTCATTGCTCACACAGATTAGCAAATTCACGTACATATTTTTTGCGTTATCTTGATATACCTACCGATGTATTTGCTGAGTTGCGCTTCTAAAATTTCTATTGATTCACATTTTCAAGCGCCGCTTACTTTACAAAGTTCAGAAAACAAGCAAATCGCTTGTTTTCTTGTATTGACTGTGAAATTAGTTGCATACGAAGGTCGTTGATCAGCTTCCATGTGGCTAGAGTGCAGCAGTGTGGCGCCCAGTAACCCACAATATTCGGCCCACTGGTAGTGAATGTTTCGTCTGTATTACGGTCGCGGCATAACACTAGTTTCCTTGTGCAGTGTTTATTTATGTTGGCGGCGCGCCAACGTTGTCCGCTCATCGCTCGGGCTACTCGCAAACAAGAATAAAGCTAGCGCCTACGCCTCTACCGTCTATCGATAATATTCGATCGATCGACGTATCGATCGCGTCTACGGGCGCCAGATCGCGATGCTACGTCAATGTCCGTCACTTAGCGTCATAACACTATGCGCGACATACCGGCTATTCAATCACCACGCATTGTTGGATGCAAAAGGTAGTCCAATACCACTCTCTAGTAGGGCATAGGACTCACAAGTCCACGGAATGATTTATTTATAACTATATAGAGGAAACATAGAGGAAATAACTTGATGTACCTACATAACATATCGAAGTAATAACATATTCAATCGCTTGTTTACAGCTTTAAAAGTGAAGCTAATGATGCGGCGTCCCATCAACCAACTCGTGGCGCAAGGAATTATGCCTCGTAAGTTTTAAAATATATTATTTGTGTTAAGTGAAAAAAAAATATTGCAAAAAGTGTCGGCTGTGATGTTTATGTGTGTGTTACTGGGGTGACGTTCGTCTCTCAACTACGCGCGTGGGCGTAAGAATGTTATTTACGATCTAAATGCCATGACTAATGAGAAATTTTAACTAAACAATACAAAAAGACACGCTCTTTTTTACGAGATATTTTGAATAGCAGTAGACTTGTCTAACTTTTATTGAGCGTATTTTTATATGTTTTACAGCATCTAAAACACCGCCGGCGTACTTCGAACAATGCAAGCAATTGGGAGAGAGCGAAGACCGGCGATTTACTGAAGGCCAAGATTCAGAGACGGCCCGACCGTCAGGAATTAGAACGAAGACATATCTTAGAACAGGTTAGTGGAAACATTTATTACGTTAAATCATTTCACAGTTCATATTACATTAATTTTAGGAATGCAAAGTTTCTTAGTTTATCAAAGAAAGAATTCTCAAAGCCACTTCCGCTCCAGTCAATATTACCGAACCACGAAAACAGAATTATATTAAAATTATGTTAGATCGTAAATAGTCAATTTATTAATATTTTGCTGCGTAGTTTCCTTACTCGTCATCATGCCGGTTGTTCATAGTTTTTCTAAAATGTATTATTGTTACATTTTTTAATAAAATCCCTATTAGCCATTTATAAATAACGACTAAGAAGATGAATACTACAACGATGTTTTTGCTTTCTTGTCACATTCGAGGGCATCGGGGCATTATGAACACTATCAGTAATAATAAAACGTGTGATCGTTTTAGGAGAGCCATGTGGACCCGAGCCTCGCGGAGAAGCAGCGAATGCTCAAGAAGGCGCGGCTGGCCGACCAGCTCAACGACCAGCTGTCCCACCGCCCCGGCCCACTCGAGCTCATCAAGAAAAACATACTACATACGGAGGAAACCATTGAAACAGCCGTCAAGAGCGGCTCGTTGGCATTCAAAGCCACCAGCGAAGGTGCGTCAGGACGACCACAACATCCTTCCTCCTACTGCGGCCCACCCGAAGAAGTCTCCCCGTCACCGTCCCCACCTTCGACTCTGTCCCCGGTGAGTGTACATTCCCCGCCCCAGCACCCCGCCCCCGGGAAAGACAAACCGAGGAAGAAGAGTTCCAAAAAACAACAGACTCCGAAAGCGCGGTTCAAGTTCCACGAGTATAAGGGTCCTCCGAACGCGCGCGCCGCGTCAACTCCCCCCCCGGGTCCGTCGAGACGCCTTACGAGTTGTTGTTGCAGCAACAACAGTTGCTGCTGCAGTTAATGTTACCAGCGTCTCCGGCGCCTTCGTCGGCGTCTATCGCTTCGGATTCGTCCGATGCTTACAGCGCACCCCCAACCCCGCCGCCGCCCCCCGTGCCACTAACGCTCTCCTTCAGCGGCGCGCGATTCGAAGATATGAAAGTGTCCGATCTTCGAGCGGAATGCAAGCGACGCAATTTGCGCGTGTCGGGGCCGAAGCCCCAGCTGATAGATAGGTTACGGCAAGAGGAGCGGCCCAAATCGCCCGCCTCCGTCGCGTCTATAGTGTCGTGCGGCTCGCCCGAGGCGCGGTCGGAGTGCGATCAGTCGGAGGACATAGTGAGATCCCAGCAGCGGCAAATCGAGGAACTGGAGCGCAAGTTGGAGGCGTCGCGCCAGCAGCTGGAGGCGGTGCGGCGCGAAGCGGCCGGCGCCAGCGACCAGTCGCGGCGGCTGCTGCAGGCGCACCTCTGCGTGTCGCAGCTGCGCGCGCAGCTGGACGCGCTGCAGCAGCCGCCGCGCCCGCAGTACGTGCTCACCGCGCCTGACCACCCGCCCGACCGCCTCGTGCGCCTCTTCACCGTTGCCTCGCCGGCGCACCAGGACCGCCCGGAAACACCCAAACCGCCCAACAACCCCACCAACGCTTATATACTCAACGGGGTAAAAGTCGTCCCGATCGCGATACTGCCCACGGCGCACTACGAGGCGGAGCGCGCGCCGCCCCCGCCTCCGCCGCCGCCGCCGCCGCCGATGCCGGAGCCGATGCCAGCAGTGCGAGACTCCTCGGAAGAGAGCCAGATTATGGACGACGTCCTCGAGATTTTGGTAGAAAACGGGGAACTTCCGCCATCGGCAGTGGAAGTGTCATCCGAGACGGCTTTCTCCCCGGCCGACGTGCTCGGGGAGAGCGGGCTGGGCGGCGGCGGGCGCGGCGCGGACGAGCTGCAGCGCGAGCTCGACGACATCCAGAACGAGATCATGAGCCACGCGGACATGCAGGCCGGCCGCGCGCCCGACCTCGACCCCGAGCTCAGCATGGAGCTGCTCTCCGACGGCGGCTTCCACGCGGAGTTCGCGCACGACACCGCCGCGCCCGACGGCGACGACTTCTTCGAGCGCTTCCTGTCCGGCCGCGACGAGCGCTCGCCCGCCGCCATGGACGTCGCGGACGACGAGCGCGCGCCCGGCGCGCCGCTCGCCAACCCGGACCTGCTCGAGCACTCGCGCCACGGGTTCGACTACATCGACGACCTGTCCCTGCCCTCGTTCCAGAGCGACGACACCCGGCACGCCGGCTTCGACGAGCGCGACTTCGAGCTGCGCGACGCGCCGCCCGACCTCGTCTCGATGAGCGTCGACAACGACGGGTACGACCTCATGGAGACGGACTTGTTCCCCAACATGTTCGGGCGCGGGCACGTGCCGCAGTGCGACCCGCTGCTGGGCGGCGTGCTGGCTCGCCCCCCGCCGCGCCCCGCGCTCAAGCACCTCTCCTGGGACAAGATCGAGTTCGACGCCACCTGACCCGCGCCCCGCCGCCGCGCGTGCGCCCCTCCCCCGCTGTGATCTCTCGCGTCGATGCCGCCCTCCCGCTCTCGGCTTCCCCTCTGAGCCTCCTCTTCGTGTGAAGCGAGCGCGAGGCGCGTCGGATCGAGCGACGAAGCTAGTCTATCTTCGGTGACTCGTTCTTACGACACGGTGACATTGTTTAGTGATACGTATAAATATATCGGTAACACCAAGTGTTCGTGGACGATATGGTTTACATTGTAAAGTAACTTTGTACTTAACCCGGTACGGAAATATTTGTGTCGCTAGTTGATAATTTTTAGTGTAGTTAGTAGATGGTTTCACCGGTGAGTGTCGTCATCGCGGCTCGCTCCGCGCCGCACCGGCTCGCGTCTCGAGTCAGTTTTATTTTCTATATATAGATATTATCTTATGTATATATTGCAAGTTTAATACTCAACATAGTTGTGGATTTCTGCATTCCGCCCGATGACTAAAACTTAGGGGAAATTGTATATCATAGGAAAAACGTTGTTTTCATATGGCACGATCGAAACGTAACGCGACACGCGCGAGCGTCGATAATGTCGGAGAGAGATACCGCCGAGGTCTGAAGTCGTGTCAATTATAACTTTGCGTACCGTCGTCTCAGACGCGTGAATAACCTTTCCCAAATCAGTAAGTGACATTCCAGTCTTGTTGAAGTGCAAATTGGGGCACAGATCCCTCATCTCTCGCATTAAACGAAACTCGATGTCGACAAAAGAGTTTCCATGTAAATTAATTAATGCAGAGTGAGGTGAAAATTCACAAGCCATCGTCATGGGTGGGACCAGCTTGGGAACAATGATAGATATGGTTCATTTAGATAACTTAGGGAGCCGGCTCCTGCCTTTCAAGCAATTATGCAAACAATGTAGTAACATAATTCACTTGTTTAACTAAACACTCGACTTTATTATGAAAGTCTACTTGTATCCTAGTAATGGCTCTATGATAATCGATTGTAGTGTATACTATGTATGCATCTACTAAGTTATTGTTTTATTTGAAGTTAAAAAATTTCCTATAAGAATAATTATAAACGACATAACATTCTTGAAAATGTATCATTCCATTGTATTGTCTAAAGTGTAGGATAGGTGCACCATTATCAATAAGCAGAACAATTATTATTTATTCTCCCTAGTGCCTGTAGAGTGGTTTAATTATTTATGAATGTGGTTCAATTCTAGTCTGTTTGCATAATTGTTTGAATGCATATTTATAAAATTATTTATTTTACTCTTCCATTTGTACTTACAGTATCGTTTGTTTTGTATATTTTAAATAATTATGTGTGAGTGTTTTTCACTAATGTATTACTAAATAGTATTACCATACCACATGTTAATTTATTTAGTTTAGATCACCTTTGCTTCAACAGAGAAAGTAATTGAGCGAGAATTTGTGGAATCAAATTGATGTTATTGCCATTATTTGCATTTATGTTTTATTTAAATATTTTGAATACTTGTTGCTACAACGAATTATTACGGCTTCACTGCCCTGCATGTGCCAATACAGTTTTTTATTTATCGAAATATTTGATGGGAGAGTACACAAAGATTTATTTAAGTACCATTAAATATATATATTTGAAATAATATGTTTTTTTCTGATGATTGTTTAAGAATGTTGAATGTTATACTTACGCCGTGCTGAGATGCATTCTGACAGCCGCACTTAAAAAAAGATATCCACAAATAAATTAAATATGCCGTTAAAGAAAAACAAAGTAAAATAATCTTTTAGCTTTAATGGCACTTCATATATCTAATTTGGCCTGGAATAATTTTCATATACACGAATAGCAGTTTACGGTTCAATCAGCTGTTAAAATGCTTCTTACTGTGACTCGGACGTGTTGAAGGGGTATGTGATAGTACTATAAAATAAACTATATTTTGAAGTACAATCACATAAGGATTGGTGCTATTTAATGTAAGGTGTATACTAAAATCTAACAAAAAAAAACTAATATTTGTAATTGGAAATGCGTGGCTATAATGTAAAAATACTTATGTTACTGTAAAATTATAATTAACATATTGTTTAAACAACTTAAATTTCTGCCACTTGAATAAAAGAACATTCAACCTAAAACAGGGCTCATTAGGAAAATATATTTGCTTTTTAATTTAAGGAATATTCCATTAAATTATATTAAATACCTTAGATTTAAATATTTATTTTAAAAAATCTATTTGCTCATTATTCGAAATTGTACTCATGTTAATTCATTTATTAAGGCACCACTCCAGATGTTTTTTGCTTATGATTTTGTAGTATTTTTTTTTAAATCTAAATAATGTAATTGAAAATCCAGCAACCAAAGACAGACTGCCAACAAATTACTGTTAATTTCTGTAATCAAAATTAAGTATAAACTGTCTTTTGCCATTGAAGCCAATTTTAAAGTTGATAGTTACTTCTATGTAGTGAAGCAAGTGCAATTTAACTATATCAACTGTTTCACTTCATTTCTGGTGATAAAGTGCGGATTAGTCCACCATTATAGGAAATAGAGGTAAACCCTTATCCAGAATTTTATATCACTCTGAATCATTGATCTTGATGTTGCAGTCTGTTGTTGTTTATCTGATGATGAACTCTAGTCTATCAAGGGGAAAAAAATGCCTACTTTAACTTCTTTCTGATATTCATGTAGCCTAAAAATTCCTTGGCAAATTTAATAAACAGTGGTTTTTATTACTTAGCTTTTAAACATGTATTAAAATTGCTTGGGACCTCTTTTTTGAAATCATTCATATATTTATTGCCATTGCTCAAATTATATGGTGTACGCTTCGATTTTATCTATCTTTTGCGTCCGTACGAGAATCACACGGCATGCTAAAGGAATGATAGGCGTTCCAGATTTGAGCAATAGCATCATAGAAAAAATATTTACAGAAATTTTGTAATTGTGGTTTTTCACATACTTGTGGCAACTAATTCAACATCAAAAGATGTCATGATAGTTTTAGCATACATGTATTTTTTTAACATGAAGAGTAATTCTAGGCTCTATCTATGTCAACATTAGCAATAATCACTTAATCTCTTGTAAAACAGCTCTGTGGTGTAAGCTTTGTATTTAATCCTCCAGAATTAGCATATTATACGATATTTAACAAGATATTAAGTGAGATTATGTTTTCAAATAGGATATGCTACTTATCTGCATATTTGTTACTTTACTATTGTATGTTATTATAGGAGAGTTCTAATATTTCTTAATTAAGTTAACAAAATCCAAAGTGGAAAAATATATGATTGTATTTAAAATAGAAATAACAGTGCTCTCTGCAAATGACTAATTGTATTGGCTTCTGAAATATTAGGCCTACTTGCATTTTAGGTTATATACCTTATATGATGTCATTATAACACCATCTAGAAACTACTCAAAGCAATTTGTTGTCTTTTCTTCGTAGTCTCTCTCTCTCTCTCTGTGGTTTCTCAAACCTGTGATTCACATTGTTTCTATGTGGGGTCATATTTGACTGAACTAATTAGACCCAATATTAGCACATAGTTCACAATAGTGTTAGTTTTTGTTACTGAAGAAGTACTTGAAGATTCCTTTCACTAGAGAAATTTTAGTATCTTAGTATCAGAAACTAGCATTAAAACGTGGGTAATTGACAAAGTTTTGCATATTCTCCATCCCCTTGCTTGGGTTAAAAGATATATAAATGTGGTATGGAGCTATCCATGCTAAAAGTGGTTGTATGTTTTATTAATAAATGCCATAAACATGAGTCATTATTGGGCACCAGCCTGCCATTGCTATTATTCTTATATTCCAGGTAACTGTGGATAGAATAAATGTAATTTGTCATAAAATCGTAAAACATACAATTTTGTCATGAAAATTAGATAAATGTGTGTACCTTAATTATGCACCCTATGTTATGATTAGCTATAGTTACAGTTACTATGTTGATGGCTATAAGCCCGTGGTCTGTTGCAGAGCCAAGTATTCAATAAACAATTGTATGGATGTGATACATAGAAGTTGTTTATTATTAGTGTAACTGGATAGTTTTTTTTACCTTGCCCTGTAATTGAAGCCTTGTAAATATTTACCAAGCCTTTATTTAGCTTAAGAAAAGAATGTTGCATAAAAAGTTTTTGACAAAATCTTGTTTTATTTTATAATACCTAACACTTATCTCAAAATCTAATACAGCAGGAATAAAGTTTTTACCCATGGTGTTAGTTACTGTCAAATTATGTTTTTTAAGTATCGGGTGATGAGACAAGCAGGACATGTCTCTGATGGTAAGCAACATTCCTGTCCATAACAGCAGTGTCACACAACTATTGGAACATAAAGAGTCCAAATCTTTACCTAGCACTGCTCTGTGCTCGTCTCTAATCTACAAGATGTATAGGACAATTTATACTAAGCTCTATATTTTCTATGAAAACAATCTTATTCAAACCGGAAGACATTGATGTTTGTGAAAACACTGTATCTCTTTCGAGTCTGGTTTACACCCAGAACTTTTACTATCATTAGCGTATCCATGGTCAAGACTAAATAAAAAAAGTACGCGGAAATAGCTCTTAAATTTTTAGTAGGTATGTAGGTATGTAATTACTAAAAATGCATAAATATGTTGTGTTATAGTGTGAGTGCTGTGATACAAGAACAAAATTAAAAATTTTGATTAACTTCTAGGTTAACCTATTTACCACATTAATTGAACTTGTCACGAAATATTATGCATGCATTTCACATCCATTGCAAAAAAGTTTTTGTCGTAATATACTCGTATTACTGTTTTTAACCCCCGACCAAAAAAAGGGGTGTTATAAGTTTGACGTCGATGTCTGGCTGTGGCACCGTGGAGCTTAAACGGATGGGCCGATGTCAATGCAGTTTTTTAATTTGAATATCCGTGCGGATGTTCTTAGCTATGTTTGGTTAATATCGATTCAAGATGGCCGCCTCCACAAAATGGTGGACAAAATATTTCTTCACAACCTACCTCAATATGAATTTCAAATGAAAGGACTACTAGAAGGTTCTACAGACCACAGAGGAAGTTATCACTACTAGCGGTGAGACGTATTTACGATACCAGGTTTTTAATTCGAAGTAGGGCGCCCTAGTAGTATGAGCAAAAAAGACTTGCAAGTATCTAAAGTATGAGGCCGACGAGCCGTAGTTGTATGCCTGGAGAACTTGAATCAAAAACAAATGTATGAGAAACCCAACCATAACTTCATAGTAATAAGTGGCACAATTGTTTGCGAATCAAAAAATACTTTGAAAGTATTTTAAATATATTTTCAATTTTATGACATGTTGCTAATGAAATACGGTTCAAAATTCTAACAAAACACTTTCAAAGTATGACTTGGCTGGTAAATTGGTAATAGCGTGGGCTTGCGCCACAGAATAGTGGACAATAGACTCACTCTCGAGCCTCGCCCGGCGCCACTTCCTGGAATAAGTGCAAGGGTTTCAAGTATTTTCTATGAATGCCGATTGCATTGCACGTGCCATCCTTAAAATTCCTTTAGATATTTCGGGGCATTCAACCTTATGTCTAGGACTGAAGGATTCATATTGCTGGTTTTATGGGTAATAATAATGTTGTTTACGTTCTTACATTCGAAATGCGAGAAAGTCAAAGTTCATTTTGTTTTGGCTTTTTACTTATTAGTTTAATCGGGATTTATCTTCAAACAAAAAAAAACACACACAAAAAAGTGATTGTATTGTACATAAAACGAAATCTTTAATACTAGAAATACTTGAAACTATTTATACTTTTAGTTGTGCACAAGCTTCTGGCATTATCTACTGTAAAATATACAAAAAAAAATTGCAGACAGTCCTAAGCCTGTTATTTTAAACGTAGGAAGGAAAGATTTCGTTTCTTCAACATAAAAATAAAGTTGATAGTCAAATAACACGAATTTGCACCATTGTTGTGTACAGTAGGGTTCAAATTACTACGAATACTTTTAAGTATTTAAATATCTGGTTTTCGAAACTGATATTTTTCTGTACTCATACTTTGAAACCCTGGTATTGAGTAGTTAAAGTATATCTCATCTCTAATCACTACGTTATACTACAGACTACAGATAACAAATCCGAGGTAGTCGGGGGGCTAAAGACAAATAAAATAAACACAGGGACTTTATTATCTTTCTCGCTCTGACGCGCTTGTTCACACTGTATTTTGTTACTCGCTCTAGCATCCCGAGTTTACGAAAATCTCTTGTCTTGTCATCCGAGCGTGACGCTAAAATTCAATTCACAGCCGACGAATTATCTGTCTAGGCGCATCAAAAGAAGTTTTCATTTAAAAAAAGTCGGACGTAGTCTCGCTAAAACAAAAACTGTGTCTACAGTCGGCCTAGGGAACTAGGGATGCCCGTTCCGATACGATATATCGGAATATCGATTCAGCACTATACGATATAGCGATATTTGATGCGATATTTTGACCATACGATACGCTTTGATATATCGCATTCTTTTAAAAATATCGCATTACCGTATCGTATCATACTGTCGGTGATTAATTTGTATAATTTTAAAGTTCCTATTACATCATCACTTAACGATAATAGACAGCGCCATTAAATATATTGTTATTAGTAATAAAATAATGATAACGTCGACAAAATTGTTTATGGAACAAGAAAAGCCGGGTTTTGTTTAGACTTGGAGGTAGATTTAAATGTGTAGTACCGTCAAATCTATACTAATATTATAAAGCTGAAGAGTTTGTTTGTTTGTTTGTTTGTTTGCTTGAACGCTAGGATCTCGGGAAGTACTGGTCCGAATTGAAAGATTCTTTTTCTATTGGATAGTCCATTTATCGAGGAAGGCTTTAGGCTATATAAAATAACTCTACTATTAATTGAAGCGGAGCATGAAACAAGAATGTAACAAAATCGGGAAAAATATTCCCTTTGAGAGTTTTCGTACGTTTCGTGCTTTGACATGACACATGACAGCATGTGTCAAAGATTGCGTCATTGAATTTCAGTAATCTGTGCATTGAATATAAAAATTTGCTATTTTTTTTTCTAAATCTGAGTTGGTACGACCAATTTCCGACAGGTGGCGTAGCAGGTTGCTGAAGAGGTTTTTGTTTGAAATCGATATTCTCAGGAATGAGTGAACCGATTTCAGTCATTCTTTCACCGTTGGATATGTACGGGATCCCGATGAGTGCTATATAATATACCACGGGCGAAGCCGGGGCGGGCATCTAGTGATTAATAAATGTTTAGTTTATGTTCTCCTTTTTCATTCCGTTCGAGTTCGAGCAACAAAACTTTTATTTCAAAATCATTGCAATGGCACCGCCAGGAAAGTCAACTGTGTGTTTTTTTTATCAAATCAGATTACGGTGGAGAGTGTAAATTATGTCATATGTTTGTAAAGACGTAAAATTTAAACTAAACGTTTCTACCGAAAAAGTTCATATCCTTGCTATTTCAATCATATTGGATCCCAGATTTAAGAAAATACATTTTACTGATGCTTATGCATAGAATAGATAATATAGATACAACGGACACTCCCCGCCCCCCGCCAATTTCCAGCTTCCTCACCCCTCAGGCCGTTTCGAGTACTCTAGGAGCACTCAACGAAGGGCTGGTATCGAACATCTAATTCCTAACAAAATATCATCATGGTAGGGTGTTGTGCTGTTTACGGCTGTCCGTCAACTAAACGGGACAAGATTAAAAGCTTTATTTAATTTCCTAAGGATAAAATAACGTAAGATTAGAAACTTTTAAATAACTATGCTTTCTAATAACGTACAGTAACGTAACAGGAATAATTATAGAGACAGAATAAAGTTTCCTTCTTGGGTAAGTGTAAAATATAATATGCGCATGTGTACCTACTATAAAAAATAGATATCTAGGTATCTATCTATCATCGGTTTCGTTTGATTTTACGCAGCAATACAAACACCCTTTTGATTAGAATAGTATAATTTGGCACCATTCTTTTTATGTAATTCAACATTATAGCAAGTTTATAAACTACTTTACGTCACCAGGTGAACTCAAGGGCACAACTATTCAATAAAATAATTCAGTAGCCCTAGCGCTAACGCACACATTTACGCGTGTGTACGAACGACCTCTGCGTAGTTGTGTGAAGAGTAGGTAACTGAACAGCAGCGCTTGTATGGCGTTTTAGTGGAGTGCCAGGGGTGTGGCTCAGGCTTACGCAAAGGCTATAAGTGATATATCTAAATTGTTAAAATCAACTACATCTCTTACTACGGCACTCACCGCTTCAACAAGTCAGGGAGCAAATACTCCATCTGCTGTGAGCAATATATGGAAGCTTCATAAAGAGTTAGTATCCCAGTCATCGCAAAGTGAACCCAAAGAACGCATGGATGATATTTTAAAACAATATCTGAGGGAACCTCTTGCAGAAGAGGAAGTAAATCCTGTATTGTACTGGACAACAAGAAAGAGTATTTGGCCTGATCTCAGTGATTTGGGACTGCGTTATTTATCAGTTGTCGCAACTTAAGTTCCTTCTGATCGCCTGTTTTCTTTAGCTGGACACACACTTTCCGAAAGCCGTAATAGGTTAAATCCACAGCGCATACCAAAATTATTATTTTTGCGTTGTTTATGTGCTGATCAATGGCAATTGTGATTTTTTTTTATTGAATACACTTTTTTGGGCCGACTGTCGGCCAGTGCGCTGTCACATACAGGGTGACACGCAACCACAGATCACACATCAGTCGGTCACACAGGTGTCGGTCCATTGAGTACATTTAAAGTACTATAGAGCAAGCACAACGAAGTGGGAACAGTAGGCACGGGTGAGAACAAAACGACGTTCCCGCCGCGAGCGCCTTTAGTCGTACTCGATCACTAGTAAAGTGCGTTTCTCGAGGGTTTTTTTTCAAATATTGTTATTAAAATGGTGAAATGTGCAGTTCGATCTTGCAAAAAAGATACTAGAAAACGCACAAAATTGAAATCCATTATCACATTTCATTGGTAAGTCGATTATTTTACTTATTTTTATAAACTATTGAAAACTAATCCGGGAATCGCGGGGACCGCCCTCGCACCGCGCTCCCGCCGCGTGATCAGAGATGGGACGTAACCAACTCTGTAGTCAATATAATGTTGGCTAGAAAAACTACATATTATAACAGATTTTTGTAACTTTAATGCTCAAAATGTTATAATATTTTAATAAATAATTTTATGGTGTGTTTTGTACGATATACTTTAATTTTTTTTTATGCTTATAATACTTTCGTATTATAGAGTAAACTGGAAGTACATAATATTATGTAATGTTACGATATCACGTCTTAACAGTTAAATTGATATAGAAGATTTTAGTAGGTATAGAATATTGTAAAATTCAATTTATGAAAATGACAATGAGAGGTACACTTTTGTAAGGAAAATACGGGGTCCTACAAATATAGTATAAAATATTTTAAGGACAAACCTACTCAAACCACTGAACATTTTTCCTTTTTAAGCTATTGTATAGCTTTTATCGCGGGCCTGGAGACCGAATTTTAGTGATCGTGCATCTCTTTCTTATGTTCACAAGAAAGAGGGATGGAAGACCGTAACGCCGTCCTCCCCACTCGGTCATTCGACTTTGATTCTTATTTGTATTAGCTTTACAGACTAAATGTTCTTGGCAGTGTTGCCAGCTTAACGGATTTCCCGTGATATTTTTTATGGTAAACAAATTTCACTCTTCAAAATAAAAGCAATTCCGAAAAATTGTTAATATCCCAATTGCTTATGTTGATAAAAATGCATGCAACATGCAATAGCTTTCCCTGAGTGCCACACTACTTTTTTTTAACAAGAACCATGCAACAATCATTTACTGCATTTGCTTAGAGCGGTGATTCAAAAATATTAATAAAAATTGAAATACGCGTTAAATATTTAGTTCGAAAGTCAAGTGTCACAAAAACTAAAAGACAGCTTTTTAACAAGCTTACGCATTTTAGCGGTCAGTAAAAATGATAAGTAATATTTAATTAACATAACATAATATTATTTGATTCATAAATAATTAATTCATTGTTTATCTTTATAAATAGGTTATTGGATTAAATTGTAATGCTAATTACTACTAATTGCACGAAAAAATCATTTACGCCATTTTTCGGCAATAATTGCCAAATTTAGGCAGTATAATCCAATTAATGGTTTGTCAGTTTATATCCTAAGTTCTTTATATTTTAAGCAAAAATAAAATAATTTGAGAAATACCAGCTTTTTATTGACATACATATCCAATCATACACATTTTATGTGAAATATTTACATATTAATATTGTACAAATGTAAGTTGCATGTAGAAAAACTTAAACCTGCACGGGCACTAACTCTATAAAACTAAAATACCTAGGTACTTATATTTTAGATGTTACCGCACGAAATAATTATATTTATAGATGTTTGTACCGCGCTGAACCTGCATCAATCGCCAACAAAATGATTTTGCGTTGCCTGCGTGCCCATCCCTAGTAATCCCCAAAGTACATATCTATGTAGCTATACATCATCTGCCTACGACGCGCACTGGGCGTCTAGTGTGGTGTTAGCACTCTATACTTTAGTTATTTGTCCTCAATGTGTCGGTCATTACGTTACGCGAGATTTCTAATCTGTGCGTTATGCGCACAAACTTGTATGGATGCGTGCGTATCAGCCTCTCACATACATAGGTACTGACACCTTCGAGAAATGACAAGCATGGAGTATTCGTGTTTATTGAACACTAGATGCCCGCCCCGGCTTCGCCCGTGGTATATTATATAACACTCATCGGGATCCCGTACATATCCAACAGTGAAAGAATGACTGAAATCGGTTCACGCATTCCTGAGAATATCGATTTCAAACAAAAAACCTCTTCAGCTACCTGCTACGCCACCTGTCGGAAATTGGTCGTACCAACTCAGGTTTAGAAAAAAAAATTAGCAAAGGTTTATATTCAATGCACAGATTATTGAAATTCAATGACGCAATCTTTGACACATGCTGTCATGTGTCATGTCAAAGCACGAAACGTACGAAAACTCTCAAAAGGGGAATATTTTTTTCCGATTTTGTTACATTCTTGTTTCATGCTCCGCTTCAATTAATAGTAGAGTTATTTTCTGTAGCCTAAAGCCTTCCTCGATAAATGGTCTATCCAATAGAAAAATAATCTTTCAATTCGGACCAGTACTTCCCGAGATCCTAGCGTTCAAACAAACTAACAAACTCTTCAGCTTTATTATTAGTACTAGATGCCCACCCCGGCTTCGCCCGTGGTATATTAAATAGCACTCATCGGGATCCCGTACATATCCAACGGTGAAAGAATGACTGAAATCGGTTCACTCGGTTCCTGAGAATATCGATTTCAAACAAAAACCTCTTCAGCTACCTGCTACGCCACCTGTCGGAAATTGGTCGTACCAACTCAGATTTAGAAAAAAAAAATTAGCAAAAAAAATTATTCAATGCACAGATTATTGAAATTCAATGGCGCAATCTTTGACACATGCTGTCATGTGTCATGTCAAAGCACGAAACGTACGAAAACTCTCAAAAGGGGAATATTTTTCCCCGATTTTGTTACATTCTTGTTTCATGCTCCGCTTCAATTAATAGTAGAGTTATTTTCTATAGCCTAAAGCCTTCCTCGATAAATGGACTATCCAATAGAAAATAATCTTTCAATTCGGACCAGTACTTCCCGAGATCCTAGCGTTCAAACAAACAAACAAACAAACTCTTCAGCTTTATAATATTAGTATAGATAGATTTTAAATAAATCCGATCGTGTTCCTCTTATTTACCACGCCACAAGAGAGAAAGAGGTAGGTACCTACTAGAATCCGCCCGGTCTTGAAGTGCCAATGAAGCCAAGTATACTATAGAATCGCTATTGTTATGTATTGTTTATTATAGTGATGTGACTAAGTCAATCGGTTTATGAATCGGAAATACCGTTCCTTATATTAAGGTCAACATCGCTTGGCCGATTTACTGTCGTAAGTACTTGTATTTTATTGACATTATTTGATTATCTAAATTATAGATAGTCTAGCTTTAACCCACGGCTTCGCCCGCGTTCGGTAAGTTTTGTTATAGTAGATTCAAACTTGGAGCCTGAGCGTCGAATAATAACTTAAAATAATGATCGTCTATTAAATAATGATAGTATATGAGCACTCCGGATTTAAACCGAAATTTATTTTCCAGCACTTGCGGTTTGGGCTGTGGGTTGATCTATCTGTCAATCACCTTTGCCTTTTTTATATATATATATATATACATATATAAAAAAGGCAAAGGTGATTGACAGATAGAAACAGTTTTGGACATCATTATGTCAATTGTCAATTCAATTTAAGTACATTTTTTTTAATATTATTTCAATTTCAATGCATGTTAAATTTTCAAAAATGCACTATGGGTAACTTTAATTTTACTTAATTAATTAATTACTTGGGTAATTTTAATTTTACCTAGTTTAGAAATATCACTCAGTACTTTTTGAGAATTTGTGACAGTAACATAGTTTCAAAACAATAGTACCTGACGATAGACAAACTCGTGGACCAGGCAATACTTTACCTGGTGATCAAAATTTAAGTTGTTTCCCAGTGGTCGGATTGGTTTGGTTATTTTATACTAGTGAGACCATTCTAGAGCGAAAAAGACTTCAAAGTCCTGAACATCTCAATTGCTAGCTTAGTTTTTATCGGATACGCTTCGGAGAGTGTGCAACTGATCTGCTGATGTTTTAATACTACCTAACCCATTTTTCTATCGAACTTCTCGTAGGTTCGAAGCGGTATCGTTTCATGGTTGATGTTCCAAAGACACGGACGAAGAGGTTTGACTCTACCTTTGTGATAAGAACGTCTAAGTTGTGGAATGAGTTGCCTGAGAGGGTTTTCCCCGATAGTTATAATCTTGGTGTCTTCAAATTGAGAGTGAATCGGTTTCTTTTAGGTAAACACGCCCCATCGTAGACTGCATCGTCGCTTAACATCAAGCAAGACGGCGGTCAAGTGTAAATCTATAAAAGTTACAAAAAAAACAACAGAAATTGTAGTTCCTCGTGGTAAATCTGGGATAAAACTGAGTCTATAATACCATGGTTGATGTTCCAAAGACACGGGGCAGGCTGAGGGTTCGATAGTTATAATCTTGGTGTCTTCAAATTGAGAGTAGGTTGACAGTGACCTGCACTTAACATCAAGCAAGAACGGCGGTCAAGTGTAAATCTACCAAGCAAAGTTACAAAAAACAAAATTGTAGTTCCTCGTGGTAAATCTGGGATTGTCAATTCCCTTTGTCAGACTAATCTCACCACCAATCTGACCACTTGGGAATACGGAAAATACATACTGGCTTACTGGCTATTGCTATAAGTAAAGCTCATTGATCAAATCGATTAAATCAAATACTTGCTACTCACCAGCCAAACAAAAATTGCTACCGGCACTCGGAATATTCGTTATTTTACGAGGGTCAAACTGAAAGTTCTTAGAAAATCAATCAATCTCGTATTCATGCTTCCTACCAACCATGGATTATGACTACAAGTTTAATGTTTTTATTGAAGGGGGCTTAGTCACGAAAAAAAACATAATTTTAGGTATCGCGAAAGTTTAAAAACAATATGTAGTTTTCAATCTGTGGAAAACTTGACGCAACCGGCTGAAGCACTAGTATCCATGGCTAAAATAAGAATGAGGCGTTTTCCAGAGCGTTTTCCGACGAGACAAAAAAAAATGGTTCGAAAAAACGACGATAGGACGCGCTTGTAAGTTTTAGATTGCGATGTCAATGTCAAAAGCCACTGAGCCACATAGTGAGGACCACTGGGAACGCTGAACTTAGCTCGCATATCTGTGTCGAACTAGTTTGCTCCTATCTTTCGTACGTTCGGTCTTTTTTAAATATTTAAGAAGACAATATTGCAATTTTTTAATTCATACTGCGCTCCAATATTTAACTATTTCATGTAATGTAAAATACAAAAAAATCACATGAATCGAGCAAAAGTTCCAGCTGGTCTCGTCGGGAAAATGGCAACTGCCGCTTGATATTCTATCGTTTCGAAGATAATAATATGTGCGTAACGCCGCTAACTTAAAACGGTTAAGGAAAACTTCGTGAGGAAACCGACATGTACCTAGAAATCTGACATGATTCTGACATTCAGAATTCATGACTGTGTCATCAGTGTGATTGGTACACTGCCCCAGCGTGGTGGATTATGGTCTTGACTCCATTCTTTGCAAAAGAAGGCCCTGAGTCCCAGCAGTGGGAACAATAAGTGGTCTGCTTATGCTTTTGCTATCTGACCGTAGATGTCTACGATTGTTGTTATTTGCTATTGTTGTTAGTTGCTATTGCTTATGAACATCAGCAAAATCGGAAACGCTTTGTGTACATGCATTAAATTCAAGAGAACTATAAATTGTTTGATTTAAAAATTTCGTCTTTCTCAATATACGGATATTGTCAAAACCTTAGCTTTGGACAGAAATGTTAAGTAATATTAGACGTAACATAAGCCCCATCTATTATTTCTTTGTTTTAATCTCTTGAAAATGTCTAGAAAATCTGTATCTAGAAAAAAATACGTTGTAGAAGTGATACCTCAGAAATGCTTAACTTTCTTTTTACTGTCGCTTTTTCGTTTCATTGATTTTCAAATCACAACGATGCTAAAGAAATGTTCAGTACAACAATTCGAAATATATTAAAATCGTTGAATACGTAACATACAATCGGGTAAGAGTGAACTAAATCAGTCAGTTGACTAGCCATGTGTCGTTACGGGTTCAGATAACGGAACGTAAACGTTACGCATATCGAAATAGACGGTATCAAAACTATTTATTTTTTATAACCATTTATTTTCGTATTTCATCGTAACGAGATATGATTCAGTTTTCAATAACCGAACGCGTTAAATATATCTATGCGTCTTTCTTCCTCACACTTATACTACTACGTATATATCTCACTCGCTCTAACCGTTGCGATACATTTATGGGCATAACTTCAAAATCACTACCGATTGCGTGGCACGCAAAGAACTGTAGACTTTGTTGCGCGATAAAGCAAGCAATGGTTGTCATAGAATTTTTAAAGTGCATAACGATACTTGAAATATAAATAGTTGTAAGATTTTGATATACCGTGTTTTCGTTATGAAGTCATATAAATAGTTATACAACGCTTTACGATATATAACGACCATAGCTAAAGTTGACCATTGACCATGCGGCATTACTGAACAATAGTGGATCGCCGATAAATAACAGTTACGGAACCAGATAATCGATGAGCTAATTCGCATAGTTCACTAAAACCTAAGGAGCTGTTCTGTATACTCGTCGTTTAACTAACTAATGTCGCAACACTATTAATTTTGTATTTATTCTTGGCACAAAACACAAATCACCACAAATCACTAGAAAGATACCACAGACTAAGTAGAGATAATAGATACTAGTCCTTCAGCCTTCAGCCGCAGATAAATATTTTCGTATCAGTGTTGCCATTTATATTTTTGAATCTTCCTTTTACTTGTGTTTAGTTTGTGTGTATGCATCGAGAGTTTTAAAGAATTTTATTGAAAATCGAATGTGATCACTAACGATTTTTTATTCAATTATCAATTTAATTGACTATTTTTATTCCCTATATTTTAACACTAAAAAAGAAGAAAAAATATTTTAGAATGAAATTTTTTCTTCGAGTATTTAGGGTTTATAGAAGGTAAACAAACCAAACACATCAGCTGAGAAGAAAATTATAATTTATCTAAAATAAGTAATGTGTTTGGGAAACCTCCAACATTTTTAGTTATCGCAAATAATTTGGATTTACTCTTTTTCCCTGAATATTGGGAGGGGCGTCATAGTAATTACACTTTTGAGAGTCTATGGTACAGACAAATCTTTTTGAAATTCCACTACCGCCATCTAGTGCGTAATTTGGAACTAATTTTGTCTCGTCGGAAAACGGCTTATTGTTGTTAGATAAATAGATAGTAATAATAATAAACCTGGGAACAGGGAACACTCGTATTTTGTTTGGGTTATGTTTCAAGTTTCTTGTACTTAGGTATCTTATCGAACTGTTGTTCATAATTTTTGATGTAATGATACTGTGATTTAGCGCTTTCTCGTAATTCCAATAAATAAGCTTACTAGGAAAGGTCTATCTCAATCACCGATCCATCTACTTGTTTTAGTTATGATATTAGCTGAATCGGTGTTGTTTGCACTATCACTAATCGATAGCGGTGCTATTTTATTTCTTTTAGTGTATTATATTATAACGTTGTCAGATTTGGAGTGTGATTATTTGAATGCTCAAGAGTGTTGTGCAAAATTGAACTATTGGTTGCTTCCGAAGTACATTGCACACTCTTTTATAACTTTCCTGTTGGTGCTACATGGACAAGTTCTTATGTTCGTTCTTAATGTGCCGATGTTTGCATGGTTGACCTTTGAATATTTTACTATACCAAGAGGTAATTTGGGCGCCTACGATCCTGCTGAAATACTAAATCGAGGCCAGTTAAAGAAGCATCTGCGAGATGTAATGATCTACGTTGGTTATTATCTTATATTCTTTTTTATTTACTTGTACTGCTTTATATTGTCACTATTGAAAGGCAATCCTATTCCACCACACTCTGATGAGTATGTGACATCGATGTATTAGAATTAAATCATAAAAATGTCATCAGAAAGTGATAGTGATAGTGGAGATGATGTGGTGGTGTCAGGACCTGAAATGAATGAAGCATCAGATTCTTCAAAGTCATCAGAGGACATGGCTTCACGGTTAAGATCAAGAAAGGGCAAGACTGGGCAGGCACAAAAGAATATTTGTGTGAAGCTGACATTACCGGTGCATATTGCAGCTTACATGGAAGAAAGAGAATTAGATAGAGATGTTGAACCTATTCAATGTAGTGGAGAAGTTATTGAGAAGATCTTTGGCAATTACATTATAGTAAAGAACATCTTAAGTCATTTACGATGGCAAGAAAAGCTAATTTGCAGTGAAGTTTGCCCTCTTTGGGCCAGTGCTGTAAGCAGACTGCAGGTTGAGCAATTAGCTCCTGTTGATTTTTCAATCAATGCGGGTTTCCAAGCAGTTAGAGAAGGTGTAGTAATGTTGAAGTCGTCAGAGTTTTACACAGAACCAATGGCAATATTTACATTCTGCAGTGCCATGGCATACCATGTCTGTTCAATTGATTGCCAAGCTGTTACTCCAAGCCCATGCTCACCTCCCTGTGATGATGAACATAGTAGTAAGTTATTAAAAGTTCATGAGAAACATTTAAAATACTTACCTAAAGAGAACACTATATTAGGTACCTATAATGGCAATTTTGGAGGTGTTAGTGGATAGAACTGATTGATGTCAAAGTAGATTCCTTTATTACCTTGAGTTCCATTAGCTAAAACCTTCAAATATATCATATACACTTCACTAGCAATAGCTCTAAAAACATGCTTCAGTTTTAGATGTCATCCATCAAGAGACAACAGCTCCGAGAGACTGCATGTACACAGTGAAAGCAAATTGTATGTCTTACATGCCACTACAACACTCCTTAACCGTCGAGAACACTGTGAAGAAACCAGTGCAAGGATCTGATGCCAATTTTTATGGAATATTTATCCCCAAAATCCCAGGCATAGAGTTCAGAATAATCAATGTTAATTGTTCAAATGGTATACAGCAAGATTTGTTGCCAGAAATAAAGAAGTTAACGGAGGAGTACACAGTTAAAGGTGTTGTTGCTTGTTTAACTGAAAACTATTTGTTGTATGTGGAGGAGAACAATGCTGAATGTTTAGAATTCCTTAATGCAATGTAAGTATCAAAATACATTTATTGAATAAAACTTATAGTGGGTAGTCCTATAGGAATCCTATTAGATTAAAAAACATGGTTGTATGAACTATGAACATTAATTATTTATTCATGATTGTAAAGGTTTCAGAACTATTCTATTCAGTTTAAAGGCAATGGCTTAAACTGATTTGAAATGAATCAGTACATTTGATTGATTGTGATAATCACAATATTTGATTAGCACAACTTTTGATATATTTCTTCTAAGTTGAAAATTAGTATGTTAGAATAATTGCAATTATCGTACTGAATGGTATTGAAAGGTATATTCTGAACACTAAAGTTAATTTAGAAAAAGAGACGTATAAGGCAAGAAGATTCCTTGAGTTCCATTTACTAAGAAATTTTGGATCGATGACAAAGAATTAGGAATCATTCATCTTCTGTGTTATGTACAAATATAGAAATGCTTAACATTTTTGTATTAACCTGTTAATATATTAATTCATGAGTTAACAACAAAAATGAAGGATTGCTATAAATTAGTGATTTAAGTGCTCATTTTGAATCTATTCTCATGCACCTCTATCAAAAGTTTCAGGCGCGATTAACCCCATGAATATAGATTTGGCTAGATTTGTCACTGGGGAAAATAAATAATATAATAATAATAATAAGCCTTTTTTTATTCAATGATTCATTTTTACAATTCGAATGATTTAGATGACGTTAGTATTGTTAGTATGATTTAACTTATTTTATGTTAGTTGCATTAAGTATCACGGATCCCTCTTTGGGTGAAGGCCTCCTCCAATTTCAACCATTTCTCTCTGTCTTTTCCTATTTTTTCCCAATGTCTGCCTGCTACTTGTGTTATGTCATCTACCCATCGCTTGTATGGTCTTCCAACATTTCTTTTGCCGTCTGGTCCTCGCCAAGTAGTAGTTCTTTTTGTCCATCTATTATCTGACATCCGAGCAACATGGCCAGCCCATTTTCACTTTTGATTGAGTATGTGTGTGAGAGCATCAGTTATATTAGTTTTTTCCCTAATTTTTAAGTGTCTTATTTTATCTCGTTTTTTACTCTTAACATACTTCTCTCCATCGCTCGTTGAGTGGTTCTAATTTTGTCTTTAATTTTGTTGGTGAATACCCATGTTTGTGCACCGTATGACAAGCAAGGCAAGTGTCATGCACAACTTTTTTCGAGGTCAGGTTGAAATCTCCTTTAAAATCTCTTTCAAGGACCAGTATTTCTTCCAAGTAATATTCGCCCTTCTTGTTACTTCTTCTTCATTATTATTTTTAGAGAATGATACCAGCTTTCCTAAATATATATAGTAGTCCACATACTCAAATGTTTTCATTTATTTTAATGATTCTCTTAAAACTGTTGCTCATCAATTTTGTTTTGTTGGTATTCATTTCTAGCCCCACTTTAGAGCTTTGTTCTTTTAATGTGGTCAGCATGTATTCCATGCCTTTAGGAGTTTCAGCAAAGATCACAATGTCGTCAGCGAATCTTAAGTGGCTCAAATAGCGGCCATTTATTGTTATTCCTTTTTGATTCCAGTTTAGTTTCTTAAAAACACATTCTAGCACCGCTATGAAGAGTTTGGGTGATAAGGGGTCGCCTTGTCTGACTCCTCTTTCGATTTTGATAATGTCGCCTCTTGATTCAAGTTTTACTCTGCTGGCACTATTTTTGTAAATGTTTTTAATGACTTTTATGTACTTATAGTCTATTTCTGCTGATTCTAATGCCTTCCTAATATAGAGTGTATATATGGCTGATGGTATCAAAGGCCTGTTCTATAATCTACATAATTTTTGGTGTTATAATATATTGAGGTCTGTTATACTCCTTGTCCAAAGGGTTCCCCATCTTATAGATTAGGATGATGTCAGAGTTACACCACTGTTTTGGTATACTTTCTGTTTCAAGAATCATGTTGAAGAGACTCGTAATATGATGAAGAAGAATAGGTGATCCTAATTTGAGCACTTCATTACTTATTCCATCAGGACCTGGGCCTTTTCGTTTTTCATATTTTATATAATTATTCCATCAGGACCTGGGCACATTTTTCGTTTTTCAATATATTTTGTATGATCATACACTGAATTCTCTGTCCTCTATTTTTATTGGGTTGGTGGAAGTTATATGTTCACTGTTAATTTGTTCTTCATGGTCATTGTCTTTCTTTTTATAAAGATCTCTGTAAAATGACGTTGCCGTATCTAATACATCTTTTATCGTTTTCGTTTCATTTGATTTGTTGTCTAGGCAATGTATCCAAGTTTTAGATAATTTTAGGTCTTTTAGTCCTCGTTTTACACTTCTAAATTTCTTTTTAAATTAAAATTTAAGATTTTTTCTTTCTGTGTTGGTTGTAGTCTAAATTTTTTTAATTTGATTTATTTACTTACATCTTTAAATAGTTTGCTCAGTTCATTTCTCATTTGCCTGTTTTTATTTTTCATTTTAATCAGATCAGTTTGTCTTTGTATCAATTCACAGATGTTTTCACTAAAGAAGCTCTTTATTTTGAAATTTCCTTGATCTTTTTCCAGGCTCTCTTTAATAGCTTTTTCTAACATATTATAATAGTTTTGGACATTATCTATTGGAACTTGATTTTCATTAATATGTGAGTTTAGCTGATCTAAGTACAATTTTACTTCATCTTCGGACGTAAGAGTTTTTGGGACAGTTTGAATGTTACTTCTACTTTTTTCTACTGGGGAAAATGCTTTGGTTTAAATGTTAATCCTAACAAATCATAAGGCATAATTATTGGTAGTTCTAGGCAGTATTCCAACATTGGCAATCGCTCCCTAACATTGTGTTCGATGGTATTGTTATACCTTATAGCAGCTCTATCAGGAAACTGGGCATTGTTATGGACTTCATTGTATTGCAACTTCAAGCAACTAGCAGGAAGCTGTACGCTGCAGCAGGAGGCAGGCTTTGATGAAATTGCGCAACTTTCTTCCAAATTCCACTAAAATTTAACTTGTCCAGTCATTACTTGATATACCGACATTTGTTACCTAGATCTCAACGAGGAACAACTTCTTCAAAATTTCTGCATCAGGTTCACATGACGACATATCTGAAATTCGCGCAAAACTCTAGTGGCTCCTAATCCGTCTCTTCAGAAATGCACACATCTTATCACTTCTCTATAATATATTGTACAATCCTACCTTTCCCTCTTATCTTAAGGAACATTTTTTTTTTTTTTTTATTTTGCCCCTCCACAGACTCTGGGGTCCATGTGTTGTGAACATTTAATTGTAGTACTGGTCCGATTTCGTCTATTGAGCCGTTTACTACCGGTTGGGTGTCCGATAGTAATCGACTCGACTTCGTCTTTTGCTTAAGCCGCCTCCTCCCGGCGCAGAGCCTCCACTACGGCCGCGTTTCTGTCCTTTATGGCCATCTGTAGTTTGAACTCTGGGATGGTATTTGGTGATGCAGCTAACGCTCGCCGTACGAACCGACCGATGGCGTCGTCGGTGTCGTCAGCGTAGTATGTGAAGGTCCCCGTGTGCCGTGAGATTGCAACAACCGCATGGGGCACGCCGCATGGGGCACGCTCTCGTGCAGCTTCATGTTTACCTTATTTGTTGCTGTGAAGCTGCTTTGGGGGTCCTTGACGTTAAGGAAGATGATGCATGGGATGAGATTCGGAGCACGCTCCTTGCTGCTGTGTTGAAGGCAGTCACGAAGGCCGTGATGGTCCCTCGGCTGCCGCTTTGATTGGCTGCGGCTTTTTCCGCGGCTGCCCTCTGCTGCACTCTTTCGGAACCGGTTTGGTTAGTCGAACTAGGAACGGGGTGTCCCCAGCTGTCTGTTCAATTTGTTAAGTTGTGCGAAGGGGCTCTGAGGAAGCTCAGATTTTCTCCCCTATCTTCGTATATGACAACCTCATGATGTTTAGAGGCCTCAATGCAACCCAGCCGGTCTGCGACTTTCGCTCTTGAGTATTCGATTGCCATCGCATCCACGCTTATCACCCGGGGGTTTTCACCTGCATTTCTGCTCAGATGTGCAAGCAGCGCACTTGCTTGCGTGAAAGGCGTCTGACGTTAAGGAACGTTTCACTGTCATGAAACTTCATGCCCTCGCGCTTTGAGAGCGGCTGTAGCACTCAACCTTACCACACCATCATACAAGACTTCCTTCTATGGAGGCTCTTTTACCGTTATGGCTGTCCATTTGTGGAATGTTTTGCCGGCCTCTTTGAGAGACTCGCAATCCTTACGCATTTTTAAAGGAAGACTAAAGGATTTTTATTTATCGAAGTGCAAGACTGTTGACACCAGCAAACTGTAGGTGGTGGCACTTTTGATATCTGCGGGTTCAAACTGTAACATGCTGATTGTTATCTTAATTTACTGTTCATCATGTCCGCACTTTTGGTGGTAATTGTTTTATTATATTAATTGAATTATATATGTAGTTTCATATTTATAGGGGAATATTTATCTATACTTTTTAATATTATAAAGCTGAAGAGTTTGTTTGTTTGAACGCTAGGATCTCGGGAAGTGCTGGTCCAAATTGAAAGATTTTTTTATTGGATAGTTCATTTATTGAAGAAGGCTATAGGCTATAGAAAATAACGCTACTATTAACAGAAGCGGAGCATGAATCAAGAATGTAACAAAATCGGGAAAAATATTCCTTTTTGAGAGTTTTCGTACGTTTCGTGCTTTGACATGACACATGGCAGCATGTGTCTAAGATTGGGTCATTGAATATCACAGATTACATACCTCTTGAATATAAAACCTTTGCTAATCTCTGAGTTGGTACGACCAATTTCCGACAGGTGGCGTAGCAGGTAGCTGAAGAGGTGTTTGGTTTGAAATCGATATTCTCAGGAAATACTGAACCGATTTCTAAAATTTTTTCACCGTTGGATATGTATGTGAATATCCCGCGATCTCGATGAGTGCAATATATGTTCCACGGGCGAAGCCGGGGCGGACATCTAGTTATTTTATATAGTTATAAATATATATTTAGTATAATTGTTTAAATTAATGTCACTTCCCCCGCCTATGAGCGTATGTAGGCTATTGTATTCGTAGGCGGGCTATTTTCCGCAAATCGACTCGATGCGCCTGTTTTGCGTGTGAGGGAAGTAGGCTTCACTCCTGCCATCCCAGCTCCAGCAGGAAGCCCAGCAGCGTCTTCACGTTGTCGCATGCTTCGCGGAGCGTCCCCGGTGTGCCCAGGAATTTTGCCCGATGAGCCGCCACTCCCGTGCACTCCGTGTGCACGTGAGCGGCCGTTTCTTCAGCCTCAAGGCAAGGCAGCAAGCTTTGCAGAAAGAGTGCTGCTCTATACTGTCTACAGTCTAATCTCTTGGTCCAGTTGTCGTTGTGACCCTTAAGTGATTTCTCACGCAGCCATTTCCGAACCTGCGACAGTGGGAGTGGGACAATCGGTTCAGGGCTATGCACACGTTCCGCTGATGCCCTCCTCGCCAGTTCATCCGCTGCGTCGTTACCTCTCGATCCACTATGGCCTTTGATCCATTGATGAACGATTTGGTTTTGTTCACATACCTCCGTGAGAGATTTGTGGCATTCAAGAACTAGCCCCGAAGTGATGGTGTTGCTCTTTAGGGCATGTAGAGTCGCCGCGCTATCGGAGAGTATACGGATGTTATATCCCTGTTCCCTCTTGTCGGCGATTATGGTCGCAGCCTTTGTGATGCCCACGCATTCTGCCTGGAAGACGGAGTTGTAGGCCCCAAGGGATGTGTAATACCTGATGTTTTAAGTCTTCCGAGAAGGTGCCGGATCCGACGCCCTCGTTGGTTCTCGAACCATCAGTAAAGATCGTTAACTCGGTGGAGCTGTGATGTCCAAAAGGAGACTCCTCGAGTTGAATTTTGTATTTCTTATCAAATACGAACTGTTTGGGTATCCTGTCACTGACCGCCAGCAGCATGGGTTGATGCTTCAGGCTGTCCTGGAGGACTTTCGTGTCAGGAATACCTGTTTCATGCCAGAGACCGAGAGTTCGTAGTCTTATTGCAGACATCGCCGCCTCCTGCTGCACATTTGAGCGGAGCGGAGCCAGATCCAGGGCTGCCGTTGGTGTTGTGCTCATACCGCTGGTAGTAGCTAAACATGTCAACCTCATGAATGTGTATGTAGGCTATTTTCCTGGATGCTGGTAGCCTGGAAGCGATTGCTCTCAGCAATAAGGCCGCCATTTGTGGCGCTAGTTCATAAGTGTTTCTCTGTAATACTTTAATATGTTTGTGCCACAATAAAGAGCTTCTATCTATTTATCTATCTAAATCTAATAGTTTTTTTTACTTTCAGGCAATCTGACATCCCCTTTGCATTTGGGGGATGTCTCGTGGAGGACTCTGCTACTGAAGTTCAAGACCTAGTTGGTATTGTAGATTGCATAAATAAAGGCAAGGATTTTGTAAGTGGCAATATTATGTCGCTTGGCTTGTTTGTGACACCTAAAGTAGTAAAAGAACCCAAGTACAACTTTGAAGCTTATTCATTTGTGGTGGAGTCAACAGAGTGGTCCAAGATAAAGATCGCCCAAGCTATTAAAAAGGTAGTTATTTTATTATTTACTGATTATGGATTGCTAGTATTTGTATCATGCCACAAGACCAGTTTTTTAATCATTTACTTGTATAAAGACACTTGGACGATATCAGGGTATTTATCAGAAGTCTCCATGTTCATACACGGGCGTGGATTATCGGGCGAGAGGAATAGAAACCACAATTTTAGTACAACACACTAATCAACTGTTTTACAGTATTTCTACGAAATATCACTTTAAACGCAGTCTCAATACTTAAATAAACGATATACAAACGACACTCCGCCGAACACGTAATGCGCATTCGCGATGCAAACCGATTTCTAGCTAAAAGCCTTAAACTTCAACCACCATCTTCGTTTGCTTCCCGCACGTTGCCCATTAGCGTCCGGAGTTGTGTCAGAGTGGAGAAACGTCCACTGTCATCGCAGCTGTCCCTGTCAGTTACGTTCCTCGCCACTCTAAAATAATCGACGCGCCGTCATGGATATAGATAGAAAATTATTAATTGTGCAATAAATACACAGAAATACTAGAGTAAAACACTTATGAACTAGTGCCACAAATGGCAGGCTTATTGGTGAAGGCAATCTCTTCCAGTCAACTGCTGATTTTCGCATACTAAATGTTACCTATAGTCCAAAGTTTAAAGCCAGTTTAAAATCTTTATGGACCAAAAGTACAATGGTGTATGGAGAATGTGATGGTATATTGGTTTTGTGACTGCACATCTTTTATTAGAAAAATGTCTTCATTTTACCACAAATACAGATAAGTAGATAGATAGATAACTCTTTATTGTGACACAAAACAAAAAAAATACAGTAACACACAATTATGAACTAGCGTCACAAATGGCGGGCTTATTGCTGAGAGCAATCTCTTCCAGGCAACCAACTTAAAGGAAAATCGCCTAGAACAAGGTTAGGCGAGGCGACATTTTCCTTATACTACTACTAATATTTAATTATACTATTACTATACTATTATACAAAACAAATTAATATATATATTTACTACAAAAGTAAGTTTATATCAAACAAAATGCTAGAAATTATAAACCTCCTAAAACTAATTAATATATATTTTTTGAACAATTTTTACATGACGAATGTAACATCCAAGATAAAATCCAATACAGCCGTACAAACAGCAGTGGACATCCATACAACCACTTACGATTTACTGGTGACGACAGCCATGCATTGTGCCAAATAAAATTCTTTTACATTGCTTTTACAGATGTTTAGAGACTGCGAGTTTCTAATAGAGGCCGGCAGAGCATTCCACAAACGGACAGCCTTGACAGAGAAAGAATTTTCATAGAAAGATGTTTTATGTGATGATTCACATTATGAAGAAATTACCTAACTTGATCTAAACATGTGTAGGAGCACGTATGGTACGTGACAGATATAGTATATAAGTGGATGACGGCGGAGAGCGAGCTGGTCTCTCGCGCGTCACTTTGTACAGTTAACATCAATATAATCAGCAGTATATACAGTGACGTGGTTTCATTTTCATCTCCAGTACCAGTAACACCTACAGTATCACGTCACCACTGTAGGTGTTACTGGTACTGGAGATGGAAATGAAACCACGTCACTGTATATACTGCTTATTATATTGATGTTAACTGTACAAGTGACGCGGGGCGAGAGACTAGCTCGCTCTCCGCTGTCATCCACTTATATACAATCAGCATAAGTGTGCACTAAATGTTCCAACTGCTGGGACTCAGGGCCTTCTCTCGCATCCATTTCCAGTGCGGGTCGGTGGATGACGCATGATTTCGAAAGAGTCTAGGTACCTACATATCGGTTTCCTCACGTTTTCCTTCACCGTTAAGTTAGCGGCATGGTATCCGAATCAGGGTGTCCGAATCTGCAGTCGCCGTTCTCTTGATTAAACCAGCCGTATATTGACGTATGATTATGACCGAATCTGAAATGTTCATTAATTATTCTGTTCCAGTTCTCAGAGAGCGTCCCTCGCTTCGAGCACAGCATAGCCATTAAGTTCTCTTGCATGGGTCGCCAACACAAGCATGAAACGGAACAGAATAGCTTCCGGCAATACTTTCCTGATACACCAATCGTTGGCTGCTTCGGTAATGGGGAACTTGGCGTCAACCATCCACAGAACGAAACTACGAAGCCAAAATCAAAACAGCCCACTAAACGTTTCAAAGAATATCAAGCCTACGAAAAGGTGCATTCCTACTCCACTGTCTTCTTCTACATTGGCTGGGGGAAGATTATCGAAGACTGAACGCGATGACGCGATGAAAAGGTTCAGCATTTTATCTACGAATTTATAATTTTATATTTCAGTGACAACAGTAAATAAAAATAGACTTAAGATAGCCAACATCTTGCTAGTGTCTCGCAACGATTACTGGCTACATACTTTTAGCTTGATTATAGAGGCATATATTAATTTTAAAAAAGTTAATTAGGCCTTTGTCATGTAGATTGCTATATTTTAACTTTTGTATATGTAAATACAGCATTAAAATGGGGCCCATAATTTGTTAATATTTTAAAACTTTTTATAGCATTTTCTGATATTGATAAAAACCCTGTTGCACTGCTACTTATTCTCACTATATAGAATACAAGTCATTTTCATATATTTTGATAGCGCATACATAACCACCATTTTAAATTAGTCGCCATAATTTTATATTATATTCAGGTTTTAAAAATGTCGTGTTTGAGAAAGCCTTACATTGCCCACTGGGTGAATCAAGTGGTATATTTTGTGTCTTGAAATACATTGCAGTACCATTTTACTCATAGTCGTACTACTGTCGTTATTACTGGCAGCCGTGGTGCCGTGGCTACTAACGGTACTCATAAATATGTGAATGTTAATTACCTATTGAATTCACTACATTCTCATTAAGTATCCGTTTTCGATGGAATATCTACAAGTTTCAGATTGGTCACTCTCACACTTATTCACTAGATACACTTTGACACCACTAATAATTGTAGAATTGTGTAATTATACCAATTGAATCGAATTTGATAGTAAATTTTGTTATAAGTAGATATTATTTTATTTTACAATCTGCTTAATGCACGGCTATCTTGCTCTCGCATTTCGTAAAGATTTTGTAAAGATAAAATCACTGAATGCTAAAAAATCATCAATGAACTGTAATATGTTTAAAGAGACATTGTGGTTAAACAAAGATTTCCATAAATATTATGGTTTATAGTTTTTTTAACCCCCGACCAAAAAAAGGGGTGTTATAAGTCTGACGTCGATGTCTGTCTGTTTGTTTGTTTGTCTGTCTGTCTGTCTGTGTGTGTATCGGTCTGTGGCACCGTAGAGCTCAAACGGATAGGCGCATTTCAATGCATGTTTTTATTTGAAAGTTAATATCCGTGCGGATGTTCTTGGCTATGTTTGGTTAATATCGATTCAAGATGGCCGCCTCCACAAAACAGCGGACAAAATATTTCTTCACAACCTACCTCAATATGGGTATCAAATGAAAGGTCTTGACTAGTAAAATACCATACCACTATAAAAAAAATCAAATCCAAGATCAAAATTTTTTTTTCACAACTCCCTTTAATAAGGGTATCAAATGAAAGGGCTTTACTAGTAGAATGTTGTACAGATTACAAATCCGAGGTAGCCGGGGTTAGTTAATTTTTTTAATTTTGTTCTTGTTTAATATAGAGTGACGAGACAAGTAGGACATGCGCCTGACGGTAAGCAACATGCTTGCCATATATCAGCACAGTGACACGCAGCTATTAGAAAATGAAGAGTCCAAATCATAACCTAGCACTGCACTGCGCTCATCACCCAGAGATCCAAGATATTATATCCTCTAAGCCCTGTAATTTCTGTGGAAACATTGTCCTTCGAAGCGGAACACAGTAATGTTTGCACATGAATGCTTGGCGGTAGAATAACTGGCACAATAATGTGGTACTTCCCCAGACAGATTCTGCCAAGAGCCCTACCAGTAGAAGTAGTAAACCAATTGTAAATGTTTTTGTAGTGGTAGGACTCTTACAGAGTCCGCCTGGGGAAGTACCACACCTTTGCCAGTTATTCTACCGCCAAGCAGTAATGTGCAAACATTATTGTGTTCCGGTTTGAAGGGCAATGTTACCAGATAAATTACAGGGCTTAGAGATATAATATCTTAGATCTCTGGGTGACGAGCGCAGTGCAGTGCTAGGTAATTATTTGGACTCTTCATGTTCCAATAGCTGCGTGTCACTGTGCTGTTATGTGGCTGGCATTTTGCTTACCATCAGGCACATGCCCAGCTCGTCTCGTCACCCTGAATTATAAAAAAAGAATAATGTTCTATTAAGTATTTTATAAGATATAATTAATGTTTTTAAATAAGGGTACACATTCATGAATAACAAATCATATAACGCAAATAAACGGCGCGCGCCCGGCGCCCGCACACGCGGCGCCTGCTGGCGACCGCGCCGGCGCGCACGCGCACCCCGCAACACTCGCCCACGGCGCAGGTCATCTCCCTACTCAACGCTCTGCTCTCTCAGCATCCAGAAGTTGAAAATTTGTCATTAAATTGTATGCGTTTGTTAATGTTTGTTTAAGTTCGTTACCAGTGTACAAATAATAGGTTGTACAAGTATGTAAGTGAAAGTTTTTTTTTTGTATAAAATAATATGTTTGCTTGTTAACGTTTTTATCCAAATTATCTATGTAATGGCCGCTCCTCACTTGGCGTATCGTGTTCGTGTATTTGCATTATTTGCCCAAATACAGCAATGTGTAGACGGTCTATTTGATTGTATTTGCTTTATTTGCACGAATATGGCAAACAACACAAATAGCGAATATGCGTTTCCGTCAACTTGTCGGTTTTTGATTACACATCAAAGGAATAAAATAAGGCAAATATTTGCGTCGACTGTCCACACTTGGTTCGTTCAGTAGCGCGCGCGCGGCGATCCTGTTCAGATGTGTGAATGTTTACTACGTTCCTTCGTAATGGACTGGACAAATGAAACCGTATTGCGATTTCTGGAATTATATCAAATGTATACTTGTATTTGGGACCATGGGACCCCAGAAATACCTCACATAAAAACAAAAGCCGACTCAACGATGCATGAATCGATTCAAAGTAATTTAGAAGAACTGTGCACAGTAAAAGAACTAAAAAAAAAGGCATCTTTGATGTCTGCATACAGGGGGTACAGAGCTAAAATCAAGAAATCCGAAACATCAGGAGCAGGCATATCTGATATATACCAATCAACATGGTTCGCATGATTAATAAGCGGCTGCCACTGACACGTCCATCACAATTTATTTTGTGAATAAGCAAATATTATGGCATATTTGAGAGATTTGCCCGTACAAGTCTGTGTGTGGATGACGTATTTGACGGTATTTGAAATATTTGATTATTTGAGGCAAACACAACAATATCGACTCACGAATACGCTAAGCCAAGTGAGGAGGCGCCTTAATAATACTCGTTTTACTTTTTAAGTGCTTATCCTTTTCTTTATAAATGTATGTTTATTAAGAATCGACCTATGTTATAACTTGACACACGTCTTGGCGTGACTGTAAGTGTGCAAGTTGTTGATAAATAAATAAATAGACTGGTGTAAAAGTAATAAAAAAATGCAAATGATACTCATGTATATATGGCCTCAGCCTGATCATGCACCGGAAAATATTTTCCATATAACATTAACTAAAGAAAACAAGGTTAACCTTGTTACTTTACAGAGGTGCTGTAGCAGCCGGTTTAGGTCGAATTCTCTGACGTTGGTTTTCGCAAATGTGATGTGCATGTGTAATGTGTATATTTAGTTACTGTGCTTAATGTTTAAATTATACAGGACTTAACCACTATCTAAATCAGCCTTTCCCAAAGTGGGCGATAACGGCCCTTGGGGGTGCCGCCGGCTTAAGTAAGAGACCCAGAAAAAATGGGGCATTGTGTAGAGGCTTGGAGTCCGTGTGTGCTTACTGGGCTCAGGTGTCAAGTTCTAAGTCTCTTGCGGTTTATAGTAAAAGTCTCGTTTACAATAAATGTTTAATCTCCGCCAATAAAGCTCATAATAATTAATTAATTTAATTTGAAGAAAAAGTGATTTTTAAGTACCTAAATGTGAAAAAAGGGGGGCGTAAAAATAATTATTCTTAAAGTAGACAGCAGACAAAATGAGTTTGGGAACCCCTGATCTAAATCATTGTTTAATTAGGCTCTCCGGTCCAGGTTTTCCAAACGTCTCAACATATAAGTAGCATACAACGGTTTGTCATTACGAATAAGTACAATGTCAACAATTAGTCGTATAAACCCACAATTTTGTAACAATTCGTAGTTCATGATAAATCACATTCACAAATACGAAAGTTTCTATGTTATAAAAAAATTGATGTTGCGATGTAGACAGTCTTACTCGTGCTCACAGACGAACTGTAAATCTCCCCGATAAGTTTGTAATATAATTGTAATAAAATTAGACTGGATGTGACTAGTTTGATATTATAATCTATTAAATATTATTCTATAGAAAACTTCTACACCAAATTCCTAATTTCGGTCGTCCTTTACATCGTGACATACAGAACTACAGACTTTCGTCCGTCATAAATTAGTGTGGTGTAATGTAGATGTAGGTACATCTAGATCTGTAAGTAGGTATCTATTATAATAATTTTATGGGTAACCAACGATCAAAGAACTAATAAATGTAATTTTAATCATATTAGACTGTCTTTTCTTACATTTTCTCTACGAAACGAAAGTGGGGTGAAAATCTCGTACTGAATAGGGCCTCCACTTTGCCTAGCCTTAAGCACCATGTGAATACTACGGTATGCAAATAGCTTCGATCTCGTGTGATTCTATCACTTTCTCCGCTAATATGGCTAAGTCGCACAGATCTAGCGTTTAGATATGTCTACTAAACACCGAGTTGAATAAAGTATGACACAACTTGTTTATAACATTTTGCGATTACGTACATGGTATCAATACCAGGGTAACTCTTCATCTGATAACTTTTCTGATAAGTATAACTGAATCTTAAAACGAAACATCAATGCAGAATGCCTATACTAAGCGAGGAAGTATAAGATGCGCGTCGTATTCGTCAAAATAAATAAGTTTCTATGGGGCTAATAAAGGCCAGAAATGCTGGAAAATAAACCCAGCTATTTCACGGGTTTTTTTATGGAAAACTATTATTGCCGACTCCAAAAGACCGAAGAAAATATGGAATTGATTTTTACTTGTGATTGACTCCACAGTCTATTCTAAACCTAGTTTGTACTTTACGGTTGGTAGGTAGGTACAGGACGTCTATTCTCCACCAAAAAATGTAATTTCGTCGGATCGAACATTGTCGTTTAAATGTTCTAAGCTTACTCTAATTATTTCTTACAGTAGGCTTAGAACATTTAAACGGACGAAACGACGGATCGAAGTAGAACCGTAGTAAGAAAGTCACGAGTTTATCTCGAAATTACATTCGTACTTACTTCTTTCGTTTTACGTTTTTCCTGATCAGCGGAATTGGTATACTCCCAACGGCCACCACTAAAACGAGCACCACGTTACATCAGTGGATTATTTTTTGTCCCAACGGCCCTCAGTGGTGGACGTTACAACACTCCAAATAATATTATTTGGCTCAATAGCCACCACTGTTTAGTGGTGGCCGTTGTGTGCTATCACTGGGGGTCTTTAGGATTCATATTATTTATTATGTCAACTACCCCTGCCATTGGTGGCAATTACAGTCAAACCGAAATCACGATACATACTATAAAACTAATATTGATTAATATTAGAACCATAGGTACTCTATTTGTAGGATACTTTCCAGAGTCTGACTGGGGAAATACCACACCTTTGCCAGTTATTCTGCCGTCTGCCGTAAGTGTGCAAACATTACTGTGTTCCGGTTGGAAGGGCAATGTTTCCAGAATTGCTGGGCTAAGAGATACAACACTTTGTGCTTTATATCTTCGAGTGACGAGCGCAGTGCAGTGCTGGTCATGATTTGGACTCATGATTTTTTTATTTTTTATTTTTATAAATGGTAACGAGACGATCCGGACATGTGCCTGATGGTAAGCAACAGGCCTGACACATAACAGCACAGTGACACGCAGCTATTCGAACATGAAGAGAACATGATGTTCCAATAGCTGCGTGTCGCTGTGCTAATAGGGACAGGCATGTTGCTTACCATCAAGCACATGTCCTGCTCGTCTTGTCACTCCATAGGTACTATAAAAAACCATGTAAAAAATCACTGGTATTTGTACAATCATTTAATATTACAATCACAGCTCAAATCACGATACTATAAAATCAATATTGATTAACATTATTAGAACTATAGGTACCTACCTATATACTCTATGCCAAAAATATATTATTATCACGTAAACATTAATCCCACCAAAAACATAAATGTAAAAAAGGAGAGCCAAGTTCAATACACAAAACACTGAAAAGAAATATTATTTTTAATGTCCCAACGTCCGCCACTGATGGCCGTTGGGACAAAAAATAATGAACTGATCTAACGGCCACCTCTGGTGCCCGTTTTCGTTTATTTCCTTTGACACTACCGCTTGGCACTACTGGTAGTGTGATGGGAAATTTTAAGCGGTGGCCGTTGGGAGTATACCGCGTAATCCTGTGCTACCGAGAGAACAACGATGGTCGAAGCCACAAGATTATGTGGCTAGTTGAATATAACTGGGTTTCGTTCTATTTTAAAATAGCTAAAATATATGCAAAAGAAAAAATTATAAAATAAACATTTAATGGTCTCTATCAACGTTATATTAGCCTGACTAAAAATGCTCTAGGCACAAACATCTAACGAGAAAATAATAATAAAATTGTCTTGTTAGTATGATAATTTTGAAATGTGAAAAGTGTTTTATAATGTTTTTGGTAGGTACCTAGGTACCTGCTCGAGCTGTTAGTATTGACATACATTGACTTCGAAAAAGAAGAGGTTATGCGTCTGTATGATTTTTTTATACATGGTTATACTACAAACATAAATGAAATAAAATACTTAAATTATTAAATAGTAAAACTTAAATCCGTAGATACCATTTTCCAAAGTAAAAGTTCAGGTGAACACCGACTTCAAATATAAAAGTAGGTAAGTAAATAGGTACCTACTGAACATTTTTTACATTTTGAAGTTGATCAATATTTTACGAATACTTTCGTCTTACTAAAATACGAACGATTTGAGTAAGTAGACAACATCTATATAAGATATAATGTAATATAGTATATATATATATACATATAAATAAGGTATAAAGTATCTGTAAGTAATTACACACCACTATAGAGTAGTTTCTAATTGTTTTCTAGGATTGTGTGTAAGTTAAAAGTTTAAGAGGATCCATTTTCGCTGTAAAGTTCCTCGAGGCGGCGTTGTATAGTGTACCATCTCTTCCCTAAAATATATTTGAGAAGTATGTCTGACACGTGTCACGCTTAATTTAAGCTTAATTATCGGATACCCTTGGTCAATCTTCAAAATTTTAGAATCCTACTCGATTATACAGTTAATACTCGATAATACAGTTACAGTATAAAGTTGAAATATGTGAAATAGGGTAGGTTGGTTCCAATCATACAATGCGGTCTTTTTAAAGAAGAATATCCACTCGGGCGGCGGACAATCGCTTCCCACTTAACTCAGGCTTAACCAGTTTTGTAAGATTTATATAGCATCCAAATTTTACACGTCGATTTCGCGTTTCTAGTTCAGACCGTTTGCTTTTTGAAATGAAAATGGAATCAGCGTAAATAATTAGTTTTTCAAGCGGTTTGATGATCGCCTTGTGAAACTGTTACAGCCAACGGTTTGTTTGAACAATACAGATAGACGGATCGGTGCGACTGTTAATTTGTTTTTATGTATCGCTAGTCGGGATGGCGTGTCGACAGTCGCACGCAATGCGTTTGTAAAAACTGCGCGCCGAGTCTGCCTCTCGAGTTGTCACGTCAAGTTAGTAATTTGCACCAGTGATTTCAGTTATCTATATTATATTTATATATCCAAGGTACGCAGAACACTAACTGGGTAGAAAGAGGCTCATTCTAGTCATCATAATGGACGATTCACCTTTGTTTGTAGTAATCTATATAAAGTGATGGTCCCTGAAATGGCAAAAAACAACTGTAGCATACTAAAATGCCTTTTGGATTCGATATAATTTATTTGAAATTTCACTCGGACAGTCATATTTTTTTGTGAAATTTACGTTAACGTCGCGTCGTCCAGGTAAAGGTAAGTCAATTTTAGCTTATGTGTTCATCTATACTAATATTATAAAGCTGAAGAGTTTGTTTGTTTGAACGCTAGGATCTCGGTAAGCATTGGTCCGAATTGAAAGATTCTTTTTCTATTGGATAGTCCATTTATCGAGGAAGGCGGAAGGAGGAGGAAGGAAAGCGGAGCATGAATCAATAATGTAACAAAATCGTGAAAAAATACTCCTTTTTGAGAGTTTTCGTACGTTTCGTGCTTTGACATGACACATGACAGCATGTGTCTAAGATTGGGTCATTGAATATCACAGATTACATACCTCTTGAATATAAACCTTTGCTGGTCAAATTTGTTGGTACGACCAATTTCCGACAGGTGGCGTAGCAGGTAGTTGAAGAGGTGTTTTGTTTGAAAGCGATATTCTCAGGAATCAGTAAATATGTAAACATTACTTTATTCCAGTTTGAAGTGTAATGTTTCCAGAAAAAATATATCGGATAAAATAGACAAACCAGCTCATATCGCTAGATGACGAGTACAGTGAAGTGCTAGGCAGTGATTTGAACTCTTTGTGTTCTAGTTCCGTGTTACATACTTTCCGGAGCACGTTGTGGTCGCGCACTTTATCTTATTTTAAATACTTAATTTTTATAAAACACAGCAACGCAATGGTTTCGAAGTAAACAACAACAAAATTAAAAATTTTGATTAACCGCCGACTACCTCGGATTTGTAATTTGTACAACATCCGATACACATATTGAGGGAGTTGTGAAAAAAGAAATGTATTTCGCCATTTTGTGATTGCGGCCATCTTGGATTTGAAATTTGTGCAGAGTATTCTACTAGTCAAGCCCTTTCATTTGATACCCATATTGAGGTAGTAGTGAAAAAAAATGTAATGCACCATTTTGTGGTGGCGGCCATCTTGGATTTGAAATTTGTTATAGTATATAGTATTCTACTCGTTAAGCCCTTTCATTTGGTGTCCATATTGAGGTAGGTTGTGAAGAAATATTTTGTCCGCCATTTTGTGGAGGCGGCCATCTTGAATCGATATTTACCAAACATAGCTAAGAACATCCGTACAGAAATTAACCTTCAAATAAAAAAAACACCGTAATCGGGCCATCCGTTTGAGCTCACAGACATACCCACACAGACAGACAGACAACGACGTCAAACTTATAACACCCCTTTTTTGGTCGGGTGTTAAAAAAAACAGATGACCCATAATAAGTAACACTACGTCCTAAGTTTGTCAATTGAAAAACCAACATTTAAATATTTATTTTTAAATTAATAGTGGCGAGACGAGCTGGACATGTGCCTGATGGTAAGCAACATACTTGCCACATAACAGCACAGTGACACGCAGCTTTTGGAACATGAAGAGTCCAAATCATTACCTAGCACTGCACTGCGCTCGTCATCCAAGAGATCTAAGATGTTGTATCTCTAAGCTCTGTAATTTCTCTGGAAACATTACCCTTCAAACCGGAATGTTTGCACATTACTGCTTGGCGGTGGAATAACTGGCAAAGGCGTGGTACTTCCCCAGGCGGACTTTGCCAAGAGGCCTTCCACTACTTTAATAGGATAGCATTGTAGTGGTAGGACTGTTGGCAGAACTTGAAGGGAAATGTTTTCAAAGAAATTACAGGGCTTAGAGATATTATATCTTAGGTCTCTGGGTGACGAGCCCAGTGCAGTGATAGGTGATGATTTGAACACTCCTGTTCCAATATGTTGCTTACCATCAGGCACATGCTCTCTTTGTCTCGTCACTCTATACCACCCTTTCCCAAAGTGGGCAAAAACACCCCCCTTGTAGACGCTGCAGGCCTAAAGGAAACGGTAAGAGACCCAGGAAAAAAATGGGAACGTTGTGTAGAGGCTTGGAGTCCATTGCGTACTACCTATTGGGCTCAGGTCTCAAGTTAACTTTTGCCGGTTATATTAATTAAAAGTTTCGTTTAGAATTAATGTTCAATCTTCGCTAATGTAATAACATTAGCGAAGCGAAACATTCATTCATATAATAACTAATTTAATTACAAGTTACAATAATTAATTAATTTAATACCAAGTTAAAGTAGTGTTTATAAGAGTGTTAAAAAAATGGGGACGCTAAAAAATAATTTATTCTCAAAGTGGGTAGCAGACAAAACAACTTTGGGAACCGCTCTATACTATAAAAAACCTAGGTACATAAAATACGAAGTAATCAAATAACATTTTGTAATCTAGGTGCTATATCGGCCAGTATTTATTACTAAAACATTGTCTATCTATAATAACATTGTCAGCGTCGTAATATTAAGTGATTGCCTCCTCCTACTAAGTAAGCTCGATTAACTAACTACTTTCTTATTCATTATCATTACATTTACCTACTTAGGTAGTTGATTAATAAACTTCATTAACGGTCGGAGTATTACTAATGGTTATGATAGACGAGCAATTTCTCTGTCTGAAATTTTCAGCCATTATGCCAGAGGTCTGTGAAGCTTGCTCTCTCGAGAGCAGAGGACCAGTAAGCAAGGCGGTTTGCTTCAAGCCGCTTCAGTATTCATCCGTAGGAGAGCGCAATCGCACGCTTCTCGCCAGACCGCGAACGACGGACGCACGCACGCGGTAGAAAGTCGCGCTACCAATAAATCTTGATAATCGTTCACGTGTTTTGTGACTGGAAACTGTTAATAAAATTTTGTAATTCGACCAGGTAAAATATTTTGATAGGTTTACAAATTATACAGCCTGAAACAAAGAAATACTTAAATATTGACGCATTTATTGAAAGTTTAAATATTGAAGCATTATTAATGATTCAATATTTTAATTGCAGTTTGATTTTAATTTATTAATTTCTAAATAAAAAATAATTTTGTACGAATGGAGCTAGTAATTACTTATTAATTAAAAAAAGAGTCATATCTCACGTATAAATTTCTTTGTGCTGTAAAAAGAGTCGGCAACAACGCAGAAATATTAATTAATATTGCATTAATTTCTATAACATTTACATTTTGATATCACATTACGCCGGACACGCTTTTTATACATGTCAGAGAAAGCTCTCCGTGGGCGTTCGTAAATTGCAACTATAATGCCATTTCGCCAAAGCACTTTTACGAAAACGTGAATGAGTCTTCGGAAGAAAAAAATATATGCGCACGCTATTGTTATTAAGCTCTGGCAGCTATTAATGCTAATGTAGCGTAGAGTTTGCGCCGGCGCATCTCGCGTTCACTTTCTCCGCGCAAATGTAACTGCTGCCAAAATTAATGTACATAAGGTTAATTAATTAACATCATGGCATGTTCATAGGCCTTTGTGTGGTTTTTATGTGTTAATAACCGCTAAGAACTGTTGATGAATGGGGTCACGTATGAGGTAGTCGAGATCATAAATCTTCACGATACTTAACTATCTACTTTGCTTAAACAATAGCGGAATGCATTTGAAAAATTGTAATTAAGTTCTTAAAAGTTATTTAAAGACTTTGGCTGAGTGGTTAATTAATAGAACGTGAATAAACTAACAGTTAAAACAATGTTTGGTATCATGTCGCCTGCTTCTCGAGTTATTGTCGCCGGTTCTTATCCCAGGTGTTGTCCATAAACCAATGACAAACAAATACTTTTTAAATATGTGTAATTAATAAACAGAAAATAATTCTACATACTTACCTACGTATTTATATACAGGTTTTTAAATTGCATTTACAAAAACAAAACATCAAAAGTTTATCATCATCATTATTTTAAATTTGATACAATTTTTCTAGGCCCTAAAACTATTTTTAAAGATAAAATAAAGGCTCCTGAAAAAATACAGCAGTGACAAGGAGTTCCAACTAGAAGTGTTCAGATGTGGACCTAGTGACCTGTGGGCAATAAAATCCGTCCAGATTTAGTGAAAGTTTACTGTGGGACTATAAGTGCCAAGACAAAGAAGAGGCTAGAACAATGGACCACCTGTTCCGCCAACGTCGGATAAGCGTGCCCAAGAGGTAAGCACGTCGTATAACCCTTATTGTTTGCAGGTTATCGATGTTTCTTAGAGACTATAATCCACTTCCCCATATTTTCATGGACTATATTTCAAGATAAAATCTGGAATTGCTGTAAACTAAAATTGATTTTCGTTAGAAAGTACCCTAGAATGTACCTATATGCACGTTATAATTATAACTCAGCATCGAAGTTTCAAATTTGTTTTGATTTATATTGTTATTTACCAATCTAAAGTCTGAAGACACTAGACCCTCACAGAACCAGTAGATAGTAGAGTTTCGATGATCTTTCCCTTTTAATTGTCAAATTAAAGGTAAGTGTTAGGATGACTGAATATCTACAAAATAATTGTATTTAATATTTTGTTATTGATCTCGGTTGTTTGTGACTATAATTAGTATTACACTGCCACACTGAAACCGTACAATATCTGTTATAATGTACATGTCTGTAATAATGTGTATTTCTGTATTTCAGACTGAACCCCATTAAATTACAATTTATTAAACTAATTCAAACTTGAAAATTTTCTACATAAAGGTTAATTTATTGGATTATAATTTACATTACAATTACATGTAAAATATTTTATGTTAGTAGTCAACTTAAAACCCAACAATAGAAAAGTAAACGAAGACGCTAACTAGTCAATAGACCACGCGGTCGACAACCCCTTGTCCAAACGTATCTATTAAACTCTCTGCATTCCCCTGCTGATGGCCAGGGAATATAATTCAAACTCACGAATTATGAACGAATACACAAAAGAAGCTATGTATAATCATTAAAATATAAATCATAATTACGTACCACTTATGTAGGTACTTCATTTTTCAGCCCACACAAACAAGTGTCTTACCTGTACACTAATTATATACCAATTGTTTTAAATCGCGTAGGTATTTGAGAGAAACCTTTCTCCTTGTAAGTTGGGAATCAATTCCTTATCGCCTCTCCAATTTATTGGCTTTACCGCAGTTACAGCTTAGCTTGATTTAGACCTCTCTAATCAATCATAGATATTATGTAACGACAAGGATTGACTACTTGTTTGGATCAGCGGCAGTGTACTTGCTTTCTGTGCGGAAAATCTCGCACTTTAACTGTCTAATGAGAATGCTTATTTACTTATTGCGATGAAAAAAAAACGCTAAAAGCTGGTTTTCATGTTACAAAAATTGGCCTAGTATGGCAAGTTTATGTTGTATGCTTAGGTACCTCCAAAAACCTGGCACACACGCTCATACATTTGATAACATAACAATTAACTAATTAAATTATTCATTCACAAAATTAACGAAATACCTTTAGTTGGGGACGCAAAATCTATGAATATTGCAATTTAAATACAAATATAAAAAACGATAAGCTTTTTCATCTTAAGTTCACCTTAAATATACATTACAAAAATATTCGTATTCATGGATGCAATATGAACTCTACCTCTACATATAAATTTTACTCCATTTATTTCATCATAATCATAACCATAATATTTATTTGCGATTATGGGTACATTAAATAGATGTATACATAATAGTAAGAGCGCCATAATCTGCCTTGTGGCATGCAAAGCCAAAGACACCCCTATATTTTTTAATATACTGAGCTAATCAGTACGTTTATCCTTTACAAATAAGGTCACTAACTTGTTTTAGATGTTTGAGATCATTTCGAAATCTATTGTTTCGATTCTTATTTAATTCGATTTCTTTTTTAAAAAAGCTACATTTTCCTTAAGTACTATGAATTATTCAGGATCTTTTAATGTGTTAAGATCACGAGATTAGAGTTGGGGTCAGTTTAGTTAGTTACGTAATGCAGTTTTAGAATTATCACTTTAACCATAGATAAACCAGCTAGAAACCATTTTCAAACGGTTGTATGAGTAAACTGACAGCATAGATACTCAGCAGCCATAATTCTATGTTGATCTGTGTATTCAAAACACTAGCTTTGTTCGGTAATGTTTCATTTGATTCATGTCTCCCTTATAGGGAAAAGCCTGGACAATGAATGCGGATATACAGTATAATCTTAGCTTATTTGCTAGACTTGGGCAGGTTTCATTTGCCTCACCTTTATGTATATTGTGAGAGAATTAGCTTTCGGTTCTTTATTCTGTATTAGTTGGTATTTAGTATTACAAGCGAAGTTAGCGATAATAACTATAAGAAAGACACAAATAACTTAGATATTTTTTGTTTCTTAGCATATTTGATGTAAATAATTTAAATTCTTACTAGGTCCTTAATGTGTGTGTGGGTGTGTGATAGATAAGAGAACTGATAGAAATTCGTACCAAATATTACGATAAAAATCCTATTTTTCATCAAAAAATTGCAATACATTAAAAATGTAATACATTTTTTTGACGAAGACTAACTGAGACGATATTCTATAAAAATCAAATCGCTGTTATCTAATCCGCTCAAATATACAATGCGTTCATTATTTTGTCGGTAAAGGGCTAAATGGGAATGTACGTTGGTTGTTGGTTGAATACCCGCCGTGCATACCTAATAGTCGTCAGACGTAGCTCTAGAGTAGAAAGTCACGTTGTTACAAATTCAGCTAGTGCTCAGGTTAATCTGTATTTATAATACATTTAGTATAAATGTACATGCGCCAGTGGGAGGTCTTTGTTCGCGTCCGCTTGGCGCACGAATTATTCCAAATTACCTATTTAGATTTACCAATATTCAAATTAAAAATGGAAAAGGTATCCAAGTTACCTAGGATACAAAGGTGAGTCTGTTTCGTCTTTAGTGTAGTTGCAGGGTTCTTTGTAGACTCTACCTGCCTACCTCCAGGGTAGATAGATGAACTCTTTATTGCACTAAATAAAACAAAAAATTTAAAGAAATAACAATCTATGTATAAAAAAGTTACAATTGGCAGCCTTATCGCTAAAAGTGATATCTTTCAGGCTACCATGGTATAAAAATTAGCAAGGAGTCATTTACAAATGAACTTGGCTGGCTACACTACCGTGTATCTAGACATTACTGTGTCAGGTTTTAAGGGAAATGTTTGCAAATAAATTACGGGGCAAAGATATAATCTCTAGGTGACTAGGGCAGTACAGTGCGAAGGGGATTTTAGATTGTTTTTATTCAATAACTGCGTTGTTCTGGGGCTTTATGGGACAAGCTTATTGCGTACCACCAAGTGCTTGACTTCCTCGTCCAGTCCAGTCCAGTCGATAGAGGCGAAAACTTATAACATAAAATTACAGTATTTAAAAACAATACGTCACCTGCCTAGCTATTACGTGTGTTGGTGACTCGAACACACAATATTTCACGCTTCCAAAAAGCGTCCAACTCTAACGTCCTACTCCTCCACTGCCACTTCGACACTACACCGATACGCGGCTGAATCAACATATCAGTGACGCGAATTTATAGCATTTTCCTCACAAAATGTTCCTCTGAACGCGGCTAAACAAGAAAAACTTCACATGTTTCAGCGAAGCAATCTCAGACTGTCTTTGCTTAAGAAACTCCCACTTACCATCAAATATCATCTAATATACACAACAAAAGATTTTTTCGAAATTTGTAGCTAAACTTACACAATAAATTTGAGAGAGAACAAGAACTCATAAATTCTAATTCATACACAATAACTTATCAGATAACAAACACACTATGGACACACTTTATGCCCCTTTGTGGGGTACCTTGAAATATTACTTCACTCCAAAGACCGTAACTGTTTTTTTGGAACCGGGCTTTAAAAATTAGGTAAATGTCACTCACGTTTATATCTGCCGGAACTACCTCACGTCTTCACTAAAGCATTAAAACAAACTCCGCATTCCTGTACGGACGTGCGCGATCATCGTCTGTTAACGCAACCACTTAGAAAAAGCACGGAGTTTCCGATAAAACGTACATTTTTGCTGTTACATCCATTTTGTATCGATTATAATTAGAGATGTAAACATCGATTTCCTCGAGGTGAACGACACAGACGCTGCTCGTTTTTGCTGACATCTCGATTGTTAACTGACAATGGCATCAACTCAGATCCGTGCTAACCACCTGCTTGTATTTGAGTCATGATTGTAGAACGCTTTCTTTATGACTAGCTTCTTGGCAGTATTCCACATTTGGTCATGTTTCAATGGAAATAAACAAGGTCGTATTACAGTATCAAACTTTGTTTATAAGGCTCAAATATAGAACATTGCCTTATACTAATGAATAGTTATGTGTTTTCTAGCACTTGCCAGAAAGTTGTGATTTTTGCCAATAGGTATTTTAATTCGTTTCTTTGAATAGAGACAGTGACGTTACTGTTTTCAGAAAGCGTCTCAAATTATGATTTCTCGTTGTCTAAAAGACAGAACTAAATACCAGTACCCAGTTGCCTACTAAATTTCAATGTCTCTCGAGTCGTTTATACCTAATACTCATAGTCGTAAAATATAACGAGAGAGAAACAAAGCTTATTTGCATCTCGCCGTATTTTCATTTTTTGAGCAGCTACTTAGCATTTCACATTAACTCTACCATTTTATTACTCACTTTGTAGGGTTGTAAGACAGATTATAATAGTACCAATTTCTCTTACGCTTCTTTGAAATAATTACTGTCATTAGCTTTGGAGGAAATGTTCTTTTTCCGTACAAGAGGTTATGTTCCTCATTTCTTTTCTGAGTAAATTCTTCTCTGACGCCGTGTTGATTGTCTGCTAAATCATCGCTATTAAATAAAGTTAACCAGCTTTAATAAATTCAAATTTGTTTAAACGGAAGTGCTTTATAATAGGCTTTTGTAAATAGCAGTTGTAGCAATTAACGTGTGCTTACAACACGTCTGTTTAGATAACCAGCCGGAAAGTAATATGAAGATATAGATCGTAATTTTTTCGATAGAGTAATTAATTAGCAAAATTGTTGAAAGCGTGCAATAGAGAAATCGCTTCGACCGACTGGGTTAAATGCAGCTAGTCATCTGTCTCTAGTAATTGCTTTCATGCTCCAGTTCTGGCTGCGTTGGCTTGCCTCGGAGTTGCATCTTCTTTTACGTGTCTATCAGACCCACGATGTGAGATGTGTACATCGTGCACAGCCGTTCCGCTCTCTGCCCGACACTCGAATAAATATAGACTGTCTTCACAGACAGCTGTCCGTAAAACTGCAACTTTCTCCTAAACCATTATGTCATGTTACGACGAAATAAATTCGATACCAAATTATGTGCCTGCGATGGGTTCGCATGATTAATATGGCTATTATGCGTGTGACTGTATTACGTAACTTCCACTAGTTCTACATATGATACCGGTGCAAAAATAACGTTCCTCTCTATTCTAACTGGTCGATTTGGTATGGTAGACCTGATTGTACGATTTGGGTAGTAGGTAAGTGTCGGTTAAGTCGAGTTAAGATTCTGAGTCATTACCTATGTCCTAATCTAGTAACATGTTCAATAGCATTTACCTGCGACTTCACCCATGTAGGATAAAGAGAATTTAATAGGAAAATTACCATTTCCCAAAAAAAATAATAATGATAAAAAAATTTATATGTTGTTCCAGAGTACATCTATCTCTATCTGCATTTGAAATTTCGAACTAATTAATTCTGTGATCGAACCACAACTTTCAAAATATCGAATTTTAGCATTTTACATTAATAGGATTGCAGTAAAATTATTGCTTTATCAATAATAGGTTAGTGCTTGGCAACCATTTCGCCTGATGTTAAACAACGTTGTGGTCTACGATGGAGCACACTTACCTGGATGAATTTTCGAGTTGAAGACATTTCAGCTGGTATTTAGATGTCCCATTCCAAATTTGTAAGAAATCCAAATCGATTTCTGAATTAAAATTGTACTTTCGGTGTATTGTCTCGGAAGTAACGGCTAGGTCTAGGTCAACGCCGCGTCCGCGGTGCGGCGGACAGTTATCGGCCATGCTTCACTTCCTACCCTCGGTAACGGGTGCACTGGCTTCTATCGATAATTACTCTACCATCTTACGTTGTAACTATTTACTCTACGGAGATTAATCTTGCATTTGCATTTCCACGTTCAAGAGTGGAATAGTAATTTGTACTTAGTGTTTTTCTCAGAAAATAAAAATGCAGTTTGTTTCTGCACCTTTTTATCACGCAATACATCATTTTCAAGTAAATTGATAAAAATTGTACATTGTGTTCTTTGTATTGCATCGCGTAACAAGGATAATAATTCCTTTGTATCAGGTTCAGCAATGCGAAACTTAAAAATCCATTCATGCCATTATAACAACGTTCGTAAGGCATAGCTACATGTTGTTAACCAACTTAGCTGACTCCAACAATGGAATTGCTCCGATGGATAGGAAATCGCTTCGAGCACTCGCTTCCAATACTCAACCTAGAATGTTAAAAGCTGTTGATCTCTTTTTAACACGTCGGAAATTTAAATTTGAATTGTTGCCGTTGTAATGGGTGCTTTTGTTGGAAACATACGTGCACCGAGTTCGAAAATTGAGTTACGAACAGTTAGATAATTTCGTTCTCGGGGTCAGTACATGAATCGTGTTTTTGTTACCTCTGGAGTTACCGTTCGATACCCGAACGCTATCCGCCGGTTATGATGTCTGTTTATGTGTAATTGACTTCGCATCTGCGTAAAACTCGGTTATTGTGTCAACGAGTTTACCACTTCCGTTTGGGGGATACTTAGGTGTTAAAGTAAATGACTCAATAGACAAGTCATGGCGATTTGTTGCTGCCAGAACTCATCATTTTTATAAAGTCGTTAAAGCTTACTTTCTTGCCGATAACTCAGATAATGGTGAGAAAACAAAATAGAGTTCGAATGTGAAAGAATTTAAGATGGGAATCTAAAATAGCTTGATTTTAATGGCAAAGTGTGGCATACCTCGTACATTGTATTTGACACGCGCAAGAAAGTTTTCGTTTTATTGCATTAACTCACTTGTAACTGTATACCTACGTGAATTTTTGCAGAAGTGAGAGTGTTCACCGTTTTATGCCTCAGTAAGTTAATAATTACTATCGACATATTTCTTTTATTATCATTCAAGCTAATAAAGACAGTAGAGATATGCAAATAATCATTTACTTAGCATAAAAATACAATTCGTACGCAGGTTCAATTGAAGTATTAATTTTCACACGCCAATATTTAGATTATCAATAAGAAGTATGTTAACAACTACCATTTTACAAGAGTATTTTCGAAATGACTTGTCTTTGCATTTTAAAGTTAACGAGTTTCACGCCGATGTGAATAATAAAATTCACAGTAGACTTAAAGAAAGTAGCGCAAGCGCATGTTAAACTTTTTTCCACAAGAATCTAGGTCAGGAATAGTTTCCCGTGAAAGTTCACGATTCTGTAACAGATCTTTTGATATGGAAAAAGGTCATAATAAGTTAAATGTTTAGTTATAATAATTAAGGAATGATAGTTTCCCGTGAAAGTTCACGATTCTGTAACAGATCTTTTGATATGCAAAATTAGTTTTTTTACGTCTCAATGGTCATCGATCAGCGACAATAGATAGAACTAGATTTGTAAAAACCGATGTTACGGTTTTAAAAAAGTAGTTTGTGCAGATGAGCCGTTATGATTCAACTATCGGTCGATAATGAGAACCATTATTGGAATCGATTCAAGTAATTTTTGGTTATTTATCGATATCGAATAAATGTAAGAAAAAATGAATGCGTCGTGACCGTAACTACATTGCATTCTTAGTGAAGGATAAATTAATTACTCTTTGTAATAAAAATAAAACGCGAGGTTTACTGACGCAGGAGAAAGATAAATAGTAATTTCATTTATCCATAACGATTTTCGAAAAGCAATCGATTTTTTTTTCGATAAAAAACTGAATAGCCTGTAATGGGCTTTAGCGTTTCCATTATTTTTAAGACTTCAATGTAGAATTAAATTCATACATCGCTCTTAGTTTAATCTACTCACAGGTAGTTAGTGCAAGTGCTTTAGTGTAGAGGTTATTTGGTTATTGATGTATTCTTTTTATTTAACTTTTATAGGTTTACACTTCACCGCTAACTCGCCAATTCTTTCTTTTGTATTTTTTTACACAAATCGACTTGTAATTTTACATTTATGAATTAAGTAGGTACTTTGATTTTGTTCCAATTTAACTTTAAATATTATAATTTTGTTTAAAACATTACAATATCTCTCAGTATTAATATTGGCACACCAGCACAGATCAATTACAATTATAAAGTTACTAGCCACGCCCTACGGTTTTACTCGCGCTGCTGCTGTTCTCGTTATTTCCCCGTGATACAAAGTAGCCTATGTGTTGTTCCATACGATAATCTATTTGTTTTTATTCCAATCCAATCCATTTTTATACGTTCCGACGTGATTGAGCAACAAACATCCATATATCCAAATATTCGCTTTTATAATATTAGTAGGATGTATTATATTTGCGTAAAATCAGCGTAGAATTGAAACATAGAACTTATTTAAAAAGAGGCTTATTCTCATTGGCTCAATGCAGGTTAAAAATGGTGCTGATAGGTCTGTTTTATGAACACCTTTTAATTAGACGTGTATAATTTTTCCTTCACTGTTTTAATACAAGAAATACCTAACTACACAAACTCATAACACAGTCACATTTCCATTCTTTGTTTCAGTACAACAAATAGGTATACGAACTCATAACAGTGACACACATCTAGGATAACCGTGTAACTGTGGCATTCTGCGGAAACCGCAACGGAGCGTCGCGGTGCTTGTACACTTACGTACATCCACTACTGGGCTTACATTTATATTTACACAGTATTTAATATTAATAAATAAATAAATACAAAATAAATATTGGTGGACAATTTACACACAAGATCATCTGACCCCAAACTAAGTAAAGCTTGTACTATGATGGCCAAATAGCTGATATAATACTTATAAAATAAATAAATAAAATAAAATTAGCTTAAGTTATTGTAATTGGTTATTCTGAATTGATTCTCAAATTGTTATTATTAGTATTTTTTATTATCTGACATGTTCATTTTTTTTTGTTTAATTATTATTATTATTATTAATTTGGATGCGACATGTTTTATTATTATTTGAGTGATATCAGTAATTTATTTTGATATGACATTTTACATTACTATCTGACATATTAATACATATTGTGTTAAATGTTTAGTTATAATAATTAATTCTCGGATATACCGAGATATGTTTCATATACCTACTGTATTTTAAGTTTGGCAACATATAGGTTAAAAAAGTACTAAGAGCAAGAACTAAATTAAAACTTTTAATATTTAGTAATCAAGTAAAGTTTTTCAATAAATAATATAATGTTATACAAACAAAGAACCATTTCGATAAAATAAATCAGTTAAAACAATGTATAATAAATCAAACTCAGTCCAATCATTCAGACACTACGATAATCATAATCATGATCATAATCATTTATTTATAATCAATGTTACACGTCATATAACAAATTCCTTAAACATTGTTGATATATAAAATTGTACATTAATAAAGCATAAATATACAAATTAGGTCAATTATAATCAATATAAATGTCATTATAAGTAATATACATTTCACACTAATAATAAAAAAATGAAAATAGTCACATAAATTAATCTCTCAACATCAACACCAAGAATTCAATTGTAATAAATTCATCATAGCTATAAAACGTCTGCTCGATAAGTCAACTAGAAGCAGTTATGCAGACACACTTGTAGCTCCACTTTTTTTAGTCGTGACTAAAAAAAATTGTTCTGAACTTACGCGTTGATGTCTTTTGTAGGCGAACCGTTCGACCTGCAGCGCACAGCTCACAACGTAGCATATTCGTACGTAACGAACATGTAGCGGTGTGAAACATGGCTGGATCAGATTGCATTGAATTCAAATGCAGCGGTTGCATGGACAGTACGATGTGAAGATAGCATTTCCGTCCTCTCCGTAACTGTAATGGCGCTATTTCCTTTATAATCGCAAGTGGTATGTAAAGTTATTTCGAGTCTGAACAATGAACATATTTAAAAAAAATAACAATAAATTATATGGCACCTAAGCCCCGTATAACCATTTTAATAAGCCCAATATAAACATTTTGTGTTCAAATCACGAAAGTTTTAAAACAATATATTTAACAAGATTTTAAGTTCAAAAATTTAAGTAATCTACAACAATGTTTTTATAAGTAAAAATCATCCAGATCATATCACCAACTTTCTAAAGAAAAATAGTGGCAGCAATATCGGTCCGTTCGTTTAGGAACTACGATGCCACATACAGACCCACTACTACAGATGAACGAATAAGGAAACATGCATATTAAACTGATTTTTACATTGCGAACAGATATTTATGTTTGTGTTGAAAAGCTTCGCCAAGCAGCCATACAATATGGAATCGTTCCACTTTTATATTAGTAATAATACTAGTACTAATAGTATAGAAATATAAATATTAAATAAATAAATATTGGTGGACAATTCACACACAACACCATCTGACCCCAAACTAAGCAAAGCTTGTGTGATGGCAGCCAGATAGCTGATATAATACTTATATAGTTTTTTTTATCTGTTGTCATTTGTGTGTTTTAGAAATAGAATAATGTATATTCATTTGTTAACATAAATTTGAAGTCAATCGTTCAGTAGGTTGCAATTTTTTGCGTAGTATCGTGCATGTGCCGACTTTCCATCTACTGAAACACATGCACATTAGGCTTTGACAATTTAATCTGTTCAAAACATGATTGAAATGCTGGCCTTTTTTGCAGTGGGAATTAGTATTACGATTCAATGCGGTAACGTGGCTAATATCTTAGACGTGATTCCTTCTTATAGTGGTATATGAGATATAATTTATATAGATATTTAGATAGATAGATTTATTAGTGTTATTTGTTTAATAAATAAATGAATAATTATTGGTTGACATATCTCACACAACGCTAAAATACTAGTGTCAAACGCAAACACAGGTAATAAATTAGAATGTAGAATACTTAACACGTAAATTTGACAACTAACAATCGATATTTTATGATCTTATGGCCACACACTTTAATTTATTTTGGTATTAATTTTAATATGACAAATTTAAAACTTTTTAACTCAAACTAATAAGGTGTAGAAACAAAAATATTATAAGTTTGACGTTTCTGTTAGTATGCGTGTGGATCATTCCTCTGAGATGTGAGTGAAATGTAAAAAAAATAATAGTTTTGACTGTTCCTATAAAAAGATTAACTACTTAAATAATACTAATTATTCCCTTGTAACAGAAACTCTTTTTCAAGAGTAATAAAACGTGAAACACAGAAATTAGGTTATTTTATGGTCTTGTAGCCCAGATCGAGGTGTTACTACGGTGATAAGATAAGTGCGAGTAAATCGAGGGTTGAAACACAACCTATATTATACACTAGTGGCCCGTTCCGGCTTCGCTCGGATATGGTCACATAAAGCCTATTAATCGAAATAAAAACAATCTAACTTTTGGATCCATCTACACACGGTGTCCAAATTTGATTAAAATCGGATAAGTGGTTTAGGAGTCCATTGAGGACAAACATTATGACACGAGATTTATGTATATTAAGATGGAAGGTGTGTTGTTCTACACTGAACATACATATCCCTATGACGAACGAGATACATTAGGTAAACGTCGCAATTAATATCAATTATCACGTAAAGGTCAGGGGGTAGCTCGATAAAATTTATGAGTTCTAATTCTTTGCAACTATAACAAACATGTAAAATATGCAAATTTCTTCAGAAAGTAGAATTGCAAGTATTCGAATACATTACAGTTGTACGTAATCAAAACTATTTAATATTTGTTACATTGAAAATTGTTTATTGTTAGAAAAATATCATTACATGTTAAATGTCCAAATAAATATTTAAAAAAAAACAAACTTAATGTTCATGGATTTTTTTTTATTAAAATCTGTCTGCTTACATATTAGCGTAGTAAAAAAAAAAAAAAAGGCTCTTGAGCTTTATTAAATGAATGTAATTTTAGAAAAAACCTCCGTCAAAATAATTTATTTTGCTACAATTTTCGGATCATTACCAATTTTTTTACATCTCGTATTTTGTGTTATTTGGCCATAGACAGCAAATTCTTCATTCGAGATTTTTTTCTACAAACGAGCCCGTATCTCGAATTTATTCAGTATATAAAACTTGTGGCTAATATACAAACACCGTATTACTCCCGCTCCCGCTCATGGCTATAGTTGTAATCTCAGCAAGAATGCTGTGGATTTAAATTTCCAATTGAACTATAGTACACTTCGTAAACCGCGACCGGAATACTGATGTTACATAATGAACCAATAGATATGTGTTCGAAGAAGCCCTCCTACAACGGGCAATTAATTAAAATTACTGATAGAATGAACGCGTCACTTTCTCCATAATTATTTACTAATGTAAACGAACCGTGCGTTTATTATGATCAATCACACAGTATGTTACGTTAGTTAACTATTTTTTACATTTGCACAACAATTGGTTTCTCAAACCTCTATTTTGAATATTAAATTTGCATTACCTTGATTTTACGAATTGATAAATAAGTGATAGTGTAATCAAAGATTCCTTTTTTAGCATTTTTCATTGACCAACACTGCCAGCGTAACTTGAAATTAAATTCAACCATAAAAAATATGCTTAGAGTATAACTTCATAATCAAATAAATCTTGAAATAAAAATACCTATTTAAGTTTTTTTTTACATATTAGACAATAGACATTTATTTACAACTCCACTTTTAAAATTGAGGTCACTGTCAACTTTTCAGATGTTTATAAATTCATATTTTATTGAATCATTTATGATTTCATATTTATTATATTTCGTCACATTTTCATTTCAAATAAAAAGATATAGAGACATATATTTTTAATTTTCCAAGAAAAATCCCATCACATAGCTTCTCTTTGCGAATAAACTGTCTGTATACTAAGAGTTATGTGGTAATTGAGCCAAATAACACGTTCCACACTTAATTGTGTAATTATTTTAAAAACAATTATAATCAACGCTAATTGTCTCATCCGAGTCATTGCTCTCCTTATTTCTCACATAAAGTTTGACGAATAACTTAATTTAAGAGTTAAAATAACTACACTTACTTTAGAAGGATTAGGCTAATCCAAATGATAAATTTGTAACGGTTAGGAAGAAGTATTTAAGCATATTACATTTATTGATACCGTTAGTTGATACTAATATTATTTTGCGAAAGTATGCCTGTTTGACTTTTCATGTTACCCGATTTGAAATTACAACTCAGCAACCGATCGCAGTGATGTTTTTGTGCAAGTACCTATGTTACCCTAAAATTAGGATGAAGACTGAGAGATAACCTTTTGAACAAATCGAAAAATTATTGAATCGACATTTCCGAGAAATCGAGAAACATAAAAATACATGGTTGTGAGTTCAAAATCTCCTCTTTTTTGAATTAGGTTAAAATACAGTGGTCTCAGCAATCAAAGTCGCGAAATACAGCTAGTCAAAAACACATTCATTTTTTATTGTTATCTTGTCCATTATCTGTCTGGTTATATCAGTAGTACTTTGAAGGCTCAATTTGTGTCGGCATTTATTTAATGTGTTACTCTGTTCATTTACGTAGTAACAAAAGTCGAGTAAGTATAGATATAAAAAGTAAGAGATAACATATGTAGGTATCGTTAGGTTATGTGAAATTGTATTGAATTGTGACAATGTTGCTTTTGGTACTGCTAGCACTAAAGTTTTATTAGAATAGCACTGTCGTACACGACACGAAATTATGCATCGATCACTAGACTACTACACCAATAAGATGTGCATATTAAAGACTCGAATGAGGAAATTTGGCATTGTTGTTCCAGACTATACTAGTCTGTCTGTGTTACAATTTTGAGCCTAATCCGTTCAGACGTTTTGATGTGATTGAACAACAAACATCTAAACATCAAAACTTTGATATTTATAATATTAGTAGGAATTTTTTGGTAAATTTTTAACACCTAGACTAATTTTAATCAATTTGATGGTAACATTAAAATAAAAAAAAGATGATATTTTGAATTGTGATGGAATTACCATTTGTTTTCATGGTACTGTTTAGCGGATATAGTTTATGTACGAACAGCTCAACACCACGCGTCATGTCACTGTCAGACACTAGCAAAAACTGACAAATACATAACGCATAATCGATCAATGAACGGATGATACTGAGAATTGCAACTCAACCTGTGATAATCGAACTTATCTAATCGATTTGAATCGACTTGTAATATGATTAAAAATAAGGTTAAATCCTCAAAGGTAAAAATACATTAATATTTGCCATTTTATTTTGTAGATATCTAAAGATTAAAAACTATATCTAATTTATCTATATCATGTAAAAAGCTATATTTTTACCTTATTATGGTCAACACGTTACGTTATTTGTAGAGTAATACGTGTAAATGTCGATAGAAACCTTTGGAACCTATTTTTATTAAATTGCAAATAAAAATAAAGTTTGAGAGAAGTAGGTACACATCAAATTACCACATAAGATTATTAAAAAATAAATAAATATAAAGAGGCTATTTAAAGTCTGTGTGTAGATTAGATTTCTATCTCATTGAAAGCTCATCGATATACTCGCGGATGGTTTATTAAACGATCATTAATATCCCATTGATTGATGGATAAGTATCTTGAACACATAATTACGCTTAACTAGTAATTTGTAATCAAGCCATTAATATTGATTACATTTGTCGAAGTAATTACTATATTGTTATATTATTTACTTTCTAAGGAAAATACTTAAAATAAAATAGCTTTTAGATTGATGAAAGTTTTTTGTTATAAAACTAACATCAATAAGGTTTTAAAGTAGATTTGACTGGTCATTCTTCTTACGGTCTAAAAATGAGATTGCAACAAAAGTAAGTAGGCAGGCGAGTGCCGGTAAAAAAGTACAGACAACAAGTTGATTAATTTGAGCGGTTGTGTGTGTAATTGAGTGTGGCGAGATATAAAGATATCAGTGATACGATCTACATTTGATGAGATCCCGATGAACTAACAATTTGTAGATTTAGAACTCAAGCGGGCCGCAAAGGGGAAAAAACAAGCGTTAAATTTAGCTGCCTATTCGTCACGGGACCGCAGATTATTAAGTTGAGTTGCTGTGCAATTTTCGTTTTTGTATACTAGTTATAAATGTACAGGTTACCGTTATATGGAATTCGGACAATTAATTAAAATATTATTTATACGACCAATATTTAGCCTTAAAAGAAATAATTATTTAACTAATCAATGTCGAAATAAATAATATGCCAATTCTTACCTAAAAACTATTCCTCAAATAACCCACCCCGAACCGTTCTCAGCGCAAAGGTGCCCATGAAGCTCGCTGCGTTCCCACGTTGAATGGCAATAGCCAACCTTTGCTCCAGGAACAACTTGTGAAATAAAAAATAAATAAAAAAATCCGACTTTTTTTAAATCCCGACCGATTTTTTTCGATAATAATGATGTTGACAAATTACTTGCAAAAATAGTGTCTCCATTTACAATTCTGTAATATGGTTTCCTTTAAATATTGTCTCAAGTAGCGATTCTTCTTTTCATATTTTTCATGTGAAATTCTAAGTATAATCCAACAGTAACTCAAAGATCGTTGTATCATAAGAACATGGTGAAGTTTTATTTTTACACTACCTACCATTAGCTTAAGTCATTAGCATAAATTAATTGTTCACTTATCGCTATCGGCTCTACAGGTCTTAAATTAATAGTTACACATTTTATTTTCTGAAAGCATAGCATGCACAGAAGACGTTCACGTAATTGCTAGAAAACTGATACGAGTAAAAACATGCAACTGCTATCGTAATAACTAGTTAGGAATGTAATACGTGGAAATTAAGAGTAAATATTCATAAAATTCTATGCGTAATGTCAGTTTCCGTCTGAATTACTGAGCCCTTAGACCAACGTGCAATTACAAGGGCCGCATTTGTTTTGTAATTTTATTGCTTTGCCCTCAGAAACCCGACTTGGGCGGTAGCGCTCCTGACAGAATTATTACGTTCTATTTCACTCTAAATAGCTTTATTCACTTGTTGTTTTGCACAATATTAAATCATAAGAATGGATTTTTATAATATGCTATCCTAAAGCACTTATCACGCTAATGACAATTTTATTTTTCTCCTATAACCCAACAAACGACTTCAATTTAAAACTTAAACTCACAAATCACACGAATTGTAAGAGAAATAATAATAAATTAAGATGTCATCGTCGTATGTATTTTTTTTGTTGATATGACAAAAACGACTCCACCGGTTTCGATAAAAATGTATTTATTTGTAACCGTTTGGGAAGTCTAATGCTTACAAACGAAAAAATAATTATCGAAGTTGGTTTACCTAGTCGAAAGTTACAGCAATAACACAGTATTGTAAAGAAGCAAACATAAAAAGAAATACAGTCAAATTGAAAACCTTTTGGAAATCGGGTGAAATTAATTTAATTTGATTTGCAAAATACAATTTTATGTTACGTGCGTCAACTAACTTTAGTCACAAAAAATAACATTGATTACTCACAGATTTTTCAGTTTATTATCTAGGTCTAGACTATATCAGAAGAGATGCCTATAAAAGGACTTAATGAAATACAATATGTGATAAATAAATGTATGATGAGCATTTTAATCGGACAGATAGTTTTTGTTCTTGGCGCAGACCGGATTTTTTTCCTCAGCATTCTTAGCTCTCGTGCACAGTTTTAAGGTCAATTATGGGTTTATTGTAACGGTATAGTCTAGTTATTGAAGGATCATTTGTACAAATAAATTGCAGATTTTTTCTACCGGAAAGAAGACCATAATTGTCATCATTGAAGCCGGCGTGTTTGGCTTCAAATATGTGGTTTGTTACCGCACGGCGTGAGCACACAATAGTAATGGTAATTGGGTATAAATTACAGTTTTGAGTATGAAGTTCTAATTTTTAATTTATTTTATGTTGATTTATTCAAAGTAAGGCAAGAAAATTTTCAATTATACCCTATCTCTATTCATAAAAATGTTATGTTGGTTTGTGTACGCTTCAAAAACTCAAAAAGTACTGCACCGATCGAGCTGAAATTTTAGAATGATATCCAATTGAAATGTCATTTTTTTATATTTAGTTAAGTTAATTGTTTTTCTTTTGTATTATGGCTTTTAATAAAGAGTTTTCTTATCTTATTTTATAATCCGCATCAAGGATTGTTTTTATCTATTTTTTGCATTAAAACGTGGCACAGCTAAGCGTGGCAGGGTACAGCTAGTAATTTATAAAAATACTCCATATGCGGAGAACAGAGTCACATAGCGCCATTGTCAGTATAGAGGTAGTAAATAAGTAAATACATTTTTATATTCTTTATTAATCAACGAAAGATTTTACAGTAGTTATTAATCTTATTTAAGTATTACTCACGTATCACATTATGTATCTATGTCAAAATAATTGTTGAGATTTTGCGATAGGATTGTAAATCAATCGAATATATTGGTTTTTTATAGTTGTATTCAAGTCTTGGGGTGTTCACTTATCACATAAAATTGAAGAATAACAGGTCAGTTTCGAAACACCAAGTACTCGTATATTTCTACTTAAACAGCAGCTTGAGTGGTATAATCATCGGTGTAGTAGTTTTCCTGATGTGCGCTGTTAAGTATGGACCAGAAATACACGTCGTGTTGTCAGATTAACGCCTTTAAATTTGTTAAATTATAGAATAGATAGATAATAATACGTCTAATTGTGGATGTGTTTTTCCGTATAACAAATAAACTTTTTTCACTAGACTCTGAATATCGACTTAAAAAAAGAGTCACCATGTTTATTTTTTTTTTTTTGATTCTAGTATTTCATTCAATTAAATAGGTACTTAATTAATTTTGATGAGTCGAATGCTTTTATAATATCATTCCACATTCCTAATTTAAACTAATGGTGATGGTATATAACATGTTATACTCGTATGCCATCTCATTAATCGTTTACTTTATCCGCACACCTATTCCAAAAATTTACTTTTAAGGTTTACGCGAGCGAAAAAATCTGTAAAATTTTCGAGCAAAGTCCAATGAATATTTAAATAATATAATAATATATTTTTAAAAGAATGTCTAGAAGTAATATATACAGAATATAAGTAAATCCGTGGCCCCCTGATTTAGGACTTAGCTCTCTAGACTCTTAGCGGGCCAACAAAATCGATATACTTACTTATTTAATCTGTAAAAATCTCAACGTAATATGATTTTTTTTAATTTTTGTTAATTTTAATCTTATGAATCTTGCACAGGCACGTTTGAGCCTAACTATCGTACTACGGCAGTTAAACTCTATTTAAATGCATGTCGATACTTTAAAAATGTCCAAAGTAATCTTCGATGAAAGAACCATGCCCTTATTTGGGCTATTGACACGCTTGCTTGGTTGACTATTGTTGCTTCATATATGGAACACATGCTATTCAAGGGCTTTGTGCTCGATCTATGACTGACACTTGTCTTGACAGCGTTAAATAAAGCAACTGTGTCACCAAACAGGTGGTAACATGCTTACATTATGCTCACCGAGCATCGCTTGAACTATACTTAATACATGTTAATATTATGTAAATACAGGATGCGTTTTTTTGTCCATTTGTTGTTTAAAAATGGAAGCAGTAGATCCATTATTAGTCGTTTTGGTTACAAATATATTGTACAATGTCTTATAAAAAGACATTGAATTCATTCATTTAATTAATTAAAACTTTGGTTCCAATGTTTTTGAAAATTGCATTATTTATGCCTCTCGAAATTTTTTCGTTTCAAAACAAATACTGAAATACAAAATGTAGAGTTCCGTTTCAACGTAAAAATTAAAAACCATAGAAATCACTTTAGGAGTTAGTAGGCAAAATCTATAAAAACAAAGTCACGCTGTGGTACTTTGATATTTATATTTATAGAGTAGAGAGAGAGGATCGTGTAGCAAAAACTTGCTTATAATTGCATCTGACGCTCATTGCAACATGAGATGGCAAATTAATACTAAAATCATAGTCTAAGTAACAGGAATTACACAATAACTTTCCAAGTTATTCCAAAGTTCAACACTTTGCGGTCAAAATCAAAAGTGACATCGTTTCAATGCATTACCCATCCATATGATGTCATATTATGTTTACTTGTCTGCTTGAGAAGCTGTTGAAAGTAAAAGTGGTTAGATTGGGCGCTCGGCCACTCAATAGAAATCATAAAGGTGGTTATGTGTGTCCCACGGAGGCAAGAAAGTGAGAGGACGAGCGCAGTTAACCTGATGTAAAAATCACATGATCCGGCAACACTTAGCTTACAGAATTGAAGATTACCTGCCTGATGTTATCTAGATCAGGCTTAGAAAGCTGATTATGCAATACACTGCAGTAAAAGGTTGGGTGTTATTGAAGTGGAGGTGTCGAAACCGCAATCAGATAACCTGGCCAGATATTTAACATTTTATTGTCAATGCAAATATCTGCGTGGGGTTAAAGAAAGCTACATGTTGTATAACACTGTATTCTAGCACTATGTGAAAATACAACGGTTTTTTTTTTCGAAACTGAAGCTGACTATTATCTTATTTATATAGTTTTTAAGCTTTCGCGATTTGAACTCCTTTTGAATAACATTATACTGGACTAAGCGCGATATTTACGTCTACATTTCGGTAGCGTTTCAAGTTACAGCGGCTATTGTCGCGATCCTGATACAACCTGAGTAATGTTTACAAAACAAATGTAACGATTACCTTACTAATATTACAATTGTGAAAGTTTTCTATGGCTACGTAGATGTTTGTTAATCATCTGTTTGTCTCTCTACTAAATGTACATATCTTGATGAACTTTGGTACACATGTTGTTCATAATAAATCTGAAATCATGTACATATTTTTTCATCGCAAGAAAATCATAGGAACGGCATCTTCCTGGAGCTAGCTAGTACTAGTTCTACTAATATTTGAAATACGAAAGTTTGGATATTTCCTGCTCCAACGCTTCGGAACGCTGGAACGGATCGGATTAAAATTCGGAACACAAATAGATTATCGTCTAGATTAGATTAACACACAGACTAAGAAGTACTTTTCATCCCGGGAAAAATAACGAGAAAAGAAACTACGGCGGACACTACTAGTAAAAATAAACGAAAGCTGGACCATGCATCGGCTTAGTCGGGGCAATGCTTTTAGATTCTAAACGGAATACTAATGACACTTTCAAACATGTTACAGATAACTTACCCAGTACGTCTACTTGTTTACTGCTTAGAAAACCAGCAGCGACAAGAACATTATTTTAATGTAACGTAATAAAATTGTCACAGAGGTCAGGCAGCAGTGACTCACTAATTAGTGCGCCGGACGAAGATCAATGTTATTGGATTCGAAATTGAGCCATTTGCATTTTCAAGTTTAACGCCTTAATAAATAACGTACTAAAAGCGCCCCGCGGTTTCATCTGCATATTTGCTGGTGTCATTATTTTCCCGTAATATAAAATAGCTTATTCTATGTTAGTCTAGATTTTATCTATCTGTATAACAACCCTTTAAGTAGTTTTCGCGTGAAATAGTAATAAACATCGACACATCCTTATAAACTTTGACAACTACAATATTAGTAATGATATTAGAAAATATTTGGATGGGAACAGAGAGAAGGAGAGTACTTAATGCACTTAATGGTTTATCTATTCTCTCCATAGGAATACATAGGTAAACAGTAGCATTGAATATGTTGAAATTTTTCTAGAAGTCCGATATATCTCTGACATACGTCTTCACACTATCGAACCTAACATGTGAGTAATATTTAAGTCTGTATTAACAATAAAAGTACTTTATTCCTACGCCCTAACAGGGTCGTGTACTAGATCCATTTAATTTTAAGATTTGTTGCTTGTTATAAATGATCTGATACTACTAGATTTTTTTTATAGGTTCGATAAAATTTAAATAAATACCAAAAACCGGCCAAGGAGTACGAATTTCGAACTGAATGGAGTAAAAGTAATGGAATGGAGAAATTCTATGAATATTGAATGTGGTTTTAAGGAATCCTCGCTGTGAGAGTCCGACTCGGAATTGACTGGTTTATTTATTATTCGTTAGTCAATCCAGCGTAACAGAAAATTTTGTGTGAGATGGACATGGAATAGAAAGTCCGGAACCTTTTTACTCACGATGTTTTCCTTCACCGTTAAAGCCTGTGACGCCAAGCTCACACAATTATACTTGGCAAAATTCGAGTACACTAAGTTGCAGGTGGGGTTCGAACCTTCAACTTTATGATCGTGAAACCACATGCTTTAGCACTAGGCCACTACGGCTTCTATTTTGAAAGGTTTTTTCACTTATATGATTTTCTAGTACTTATAGAGTGATAAGACGAGCGGGACATGTACCTGATGATCATGTATCTCAATATCTTACATCTCACCCAGAGATCTAAGACATTATATCTCTAAGCCCTGTAATTTCTCTGAAAACATTACTTCCGGTAATTAGTTTTAGTTATTATAAAACTTGCGATGTAAATAGAGCAATATAATTTCCGATACGCGTAAGCATCAAACACAGACGATGGTTAACCGTATGCACATGAAAGCGTGCTGTTAATCCACGATTTCTCGTGACATTCACTGCGTTTACGACTGCTCTCGCATAAGCGCAGAGTACTTACTAAAACGTACGTGCACAAATAAATAAAATTGAAACATGTGTTGGTACTGTAAAAATAACCTAATAACTAATAGACCCAAATTAAGCATAGCTCGCAGACATTATGGGAGAGCCTGATAGCTGATACCCTACTAATATTATTAATGTGAAAGTTTGCATGTTTGTTCCTCAATCATATTAAAACTCCTGAATGGATTGGGATGGAATATGGAACACAGTTAGATTATAGTCTGGAATACCTCACAGGTATTTTATTACGAATAAAAAATGAGGATCGAGAACTACGGAGGGCGCTGCTAGTAATTAGCTTTTTAGTAAATAGTTTTCATAATATTTATATCTATTCATATTAATAATAATAAATATTAATATTTATATTTTGATTGTTTGTTTTGTAAGTTGTTTTGTTATTTGCAATAAAGAGTTTATCTATCTATCTATTCTTTTAATTAACATTTAAGAAATAATAACTCAAAAACTAATGAGAAAACTTATTTAACATGTAATTTAAACAATTTCAACTATTATCTGTTTAATTTTATTGTTTCCTTTTTTCTCTGATTATAAGTGGTAGTAACATCTAAACTATTGGGCCGATTTTAATGGGGGTTTTACTACTCTTTTTACTGTCTACCTTTTCAGGTATTCAGCCAAAAAAACTTATTATTGAAATTTCAGAAAATAGTACAAACAATATTGTATTCCCGGCAGGAGAGGGATAAGAACGAGAATGGAATGTGTTTAATAATCATTGAAAAAGCGTGCGAAGCCGCGGTTATGAGTTAGTTGTTACAATAAAATACTAAAACCCGTTAGATGTACGTTTGACCTTAGACTAGTTAACGCTCTCATTTGCCCATTACTGCCGGTGCAGTTACTGGAGTGCTTAATCCGATCAACACAATGGATTAATGAGAGACCCTTAAAATATGGGATATAAAGTTCAAAATCATCGAGTTAGAACGTTAGTTATTGCTATTCATCAGACCAACTAATTAAATACTTTCTTGACTTAATTAAAAAATACAAATAAAATGTATGTGGACGTATTTTGATTTCGTTTTATCGTATTATTTATTTTATATTTCGTATTTGAAATTAAACATCGTGCCCCAAATCGAAACAAGTTTTTTAAACGGTTTTTTTTTGTTGAAAAAAATGTTTTGATGTTGATGTCTTTAAATAATATGCATACGTACTAGCATACCCCGCGGGCTTACCAAGGTGGTTCCCGTTCACAGTATTTTCCTGCCATAAAAAGTGCCTGTGTGCAAGACGCTAGACCAACTAATGCTATATTCTGTATTCCAAATTGCAACCCGTTCCGTTCAAACGTTCCGACGTAATGGAACAACTATGGCATCTACTCGTATACTAATTACTAAATCTATATATATAAAACTCAAAGGTGACTGACTGACTGACTGACTGACTGACTGACTGACTGACATAGTGATCTATCAACGCACAGCCCAAACCACTGGAGGATCAGGCTGAAATTTGGCACACAAGTAGATTTTATGACGTAGGCATCCGCTAAGAAAGGATTTTGAAAAATTCTACCCCAAGGGGATGAAATAGGGATGAACGGTTGTATGAAACTTTTTATTCCTTGGGCATATTTGCATGAAATTTCATATAAATTGAGTTCGGCTAAAATCATGAGGTACGTATTACAACGTTTATCAAATTCAACCCTCAAAGGGGTGAAATAAGGGATGAAAGTTTGTATAGAAACTTTTATTTCTTGGGCATATTTACACCAAATTTCGTAGGTATTTAGTGTGGCCAAAATAATGAGTTATGGATCACATTTTTTCAAAATTCAACCTGTAAAACAGGTTAAATAAGGGATGAATGTTTTATAAATATCAACGAACCGGACAAACCCTTAGGACATACTTAATTTTTTCACACACGTATTCTTTTTATGACGTAGGCATCGACCAAGGGAAGATTTTCAAAATTCAACTCCTAAAGTCTGAAACTTTTTATTCCCTGGACAGTTTTGTATAATATTTCGTATTAATTGAGCTCGGCTAAAACTATGAGGTACATATCACAGCGTTTATCAAAATTCAAGGCTCAAAGGGGTGAAATTAGGGAGGAAAGTTTGTGTGAATATTTTTATTCCTTGGACATATTTGAATGAAATTTCGTATAAATTGAGTACGGCTAATATGTATAATGAGTTATGTGTTTCAGTGTTTTTTTTTAATGCAGCGTCTAATGGAGTAAAATAAGGGAAGAAAGTTTGTGTGAACATTTTTATTTCTTGCGACATATTTGCTTTAAACTTTGTAGGATATGAGTACGGGAAAAATAATGAGCTATGTAATTTTAACAGAGTTTTCCTAAATTTAATCCCGAACCATAGGGGATGAAAATATTATATTAATGCACAGAAGATACTTACATTTTTCCACATGTGTTTATTTTATGAAGCAAGCAAGAAAGAAGGATATTTTTCAAATTTATACTACGTAATAGTGGATAAATTTTTGTACGAACTTTATACTCCTTGGACATGTTCTAAAGACTATAACGAAGAGCTTTGACGGATTACTTTTGTTATAACAACGTCTAGGCTGAGCAAGGCGTTCACAGACTAAGTAGAGAGATACTCTAAGGCATTGCTTGAATGGATTTTTCATGATGATTACAACGCTGGTATATACAAATTGAGACTGAATCGGTTTCTTCTAGGATATCAAGCTCTACCGTAGACCGCATCATCACTTAACTTCAGGCGACATTGCGGTCAAGAGTAAACCTATAGCAGTTAAAACATTTATTTGCATGAAAATTAAATTAATTAACTATGGCAAAAATAATGAGCGTATTAGTTTTCCAAAATTCAACCCCCTGAGTTGGTAAAATAGGGAATTAAAAATACATATTAACGCACAAGCTTAAGGGTAGGCCTATTATAGACGAGCATTATTTATGTTATTATTTGACGCACACGCTATGCGCTATCCAAGTAGGAATCTAAAATAACAAATAACTTACTGAACGCGAGCGAAGCCGCGGGTTAATGCTAGTATATTATAAAGCTGAAGAGTTTATTTGTTTGAACTCTCTAATCTTAGTAACTACTGGGCTGATTTTCAAAATTGTACATGTGATCGCTGAGTGCTGTAGGCTAAATACATATGTAACACGGGCAAAGCTGGGTGGACCGCTATTGGAGTCTATTTATTTTTTGTTTTTTTTTTGTAAATTGGTGACTACAACAACACTCTTCCGGCTCAGAATATTCTTCGTGTGCAGCCCAGTATTATAACGTTATTAGGGACAATGTGCATGCTATCCTCCTCCGATATCAGAAAGCGCAGCGTGGAAAGCCGCCAGCTGCGACTTACAACCCGTTAGCTGCACCCAACTTTCCAAACGCATCTAGATGTCTTTACGCCTGCCTCGATTTATCAAAAGCTTTCTACAGCAGTGAACTGATTAATAATAAATTCGTATTTAGAGCAACGTGTTTTCTACATCGGACGAATTACCTACTGACGAAACAAAGTGACAATTACATACGTCCGACTTCTGATTTATTTTCCAGGAGCAAACGTACAAGCTTGTAGTACTAGGTATTACTTTGTGAAATTTCAGTGTACTTGACAGTTATCAACTAAAGTTTAAATAACTAGAAATACATAGTACAATCAATCACAAATGCCATTTCGCTATTTCAGCGTGTGAACTGCAATGGGTATTGATATAATGAAAGCTTAAAAAGACAAAATATGTGTATACCTTTGTTGTAGTTACGAGTAGTTGTAGTCTTTGAAAAGAAAAACTTGTTTCAAAAAGGATTTGCATGTAATGATCGATAATAAATAATCGATGACAATCCTTCCACTTGTCCTTCGCCCACTGACGGACCGTTGATTGGGAGATAATGTCGATCTGAGATAATAAATCCAGACCGTACTTTATATTATTTACATAAACCTGCGATACACAAACAAGGGCAAGAACATTACTTTGCCAGTTATTTATTCTATCGCCAAGCAGGGTTAAAATTACTGTGTTCCGGTTTGAAAGTCATAGTTTTCAGATCGTTTATAGGGTAAAAAGATGAATGCTCCTTTGTCGCCAAGTGACGAGCGTAGTGCAGTGCTGCTATGAGCAGGCGTGTTGCTTACCATCAAGTGCACATCTGGTCCGTCACTTTCTTATAAAAAATAATTGAGTGTAAATAGTCAGTCTTATCGTTGAAAGCGATTGAGTGGAGTTGAAATCATATAATACTCCAAAAATATGAATGGGAACAATGAAAGTTAAATGTTGTAGTTACATATTAGCCAAAATAGTTTAAGAACTGACTGAGCGATTTACTTTTAACGGAGCTATTGTGTTTTTGCGACAGGTTAATTATTAGGTACTTATTAATAAGTAAAAACATATGAATGATTTGCAAATTTTGAGGCGTTGTGCGCAATAAATAATTTTGGGATGTTTACCGCCCTTGTTTGGTGGAATTAATTGGTAATATTTTAAATGCACAATTGCGTTAAATGTGTCATGTAGACAAGTTGATAAATGCGCGGGTCATATCCAAGATTTCAGAATCCATCAACGAGAAACAAAATTACCTTAATCTAATATCTAGCTAATCTATATATATCTATACTTATAATAAAACTGTAACGGGTCGAATTCTGTACATTGAAGATATTTTGAAAAATTTTTTTTTGGAGCACTCCATAGTCGATACTGATGGCGAAACTGCATTTTTTTTCTTTCATGTCTGTCTGTCTGTCTGTCTGTCTGTCTGTCTGTCTGTCTTTCTGTATAGGGATCACGCATCACGCCGAAACTACTGATTCAATTCAGCTGAAACTTGGCATGATTTTAGTTTATACTAAGGACATTGCTGTAGGCTACTTTTGGCTCCCAAATTCTTATCGGTTTTCTTGCGGGAGGGGGGTGAAAGTCAGAATATGTATTTGGTTGTAACTCATGTTTGCGTTGTTTAATTTCATTAATTCTTTTTTTGTTAGAAAGAACACATTTTTTATATTGTCCCGTCAAAATTTGAACAATATCGGTCTGTTGGTTCGCAAATTACACAAACATTAAATAATAACGACACGTGCGGCGCGTTCGGTACATACTAACTTCTAAGTATTCTGTGTATCACAGACGATCCACAGAATATCTAGATTCAAGAAAGTGCCCACGTGATCGCGTCGCGTCGTCTTGGATGACAAAATAATTGTCAAAAATATATTTTTGTGTGGAAAAACAAACATCATTCGGTTATAATCGACTTCAAACAAAGAGGATGTTCTCAATCGGGTTGCATATTTTTTATTTGGTTTTATTTTACGCGATAAGTCCGCTAATTGTTAGTTGATTTTGATAATTGCTTTTTTGTTTGGTAGAAAATACTTCAGAGGTGATCTTAGATAGCGAAAACAGGGAGGTAGTTTTTCAAATATCAACAAAAAAACTAAAATCAGCTTAGATGTATCTGTACGACATAGTTATACCTTCTTATAAAATTTAGTCTAATGACAGAATTAAATTACCTGTCATTGAAGTAGATTTTTGTATTTTGGAGAAAACATATCAGCATAATAAGTAGCAGCATAAATAACCCATTAAATGTTCCCACTGCTGGGCATCGGGGCCTTCTCTCGCAAGGAGAGAGACAAGGCTCCACCACGCTGGCCCATTGTCGGTTGGTGGATGACAAATGACTTAGAACTTAGATTATAGGTAGATTTCGGTTTCTTCACGGTGTTTTCCTTCACCGTTTTAATTACCGGCATTACGAACATGACTCTGAAAAGATAGTGGTGCGCGTGGTTTTGAACCCTGGGTCTCCGGATCGACTGTCGCCGTTCTCCCGACTAGGTCAGCTGTAACTTATTAGAAAACGTATTATTTCATTCCAAATACTGTTTAAAATTTAAAGGTATTGTTCAACAAGGTTCGGTGACCGAAGCAGACCGTTGTTAGGGTTCCGTACACAAAGGGTAAAAACGGGACCCTATTACTGAGACTTCGCTATCCGTCCGTCCGTCCGTCCGTCTGTCACCAGGCTGTATCTCAAGAACGGTGTTAGCTAGACAGTTGAAATTTTCGCCGATGATGTATTTCTATTGCCGCTTTAATCATGGCGGAACGTATCAAGTGATCGGGTTGAAATTTGAAATAGAATTAGATTACAGTCTGGAAGAACACATAGGCTAAACATTGCCTATGTACAAGTACTCTATGTATTACGTAACAAACATCCAAACAGTGACATTCATAATATTTACAGGACAACGTTGGAACGGCTAAACATATTTGGATGGAATTCGAAACACACGTAGTTTGAACTCAGAAATAGCAAATCGGTTACTTATAGGTTACTGTGACGTAGGAAAGACTAAGCAAATTTGGTAGAAAATTGAAACAGAAATAACTCATAGTCTGAAATACCACATTTATGTTTATTACCTATCAACCTGAAAAGAAGCATGGGCCATGAGGAAACAAATATTGACTATCACGTCAAAACGGCACAACGATATGGGTTGACATACGAAACACATATATGTAGTTTAGAGTCTAAAATTTCACATGGGCTAATAAGTCTACATTTTCATTTAACTCCATATTTATATAAGCGTATATTTTCGTCAGGAACTTGATGCGATGGTAAGGTCAAAGCCAAAAATGAAAAATATATGCACCCGTTTTGGCGTAGATAGGATAGGTGATTTGCGTTCACAATCAAAATAACAAGCAACATAATATTCTCATTAGTCGGCGCTAATGCCAGTTTAAATCTAAAAGCACTAAAGGCCATTTAAATCGATGTTTTGCTATTGTGGTATGTATTTTTTCTTTCATCACTAGGTGGCGTTAATGGTATTCTAAATTGTACTAATAAGTTTTTGCTGCTAAAAGGATTATGATGCCAAATTTGGATTCTTTCGTTCTTGATTTTTTTCTGTGTTACCTACAATTAAATTCATACATTAACATTTCACTAGGACTTGGCTTAGATTTACGGGTTCAACTTGCTTGAATATCATTAAAACTCAAAATTTTAATTATTTTGATTCCACACACATCGCGGATAACAGCTAGAAAACAGCTTGCGGATAAAAAGAAATAGGTAAGTAGGTATCAGATCATGCACATTAGCTTCAGACTTTTCATAATGTATCCTATAAAATCCTACAAACTTAACACTTGCGGCTATGTTCGATACTACGAAACCTTACTAAGTATGTTTGATTTTGTTTAAAAAAAGAAAAATAAAGATGATAAAATTCAATAAATTTTTGTGTGGAAAAACAAATTCACTCAAACTCAAAGGTTTTTCAATGACTACTTATCCAAATATTTGACGTATGATACTTCCAATTAATGTATAAGTCAGTAACATCTGCTTACGCGAACGAAGTAGCGGGTTCAGCTAGTATTACAAATATGAATGTTAAGTTTGAAATGACTTGTTGCAAAGTTGAAATTTGGACCTCTAATAGATTAAATAATAGGTCTTGTGACCACAGCCGCGTCGGCGACGATGCAACACGATCTAAATTTAGATCGCGGCTGTCTGAAGTCCTGTGTTGTGTTTTGAATCTACTAGATAAGTCCGGAAAATCACCGAGTCTGTTTTATTTCTAAAAACGGATAAAAAAAAATAACAAAGAGACGATTTTCTTAGCATTCCATGGATTCACCGTGCGGGTGCCGGGTCCATCGTGTGGCAGAGAGAGAGAAAAACTCGAGTAGTTCCCGAGACTTGTGACTCGGGCGTAGGTTTACGGGGCCCCTTTCTGACGTACATCAACACTCACCTTCACCACTCGTTTTTCTCTCCCTGCCCAGCCAAATCTGATATGAGCCTACTAGTGCAGCTTTAGATACACGTTCTAGTATAGAACTTACTGCACTTCTGGATAAGCCAAGGTCTTTCAGTAGGTTATAGAGAGATTTTGCTGGTATACCTCTCGCTCCCACTTCTACATTGTATAAACTAACTACATAGCCGTTTTTTTGTTAATTCGTTTAGGAGGTCGTAATACTTATTTGTTTCATCGCGTGGTCTTTAGGTATATTAGTTTCCCACGGTACGGTAAGTTCTACAAGGACTATGCGTTTCGTAGCTCTAGAAAAAAGGAAAATGTCCGGTCTGGATGACGAAACACCCACATCCTCTGGGATTTTGTAGTGCTTTTCATACGTGTCCATTAAAATTGTCCAATCAGGTGCTGTACCCAGGATTGAGTAAGGCTTGTTCCTGGAGTTTGAAGTTGAGCCTTCTTTTACAAAGTTAATTTGTCTGTTGTTTGTCGTCAATCCCTTTTGGGCTCTAGCTACTGAAAGGCTCTGGCTTCAAATCTTTTTAAATTCTACGTAAAAGGAGCGGCAGATAGATTAATCAAATCATTTTTTTTCGCCTAAAATTAGATGTTTCAAACCAGATCTATTAAATATTCATTTATTCATTCATTATTAAGACAGAATAATGTATTTGGAACAGATTTTGAAAACCTTATTATACTTCTCAAGTAACACAAACATATTGTATATTACAGTTTCACCTTTCTCACAAAACAATCATTTCAATTTTGAAAATACAGCCAGTAAGTACACAATTTCACGGTTGGTTCAACTTGTTAAAAATCGGTGTTATGATTCCAATATGATATGACAAGTAATTTTGGTTATAATTTTGTTGTTCCAACTTTTCAAGTGTTTTTTTTTCGCACATGCTATCATTTCGCAAGCAGTAAAATCAGATGTTGGCGCAAATGATCTTTCTGAGCATAATTATCAGTGTTGTTTAACGAGGCGCAAAGTTGTAAAAATGCAACCTTGAAAAACATAGTGCGTGCCTCCAGTCTGCCAAAATGAGCTTTTTGCGCATGCGACGCTACCAAGCAAAAAAGGTACATCAATATAGCGAATTGATGTCTTTAGTTCAAGCATACCTACCTACTTGTAGATAAGTAGGTAGGTAGGTATACCTATTACGTGGTAGATAGAAATTTGCTGAAGCGTAACTGGGACCCCGCAGAGTCAAGTAATTTGAGGAATAACTTTTTGCCCGCAAATTTTCACTTAGAAGTGGTCGATTTTACTTTAAACTGTATTTTTATTTGTAAACCCTTTTTATTTTGTTTAAAGGTACCGTTACTTAATGGTTGAAATTCCATTGGATCATAGCAACGGACGATCTCCTGCTCAACGGGGCGTTAAAGATTCAGCGTTATAAAAAATCGCTGATTGAATATTTTAAACTACGAGCAGAAACCATTATTATTAATAAACAATATTAACATTAGGTATATTTTAGAACGTGATTTCAAAAACTTATATGTTGAAGTAATTTTGTAATTATTGTTTGTTTGTTTAACGTGGTATTTGTAATGGCTACTTACTATGCATTTAATTTTCCTTGGTAGATGCTACACCGTTTACACTTCCACCATAAATATAGGAAGGTATATGTATATCAAAAGCGTAAACTTAAATCTTATTACTTCCTTTTGAATTGGCCGTGTAATGTTGTGATGAATGAGCTCATCTCATCAGAAGTCTTGCAGAAGCCAATCAATAAATACTTAATACAACTATGAAATGAAATATGTTAGCGTGACTGTCTTGCTCGTCTCCATTCGATTCCATTTTCACGACTCGTGTGTCATCTATATACCTATATATGAGTAGTAAATGTCATTAACCCGAAAGAATATACCATGCAGCGTCACTAAGCATATTTTAATGGAAAGTAAATGACATGTGGCGCGCTGACATAAGGACAGAATTATGCAACTATAAGTCGTCGATTACGCACTGTACGTGCGTTAATAAACTCGATTTTATGATTTATTCTTCCATTACTATAATCTACGCCAGCAATTCTCAAACTGGCGGGCAAAGAGACGCGAGATTGGTTGCGAAGATTGAGTACGGTCACTAGACCCGCTGAGTGCGAGTATTTCATGAGAACAATCCCAACGATATCCTACCAAGTTTTTTTATTGCAAACCGGTGCAATAGATATTAAAGATGTGAAAATGTTCTCCTTCCTCTCACATGTCACTTTGAATCTTTTTATAACTTAATAGCTTTAATAGTTTAAATGTAAAACGAATGGATAGTTCTTAGGCATACTTGGAGTTTAACGGTTGAAATCATGTTACAATTTTGGATGATCTGGAAAGTACGAGTATGTACGAGTATAGGTACGAGTATGTATTCCTGGTACAACTTGCACGTTCAATAATTGCATTGCATTGTTTGTTTGTTACAATGTCAATAATTGTTTGTTTTATATATTAATATATATCCATAATTCATACACACTGCAAAAAAAAAAAACATTGCAGAAAAAGCAAACAAGACTCACATATTTTAATAATACTAACAAAATCGGAATTATGGTATGGTACTAGATAATTGTTATCTAATATTCATAGCTTCATAATACAGAAGATTGAGAAACAGTTACTCATAGATAAAAACACCACTCGCGGTGAGATTGATGCACTTTACTTCAAGAATAAATAAACTGTGGAAATATCCGTGTAGAATCAAACTATTAAGTTGTAGAAATCAATTATTTTTCGTTTCATAGTATGTATTTTCTGGAGCTGAAATGGGCTTACATTTATAAAAATAATACGTTTATTTATTATTAGGATTGCATTTTCCGGTTATATGACTTTTGTATGTCTAGTAACTTATCATTAGTTGAAATTGAGCGTAACCAATAGACACGATTTACTGATCATAACCATTTCCGAACAATTTAATTTGTTTCTGCTTATTTGCTCTTTGATTACTACTTCCTCAGAGAAGCTTTTGGTTGCCTTTCATAGCTATTATCTACCGATAAAAAACTAAACAATTACCTATGCAATTATAAATAATTTATGACCGATTCATATCCATAACATCAAACATATTGTAGTGGTAGGACTCTTTGCAGAAGTACCACACCTTTGCCAGTTATTCTACCACCAAGCAGTAATGTGCAAACATTACTGTGTTCTGGTTTGAAGGGCAATATTTCCAGAGAAATTACAGGGCTTAGATATATTACATCTTTGATCTATGAGCGACGAGCGCAGTGCAGTGCTAGGTGATGATTTGGACTCTTTATGTTCCAATAGCTGCGTGTCACTGTGCTGTTATGTGGCAGGCTGTGCAGCCTGCCACAGGTCCTGCTCGTCTCGTCACTCTTTATTAAAAAAAAAATAATCAAACTGTAGAGAGTAAATCATAACCATCCATAGTCTTCTTTATCCCGTTGCTGATCGTAAGCGTCTTTTTTCACGCCGTATTCCTTGTTTTTTTACCTATCAAGTCCTTAGTGGTGACTGAGACAAGATATGCACTGTGTATGTGTGTAAAACGTTAAGCTGCAAGACGGGATTCAACGATGTTGTCTTTATCGCAGTTCGAATCTTGGTACTGATTCTGAACGCAATTCGAACGACTGAAATTCGTAAAGATAATCCTTGTATCTGTCATTCTAAATGGGTGAGACAAAGACCGAGAAGTTTGATTCCGTGTCGTGATCAATCCGATTGCATTATGAATCAGGGTAACCCGCAGTCACAATCAGTGTGCGCTTAACCCGCACGGCAGAAGTGAAAACTAAAATAAGAATACTTATATTTAAAGACCACAAAATAATTTTAATAATTACAAATAAAAATTATTTAGAAAATGAAAATTGTAAATACCTAGTAAGCACAGCAACACGAGAATAACATGTGGCGAAATGATTAGTATCCATGGCAAAGAATAAATTTACAAAAAAATGTACGCGGTTCGGAAATAGGGTTTGACTTTTAGCAAAATTTTTAGTATATGCTATTTATTTATTGTATAGGTATTTCGCTAAAAATGCACATTTATGTTGTGTTTAAAGTGTATGTGTAAGTGCTGTGATAAAACAGTAATACGAGTAGGTATATTACAACAAAAACTTTTTTGCAATAGATGTGAAATGCAAATTTAATATTTCGTGACAAGTTCAATTAATAACATTAATGTGGTAAGTACCTAAAAGTTAATGTCGGTATAAAAAGATATAAATATAATAAACACAGGTACACAGGGACTATATTATCTTTCTCGCTCTGACGCGCTTGTTCACTGTATTTTGTTTCTCGCTGTAGCATCCCGAGTTTACCCGAAAAGCTATTATCATACCCGAGCGTGACGGTTCATTTCAATTCACAGCCCACGAAAGTACTGTCCTAGGCGCGTCCAAAGAAGTTTTCACTTCAAAAAACCTGTTTCCAAATACTAAATTAACTAAGCTATCGTAACAAATTTCTAAGGGATATTTTTTTCCATTAGCCCTGTTTTTATATTCTGATATCAAATCTCAGCAGGGAATAAAATAAATGTGTTGGTGGGCCGTTAATGTGATTTAAAGTAGACATATAAATAACCAGATGGCATATTTTACGACTGTATCGACATCGCGGCAATAAAAACGTTTATACAAATATGCGCCCATAAGGTTTTTGTGTCGACCTCATGTAGGTCAGTTCTGTATCAAACACTACTTTAAACGAGGTTCCGCAGGAATGGTGTATGGAATGAGTGTTGCTAATCAAACCATTGTGATTTACTTTTTATGTCCTATTTGACACGGTAGGTATTTATTATCTACTATTCAAAATTTCTAAAGATCTTCGTTTTTTTTTCAAAGCTGGACGTATGCTTGATAAAAAGCTTGTGCTAAGTACATGGTTTCACTTTTTGATTGTTTAAAGCCTTTAGCCTCTTCCTTGAGTTAAGCTAAGCGGTGTATTTTTATTTCAAGCCCGATTCTTCAAGAGATCAGATTTTTAAAAAGACAAGATTACTTTATTATCTTCAAATCTCTGAAAGAATCGGATTCCAAAGTTTTATCTATTTAGTTTTCAGTTTTTGCTACTAACTCTTAGTTTCAACGTACAGAACTTGACCTAAGCTCAATTATGTTTCAAAATTCGTTGGACAAAATCACGTAGTGCCGTTTGGCTACGTCCGAGCGACCGAAAACTTCGATCCCGGTTTTAGATTTTGCCCAAAAATTTAACCGAATTGTGGCTCACGTAAGCTCTGAAGTAAATCAAACACGGCCGGTAAAATTCAAGATTTTACAATCTTAATCGAACCTTAAATAAGGTTGTAATAGGCATTGATTTGGAGTATTCGTATTCAAATTACTGCGTGATACTGTACTGTTATGGATAGGCGTTTAGCTTACCATCAGGCGCATGTCTTACGCGTCGTGACACAAAAATATTAGAATTGTCATATCTTATTCAACTTGTGTACAAACGTTGTTTAGACATCGCATAGTTCTAACCTGACGGAACAGCTCGATAAAACAACCGCTTTCGAGTTAAAAAGTTGAACATAATAGTACATGTCCGTTTGTATGGTATACTTTTTCTGGTTACCCTTGTAAATTATACGGCGTCTTTCGAAATAAACGCACGGATGGTGCTTAGTCCGTAAAAAGCAGTTTGCTGTTTGGATCACGCACCCTACGCCGTGAGACCACTTTCTATTTTATTTCCTCGTATCTACTTATATGGAATTTATATCTGGTTAAGTATCAGGATAGGTTATGCGGATTATTTCCTTTGGTAGTTGAGTAACATTCCGAAACGCTGTAGTCAGTTAATTGGCTTACAGATGAAATATATGTAACATATTAAACCCAGTAACAGTAGGCTATGGTTGCTAGATCAATTGGTGAATCCAGTAACAACAACCGTCTGAATAGTTCAACAATGTAGATGCCTCTCAGGAACGAAACGCGTACAGTATTGCAAAAGCGATGGATGGCGAGTGTATAAAATTGTGTAAGTACTTTATAAATGCTAATCCTATCGATTAAAATCAAATACTTCAATGATAATTATAAGCTTTTATCTATTTATATCCTTTTAAAATGCAGTTGTACCTACTATGTATTGTACAACATACATTTGGCAAGAACATATTGTTCTAAATATCTGCTCTGTTTCAGCAATCACTGAAATAACTCATAATAACAATTATAAAAAACATGATTCTAATGAAATTCGCTAAATCTTCATTATGGTCGTCATAATGGACTACTATAATACGGTATGCAATTATAATGAAGACGAGTAAGATTGCCCATTAATATTTAAATCATTTGGCCCAAATATGCAGCTAGTAGGTGTGCAGTCTATAATTATTTACATATCCATGGAAAGTAGAACCTACATAAAGTAACTACTTAAATATTTATGTGGACAGCGTAACGGGAATGTGAAGCTTAAAATGATAATTTTATCCAAAATTAATTTGTACGTTATAGTTAATAGCTTGCCTACTTTGTTTATTTTTCATTTCGAAGGTTTTATAAGAGGTTTAATTGGGTACACTAGTAAAGCATGTTTAGTTAGCAGTTTAATCCGTTAATTTAATTTTAGAGGTGAAAGTGTAGTGCAAATGAGCATTAGCATAATACACGTTTTAAATATCAAAAAAAAAAAAAAACAACAGCTCCGTAGCTTGATGTAAAAGTGAAATCACACATTTAAAATTGTGCTGTGTTTCAGAGAGGATATTTTTGAAAAAGGAGCAAACATTTTATTGCTACTTTAAATTTCTAGATTCAGAATAAATTTGTCTACAACTTGGAGTAACGCTTGCTGCAGCGTAAGCAGTTTTAGGCCGAGACTCCACCAATGAGCATTGAGCAGATCTGCGAGCGGAGACGAGATGTTTTTTAACAACCAATAGAATTTCGTCATTTACATATCTCGTCTTCGTTCAGCTCCAGTAGAGACCACTTATAGACTGCAGGCCCGTGAATCAAATAAACCACCAGGAGACCTATGTAGGATGCACTATGCCGTCGCTTGTTAGCTGTCCAACTGAGGGCAGTTGAAGAGGGGGGGTTGCAATCCTCGATCATTTCTCTTCGTCGCAAGGCCAACTGTTATAGCTCCCATAATAAATAAAACATAGACTTAAGCCATTACTCATGCTATTTTAGTTGTGGTAAGACGCTTTGTAAAGTTCGTTTAGGGTAGTACCATACCTTTGCACGTTATTACATTATTATCCATTAGAAATGTGCAAATGTTCCCGGTTTCAAAGGCAAAGTTATATGTCTAGAACAAAGCGAAAATAATTTTATTTTTCTGAGTGACAGGCGTAAAACAGTACTAGGCAGTAATTTGTTTTTTTTTCTGTTCCAGTAGCTGCTTAGGAATATGATATTATGGGCAAATGTGTTGCTTATCATCGGACGCTTGGCTTGCTTATCCTATCAGTCCATATCGTGAAAAATATACAACATAACATCAACATCTTTGTGTCACCCTGTCACCTGAGCTAGCCTAAAGTTTGGCAGGCAGTAGAGATCACCAGATACCTATTGCTGTATAACCCTTCAAGATACTGTAGACGTACGTAATGAATTTCATAGATTTGCATGTAAACCAACACGTGAAATCTCTTAATAGGTTATAAGTTACGGTTATATTTCAAAAATCGTCACACTTCAAAGGTTAGATTGCACATAGATTTGACATTTATAGCACCACTTACACAACTGTCTATTTGTAGAATGTGACATTTCTACGCGTTTCCGTTACACTTAACTAGTTTTAAACGAGCTGAGATTTTCACACGGTTGCTTCCTTATTGGACGATTACATGGTTCTTAACAATTAGTAGACTGATGGGTTTTAGGTGAATTAGAAGGTCTATGAGTATTCATGGCTTTATGTAAGACTGTCCCAATATTTCTAGTGAGATCACCAGATAAAGATCAAGAAATTAAATTGGTCAATTAATGTCGTTAAGTTTCCTATTATGTAAAAATATCTTTGTAGGTCGTTTCGTGGCTGCACGGAAAATATTTGAGCTTTGCGCGAATAGGGTTTACAATCTCTGGTTTCGTGTCTCATTTGGTAGTATCTAAGTCTATCCATAGAACCGCAGGCAGGTGGGTAAATTGTCGTCTAGGATAAATATTTGTGTAACGAATACTGATGTTTGTTGTGACATGACATATCAGATTAACGAGTATGTATCGTAAGTATGTAATTAGAACTTGAAAGTATCAGTTGCCTAACTTTCATTATTCAAGCAAAGCTTAGTTCGGAACTTGCTTACCCAGGGACATATTTGTGTGGTGGACCGATGTTCATTTTAAGCCTGGTTTTTGTATAAATTGAGCCGTCTAATGTTTCATAAGAATGTATTTACGTAGGTATAGTATAAGAAGCCTACTGAATGGTCCTACTGGTGGACTCGGGACCTTGTCTCGCAAGGAGAGAGTGAAGGCCATAATCTACCACGCTGCCGCTGGCCCAGTGTGGATAAGTGGATGAAACATGACCTCGAAAGATTCTGTGTACATGTCGGTTTCTTCATGATAATTTTCCTGCGGAGTTACACACATTATCTATACGCACAAAGGTACGCGTGGGATTTGAAACTGGGGTTTAAGATCGGTAGTTGCTATTTTCCCGACTAGACCAGCCGTAAATTCTGATATATTATTCTCTGATATGTTATTTACGTATGCAAAGTATTATATCAGCTGTTTGGCACCCATAATACAAGAATTGCTAAGTTTATTACTTATTTATTTCTTAATTTCTTTATTTTGTCGTATTTGTAGTAGTCGTAGATGAATGTGATTTGGTGATTGTAATGATGATATCCGGTTTCTCAGTGTCAATTTAGTAATTATTAGGAAGAAAGTGGGCAGTAAAGTGAGAGGATAACATGAAGCGCTTTTACCTTTAATTTACTTGAAAGGGAATGGAGAAAATTCACGATAGCATGCCGCTTACAAACAATTAGAAAGGGCTTTTTGTCAGTGAGACACAAAAAGTGCCGTCCGTGAAATACTGCATTTTGTTCGACAACAAAAACTGTGTTTTGTTTACTTCCATTTGGACAATGGATGTGGTGGCCTTGTGATTAGATCGTGCTGTTTACAATTGTGAGGTCGTAGTTTCGAATCCTGCCTGCAAATCTGAGCTCAAGTGTGGATGTAGGTCCATATGTAAAAGTTTGTCTTCATCATTGGTGAAGAAAAACGTCGTGAGAAAAAATACGTTCTTAGAATTTTTTGGTCATGGGTGGATTATGGCCATGGTTTATGAACAAAGGCTTCCGGTTCCAGCCATTTAGTGAACTACTTATGCTATGCATAACAATTTTACAAATTTTATCATAATGAATGAATACCATTGATATTACTATCTACTTTTTCCTACTATCCATATAAATTCGTATTTTTTTTTTTTTTCTTTCAATAGCAGCGCCCCCTGCGGCTACTTTACTGTTAGTTGCTACTTGAGCACCAAAATCCAAACATTGTTAGTTGACTCTGATGGTAAGCAACACTGACACATAACAGCACAGTGACACCTATTGGAACAAAGAGTCCAAACATTACCTAGCACTGCACTGCGCTCGTCACCCAGAGATCTAAGATCTTATATCTCTAAGCCCTGTAATTTCTCTGGAAACATTGCCCTTCAAACCGGAAAAGTATGTTTACATTAGGCGGTAGAATAACTGGCAGTCCCAGGCGGACTCTGCCAAGAGTCCTAAACTAAAATATTAGTAGGATAGTAGAAAATTGTTCTATTAATCGAGTGACAAATTTCTCGTTTTATATCATCACCATTGCAAACGTCTGCCAGCCTGAGGAAGAATAGGTACTATAAATTTTAATGCAAGTGGAATAATTAAGACAACTCCGTTGTGGTAGACAAATCTTTGCCAGTTGTTTCAAGCCAAGCAATAATGTATTCAAATATTATTGCTCTCCGGTTTGAAGGGCAATATTTTAGTAAAAGACCACAGTGCAGGGCTAGCCACTAATTTGAAATTATCATACTCAAATAGGTGCGTAGTATTATGCTATTATGGGCAGGCGTGTTCCTTACTATCGTGTGCATATCCTACTGTCCCTTCACTCTGCTTTATATATGTCACCATAAAGTTGTAACAACCGTTAGATTATAATCTGACGCCGTCAGATTATAATCTAACCTAACCTATAGTAAGATTGTAATGGCACGCTTTATGTTATAATCTGACGGTGTTGACAATTTTATGGAGACACATACATAAAACAAACATAGATGTTCTGTGTTTCATATGCAATTGTATTGTTTCAGAACAAGCGAGCTGGTAGCACTGGTGGCGGTGTCGTGCACACTCTTCTTGTTCCTGCACACACGGGAACTGAGCACGAAGCTGCGACGCATGCAGCGGCACGAGGACGAGACTGGAACCAACCACCTCGGCGACAGTGAGTCTTGCTTCTACATGCTAAACACGGTTATGAGATGGATGCGTAGGTAGATACATTAGTTATTAGGAAGAAAGTGGACAGTAAACTGACGGCATAAAATGAAGCGTTTTTACCTTTAGTTTACATGAAAGGTAATGGAAAAATTTCACGATAGCGATACCTTACAAACAATTAGAAGAGTATTTTGTTAGAGAGAAACAAAAAGTGTCGTCCGAGAAATACTGCATTTTGAAGGACTACAAAAAACTTTTGGAATAGATGTGAGGCATAGTAATCTAGAAACTAGATCGTATGGTCGTAACAATAATTGTAACGTCGTTGTTTCAAATTCCGCCAACTCTAAGTGTTTTTCAAGTCAATATCGAGAAAATGTTAAAAAGGACCACATCGTCACTTAACATTATTATTCTGGTTGCCTGGAAGACATTGCTCTCAGCAATAAGGCCGACACATGTGGTGTTAGTTCATAAGTATGGCACTGTATTTTTTTTATTTGTTTGTACCACAGTAGGAAAGGGATTTCTATCTATCTATTATTTGAGGTGGTGGCTACGAGAGCAAAACTTGAGGAACTGCGTATTTATTGAACACGGGTCTTAAATTAACATACCTATACGAGTTTACATACCTACGTCATTACTTTTTCTTAAGATTTTTTCTTCAAATACGATTAAGCTACTGTAGGTGCACTAACGTTAGGTTTTGCTGACGCTGTGTTATGTAGCACACAATGTATATCACTGTATGCAAAGTACATAAATTTAAGAATAAGCTAAATAGGCAAGTAAGACAAAAGTTAGTTTTTTTTAGCTGACTACAAAAAAAAATAGGAATATTCTTAATTATGAATACGTTATGTATGGACAAGTATGGCATATCTGTGGGTAGTTCGTGCTAGCATTGAGCCTGGAGAGTTTTCACCTAAATCAATTACATACATCATTGCTGTCTTTTTCATTTCATTTCGACGATAATAGGGAGAGCTGTAGCAATAATAATTGATGAGCAATTTCGTTAGACGATATAGGCGCAGGTTACTAACGAGTTTAACGAGCTACTATGTACTACCTATTATAATTATTCCGCCACAACTAATGTCAACTGTTCTATTTCCCATCTCCAGTAACATAAATATTTTAAGCAATGTCGTTTCCATAATGAAGTGGCCGCCATAAATTGTACGGCTTCCGCCGGTCCGGCCAGACGCCACCATTATTCTGATGAAGTCTTGAATAGCGCCTGCTTTCATTATCCACGTCTTAATCTACAGTGATCAAGTGTAATGGATATTAGACGTTTAATGAACGGTTCGCACTTTACGTAATATCATATTATTATTACGTAGTGATTTATAAATGCCCATTACGCGCCTGCTGGTTACCTTTGCCCGTGGCACCGCTAACGAGTTCTTTGACTTGTACTGATTTGTCTAAACTGCTGTTTTATTAAGCACGTAGATTCCTCCTTACATTTTTATTAACACAATATAATTGCTTTGTTTTATCGACGAAATATGCGGATGTAAAGCTAATGTAATTCTAATCTAATTATCATCTGTCTGCCAGTGAAAGTTATTTTAAGGAAGTAAATAATTTGTTTGTTTATTATAATTATGGAACTTATTTACAAATTTCCTCTGAAATATGCTTGAAAACTCACATATCCGTGTTGAAAAATTCAAAACTTATACATACTATACCTATTAATTATTTTTAATTAGAAAGACGACTTAAAATATTGATAAGTGTAGCAAATTCATGTTAAAATATAAAGTGAAAACCCAGTAGATCGTGAAACGAAACACAACAAAAACTAATGTTTGGATAGTTTTAATTAATAAAAACATCGCTGTTCTGTCCGAAGCTCTTTTAATAAATTGTTTATCAAAGCACGGTCTAGTACTTTGTCAAAGTAGCCTATTGTAATCTTCCCTATTATTTCTCTGGGCACATAATGACGAGGTTATAGAACCAAAGGTGTTATATCGCAAGATACAGCGTACGTGATTCGGCGATTCTGAGTAATTGAGTGGAAACTAAAAACCGACCGCACGTCACCGACGTTTTTTTTTTGAAAAGACATTAAGATTGAACGAACTCAGTCGAGCTACCGGTTAATAACTTGATAATGACATCTTATGAAGTGCAGCCGAAATAAAAAAGAACTCAAAATAATGACCCTACTTGAATTACCTTCCGTATTCCGGTTTGAAAGCTGCTACGCTAGGGCAAGATCAGAAAGTCTTTCTTTATCTTTCTGCACTTCAAATCAATTCTTCTATTGTAAACGCCGGCCGCCGCCGCGGGGCCGGGAATAATTATTATGTTCTTGGGCATTATCACATAAAGTAAACTATGGTATGCCTTCGATTCATGCAATGGTGGCATGACCAACTGTAATGCGATAAAAACTGGCCCACCAAAGAGTACAAGACAGAGCTTTGCTCAGCAGTGGCAAAATTCAGACTAGTAGTATAAATTTTTATTTAATTTTAAATAGACAAAATCATTTCTAATAACTTTATTATTTTAAACAATACATTTAAAACAATACATTTCATAAATTAAGGGGTTTGTAGAAAATAGAAGCTGTTGAAACTTTACCAAAGCTATCTATATTATCTATTATCAATCTACATATCTATCTTTTAAAGCTAAACCACACATTCCTTGTACACAATGTATTATCCAACCGAAGTCCAACCTGTCACACCGTTTTTGGTGGATAAGCTAGTTAACTATTATAGTACTGATGCGGCTCGATTTTATTCTAAATATATATAATAAATAAAATAAAATAAATATAAATATTGGTGGACAATTCACACACAACACCATCTGACCCCAAACTAAGCAAAGCTTGTGTGATGGCAGCCAGATAGCTGATATAATACTTATATAGTTTTAAATACATACTTATTATACATAGAAACAACCAGACACAGTGCAAACATTTATTCATCACACAAATATTTGCACTGGGTGGGGATCGAACCCACGACCCTCGGCTTCGCAGGCAGAGCTACTACCAACTAAGCCACTAGGCCAGTCAACAAGTCAATAATGATTGTGCTAACGTAATTTTATTTTATGTTATTACCTATGTGAGTTTGAGAATGGGGTTTCAGAAATATTGTCAATAATAGAATAACATCAGACGCCTGATGGTAACAAAAACATCTATAACAACAAATGCCCTTAACAATACTGTGTCACGCAGCAATTTGAACATGAAGAGTCTTAAATGACATGCACTGCATTGCGCCTTGTAATTTCATTGGAAACATGGCCCTTTATTCCGAAAACAGAAGAAAGGTAAAATAACTGTTACTGGCAAAGGCGTGGTACTTACCCAGACGGACTCTCCATGAGTCCTACAACTTTAACTACTTTTACTAGATAAAAAATAACCAAGCACACTAAGTGATGACCATGAAAATACAATGACACAAAACTAAACTGGAGTAACTCGAAAATTGTCGTTTAAAGTTGCGTGACGGTACTTCATTACCGAAAGCTGGCCATTGTCTGTGCGTGCATCTCAAGTATCACGGGACTCCAAACTTTCACTCGATAAGGAAAAAAAAGAAATCGTTTTATGGTGTCTCAGTTCCACGATTTACTCTGATACCGTTCACTACCCGTTTTTTATTTTTATATCGTTCCTGTAGTAGCGTTTAGATTAAGAGATAAGAACAATAGTTTTATGTTTTTTTAATCAAAGGATTAATTACCAGATCTGTAATGTAACTGGACGATACGACTGTAGCGTAGTGTAACAGGACGATGTTTACCTACGTGTTTGTGAACTTAACTACTTGTATACACAGAATAAAGTGTTAAATACTAAAATAACTAAGCCCCGGATAGCAGTGTTGTGTGGTAAAGTTAATAGGTTTAAATGGATGACTATAGACGGGGAAATGAAGCCTGATGTGAAGCTAATAATTATTTAATTTTCTTCCTGTACAACGGTCTCAAAGAAATTATGAATCATTTTGATACGACGCTCTCGATATCTACAGAAACGGCAAATGAAATAAGCATTTTTTTATAATATATAGTGATATGACGAGCAGGACAGGTGCCTGATGGTAAGCAACATGCCTGCCCATAACAGCATAGTGACATGCAGCTATTAGAACACAAATAGTACAAATCATTACCTAGCACTGCACTAGGTTCCCCGGAGATATAAGTTTTATGTCTTAGCCCAGTATGAATGAATGAATGAAAATTCTTTATTGTTCACACCATAAAAGATACATAACATTTTGGAAAACAGTAAAAACTAGTGAGACAACTGGCGGCCTTATCGCTAAAAGCGATTTCTTCCAGGCAACCTTGGGATGGACAGAAATATTTTAAACATAAAGCGTGGTGCGCAACAATTACTCTTTAGGTATATAATAAGACTATGAGATAGACGTAAATTCTAATAGTGTTACATACAAATACATAAAACTACAGATAAAACGAAATACACTAATAAATAAAACTAATCATATACTTACATGCATAAATATACTGACAAGGTAATTAGATATACTTAGTTACCGATATGACAAACTGACGAGCAACAGATAACAGCGAAGAATATGCAATAGCAATCACAGAAAAAGGGGAATAAAAAAAATAAATAAAAAAAATTATAACAACAAAAATAAAATAAAAAATTAAAAGATTACATTGTTGACAAATAAAACTCTTTCACGTGATCTTTAAAAGTAGGTAACGATTGCAGCTTCCGGATACAAACTGGCAGATCGTTCCACAGTTGAACAGCCTGAAAAGCAAAGGACTTGCCATAAAATGTTTCAGAGCGTGCAAGAGGGGGCATTAGGGTTAGGTTGGTTTTTGACCTAAGAGGAAGAGAATGGCAATCCTGCAGTAACGTAAACCGTTCTTTAAGGTAACGTGGTGTGCAGGGGTTAAATAATACGTTATACAGAAGGAAAAGAATATGAGCGTTACGACGTAAGCGAATCGGTAACTACTTGAGTTTAGCGCGAAATTGCGAAATGTGATCATATTTTCGTAACCCAAATATGAACCTGATGCAATAGTTTTGGAGGCGCTCAAGTTTATCAAGCTGGTCCTCTCTCAGATCAAGAAAACAGACGTCAGCATAGTCTGAGATGGGGAGTAGAAGCGACTGCGCGAGTGCAATTTTAGTGGCAGTGGGTAAGAAGTTTCGTAGACGCCTTAGTGAGGCACCTGATGCAAAAAGCTTACTGCTGATAGATTTAATGTGACTGTCCCAAGATAGAGTTCGATCCAAGGTCACACCGAGATCCCTAACTGAGTCACTAAAAGGTATTACAATCCCGTTGAAGACAATATCAGGCATCGTAGACCAGTCTATTCTAGAAACCCAATAAGAACTACCTATTACAATAGCCTGAGATTTTGCAGGATTTACATCCAAGCCAAAAGATTTGCTCCATTTGAGAATTGAAAATAAATCAGCGTTTGTTTTAGATATGGCTCCTGCAAGTTCATGAAATGGGGCTTGTGTATAAATTTGAAGATCGTCTGCATAAAGGTGGTAGGAAGAAGTAATATATTTAGAAATAGCGTTTATGAAAATAGCAAAAAGAAGAGGAGATAAGACACCGCCTTGAGGGACACCAGCGGTTGTATTACACCAAAAAGAGAAAGTATCTTCTAGGCGAATCCGTTGCCGGCGTCCTTGTAGGTAACTACGAAGCCATTCGATTACCGGTGGAGATATGTTAATAGGCGTGTCGACTCATTTTTGATTTAATGTGCCAACAAAAGGTTACTCAATAACTGAAACATACGTGAATGAATTACTTTGTTATCTTAAAAACTTCCCGTGATATCACGATTTTAAAATCACAATTTTGGACTCTCCCAAAAACGCTTCAAACAAATCCCTACAGAAACGTGACGTCACACCGTCGTATTTTCTATGCGTCGCGCGTAAAGTTTGTATGGTAGCTATATTAAATATTGCGTTTAGGAAACTGGTTTCATAACAAAAGTAACTTGAAATAAAAATTTAATGGGTTATCCAATGGTAAATACATTTTCTAATAATTTCGTACTTTTAAAATGGACTTGTCCATCCAGCTTTGAATGATTATAATGTCAGTTAAACTAAAAAATATAAAATTAAAATTGATACATATTATTATTCTATTTAAATACTGTCATTATATCAAATAATTTAATATAATTGCAGGACCTGTCGACACGCCTATTGAGCGTAGTACTGCTAGTAAAATGTCGAAATTGACGGCGTTGAAAGCATTACTGAAGTCTAACAGAGTTAGACAAGTAAGCTTGCCGTCATCCATCCCCAAGCGAATATCGTCAGTGACTTTAACAAGTGCAGACACAGTGCTATGCCCAGGTCGGAAACCAGATTGGTAAGGATTAAAGAGATCTTGTCTATTAAGGAATTCATTGAGCTGTTTGTGGACAAGACGCTCGAGAATTTTGGAAAGGAAAGGTAGGATAGAAATAGGTCGAAATTCGGAAAAGGATTTAGGGTTAGACTTCATTAACCAGTAATTTCTCTGGTAACATTGGCCTTCAAACCAGAACACAGCGATGTTTGCACATTAGTGCTTGGCAGGAGTATAACTGGCAAAGGTGTGGTACTTCACACCATTGCCAGTTTTTGCTAGCCACAGGCGAACTCTGCAAAGCCTTACTACCACTACTAACTACTACTAGCATGATTGTTATTGAAAAAATAGTAAGTGAAATACTCACTTATGTTAGATACATGATACTATACATTTTATTGTAAAAATGATGCTATAAAACAAAATGTACACTTCATTGCGAATAAAGTTTTAAACAAAAAAACGTGAAATCATATTACAAAATTCACTTTCACGATATACACGCTTAAAAGATTAACGACCGCTGTGAGAACTTTTTTGAAATAAAAGGGATTTTGCATTCTGAAATTGGGTGATTTTGTTTGCGGATAAATGGCACTATATAGATGGATAGTTAATCCAAACAGATGCTGGGTTTGCCTAATATTGTTTAATTCAATTGATTTACATGTGTGTGTGCCTTTGCTATACCAAGAGGCAAGACATACGAAGTAGAGAGAAAACCATTATAAAAGCAGTTTTTTAATGATTTTACAGGCGCTAAAAAGGATTCTTGAAGAAGAAATTAATACCTTTACGTGGATTCTGGTTAAATAGATCGCAATTGCGATCTTTACTGCATCATACGAATGTTTTATAACTGTAGCGGTGAGCTCCGATGAGGTTAAAAATAATCGATTAAATGCGATTTCGAGGCGATGTCGTTCCGTATCAATGAGTTATTCGGTGTTATTCAGCTTTTATTGGAACCATTACTTTCTTCGAACCATAAAATGCGTTTTGTGCAGAGATGTATAAAATACCCTATACAAAGTATCTGAAATACAAGATATTTAAGAAAAAAGGATTTCAGATACCAGATACAAATACTTTTCTAAAAAGGTATCTGAAATACTAGATACAAAATACGTATCTTACAAATACTTTTAAAGAAAAATACTTTTGTAAGAAAACAACATATAATTGAACTTAAGTTTATTCATCCTTGAAAATATTTTTCGAATAAATATATCGTGTTGATAACAAGGATCAGGTAAATGAGAATAAAGTTAGTGTTTAGTGTATAAATCAAGGAAAAACTAAACTTCTTAACTAATTTCTCAATAATTATTAGGTCCAGTTTTCCAGATGCATTAAAGTAGAGACTGACCAAATTAATAATACATAATTGACTTGGTATTACATGGATCTCAGAACTTTTTACGTCAGAACAACTGGCGAGACTTGTTTTTTTTTTACGAGGATTGTTGTTTTTAAACCCCGACCAAAAAAAGGGGTGTTATATGTTTGACGTCAATGTCTGTCTGCCTGCCTGTCTGTCTGTCTATCTGTCTGTCTGTTTGTGTGTCTGTCTGTGACACCGTAGAGCTCAAACGGATGGGCCGATTTCGATGCGGTTTTTTTATTTGAAGGTTATAGGAATATCCGTGCGGATGTTCTTAGCTATGTTTGGTTAATATCGATTCAAGATGGCGCCTCCACAAAATAGCGGACAAAATATTTCTTCACAACCTACCGCAATATGGGTATCAAATGAAAGGGCTTGACTAGTAGAATAGTATACACTATAACAAATTTCAAATCCAAGATGGCCGCCACCACAAAATGGCGAATTACATTATTTTTTCACTACTACCTCAATATGAGTATTAAACGAAAGGGCTTGACTAGTAGAACATTTTGCATTATGACAAATTGAAAAACCAAAATGGCCGCTACGACAAAATGGTGAAATACATTTCTTTTTTCACAACCCTTTTTATATGGGTATCAAATGAAAGGGCTTGACTAGTAGACTGTTGTAAATCTATCAAATCTGAGGTCGTCGGGGGTTAATCATTTTTTTAAATTTTGTTCTTGTTTATGAAATTATTTTATGTTTTAACATTAGATATATTGGAAGTTTGTTGCTCAATTACGTCGTAGTAATCGACATGGAAATAAAACATCGATGTTTTTTCCGATGTAACATCCTATTGTCACATCGATATATCCTGCTAGTCCTACTAATATTATAAATGTCGTTGTATAGATGTTTGTCTCTCAATCACGTCGTAACTTTGGAACACTTTCAACCCCAGTCTGGAAGACATTTTTATCCCAAAATATTACGGGAACTACACGGGTAATACCGCGGGGTACTGCTAGTTAATATCATAAAAAGAAAAGATTTTATTCTTTAGTGCGAGAGATTAAATATATATTTTTTTATTTTGCACACAACATAACTTGGATTAATACATTTATCTGAGTGTACCACTTTTACTGACTCACCTTATTTACTATATTTATTATTTAAAATATCGATGTATAATCGATATTTTAAAGTTAACGTTATATCGGTTTGATTCGATGCATCGTAAGAAAACATCGAGTGTTTTAAAAACATCGATATATGTATATATGGTCCATTCCTACTCTGTGCCAGTTTAAATTAAAATAACAGTAAACAAATTTCGTAACTTTTTTGTACAGAAAATATCCATGTTTTTAGATGTTTTTTGCACAACGATGTTGTACGTTCGATGTTAACATCGATGTTTTTCTAATATCGATCATCTCTATTCGAAACACCATACAACACGTGTATACGAAAAAAATACGGAATGAATGACAGTGACAGGAATAGACAGGACATCTTAGTCGATGACATTTGTAGAACGACAGTGTCGCCATCTGTCATTTGGTTTCCGACGCGCATCGTTCAGTTGCTTTCTTTCGGAGAGAAAAACTGCTTTTTTTTAAGTTTATTTTAGTAAAAGTATCTTACGGAAAAAAGTATCTTCAAAATACCAAGATAACCGGAAAATGTATCTAAATAAAAGATACAAAATAGAAAAAATAAAAAGTATTTTAAATACAAGATGTAAATACGTATTTTGTATCTTGTATCTGTATTTTAGATACTTTTATCTAAGATACGTCACATCTCTGGTTTTGTGGTTCCGTTCGTTAAAATTGTATAAATGAAGCAAGAAATGTAGGTCTAGACAATACTTTGCAATTTGTGCAGGAGTTCGTGCGCAGCCTATGTGGTCGAGGTGAAACGAACCAACATTTCCACGAAGTTTATCCTGCATTAATCTAACCACAGTACTGTGCGATCGATAAGTAACCGCAATCTTTCAAATAAAATCAGTAATTACTGTTATATACCTACAGGTATTAAATTGTGGCTGTTATTTACTTTTATGTTTGAGCAAAACCAAGAATCTACGGATACAGAGTCAGATATAACATCTTTACTAAACAGGAAGTGACACGCAAGATGGTTCTTGCGTTTTTCATGTACAGATACGAAATCATGAGACACATTAAAACATTCTTCACAACGAGACACAGTAATAAACGCAGCAAAATAACTAGCATTCTATTCAAGTTCCGTTTTTACAGGCGAAATTACTGGGCTTTTCCAATAGGTCCTAATAACTACCAACAAAAAGTGCGTGTTAATGCACCTACCCATAAAACTGAACAACTCATCCGTGCGAGAATGTCACGCACATTTTTTTGCATAAATATTTGGAACCGGTCTGTTTTTTAATTAATCCGTATCACGAGGAAGCTCAAGTATTTGGTCTGAAATATATCCGTCGTTAGCGTCCCGTTAACGGTCTCGTATGCTTATGTAATGCACTGTAATTTAAATGCGGGTTTTGTACTGCTACTTTTACTTCTGATTTGTTACCTGGATAGGACCCAGGTCCAGAAAAATAAAACACACGAATAACTCATATATGTATGCACAAAGGTTGTATTAGTTTCTTTGCAAATGTATGTACATTTATCCAATGGATAGCAAATTTGGGAACAGAAAAACTTGACTCTATGTGTGAAATGTAATAATATACCATTTATTATTGTTGTTATTAAGTGCTTGAAATGTCCCAATTCTGGGCAAAGGCCTCCCTACCCTCTTTCCACTTGTCTCGTTTTTCTTTTTTTAGTAAAGAGTGATTAGACACGAAGAGTCCAAATAATTACCTAGCACCAAAAATCTAAGTTATTATATCTCTAAGCCCTGTAATTTCTCTGGAAACATTGCCCTTCAAACCGGAACGCAGTAACACAAATTACTGCTTGGGGGTAGAATAACAGGCAAAGGTGTGGTACTTCCCCAGGCGGACTCTGCCAAGAGTCCTACCACTACAGTTGACTTTATTCTGAACCAGTATATTATACCAATCATTGTGATGTTTTGCCATTGAATCTGTCTTTTTAACACACTGAAAGTATTGTCTTAAGAGACGGGTATGTAATTGCCAATAACCAATGCCTGATTTTAAAAGAAAAATTAAATTGTTTTCCCTTCATAATGTTTTTTATAGGCTAAATGATTTTATGAAAATGAAATTATTGGAAGTTAATTAAAAGAAGGAACTAATTATTGGAAGTTCGCGGCTTGTATCGAGAATCGACTATGGCACTACAACCAAAGTTGTATTCGGTGGCGTGACGGTACCATTTAGTGCAGAAGTAAAAAATCTTGGCATTATTTTCGATCGCTGTTTTACTTGGGATCCACAAATTCGATCTATAAAGCGCAAAATATTTGCCTCAGCAGCATCACTTCGAAGAATTCGAAATTTCTTGCCTACGGCCACCAAAGTTGCGTTAGTACAATCCCTCCTTCTTCCCATCCTTGACTACGCTGACGTCTGTTATCTTGACCTTAGACGGGACCAATTCGATATGCTCGAGCGTCTTCAAAATTTTTGTATTAGGTTTGTTTTCGGTCTCCGAAAATATGACCATGTTTCTCTTTTCCGATCTAAGCTTGAGTGGCTCCCTATCCGTTTACGTCGGGATAGCCTCATCCTATCACTTTTATATACCACACTTTTCACTCCTTCTTCCCCTCCGTATCTAAGCTCCCGCTTCACTTTTCTGTGCGACACTCATTCGGTCGATCTTAGGTCGTCTACAAATCTCCTATTGTCTACTCCAGCTCATTCAAGCTCCTATTACGGTTCGTCGTTCTGCGTGCAGGCTGTAGCCTTATGGAATGCTCTTCCTGCGGCCATTAGACGTGCGCAGAGCGTCGTTTCGTTCAGGACGCAGATTCGACAGCATTCCTGACAAAAGTTGTTCACTGACTTGTGTTTATCTTCTCGGCATTTTGTGTTTCGTATTATATATAAGTATATTTATTTATTGTACATACGTATATTATACATATCAATTTATACCTATTTATTGTATATTCATTATGTAGTCTAAGTAATTTATATATAATAAAATTATTTAATAAAAATTATTTATTTATATTGTTAATCGCACCACTGCCCAAAATTTTACAAATTTAGTTTCCTAATGAACCAAAAGGTTATCTGGAAGAGATCGCTTTTAGCGATAAGATCGCCTTTTGTGCCCATTATGTTTTGTTATTTTATATGTTACTTGTTGTCAACTTTGTTTTGTGGTGCCAATAAAGTGTTTTGTATTGTATTGTATTAACAGAGAGCTCTTTTTTAATGTGAAAATGTATGTGTACTAGATTTGTGATTGAACATTGACATTTTATAATTTTATATTTGTATTTATTCTGATTTTGACGTAATTTGTAGTGTTATTGTTTTTAATTTTTGATTTCATTTGGACTTGTTAGCTTTGACATTGAACTGAATTACTGTAAATTATTTTAAAATTGATAAGAAACTTATTTTTGTATCTGACTTGCCTAATGTAACGCAGCATGGTTATAAGGTCAATAAAGAATCTGAATCTGAATCTAATTAAATTATGTACATTTAATTTTCGAAATAATCTTTTTTATTTTATTAATTTTGCGAAAGTCACAAGCTTGATCCAGTTGTGAATAAATCTTTTTGGCGAAATCCCACGTGGTATGTCGACCGCAGGATGGAACGGTGCAAGCGCAGTGGAGAGCACGTTTTCACGTCGCCACTTCCTTATTGGGTGCTCCAGATTGAGATTATTACGTATTATATATTATATATTATTACGTATTAGTTTGTGGGTGGCTGTAATCGCAACTCTTCAAATATGTGCTCATCGAGAAATATGATCATCGCGACAGAATATCTGTGAATACCGTACCTTACGCACCTACTGCTTTTTGTAAAGGTTACAGCTAGAGGTTCAGCTGTTAATAAGAACTGTAGTCTGAGGACATTACTCAGAGATATAAGGTGATTTAGCACTATGCTCTGTAATTTATTTTGAAACATTGCCCTTCAAAGTAGTGATTTTTGCACATTATACTGCTTAGTGATGCAATAACTGGCAAAAGTACTTCCCCAGGTGGACTCTGCAAAGACTTACCTACCACTGCCAATTTACTAGATCATTTTATACTAGGCTTACACACTTTATCCTGAAAATGACAATTTTAGTGCGATTACCGATGTATCCGCGCATTCCAATAAGTTATTTTCAATTAGCAAATTAAACAGATAAACTTGATATTAATGCGACGGGCACCGTTTCACTGAGTATTTAGATATTCTAAAACCCTCGCGTTAAAATACACTTACTCTTACACGTCCGACACCCATCATAACTAAAGTAATTACGAGCAATTTTTTGCACTAATCGCTTACATTTCAAAAAGCTCCTGTCATAATATATTCAGATTGTATCTTCTGTAGGTTTTTGTTTACCGTACATGCGGAACAAAAACTATCAGATAATCGACCGCTAAACTGTCAGACTATCAAATTATTTTATACCCGACAGTTATCGTATAAGCGCTACTATTATTTTTGATTGATAGGTTGACTTTGGTGAGAACTTATTACATAAATAGGTACTTTACATAGCGCCTAGTAATTACACTTTGTACTTAAAATTCTTAAGCTACTTGTTTAAAAATTTTCAAACGGTTAATTGGGGAAATAATGCAATGTATTCTAAGTCATCGTAAAATTGTAAACCTCTTCAGTTTATAACCTAATGACGTTAGATTACAAACTAACGTAACCTACCGTAAGTTTATAATTTCACACGTTTTATTGTAAGTTAACGGTATTCGCAATTTTACTGTAATATATATACATATACCACTTAAACTACTACCATATTTTATTAGCCGAGTGAAATGGCAAAGCGAAGAGCAGGAAGAAGGGCAGGGAGGTGAAAATATCTTTGTCACTTAACCTATTCTCATACCTACTGTAATCAGATGAAATTGTTAACAAAAATCGATTGAGTCTATTTCTATGAGTACGAACGCAAAATTGTGACACAAAATTGTCATATATATTAAATATTGTGTGGTATCCACGGTCTCACGTATTATGAGCTGAAATCAAAAGTTACAAAGCAACTTCTCCAATGGTCTTTTGAGGATACGAGGAATTTTGAGGAAAGCTTCTTGATGGGAATTTGGTGAGCAACGGAATTAGACACCACTCACACCCACACATACACCCTCTTTTACTCATTATCATTACATAATTATCCTCTTTCACTCATACCCCATTCTCATATCGTTTTATGATTTTAAACGATGTTGGTCCATATGTATTTTTATGCTTATAATTGTATCTCGATTGTAAGTTAAATCACTCGTGTGCCGTCAGTGACGAACCTCATGTGAAACTAAAATTAAAACTACCCACAGGACAAGCCTAGCTTAGTATGGGTGTTTTTAAAATTATGGGCATTTTGTATTAAACTAATAGATAAGATATCTCTGTACTTCTTATGCTTATTTGTTATTTTAGTTGAAATAAATTTGATTTGATTTGATTTGATATTATATCGACTTAATTCTCAATCGCGCTGGGCAGTCTTTAATCATCACCATGTCGCATTTAGAATGCACATAAATCAAAATTTATCAAATCAAATCAGTGTTTTACTGCAGAATTAGTTGTAGCTTTAAAGCTAGCTAAATAAATTGTTATATTTGATTGGATTTCAGTGGAAATAAAAACATTAGCAGTAGTCGTAATGGATTGGGGCGGAAAATATTGCTTTATCAAACAAACGACTACTTATGTACTATTTAAAGTGCACGTGTTGTGTGAGAAAACACACATGGCAAGTGTTGTTCTAGTTCTTGGAGTGGCTACTCTATGATCAGTTGCATAACACGAGCCATTACGGTAATACTGCGTTATGAACTGTGAAAGGTTTGTTTATGCTGAGAACCCGCTAACAGACGTGTTATTGAATAAACACTGGGCTTAACTCTATCTTAGTTACGTAATCATCGGGATGGATCAAATTCAGATAGCTAGGTAAGAAAGCTATGTAACCGTTTGATTGCATGTCGGATAATGGAGCTGAGTTTCTATAAACTTCATGTATGGGCATTAAAACTTGATTCTCTTGCTATTTCTGTCAATTAACATTTCTTCGTTCAGGATTAGACATCAAAAATTATAGAACCTGTTTAGCGTTTTCAATTCCTAAATTAATAACACTATTTGTAAATGTTAATGAGGTAGAGTACTTTTAAAATATTTGTCTTTTCTCACTGAGGGACAATATTTAAAATAAATAAGCTTGTGGACTTCAAATGTGAAAAAGTGAGCGAGTAAATAACTATACATAACTATGTAAATTAATTGTATTTGGCCCTTGGCAATGCTTCATATTCATTAAGAAATAGCCCAAAGCGACCTACATGTGCGTTATAAAACCTACATAAGCCGCGGTTTACAGTTTAAAGACAGCCTTTTCCATGCTAATATCTATCATTCCGACAACAACGTCTGTTATTACAGTTATCTTGATCATAGAGCATATTCTATTGACTTTTGCTCGTATAAAGCATAGAAGCTTTACTTCGTTTTTGAGGCTAGATGGTGTGAAATGTCCTCCAATATTTATTTATAAAAAATGATTAGAGGTATTCCAAATAACTTAACTTTTTGTGTAACTTGACTATGGGGTCTAAACCACTTATGATGAGACTATTGGATTTTGTTATGACAAATATTGCATGAAGTCTGTTTTTATTTTTGTTTTGATGTTTGTTTATCCTTGTCTAGACTCTTGGGCTGTGTCTGGGTCTTTCTATGTGTCATTAGTACGATTTAGAGACATAGAGACTACTCATTAAAGATACATTTTACTGAACACCCCAAATAATAATAATTCACAAGTTAAAAGAATTATATTTTATACTGCAGATATTCATAAGCAACGGCCATCGCATATACCACATGAATTATTATATTTATTGACACTTATTTAATTAAAAAACTAGAAAGTAAATCGCTGAAAAGTTGGTGGAAAATGAAATGTGGAATGTTAGAAAAAGGGGTGTACAAATGTAAAATTAAATCTAAAAAAAAAACATCCTGGTGACGAGCGCAGTGCGGTGCAGTGCTTGGCAATGATTAGGACTCTCTATATACCAATAGCTGCGTGTCACTCTTATGTGGCAGGTATGCTGCTTACGACCAGGGACATGTCTTGCTCGCCTCGTCACTATATAGTATATACTATTAAAAAATTCGATCGAATATCTTCCTGCTAAAAATGCCGACGTTGTAGTTTTCTTTTAAGGTCTATCTATTGGTTCAAATTGAATCAGCATAATGTGTCCGTTTTGATAGTGTTAGCGTCGGTGTTCAACTGTTCATTGTAAGTCAGGCAGAGGGCCGTTAAATTACGCGCTCTATATCACAATTTATTGCCATTTGTATTCTGTGAAACGATTTCTCACCCTTTAGCCGTATAACATGTTGTTGGTTTGTAACTAAGAAATGTGATACTTCCAAATTGTATTGAATGAAATAGTCTCACATAGCACAATAACATAAACTCTATACTATAATATTAGAAAGCTGAAGAATTTATTTGTTTAAACGAACTAATCTCATGAACTAAGGAACAGATTTCAAAAATTCTTTTAGCAGTTGTATATTGATGTACAACCTGATTCCTGAGTGCTATAGGACATGTACCACTGGCAAAGCCGGGCGAACTGCTAGTGGTACCACATAGTAGTGCCGATCACAGAATGTTATAATACGATTTTTAAACAACCAACTATTTGCATCAAAATTTGTTTCTCTTTTCATTTTAAGTCAAAAGTTGTTTGAAAGTAACATAATTAAAATGTGTATCATCTTGATCTTTGACTTTCGTATTGACTTTTTGAAAACGATGCCTATAGATATCTAAACTCTTTATTATACCTACTTTAAGATTTAGGTTTTAGGTTAAGAACTATAGCAATATTATCCATCTATGACTAAAGTGGCAACTGAAAATTTTATAACTGAAATTGATTGAAATTATAAAAAGCCTGCTTTTACACAACACAAAGTAAACATATATAGGTTCTACTTTATTAACGGTGTGAATTTAAAAATTCGATTAAAGTTTATCCCCTTAGTTCGTTTGATCATAGAAGGAATCCTACTAAGTTATAAATGTGAATGTGTGGTCTATGTTTGGATGTTTGTTGTACAATCACGTCGGAACGTCCGAATAGACTGGGTTGGAATTTGAAACACAGATTACAATCTGGAATAGCACACATTACGCTACTTTTCATCACGAAAAAAAACGGGAACGGGAACTGTACGGTATACATCGCAGCGTGCTGCTGGCTACTTCTAAATCGAATTATCTTGATCTAAGTTGCTCAAAAAATTCAGCGTTTTTGATTGATATAATAATAAGCCTTTATTTAGTAAATGTTAAGAATATGACCGGTTAGTTGCAATTTAATATTCATATAATTGACGACAACCTTTTCAAACTTTGATTATGATGTTGTAAATACTCAAATGTTTTTAAATTAAATACACTGTTTAAATATTATTCGAGTTTAAATTGTTCAAATAGTTACATTTCATGTATTAGGAAATTTAATCCTATTTTTTTTCTTGGCCATATAAGTAAACATACAATCTTTAATTTACTTGACTTGTCTTAAAAGAGGACCTATTCTGCTCGTGGCCCGGCCCGAATCAGCTGATGGTGATGATGAAAACAGATAAAATACCAAGTTCCAAATATGTCTACGGAAGTTATTTAAAAAAGTTACATACTTACGAGTCATAATTACGGGATAGAACATTATAAAGTACTCGCGGCACAATTAACACACTTTTGTTTCACTGATAAACCGTTTGACTCTTTTTGGGTTATTTTAAGCAAATTTTTGGTTTTGGTTTAAGTTTCGCATAAAATTAGTCGCGACGATAAGAAATCAACGTGAATATTTTTCGTATAATTAACAATAAAATCACATATCTTATGTAATCATTTGTTTGGGTATTTAATAAAGGTTAACCACACTTATTGCACAGGTCGTCTTCAACCGGTTACTATAATCTTAAAATCATTCGAACACCGATAAAAACATATCTTCTGTATTGCATTTAAACACTGTTCTAAATAATCATAGCACCTTTTTTGGGAAACATTTCAGATGTTTTCTTTCTCATTGATTTAAGGAATGAAAGGATTCCATTTCAAAAATATGGCACATTTGTATTTAGGTACACTCACATCGCTGCCAGTTATATGCCATAATTGCACAGTAAACTCTTGATCTGAAACAATGTGTTGTTTTAGATGGATATAAAATGTTCAAGTGGATTTTGTAAGTTTTAATACAATCTTGTAATTTTAATTAGGGTACATCCTTTAACACTGAATTAGAATGAAAGCTACACTACTTTGCTAAAAAAATATCTTTTAACAACATCACACATGCATATTTGAATTATTCATAGACCCATGAAGGTCTAGAGTAAATCAAGATGTCTACTGCCAGTAATAGGTACCACTCTAAAAGACAATGCTTAACGTTGAATCAGCTTTCAATGTAACCTCAACATTGTTTTTCTTTCAGACAAGCTTAAATCACTTCTGTAGGTTAAAATGTGATTAACGCTAAATCACGAAAACGTTGGTCAATGCAAAAAATACTTTTTAAGCTTGCACCTGTTTAAAGTGATAAATATTCAAAATGATAATTATGTTAATCTCTGTATGACATTTATCAACATTACGCGAGATTAGACACTAAAAAGTTAGTAAAGTACTTAAGCGAAATTTAAGTCTGAGCACTTATCTTAAAAGATTTCACTTTTAATAAGTAGATTAGGACTACTCTAGTGAATAATTAGTTATATCAAGCGTAAATTAGTAGTGCTGAGTGTGAACTTGGTCTTATTACACTTTGAAAGAGATTTGTACTTAGAACCGTAACGTTTGGACTTTGTTTGGAATGATGCATAAATTTCAGGTTTCAATAGATGGTAGCAAAAATTTGGCAATTTCGTTTAATGTATTGAAAATAGGTAGTTATAGCAATAAGTTCTTGTCCAGTTACAAAACTTAAACAATATCAAATTTAATTCAATAACTGGTTAAAAAAATTGGCTGGCTAACAAACTGGAAGAACATACAGGCAATGAATTATATCTAGTACCATAAATTACAGTCATATCGCTTTTAGTGATTTATTCCTGGGAAACTATAAAAAAAGAGCGAAGAGTGAAATGGCGAATAGCTATATTTAAATATCTGTGGGGCACTGTGCTGTTATGGGCAGGCGTATTGTTTACCATCAGGAGCTTGTCTTACTCGTCCCATCACTCTTCTTTATCTAAAAGGAAATAATTATTGTATGTCACTTTTATTTGCGAAACTATTACAATACCGGAAATTAAGTGTCTAAAAACTCCTTCGGATCGAGATAAATCGGATAGACGGCTGTTCCCAGTGTGTTGTTTGCAATTGAGATTGTATACTAAGAAACAATGGAGCGAATAATAATAATCATAAAAAGAAGTAAGTTGTGAACAAAGGTGCCGCGAACGTTGACATTGGATTAAGCCTATCTCGCACGACAAAATCATTATTTTATCTTAAGGGCGTGTGGGCCGTAATTTTGAATTTTTAAAACAACTTTAAGACCTTTAAAATAGTGTATTAAACTCTGAAAAAAATATATGTAATAGTTAAGGATCTAATCTAGTGCAATTCGCAGTCAGTAACATGATTTAATGAATTTTACTTGATAGAAAAAAATCCCAAAGTTACCCCTTTTCAATTTTATTTTTCAAGTTTATGACTAAACTAATTAATTTTTTTAATAAATTTTTGTACTCAACGAAAGCCACTAAAAAGTTATAGATGCATTCGCAGAGTTTGACTTGATAAAAAGTATCAGTTATTTACTATGTTTTAATATCTACCATATATATAGCGCGCCGTTCGGCAAGCCTGATCAGTCGCGTTTCGGCGCTCACGGACGACGGGCCGGCTTGATTTTGCAATTTTGACAACCGATAAATTTTAAATATTACGATCATAGTGCCACAGTATAACAATATCAGTAGGTATTACTAGTGAAGCACGCTATGATCTTGATTTTGATACCGTTTTCATTGGAATTGCAAATAGACGCTGATACTAATTAGTACGCTGTATACTTTATGTTGTAGACCAAAAGGGGAGTCTCAAAAAACTGACGTCGATACCACATCAGTAAAAAATTCAATGCGGATGCAATGGAAATTAGATAAGTATCGGTAAAATATTCGTCCGTTAAATCAGAGATCGGGATAAGGAAATAATTATAGGGGAGAAATCCCCTGCGTAAATCCCCTAATATACCATAATATATGATACCTAACTTGCATTTATATGCCATTTAGGTAAATTCTTTGGTAGTAAGGTACTTAGTTCTTGGAAGAAAAGTCCTCACATATAGATTTTACCACTTTGGAAGAGACTTTCGCGCAAACTATTCAGTTTAGAAAAAAAATGTTAGGAACTTCAATACAATTTTGAGTACGTATGGTTTTGTTAGAATTTTTAATTTTTTATATCTTTTCCAAGTTTGTGACACCACCTAAATTTATTGTTTTTTCTATTTTTTTGTATGAAAATGTTAATATTGTTCATAGAAATTTAAACACTCGACTAAATTTGATAAGAAGCCTTTTAGGCAGTAATATTACTCGTAGAATTTAACTCTGCACTAAATTTCCGATTCGAATTTTTTTATATAATAATAATAATAATAACATAATTCTTTATTACTTCCACAATTTCATAATACATTTAACACTAATATAATAATAGGTAAGTAAATAGGTAAGGTTTAGAATCATTTCCTGAGCATAAAATCACAAAATAATAACAAATCCAGGTGGAGCTTCAAGCGCCAGCTCGAAAAAACGTTTTTTGGCTGATATTCTGAAAAGTTATAAAGCCTATAATTATTGTAGAAAATAAAATTTCCCATCTTTTGTTGCCAGTAAACTTTTTTTTCGAACTTACCGATTACGATTTATTATGTCAAATTTGATGATAACAATGTAAAAATAATAAGATTTGAATTCTGTTCCTAGTAGCATAAACATGTCCTTTTTTACCGGAATGGAAGAAGGGTTATGTTTTTCGCGCGTATCTTTTATGTTTGTAAATCTTTTATTTCCACATATCTTCCATATGGCTGGATGGATTTTGGTAACAAAGATATTCTAAGACTAGTCTGACTCGCCAAAGTGTCCTTAGATAGTAGGTAATATTTTTTTACGTGTAGATTTTTTTTGTAGTCGGGGTTTTTAAATTAAAGTTATTCTATCAAATTGCTCATTGCTCGAATAAACAGCACCGTTCATCATCATGATTGAAGAGTTGAACGAAGAGTTTGGTCTCCACTTTTGTAATAAGAACAACTAAGCTGTGAAACGCATTGCCAGAGTGGGTTTTTGTCGAAGGTTCGAACCTTGGGGTTACGAGGTACACTGTGCTTGTTTCTATTAGAGAAACATCCATCCAAAGTTCCATCGTAGACCACATCATTTACATCCACTATTATCGGCATCATCGCAATCGTATCATTAAATGGGTTATAAATCGTAAACGGTAAGTTTACAAAAAAAAATTACGAGCAACAAAAGATGCAAAATTTTATTTTCTACAATAAAATTATTGTCAAAATATATTTCATAGTTTCCAAAATATCGGCTAAAACAGTTTTTTTCATAGAAATCATAGAAAAAAATTGGATTAGAAATTTAGTGCAAAGTTGACCAAAAAACCTTCTATTTTTACTGGCCTTTCATTGCGTTTCAGCACATTTTTTTTATTTTTGACGAACTTGTGAATTATTAGGAAACATTTTAAAAAGATGCATGAAATTGGAAAAGCTGTTCTCAACTTATAGTGTGACCAAAAAGAAAAGGTTGAGTTTTGTATATCTACGAGTATAAATAAATTTAATATTTCTTCGTTTCACTTCACAATTCACAAAATTTTTATCACTAGTATAAATGAGTTTAAATTACATAGTCCAATATTTTAATGTTATTTCTGCACTGTGGCACCGATACCGCGGTTGGTGACGGTCGCGAGAACAAGACAGCATTAAATGCCGAATTTGACAGAACTACCTGGCCTTAACCTGTGTACTATGAATACTCATGTGAGTATGTTTATCTGTAGCATCACTAATGTATTCAAATGCTAATCCTACTAATATTATAAATATGTCAATGTATGCACTGATATCCGTGAATGTTTGGATGTTTGTGGCTCAATCACGTTGTAACGAATGAACGGAACGAGCTGAAATTTGGTATACAGTTAGATTGTAGTCTGGAAGAACACATTGGCATACTTTTTATCCCGGAAAATAACAGGAACGGGTACTAGCGTGGGGCACAGCTAGTAATATTATAAATGCAATGGTTTGTATGTATGGATGTTTGTTAAAGTTCAAGGAAAAACGACTAAAGGAATCAGGATGTAATTGGATACATAGATAGATAATAGTTTGGAAAACATAACACTTAGGCTACCTTATATCCCGGTAAAATAAACGTGCGATGCTGCTAGTTTTCAATAATTTAGTCGTTGAAGTGGCATTAATTTTCTAAAAGATTAGTAATGAATTTTGATTCCATTGTCGCTTAACGTCAAGCGGAATGGCGGTCAGGTATAAACAACCAATTATGCGCCATGCGTGGCGCTAGTTCATAAATATATCAATTTATTTGTGTCACTATGAAGAGTTTTCAATCTGTCTATCCGAAAAAAAAAACATTTTTGTTATATGATGTAATCGATCGTTTCACAGCTATATCGCTTTAGTTATGTAGCATATTTTTCAATTGAAAATCGGACTTTCTACCTAAGTATTTCATTACGGTCAAGAGTTCGAGTATGTAGGGCATACACCCTTTCATTCATTTATCATCTCTCATAGCCGTTTTCTCATTAATTACTATCATAAAAACGCTCATTTAAACACTTTTGAAATTAAGATCGGCTCTTACACACTGACCTTCATAAATTATGACGATTGATCTTCGGATGTACAATAAAGAACACCAAGCCTTACATTACTGCATTTGGTATAGAATTAGCCACAGAATAAACTATAATTATTATCATTTATGTCACAGATGAAAATCAAGTTACTAGAATGTATTTCCAGATAAGGTACTTTATGTGGTCGGTATAGAAAGGCAAGAAATGGAGCGATCGCTTTCTAGTCAAACATCATCTGATATCGATGAATGAATGCCTTTTGAGCGGAGTAATATGATTAGTGTAAGGTCTGTAGGGCAAGTAACGAAGCTACTGACCAATCTGTGTGATTACAACTGGTAATTTACTGTTTTATATGTGAGAATTAATAAATAAGAATACAGATGATGGCAAAATTACTATAAAAATGAAAATAAATAATTTTGCCATGAGTCAGTACAGTTGCAATAAATATTAAATTCGTATAATGGTTGACAGTTTTCTGTACAATAATTATTATATTACAGTAAAGTACTGTAGTCATTTCAAACTTAGAAAATGTATACAATTTATAAGCTTTTTCTTTTGTTTTTATTTTTTATTAATTGACGTGTAAATTGTACATTTATGAATACAGAAAGTACTTTGACTGAAAAGTTTTTTTAGAAGATTTTTTAACAGTTTTAGTTTAACAGTTCATGTATGTTTAGTGTAAGGTCTGTAGGGTTCTATAAAGTAGCTCTGATTTTAGATTGTAATGAAAACGCGAACGAAGAGGTATTGTCAAGATTTTCATGCGAAACGGTCTATGAGTTGTAATTGTAGTTGAATGTTAAAAGAACGCGTTTCACTGTGACAAAACGCAAACACGCGTCTAACTTAACCTATAAATGTGCAGAATTATGACCACTTTTCTGTTGAAGATGTGGGAAATCATATGCGTTTACTTTATCGCCCATCGAGAATACAGGTTTATGATTAAATCAAAAACCTGATGTTAACTTTCACACATCATTTTGAGTAACTACAAAATCTGTAAGCTTAGAAAATGTACACTCTTGGTAAACACTGTATCCAGTTAGATAGATCCATAAATACTTAGGTATAAAACGTGTGGGACAGCAGCTCGTAAATTAGTTTTCACACAGCGAAAGTTAACTTTATACATTTTACAATCAACCGGCAAATCATGAATCTACTAAGAGTTATAGCTGAGATTGCTAAGGCGTTGAAAATTATATTATGTGGAGCCTAATGGATAGAGGTAGGTAAACTAAACAGCCCATGAAGCATGAAGTAAGTTGCTTAAAACTTAGCTGGTGTATAAACTTGTTTCAAGCACAACTTTGTATTTTTAATCATTGATGAGCTTACGTTTGACTGCAATCATTTTGGACAAATATGTCCATTTAAATTTTTAGCTAGAGACGATCGAATTAAACAGTTTAAAACAATGCTTACTTGGAACAAACATTTATGTTCAATACTATTTGTAATCACTCTTATCACATTTTACTCCAATTTAAGTTAAAGAAAATTATGATGTCAGATTCTCCGCAGGCATCTTTCCATTCACTAAAGTTCAGCCACCTTCTAACCCCTAGAGTACCCGCCCTCGGCTGCATGTCCCGGGAAGCGAACATAGTCGTGACTCCTTCATCGATCTCCAAGCTTGCACTGACATTGTCTTGTCTCTCAGCCCTTATAAGTCTATCGCTTGAATACTAACACCCTACTTATACTCCAAGATTGAGTGAGGAAGTCTTCCTGAATGGCGTTTGTTCGCTAAGCTGATTTAGGAGAACTATCTGATGAAGACATTGGATGCTGGTTTGACATTGCATGCAAATTGCTCGAAGATTTGTTACAACGTTGCTGCCACCGTCGTAGTGCAACGGTGAAAAGTGAATTATCTAATGTTGAATAAACTTTGGAGGTTTTTTTTAACTATAATAGGTTCGCACTTGACCACTATCTCGCCCAATGTTAAGCGATGATGAGATCTACGATGAAGCGTGCTTACCTAGAAAAAACCGATTCACTCTCGATTTGAAGACACCAAGGATAACATGAAGTTTTTCTAATAATTCATTGTCATGTGTCATGACACATAATACATTTCTAGATTTTTAGGTCACAAAACATAGAATAGTTATAATAATGAACTTTAAAACCGAAATTACCTTTTCATGAAAAACTTTTGATTGCGACTTAATCATTTCAAAAAGTGTTGCTTAAAAAGGCTGTTATTTAAAAACAAAAAAAATATAGAGTAATGGCATGAGTAATACATGCTCTTATTGGTAAGTTACACGCTTATGATAGTGATGTGCAGCTATTTATTCATTTATTTTAACTGCTGAAATGTAACCCATGACTGATCGTACGACTGTCCCTCCTTAGCGTTTTATAAGCATATTCCGTAATCCGGAGAATTGAGTTGATTTATCTCTATCTCCTTAAACAATGAATAAACACATAATTTCCAAATGTGCTTTACCTTAAATGCTTGCTCGTTTTGTAAAATGTTTTTTTTTACTTACTGAATTTTAATTATGTTTAGTATTTATAGTCTAAGTAAGTACTTCTGAACTTTAACACAAGACCATCGCCTCGTCAGGTTATGTTATCCATACCCTAAGTAAGTACTCTTGAACTTTCCCACAAGAGCATCGCCTTGTCAGGTTATGTTAAATCTATCCTCTAAGTAAGAACCTACTCTTAAACTTTACCACAAGATCATCGCCTTGTCCGTTGGTCCTTGGAAGCACCGTTGGTCCCTGAATTGTTCTGTGGAGCGGGTTCTATAAATCGTGCCAATTTGATCAGGCGATAAATCTGGCTGAAACATTCCGTGTAACGTTCGGCCGTGAACCTGCGCCGGCATTCTGGCGCGGAGTCACGCTTCTAATGTCATTACCATGGAACTCTGCACTAGAGATGTACTTACAATGCTACGAAATTAGAATATCGGATCCTTTGTGATATATTTACTAGAATTTTAGTAGTCTACTACTATTATTATAAATGCGAAAGTTTTGGATGTCTAGGTGTTTGGATGTTTGTTACTCAATCATCGAATCGTCTGAATGGATCGAGGTTAAATTTGGAATACTGTTAGATTTTAGACTGTAGTAACTAATAGTTACTTATCATCACGGGGAAATAATGAGAACGGAAACTGCGTAAGTAAAACGCACAATTGGCCTAAAATGGCGTCTGCTGCCTAATGATATGAACAATTTTTACTACTGGACTGAAATAGCACAGAACAGGGGTCCGATACAAAAAATACAAATTTATCTACGTGTCTAAAAATCCAAACAACAAATTTTATAATCACCGTGTGATTGCCGTTGGTTTCAAATTAAGCAAACGTAACGTTAGGTACGTTTACAGCGATGAACTTTAATGAAATTCCTGCTTTTAAGACTCTATTCCATTCTATCTATTTCTTTAGTTCAGCAAGATGTTCTCTACTCTTTTAAAGATTATCAAGAGTGTATCATAAGCCTCTTATCTATGTACGTCTGAGTCCGTAAATTGAGCGCGCAGAATATGTCATCATCTCGGCAGGACGTGACGCTCGCACGCTCGCACGGGTCCCGGAAGTGAGTTTATCACTGCTGATACGAGTTTACGCACGTCCCTCCCATCTAGCGAAGACAGGTTGTCTCATATCTCTATATTACACCTTTGAATTGGTATATTTTTTTGGTAGGCACTAAAATATTTTCTTACATTTATATTATTTGCCCATTTAATACTTAAAAGTTGAAATAATGTTTTTGCTGTAAAAATATTTTTTCTCGCACATGCGAAGTGTTAAGTTTTTTGCTGAAAAATATTTTTTTAAGCAGCAGTAGCGTCTGTGTCGCTTTCTTTTTTCTAGTAAATATGTAACCTTATCATCATGTCTCTGTTGTTCGATCCTTTGAGTTTTTAGCTCGTCATAGATGCCATTTTGGTAAGCAGGCAATTTTTAGTTTTCAATAGTCTCCATAATAATATATCGACGTTGATAATTTGTATGCAATTAGTTTGCCTTGCAGTAATAAATGTAGCCCACATGTCTTACTAATCTTAATTAATAAAAAAACGTAAATGAGTTTTTTTTCTCCTACGTTCGACTTTCAAACATCAGTTTGACTTGGAATGGCATTCATGAACCTCAATTTTTATCAGAGACGTCACAAACACCTTGTAAATATAGCTATTAAAATACTTGAATCTCTTAAATGTACTAAAATGCACGGAGTTTTTGTTTAAGACACCAGGAACTTTTAGAAATGAGCATTTTGAAATAATCAGGTGAAATAAATCATAAATTGTAGCAACTCGCAAATACTGGTACAGTTCGGCGTCTAATGCTAACAATGGCTCACGAGCACGAGTAGCTTGAGAGCGTGTAGCTCGTTACCCGCGCGTGTATCGGCGACCTATCTAACCCTGAATTTACGAGGCCCGGACATCGCTTCGCTTTAATTCGACCCTTATTGCAGGACATTTTCCCAAAGGTCACACACAGGCCATGATGAACAAGTGGATAGATACTTCGCTGTAAATTCCTACCAACCAAGTTTAATAAACGCGGTGTAAACACGATAGGTAGGGATTTTGTATTTTTATGAGGGAACTATTTGTGTTTGTTTAAGAGCTCTTGTATGTTGCTGTGCTCGCCAAAAATGCAGTGACTAGGTAAACTTCAATGAAAGAGGTATTTGAGATTCCATTTTAGAAATGTCTTTAGAAAATACCTGCACGATTTTACAAAGAATTATTTGTTAATCAGGACGCGTTTACAATTTTGAATAACTATTAAACCGAGAAGTCTACTTTGAAATTGCGAAAAAAGTTATTCCATTGACGAAACGATTTTTCGAAACAATATTTTTTTTTTTTCTATTGAGTTGGTGCTATGATAAAAAGTATTCATTAGGTGATGTAGAGATTCGCATAATACCTGTGCTATGCTATTTTAAGCAAGTATTTCTATCCATATTGCTGGACTTGTCCCATAGTGCAATTCGGTTCCTGAGTGGGGAACGCTCTATCGTAGACCGCATCGTTACTTAGTATCAGGCAAAATGGTGAAGAAACGCATAACTATAATCGATAAAAAGTCAGTCTGGTTTAAGTACTTGTTTAAAATAGGAAAGCTATCTATATATAGATGAATGAGAAGCTTTCGTTTTAGTGCAGGTCTTCACTTAATCCTGTTGCCTGCATGTTTTTGCGCTAAGTAAATTGATTTTACGATTCTACGCTAGTTTCAAGGAAATGGTAACCCTTGGATACAATCCAACTAGTTCCCAAAGCCATTAGGTGGATAGTCATCCATAAACTGCTATATTATGAAGTTATGTAACTTTATAACTCTAGCATAACTAGTTTTTCTTATATTTCCCATGACTACTTGAAACATTAAAGGTTAAGAAAGTAAAAAAGATACAAAATTTACATAAATTTCCTGTTCAGATAACAAGAATTCAGTTTTAAGTTCATATGAAGATACAGAGGAAGAGTATCCTGCTTACTTAATTTGATTGACCGTAAACATATCTGCACTATAATTGTTATAATTTTATTAGATGTAGCGTATTCTTAAAGAAACATCGAAATAAACTTGAGCGCCCGCTAGGCCTCAAAGTATCACATAAACATGTAGAATATTTTGACATAAGCAAATAAAACTTAACAAACACTACGAAGTACCAAACTTTGTCATCCATTCGAAAATATATTCTTATTGCATACTTATTTTATAAATACTTACATTTTATCTTAATGCTTCTTATTGATGCCGTTGTCTAGTGTAGATATAATGGCTAGAAGTGTAGATGTAATGCCTAGTAAAGCTTTTCGCTCTTGAAAACAACCAGGTTAAACACTATTGCATTTAACTAATTCCAAGCTGCAGCTGTATGGAAAATAAACGAGTTTTCCTTACCTTTCCAGAACGTATATTATTCCATGACTTTAAAAATCGAAGACCTATTTCTGACAGTCAAATATCATCTACTCTATAGTACATATTTCTGTCTTCCTAGCTGGGTAGAATACTTATTATAGTAAATCCATCTCTACTCTTATTTAGCAATGTACTCTTCAGTCTTCTGCCAGAGTTTCCCTAGGGTACCTACTACAAACTTTTGCCAGTTATTCTACAGAGTTATTCGCAGAGGAACGCTATTTTCGGTTTACCATACAATATCTTCACAGAAATTATGGGAAAATAAAATATCTAATATCTCCGAGAGACTACAGCGAAACCGTATCAGGCAGAGATTTAAACTCTTCATAACCATAATGAGTAGCGCTACTTCCGCACGCGTTGCTAACTGTCGGACGCCAGATTTACTTACTGTGCCTTGTAAAATTAAAGTCATTAACAGCCCACTTTATTTTCCCAATACAACAATGCTGTTGCTCCTTTTTAGTCGTCTTTTTTACTCTTTTTATTTGTTTATCTGAGGTTAGTCTTCTTCGGTGTTTATCAAGAGACTCTACGCTAGATCGTTACTGGTCTGATCGAGCTCCTCACATTTTTATTCCCATTGCTCTGCCAAGTAGAACTACCATATTGCTCGCTCTTTAGTACTGATCAAAATGAAACAGAGTGCAATTCTTGACAATAGACGTGCAAGTTGAACAGTTGGTGTAGAGTTGAACCCTAGAGCAGGGGTCGGTCTTCTTACCGAAAAAGGAAGTCAAACTTTATTCCACTATGCTGGCCAAGTGCGGGCTTGATGATGATGCATGTCTTCTGAAGAGGTGTTTCGTGGAACATGCCGGTTCCTTAAGATATTTTTATTGACAGTTAAATCATGTAGCTATGACAAACTTGGGCCATTTCCATTTTCAAAAATATTTAGTGGTGGAGGTGGGTTCGAACCTATGATTTCACGATTGTGAATCGACGTTTTCACCATATACCACCACGGTTTTAAATACAAACTAGCTGTGCCCACGGTTCCACCTGCGTTTTAAGAGCTTTCCTAACCTAATTATTTTCCTCAAGTAGGCCTAAGTTATGCCTTACAAGATCAGGTATGTATCTGGTAAGTGTTGTCATAATCAATCCAGTAGTTTCGTAGATTATTCGGAACAAACAGACAGATAGACAGACAAAACAATTTAAAAAAATAGTTTTTAAATTTACTATAAGTTGGCGTATACACTTACTTTCACTTGAACTTAGTAAAAAGCTGTTAATTTGATATTACATACTTGTATAGTATTTGATATTTGTATAGATAAAAAGCATTTCTGAGATAAAATAACTTTGTAAATAACCTGATATATAATTTTTAATCGGGCAGAGCCTTTATTAACAAAACTAAAATACAATGAGAACTACACTACACTACAAACCTACCTAACTGACTCCTTACACTTAGCATACCTGAATTATCCATAGACCACTGTAGGTCTACAGATAATCAAGATGTTCAAGCTCACTACCAATTGGAAGCGTACCCAGCATGCTGGCGGCATTACCGCGCTGAATGGCAATGCTTATGCGTTGGGCCAAATAAACGCCAGCATTTTGGTCACGCGTCGCGTCGACCAAGCGCTCGGAAAGGCTTTTGAAGATGAGGTGACCTCCCGGCCCCCACGGGCCCAATCTCTCAACCCCAAAGGGCTCAAATATGTATCCACTACCAAGGATTGCATATTTGCGCCGTTTGAGTCGCTCAGCTGAATTAGCCGCTGCACCGTCTCTGGATTACTATGTGTCTCTGGAAGATGTGATGGTGCCAGAGTATCGACGCAAGTTGTGTCCCACACTAGGGCCCGACTCAAATTTCAGGGCACAACAGTCATGCCGTCAGGTCTTTTGCCATCGTCACGCGCAAGACCACTCGGTTCGGGTATGGCTGGGAGTATGATAAAATTGATTGTTGTTGTAAATCTCGACGATATTATGTATACGTATTTTAGGTAACAAAGTAATCTTCCTAGTTACCGGACCATTCATTTTGTCGTACATTAAAATGTCGTTACTAAAATTACACTTTTTATAAGCTTGTCGGAAGAAAAATATTTCCTTATCGTGTTGTAGAATACAATCATTTACAGTAACTAGGTACCTGAGTTAAGACGTTAATGTTCAAAGCTTTTGTTGACTTGCCCTATGTCATTGTCACAGATTTTGGTAGTTTTAACAATCAGGAGACCAAGCGTTGAGCAGGGGATCTATCACCCGTCAAAATTGCTGAAAGCATTGCTGTTTCTCCTTTTTAGTCGTCTTTTTTACTTTTTATTTGTTTTTCTGAGGTTAGTTTTCCTCGGTGTTTATCAAGAGACTCTACGCTAGATCGTTACTGGTCTGATCGAGCTCCTCACATTTTTATTCCCATTGCTCTGCCAAGTAGAACTACCATATTCCTCGCTCTTTAGTACTGAGCAAAATGAAACAGAGTGCAATTCTTGACAATAGACGTGCAAGTTGAACGGTTGGTGTAGAGTTGTACCCTAGAGCTTTGTAGAGGTAATGTTTAATTAAACTTTCATCCATAAAGTCATACTTATCATCCATAAAAAGTGGATCATAATTTCTGTAAATAAAAAAAAAAAAAACTATCAAAAGCAGGAAAATCTCAGTTTTAATTAATTAATGGTTAACTTGCGTGTGATAAGAAGATGTACGATCTAGTTGGACTTCGTTTCTGACACATTCGGTGAAGTTATAAAGGCCAGTGTGCGCGAGTGAAAAGAAAATTCATTCGAAATCAGTTTTTTTTTTAATAAAGAGTGACGAGACGATCAAGACAAAGCAACATGCCTGACACATAACAGCACAGTGACACGCAGCTATTGGAACATGAAGAGTCTAAATCATTACCTAGCACTGCACTGCGCTCGTCACCCAGAGATCTAAGATCTTATATCTCTAAGCCCGGTAATTTCTCTGGAAACATTGCCCTTCAAACCGGAACACAGTAATGTTTGCACATTTCTGCTTGGCGGTAGAATAACTGGCAAAGGTGTGATACTTCCCCAGGCGGACTCTGCCAAGAGTCCTACCACTACAAAAAGTTTAGAGGCAATAAAGTTATCGTCGATTATATACAACAGGATTTGTTTCAATTTTGAAGTAGTTTTCTAAGCAATCGTGCAACTGTTTTAATTATCAGAACTAAATTAAAAAAACTAGAAAATCTAAAAGTTTTAGTGTTAACGCCAATTACAATAGCTTTTCGTCAGCAGAATTGGTGGAATATTACATTAAACGTAATCAGATCGATAGAAAGCTTTTGTAATAATGACGACGGACATATAACAGAATAAAAAGTGATACTCTATAACCAGGTCCAGTTCACTGACCCATTAAGCATTGAGGATTTTATCCATTTTTTGTTATAGCTATTAATGCGAAAAGTAGCATTAACGTTTCACAATGAGCATAATTTATGTGTCGAATCAATAAATTTAAAAAGCAAATACGTAAGTAGAAGCTGTATAAAAACTAGTCGTTACTTTTATGGACTTATAGAGCATGGATCGTCTTTTATGCAAGTTAGGTGTTACGTAGCAAAAAGTGCGTAAATTATGTGTACATTTTCTGCTCCTATCTGAAGATGATAGAGCTGGGGGCATTAAGCGCTTTACTGACAATCTCATATGAGATGATTATACGGTATCCTTCGTTCCTCGATGCATTTACGTCGCTAATATTTTTTGTAGTCTGATACTGGGAAGCTGGGCCGACTCTTAGAATGATGACGAGATTGTTCGTAACGCTTCGATTATTTTATAGCTATAAAGTCAAATGCAATAAAATTTAGATTATCTCAGATAATAAATGAGAGAGTTTGAATGTTTAAACATAAATTGGTCGATATTTTTTCACAGTAAGTAAACAATCCAGATCAAAACTAAGCTTGTACTATGGGAGCCAGGTAGCTGGTACAATACTTATACCTATAATTCAAGTTTGTTGCTCCTTTTTATTCCGAAAAAGTTAAATTTTCTCTGAAAAAACAATAACCGACTTCAATTTAAAATTCAGATACTCGAAAAAAAATCATAAGAAGGTTCCTATGAAATTTGTTCGAGCTGTCACTATATCGTATAAATACATGAAAGCGAATTTTAGTTTTTTTGTTCTTATTTCAAAAACCGCCAGACTAATTTCGATCAAATTGGTATGGGACTACCTATGAATTATGATCTACAAAACAAAACAAAAATACCATCAAAATCGATTTATAGTTTGCGGCGTTATCGCGTAGTATACATAAAACAACAAACAGCCGAATTGAGAACCTCCTCCTTTTTTGAAGTCGGTTAAAACTACTAAGCATGTCAAATGACCTTAGAACGCCTGAAGTGTGAGATCCGAGCAAACCCTGTCATAGTCAAATTTATCAAATACAATATGGCACCTATAAAACAATTATTCATTGAACTCCTGCTGGGTTCTTAGGAAGTACCCAGCATAAATAGCTCATGTTGTTTTATTAATTTAATTATTATCAGTCTTACAGTTATATCCTGCAGTTATTAGTTAACTGACACTTAACCACTTAACTACTTTAGATGCATGGTGGATTTCTTATTTATAAGGTAAGCATTATATTTGAATAAGCACTTGATTGGTACGACATTAAACTCATTACATACAGAACTCTGGAACAAGTTATTCTGAGGTAATATAAATCTTCCATAAAATACCGAAGCGAAAATCTACAGCACCATACATATATTACTCAGTACATATGTTACTCGAAGTTCAATACCTCGAACCTCGTAGTATAAGTAATGTTCGCTTACTCCACAATGCCCTGAAGCGTTGCAACTATTTCAAGCTTAAATCTATTTTGCCATGAATATAGAATTCTTTTGCAATTTTAGGTGGAAGATTTAACGATATTATCGACACAATCAGTTGGCTAGGTATTGTATTGATAGGACTTATTTGCAGAGTCAGCTACGGATAAACGTATTCTTGCCAGTTTTTTGACCTAAAAAAAAACCTAAAAAAAATCACTTCAAAACTTTTACACTACTGTCTTATGCCTTAAACGCCAATCACCTAAGTTAATTTCCAACAATCCGAATAAAATTTGCACATAGATCTGAGACTTCTGGTGTTTATCGGATACATTTTGGAGAGTGTGCAGCTGATCTCCATGATCTTGCATTTTTACTATTGTACTGTTCGTAGCTACAGAAAGCGACACAGTTTTCAGGTGGACTAAAGCGATCCACGGTTTCACCCGCGTAGTTCTCGATTTCGTTATATTTTCGGGATAAAAAATAACCTATGTGTTATTCTAGATAATTATCAACCCATGCATCAAATTTAATTCAGATCGCTTTAGTAGTTTTTGCGTGAAAGTGAAACAAACATCCATCCTCACAAACTTTGCATTTATAATATTAATAGAGTGTTCCAAACATAGAGGTTTGACTTCACTTTTAAGTGAAGTACATCTAAATTTTGGATTGAGCTGTCTGCCGGCCTTTTCTAGGTTCACGCTCTCCATTATGGTCCGCATCATCATTTAACTTCAGGCGAAATGGCGGTCTGATGGAAATCTATTATTACCGAAAAAAATACATACATATTATGAATACTGAATTGTAAAAAAAACATAGTCGAATTAATCACCTCCTTCTTTTTTTGGGAGTCGGTTAAAAAGATAAGACTGGTTGGATGGCCGATACCTGAATAGAAAACATAATTTCTAAGATAAAGTTTATGCAGCTAACCACAAATAACGTAATAAAATGAAACCACGAATATATCAAGATCTACTCGTAGTGACTCTAGTAAAATATTTTCTAGTAAAACCAGAGATAAATTGCTTCAATAAAGTAGGGAGAAATATCGAGGGAACGACGACGTTCGTTCGCTTGTCAAGATTGATTTAGTGCTGGGGCTACATTAACTTATAAATTAGAAAAATAATTGAAATGGTGTGCAACAGAAGCAGTTACCAGAAGAATCTTTATTTTTGGAATGAAAGATGCTAATCTTGGAAATAGTTGAAATGTAGCAGCGTACAAATGAAATCATCTACCGATTACCTCACACAACCATTTATGTATATATATATAATATAGAGTGACGGGACGATAGAAACGTGTGACTGCTGGTAAACAACACGCCTGCTCATAATAGCACAGTGCCATGTACCTATTTCAACTTGAAGAGGCCAAAACTACTACCCAGCCCTCAGCTCTGCACTGCATTCGTCACCCAGATATATAAAGTAATTAATCTATTTGCCCTGTAATTTCTCTAAAACATTGCCTTTCATACTGAAACACAGCAATATTAGCATTAGTAGATAAGTTGCCAAAGACGTGTACTTCGCCAGGCGGACTCTGCAAAGAGACGTTCCAAAAACGCGAACGAAGAGATTTGACTCCACGTTTGTGATAAGAACGTCTAGGTTGTGGAATGCGTTGCCTGAGTGGGTTTTCCCTGATGGTTACAATCTTGGTGTCTTCAAATCGAGAGTGAATCGGCTTTTTCTAGGTAAGCACGCTCCATCGTAGATCTCATCATCGCTTAACATCAGGCGAGATGGTGATCAAGTGCGAACCTATTATAGTTAAAAAAAAAAAAAAAACGTACTACTACAATAAATCATGTAAATGAGTAACTAAAATTAATTTAGATTAATTAAAAAAAAAACAACGTAAGTTTTAAATGAACATATCACGAATATTTTTATGCGTGGGTGCGATGGTGTTATGATAAAAATTAAGCCAAGTAGTTTTTCAAAATTATTACGGTCGGCACAAATATAAATAATATATATAATTATATTGACAAAAATCTTTTTTTTTTTAGAATAGAATATGCTTTATTGTATAAACTGTGTACAGGTAAATGATGTTACAATTTTTAAATACTTAGTTCCAACAGTTTTATCCATTACGAATATACAATGTTTTTGTGCATTAAAAACACAATAGTTTTCAATAATTGTACAATTTCACATTTTTGACATTATATACACAAATTTAAATAGAATGGCACAATACGAATATACAATGTTTTTGTGCATTAAAAACACAATAGTTTTCAATAATTGTACAATTTCACATTTTTGACATTATATACACAAATTTAAATAGAATGGCACAATACGAATATACAATGTTTTTGTGGATTAAAAACACAATAGTTCTCAATAATTGTACAATTTCACATTTTTGACATTATACACACAAATTTAAATAGAATGGCACAAAGAGTGGTGGATAATTACTATTAAGTATACATTTTCACTACTAAAATATTCTTTGAGATCACAATATCCTTTAGAGATCAGCCACTTCTTTAGACTGTATTTAAATGTATTTCCAGTTAAAGTTTTCAGATTCAGTGGCAAGTGGTTGAAGACCTTAATTGCGCTTGCGAATGTACTTTTTTCGTACATTGTATTGTTTATTTGATGTACACATAAATTATATCTGTGTTTTGTTCGTAGATTATCTGAACGAGTCGATTTGTCCATAAAATATGATTGTCTGTTATTTTGAACAAACATGCACAATTCTAGAATGTAAATATTAGTCAAAGTTAAAAAGTTATTGCATCTAAATACCTCACGTAGTGTATCAGTGTTTTTAATCCGAAATATGTTGCGTAGGCACCTTTTCTGGAGCACAAATATGGACTGTACTTCCACAGAGTTACCCCAAAAGATTTTCCCATAACTTAATATCGGATAAACATATCCATAATAAGCGTTTATTGCTACAGTTTTTTGATGCAATACCACTTAAAACAGATAGTGCGTAACATGAACTACTTAATTTGCATCTAATTTTGCTGAGATGAGCTTTCCAGTTTAGATAATGATCTATCGTGATCCCCAAGAAGTCTTGAACTAACATATAACAAACCGTATTCTATTCCGTATCAGACAGCAACGCCACAAAGAATCAAGACTAATGAAGACGGAAAAGAGTGGTGAAGACTCGACTAACCATTAAGCAGCGTAACAAACTATTCCGATAATTGCTCAGAGCTGCAATGTAAACCCCATTAGGGGGGACTCCGTTGCCGCAATTCTATTAAAAACCATAAAAACTCGACTCTAACATCCTGGGACAACAGATTAGTTACACAAGCCACTGACAGACAAGCTTTTCCGGGAAACTTCGCGGTACTGCAAACGAGGCGGTATCAACCTTTTTTTGTACATGACGAGTCATCGATCTATTCATCATCATTATAGCTATTTATAACTGTCACTGTTGATCTAAATCTCTTATTAAGGTTTGATAAAGAACTTTTATACACGTATGTGTAGGGTAGAATGATTAGCAAATATAATGCTTGGTTTCTGCGAATCAGTGCAAAACAAGTAATAAACTAAACTTAAAATTTCTAGCACGATTCCTCCAAGGTTTTGTTTACTTTGGGCAGTCCAAGCAATTAATTAAAAAACATAATCTACTCATAATTTCTAGACTTCTATACGGAAATATACTCGTCATTTATCCACTAAAATCCATGCATATCGCCTAAATATGCCTATCCTATAGTACCTATCTACATTGCCACGTTGCGTTGGATTCAAGGGGGTTCCTTTTCGCCAGGTATGATCCGGAAGATATCTTACCTCGTTTTCCACTATGTTAAAATTGCTAAACGCTTTTCAACTTGCTCATTCCTCATGCTTTACCTGAAGATTTCATTGCAAATGTGATAAAGTCATATGTAGGCCTTAAAACCGCTTCTGTAACGTCTTATTCTGTGTATCCATCCAAAATGACACGACTAAGGTAACTGGAAGCCACAGTGCTAGCATAATTAAGCTAGCTAGCATCCTACACTAGACACCAGACAACTACGGAAATTTTAATCATCACCATAAATCATTCATCAATCATTTGTCATTATAATAATGATAATTCTATTAAATTTTACTTGCTCTCTTCATTCTTGTAAGTTTAATTGCTGACCGCTTTTTCCTTGTCTTGACGTTCAATTAAAAAAAGTAGAGTTTTCTTCTATCGGTAAATTTTCACATGAGATGTTTCATAATTTGAAGCAAACGGCATACAACGTATATGAAAAATGGACGTGCGTGCTTAGGGACTATAGTTTTAGCACTATATTCTATGGACACGACGATCAGTGTAGTTTGTAAACTGAGAATTTTACTAATGTAGAATTTTACTGACAAGAAACTAATAACACGACACTGACAATATACTGACTAACTGACTGACTGTTAACTGATAAGAAACCCGTGAAACAGAACGTCATTACTCTCACAACTTCATAGACATGTTTCATAATTTGAAGCTAATGGCAAACAACGTATATGAAAAATGGACGTGCGTGCTTAGGGACTATAATTTTAGCACTATATTCCGTGGACACGATTATCAGTGTCGTTTGTAAACTGAGAATTTTACTAATGTAAAACACTGACAAGCAACTAATTAACTGACTAACTGACTGACTGATAAGAAACCCGTGAAACAGAACTTCATTAATCTCAAGTGTAAATCAATATACCTACTTATTGAGTATGAGTATGAGTATCATACGTTTCAATCATATGTCTGCTGGTCATCCGGTCATACCTCTTATTTCCAAGAACAATATTTTTCTAAACGTTATATTAAAGTTTAATAAACAAAATTGAAACAAACACTTTGTAGAATACCATTGCCTTCAATCAACAAACAAATAGAAATTCCTTCTCTCAGAGTTGATTAAATTTAAACAGGATTTTCGCTCCGCCATCATCTTGTGTGGCCTAATTGCAAACAAATTAACTATAAACAATTTCGTGTTTGTATACTTACAGTACTAATACAAATAGCGAATACCTACTATTACATAAAATTACATGAGGATAAGCTTGTGTTTATCTAAATGTAACGTGTAATTACGAGCTCTTAAGCTTTAGATTAGTATTATGGTCTCCTATAAATTTTAAAGCATTTCTTTTTATAAAAAAAAAACAAGGTACAAAAAGTTAAACATTATTACGACCTCTGTTGCGCCACTAGCATTTAATTAGAATTCAAATTAGATTAAGGAATTTTGGATCATCCCTTATTATTTTACTGACATTTTTAATTGGGTAATAAAAAAAACAACTTTTCGAGTTTTTCCGTACAGTGCACTCAGAACATACATAATAAGCCAAATCAGCAACGTTCTACTCATCTTAGAGCTACTTTTCCAATAGATGAAATACAAGTATTTGTAGTAGTAGGACTCTTTGGAGAGTCCGTTTGGGGAAGTACCACAGCTGCGCCAGTTATTCTACCGCCGAGCGGTAATGTGTAGGTATTGCTGTGTTCTGCTCTGAAGGGCAAGATAAATCATCTTATATATCTGGGTGAGGTGATGATTTGGAGTCTTCATGTTCCAATAGCAGCGTAACAAACACTCTGTTGCTATAAGCAGACATTTAGTTCAGACCAAAGGGTAAGGGTAGGCTTGTAATGGGTATAATGAGAGTTAATGAGAGTTGGGCTCAGATAGTCTTTACTGCCTATCTACAGGTTTTCTCAACTGGTCAGTACATTTACTAATACAAAAGTTAATATGATTAATGTAGAGCAACACCTAGATTACATTCATACCATATCAAATTCTAGAATTATATATCAGATACAAATGAAGAGGAAGACCTAGTTAAGTCTGAGTTTAATAACCTTTTCAATGTCAAGAATATTACATAGGATGAATTCACTCTAACATTACAAAAGCGAACGTTTGTGTGTTTGTCATTATTTTTGAATGTGTATTGTGTAAAAAGCTCGCACGATTTGGATGATAATTATTGCGAAGCTCCAGTCTCCACAGTCGAGAGTTTCATCCAGGAAACTCTTAGGCGTCTCATCAAAATGAAGCTACTCACGGAAATTTTGCTTTATAGTAATCAACTGCAAAAATGGACCAGGATTCCTAAACCATTTTATTCCATTGATTCCATTGATGTTATTGAAATGACCTGATTTTTGTCATTAGCTTGAAAGATAAAGGAATGTAGGAGCACGTATTTACAATGTAAGATTTAGTATATAAGCGGATGACAGCGGACAGCGAGCAACCTCTCGCCCCGCGTCACTTGTACAGTAAGAACAATATAATCAGCCGTTTATACAGTGGCGTGGTTTCATTTCATCTCCAGTTACACCTACAGGAAGAACACCGATGAGAAAACCGGTATGTTCCAAGAAAGACATCTTTTTCTAAGATATTTGTCACCTGCACTGTTGTACTTGGTCAATGTAGTGAGTTATAGTCATGGCTCTCTTCTTTTGAGATAAGGCCTCCAAACCCAGCAGGGGGGGGGGGCGTATAAAATTAGCCTCATCTATTTTACGCTAACTTTTTTTTTGAACTACCGAGATACTATTATATACGACAGAGAGAAGCGGGTGATGCCGGGAGGTGGAGTTATGTTAATACGCCTGAGGGTGATTGTTGCGCACGCGCTTATAATTTGATGAGTTGATGACTATTGGCATGACGAGCTCAAGCAGTGATATGACGTCGTTTAATAGAGGCACAATCGATCTCTCCGTCGCGTCAAAAGTATTGCTTCTTTTATCTTTACTTTCATTAGTTCAAGGTAACTAAAACATTATAATTTGATCTACGCGTTATATTTTTTTACAATGTAGATACATACCAAGCATATAATTTGCCGTAAATAAGAAGCCGTGGTGACCTAGTGGCTAAAGCGTGCTATTCACAATCGTGGGGTTGTAGGTTCCTATACCACTTGAACCTCTGAGTGTTTTTGCCGGTGCAAATGCACAATTTCATCACCTCTGGCTTTAACGGTGAAAGAATACATCGTGAGGAAACCGGTATCATGAGGAATTTGTTCCCAGAATCTTTCGACGTCACGCGTCATTCGCTAACCCGCACTGGGCGTAATGGATAATGACCTTGTATTGACTGTCTTCTTGCGAAAGAAGGCTCAGAGTCCCGCCCTTCTACCGCCTAACTAAATCGGCTTTCGCTTTGCTACTGCGGTCTCTATCATTAGAAGCGGAAAGAAAAGAGAGAGCAATATCAACGCTAAGACAGTTCTAGTTAGGCGGCAGACTCTCCGGCGGCGGTAGAGATATACTGAGGGCTGATTTTTCTAATATTTATTCTACATTTCTAAAAACTAGAAGCGGCTCACGTTTTATCCCGCACTGTCCCATAATTTCCATAGATAAAAAGTAGCATTTGTATTATTTCAGACTAAACACTGTCTCCGTACCAAATTTAATTTGTATTTATAATATAATATTCGGTAGTTTCTGCATAAAATAGTAACATATTTCAATAATATTATATGCATCGATTGATCCATCCATGCGAACTTTTGCAATAAGATAGACTAAAAGAACACAACAGATTTGCGTGCACTCTCCACCTTTTAATATGATACGAGAGTAATTATAGAAACTAGACCACAAGCCGGCTTATAGACGTGACGGAGGCGACTGATGGTAATGATTTACGAATCAGAACTTTTTGCCTCGATCGAGTTACATATAATCTTTTAGTCAATGATACCCGGGAATGCTAATTACCTTTTATGAGCTGATTCAGTATGTGCTAGCTATTTTATTGGTTTTATTCGCTTGTTATTTTGTTCACGGTAGTTATGCATTTAATGGCCTTCGGTACGAGTGGATTACTATTATTTTATGCCAATTTATCTTGCCATTAGCGGCTCATTTGGCGAATTATTGCCATTTGCAAAACCGAACAACCTTTGTACGGTTGGTATGTTGGTTGTATGTGGTCCATGTAACTGTGTTAAAATATTAGAAAAACATTATGTAACATGATGTGACTAACGGGATAAGCAAGAGTAACATAGGATGGTAAGCAACAAAGCGCCAATAGCAGCATAATGCTACGCTGCTATTGAAACATAAACCATTCATACTAAAGCCTCACGCTCTTCTCTATGTTATCTCTTAATGAGGATATCGATATTGAATTGACAACATTTCCTTTTGGATCGGAACACAGGAACACATGTGCTGTGTAGTTAATTGTAAGGCATCCCACCCGGTCACCATTGACCAAACCAATTGTTCGCGATAGTACATGATAATTAAAATGTTTAACTGGATCACACAAACCACTACCTTTGCCCCATAATTTCTTTAAAAACATTTCCTACTCTATAGCATAACTTACTCGTTAAATTAGAAGGCCAATCACTTAAAAGAATCAAATCCTAGACAGTTTCTTAATAACATGTCCATCACTAAAATGGTATCGGTATGACACACAGAAGAGTTCATAATAGAAAAACAAAAACTCATCGAAGAAACTTTGACTTATTCAGGACAACACAGACCAAAGAAAAAATTACCCGTTAATTTTAATTGAGCATTAGCAGTCTTCATTTCTAACTAAATCGTGACCTCACGACATAGGCATCCTCCTCCGGATGCACTTGCGTTTAAAGACTATCCGCTACACTTAATACATTATTCTTTCACTTTTTTTACTTTGTCAATATCATTATTCACATATCAAAGCTGCCGTCTTATTTATTTTCCCATTCGCCGTTATTATTCGGAATGAAGATGTAGTTTTTTGCGGTTCAAGCAGTTTATTAGTATGGTTCACGCTCTAATGGTAATCAAATGGCTTTTATTCGGCTTCTTATTGCTATTTGCCGTTAGATAATGGTTTCTTAAAATATGAACAAAGTAAATAATGATGGGCACCGGCTATTTAACTTTCTACTTTATGTCTACGAAGGTAATAATTTACGAGTTTCGTCTCTAGCTGTGCTTATCTTTTCCCGATTACTTTAAGTACTCCCAAATTTAAAGAAATAATGTGTTTTACATGTAAAAATACCGTCGCAGTACGTGTACCCCAACACATTTAGTTTTTGAAAATCAAAACAGACTGTTTTAAATAGTTCAAAGTTTAATTTTGGCACGATTCAAAAGAAGGATTCATTTTGCCCCGCTACTCCCTAGCCGGGTCTGCTCCTTGCTGGGGAGTATGTACAAAGTGTTACAGAAAGGTGCAACAATATTTATGGTAGTTCATGTACATTGAGTTTTGGGTCATATATGTGAAATTTAGACATAAAAGGTCAAATATTTTTTTCCATAAAAAAATAATTTTTGTTTGTTACATTATTTGCCATAGGTACCCCTAGTGGCCAGATCTCGGCACGGGTATTTGTACGTCGACGCGACGCCGCGACGTCGGCGTCGCGTCGGCGGCAAGGTCGTTTATCAGCAGTACATGCGTTCGAGTTGAAGCTGGTGATTTAGTGGGAATTTTACGTCAAACTTAGACTCGAATTATCTCGTGATCTACCGTGCTGAGGGGAAAGATACCTTGGGTGATGAAGGCTGCAGCAGTGTTAGAATGGACTGTTAAAATATTTTTGGGGGTAAATACACCACGTTGTATAAGAGGAGAGGTAAGTGACAAATTTTCAGCTTACCTCTAATACCTACTGAAAAAGAAGTGTCAGCTCTCGGAATATTAGGCTATTAGGCGCTATAAAGCCTTTTTCACTTGTTGTGTCTACACCTACACTATAATACACCTAATCAACCGTTAAAGTCGTATTGATGATGTCAAAATGTAGCAATAGTTACTAAACTAGTTTTATGATAAGTTTTTTACATACACGTAATTTATCGTAGACTATGTAGGTAAGTCACCATGTGTCAAGCAACATCAGGCGAGAGGCGAGATGGGACAAGTTTAAGCCCTCCAATGAAGAATAAATATAATACCGCTTACTCAATAAACTAATAAAGAATTATTCTGGTCAAAATAACATACCTACAGCTACAGTTTTACTTTAATTATTGAAACATTGTTTGGTTTTCTGTAAAAAACGGGACACCTTTCCTTGTTCATTTTTTTAAACACCAATTTAGTTAAAAATACGACACTAACGCGACAAACAAGACAATTACAAAAATCTGAAATAAAATTATTCGACGAGCCGTAAACAACAAACTCATTTTTCTTCGTCAAATGTTGAAGGAATTACAATTGGATTATACATTTAGTGGGTTATTGCTATCTTTTTGTAAATCGTAATTTTATACACTTATCTTCGTGATCTACATTTTCGCGGGTGTTGCCATTTCTCTCTCGGCAATAAAGTTTTTATATTTATCTATTCTATGATTATGTGACGTGAATATAAATCATCGCATAGAAATATTTTAAACGTTAAAGATCTCACAAAAAGATTCGGACTTAAATTTAGTAAAGTAGGTATAACTTATTTAACTCACAGAACGGGTTGTGCCAAAATGATTTGCATTTCCTCCACTTGTATTCCAAACCATTGTATGATACATTTTGCCGAGTTCGAGGTTTATTTTTGTCTATAACACCTGTTTTATGTGATTTATAGATTTGTTTATTTACGTTTTATCGAAATAAAAATTGTTAACAATGATGAGTAGAAAGTGATTTGTTTAGTTTACCCCAGATGCAGGATAAGAAACAAACTTAAAAACCAAATTTGACGTTTTCAGAAGAAAAAATAAATCCCACAAGTTATATAAGATGGCGGTAGAACGTTTTTGGTACAATTTTGCCATTACCAATGTTTGTAGATTGTATTTTTTTAAATACTTACATACATTTGTTTTTTTTTAAATAAAGAGTGACGAGACGCGCAGGACAAGCTGACAAGCCTGATGGTAAGCAACATGCCTGCCACATAACAGCACAGTGACACGCTATTGGAACATGAAGAGTCCAAATCATTACCTAGCACTGCATTGCGCTCGTCACCCAGAGATCTAACATGTTGATTGTTCCACTTTACCGTGTTTAAGTAGGTATGACGATGAGTATAATTAAGGGTTAATCAAAAACATGCCTAGCCACACTGACGCAAAATGACAGAATTTAATTTGCCAAGTTGTAAATATTATTAACATGAATTGTGAGGCTAAGCCACAATATAGCCAAAGAATTAAATTTGAACTTTAATAGAACCCTATGGTTAGACAATAATGTTTAGCGAATTTTAGGTATCGGATAAGTGCCATATATGGTCTGTCATCTTTAAAACATTTTGAGTAAAATGTTTGATCTCGTCTAAAAACGCCTTATTTAAGTAATCCTTTAGAAAATCGAGTGAAACCGTTGGGCTCAGCTACTCTGGTGTAGCGTTTCAAAAGATTATAAACACAATTGTCACGTGAAGGCCGTATAACAAGCAGGTTGGCACGTGAGTCGATAATTACCGATATTATCTGGGCGTTTGTTAGTTTATCAGATGCCATCCGCTCCATTCAACTCACTTCGTTTAAAGTTGTAAATAATCACGCAGATGTAGAGGTAATTTGATATAATGGCGTTTTAAATACTGTTTTCACAGGAGGCTGAAATAAAGAGTTACATGGTAACTTTATGGCTACAATCTTTGTATTTTTAAGTCGGGAGTGAATCGGTTTCGTCCAGGTAAGCACGTAGACCGTGCTGACAACATATCGCTATAAGACTACGCTATTTTCCCGATAACCCTAGAATCTAGCTCAATAGGTAAAATAATCAACTTTTGTGTTCCTACCTACTGTTGCGGTTTGAGGGTTTCTCTCACAAAGAGAGTCAAGGTCACGGCCCATTACGTCTTTTACAGTTACGTCTTATAACTTACATATAGGTTCTGCGAAATTGATATTTTTACCTCCTTCTTTAAATCATGTGAAATGTATTAATAATAAAACAAACTCATACATTGGCAAATAAAATTGTAAAACCATCTAATCTAAGCATAAACCATCTAATTATATTCTTCTGGCTTCATAATACAAACAACCTAACTACCGTGAGATTATAATCTCATGTGTTAGTTTATAATCTGACCCGTGAGATTATAATCTCATGCTTTAGATTGTAATCTGATGCTATTCATAATTTTACGGTGACATAAAATATATATATTAACAAGTTAAAAAAAGGGCACGATTTGAATCTTACGTTTCAGAGTTAGTCGTATGTTCCACTGCTTTGCAATTCTGATTCTGATATCAAGGCGGCCTTTTGAACACCCTGAACATTATAAGCCAGTTACTAGTATTATGAGAGTTCTATCTACCGGTTTGTACGGAGAATAGACGCGATATTTAAATACAAAAGGTCATTAAGGTAACGTCGCGTATCGAACGGGATCATCAACAGTTGGTTCCGGAGAAAGCAGCCGGAATTCACACCGATATCTCTCGTTCTCGCGCAATGTCCGCACACCACAATACTGCACCATTGCAACGCAAATGTACGAACATTAGCCCAGTTTTCACACTCGATCTGCGCACGGATTCCAGTTAAAGTACTATCATTAATCGTTTTATTGCAAGTTGCGGTGGGGATTTTATTCCGGAGCCTGCTATTTTGGTAAAGGCGTTGTTGTCTTGAATGAGTCGTATCGCATGATTATCTTAATTGTATTGCGTCTTAATTGGCCTGTCTCTTTGCTTTTTATACGTCCTTTTGAAGAGGGGCTTTTACTTCTGTTTGTTTTTTTACTTTCATAAGCTCCTTTCCATTTTTACTTATAAGTAATTACAAAGTTGTAAATGAGATATCCTACTAAATTTTAAGATAACATATTATCGTTTAGCTTTCTGAAAATGATTCGTGACTGAAATCTTAGACTTAAATATTTAATGTTTGTATTTTATGTACTTAGGACGTGAATCCATTGTAAAAATGATCCCCATTGTTGAAACCAGACCATCTTTTGTAAGTAGTTAGGTACTTATCGATTTTCTTTTTCAAAATCCATTAACAAAACCGTATTGTGGTCAATTTTGTTTGATTTTTAGTCTATTGTATTCGATCTAAATCCGCAACTTGATAGAAAAATGTGGTGGACGTGCACTCTATTAGTGGGTTAAGCTTGGGTAGTATATTTTTAAACTAATAGAAACAGACAGCCTTTATTTGTTTTGGTAAAGTTCCTTAAAAACTTTTTCTTTTATTTTAGACTACCAAAAATTGCCTTTACTAAATAAAAATATTTAAACACATTAAAACGCAATTAAATTATTGTTCACTAGTAATTTACTATCCTTAGCTCACTAATTAAGTAACTGTGGACACATCACAAACCTATTTGGATTGTAACCTATTGTGCCCAAATTCAATCAATAAATATATCATTTGCATGGTCTTACGTATAAAACATAATGCGAAACCACAAATGGTAGAAGTCAAGAACAGTTATGTCATAACACAATAACTGCATATTATCGATTCGTAAAAGACAATTTATAGCTGGGGTCGTGCGAAGTAAATGTAGAAACGTTGGTCATTAGCACGGGTAAAGAGAGCCGTACCTCGCTGGAACGGGAAGAATAAACCTCTCAGTAGAAATCCTACCCTAGGAACAGACTAGCAATTTTCCACACAAATGTGGCAAAATTCAGTTAATTTCACATTCACAACTTTAGAACTTAAATTCCCTATAGTTTACTAAACCATATTTTAAACCTATGTAATGTACTTTTTCAAATGCTGGTTCCGTGATATTGGAGAGGTACGCTGCAATTGCGGCAAAATGTATATAGGTTGTACACATTGTTCATTTCAGCAGTTGGATCCACAGCTAGGCTCCACTTGTGGATCCACGGACACATTTTGTCTTCTTGAATAAGTGTCCATGGACACTTATTTTTCCACCTGAGTACTTCCACTTACCCACACATGCAAAAAAACATGTTAGGTTATCTTCAGATTCAAAAATTGTGAGTCGATTGTACCCCATACCATAATATATCTAAAAGTAAAAGATACAAATCTATTTACAGAATAATAATAGCGCACACTATGTATACATATTTTGGACTGGCTGTAGGACCCGAAGTCACCCTAAACAATTTGTAAAAGACCTTTCGAAACGCTTGAACCTCGCCTCGGGTGATACCATATCCCCTATCACCTACTTCCCCCAAAAGTTGAGACAAGCAATCCAATCCAATGCGCCTAGCAAACTCAGCGGCGTGATTGTTTTGAAAATTTATACGTTCAAATCAATTCATTTGGTACATGATATTGTTGAAGCTATAAGAGTCCGCCATGCTTTTGCCTAATGGCAAGCAAGTACATATTAAATATGAATCTCTCACGCAATTCTTTAAAATTCTCTGTACTTTATTAATATATTTTAGAGAATCTATGTGGTATAAATAGATTAAATTTATATTTTATATGGTTGTAAATCTTGTAGAGGTGTTTTAATTTAGAGGTAGAAATAAAAAATATATTTCGATTATTATTAATGTTTATAATTTTAAATTTAATTATTTGATTGATTTTTTGTTGACTATTTCTTTAGTCTATTTTTATCATTTTTGCATTTCCATAGCCAATCATTTATTTTACTAATGAGTATTTAGTAATGGGGAATTTCAGTAATATTACATAATCGTACTTACACCTACACGTATTGAGTTGATACTCTTTTTTATTGAAATTGTTTAAAAATAATCAAGACTCCTACAATGCTAAAAGTGTGTGGTAAATTCTTCATTCAATTAACTACAGTATTACAAAGAATTCTGTGAGTTTTTAAGGAAACAGAGCGGCACGCCTACGCCTCCCCGTAACATTACCGAATTTGACCATTGTGATTTCAAATCGTGGTTTCTTATTGTGCTCTACTCTTTATCCGTTGATTTAAAATAATTTATTTCTTGGCTAAGCAAATACGATTAAAGCCCTGCTCAAAAGTAATGTGTCTCTGTATCTGTACATAATTACCCTTCAAACCGAAACACTGATCGAAACCGTAGCAGTGATGCACTTTCATCATCATCATCAGCCGCAAGACGTCCACTGCTGAACATAGGCCTCCCCCCTAGATTTCCACAACGATCGGTCCTGCGCAACCTGCAACCAGCGGTTTCCAGCGACCTTTGTGAGGTCAAGGTATGCACTTTACTGTAATTTTAATTTTAGTTAAAGTTTTTATTGTAGTGGTAGGACTCCTAGCAGAGTCCGCCTGGGGAAGTACCAGTTATTCTACCGCCAAGCAGTAATGTGCAAACACTACTGTGTTCCGGTATGAAGGGCAATGTTTCTAGAGAAATTACAGGGCTTAGAGATATAATATCTTAGATCTCTGGGGGATGAGCGCAGTGCAGTGCTAGGTAATGATTTGGACTCTTCATGTTCCAATAGCTGCGTGTCACTGTGCTGTTATGTGGCAGGCATGTTGCTTACCATCAGGCACATGTCCTGCTCGTCTCGTCACTTCTTATTAAAAAAAAAAATTAATCATCATGATTGGATATGATTAGCTTCCTGCTGTATAGGATTGATTGCAATGCATGTATCTTGGGAGTAGGCCACCGGACACCGAAATACAGTTTTTAACTAGTTCGGGGACGGTGGATCCACATTATGTGTTATAAATTGGCAATAAAAGAAGAAGAATAAGATCAAAAGAAGAAAACATTGCCACTAATAGATAAGCTAGATAAATATATTTTACTACTCAGGTTGAAACAACCATATATACATTCTAACGTAGGCTTTAGACATTATGGTTGTAACAAAATAATCTTCCTGGTACCTTTGCCCTATCATGCTCGTCGCACAACTGTGCACCACGGCCGCATGCCTAACTGTACCTCAGTATTGTGAATACGCCTTATTAGCCCAACTTCAGCGCCAGATAACTTGACGATAGACATGAAAGATAGCCTATTCTACTCGCTTTAGACGTAAGATAACAAATAAGTACAGGCACTACATTTAGCAGTAATGAGGAACACGACGTAGACATATAGTATACTATTATAGATATGAACTATTCAATTCAATTCAATTCAATTCAATTCAATTCAATTCAATTCTTTATTGGCCTGTGAAGACTAGGTTAGTTACAGATATTTGGGTTTGCACACAGTTAGGATCTCTAGCTTCTGCCGTACTTGGCATACAGACATGGTATTACAAATTTAAAATTAGTTACCTTTTGCTAAGAAATGGTACTCTCTAGTTTTTAGCAAGCCCATGATTTTACGGTATTTATTTTATTGGTCGAATAAATAAAATAAGTATTGGTGATAAAATACGCTGCCAGTCCCAAATTCCAGAACGCACTTCAATCTGTCCAAAACCAGAAAAACACTATGGTCTTGACTGTCTGATACCGTCGTCAGGTGGATTGTCAGATCCCTAACAGTTTAGCGTTAAATCTTTCCAAATAATCCCTTTAATGTCTACAATCTCTAATAATCCCTACTAATATTATAAACATGACAGAAATTATGTCTGTCTGTTACACTTTCACGCCTAAACTAATGAAACCGATTTCAATGAAATTTGGTAGGAGAAATAGTATAGTGGCTGTGATGACATTTGTAATCCGAAATAAGGGTATGTAACGGCTGAGATAAGGGATGAAAGTTTGTATAGAAGTTTCGTCATTTTTTAATCTAAAAGTGTATAACTTATTTCTTAGGCTTTTGATTATATATATAAAAATAAAGCAAAGTACAGTCAAAGTTTGTAAGCCGTAAGTCTTACTGGTAATGCGTGGGCTACACCGCTGGACGTTGCTAGTCTTTGGTAAAATCACATAAATGTATAATACTGTACAATATAATAAGTTCCTAGTTATTAATTAAATCAATAAATTACTAAAATTTACAAAAAACTTAGTCCTTCTTTCCTTGAACAACACAGAAGCTATAATTGAATTCGGAAAAATATCAGCTTAATACAAGGAGAAATGTATGATTTCTTCGTGTACGAATGACTTATTTATACAAAAAGAAAAGTTATTTTTTCCGTTACGTTGTTATTGGAAGTTCCCTAGCAAAAGTTTTATAATTTCTGCGCAATTTTTTGTATCCTATTATATGAACAATTTCAAAACAGCTTAAGATACTTATATAACATTATACAAGTACAGAATTGTTTCACCAATTTATAAAAGGAAACTTTTATTTTCAAACAAAACGAAACAAAACAATTTCAGCAGACTGGCCATAAAATATACAGATGGCAAAGTTTAAAGAAAAAACATGCCAAAGTTTTTCTTTTAATTCTCAAACGTTTTTTTTTTCTTTTGTTGTGTGTTTTATGCACACAAAGTTTTTATATAATTATTATTTATGATTTTTCTTATTACACTTTACGAAATTGATAACATGCCAAGGTGTGTGAAAGCTGTAAAAAAAGTTTCCAAGTTACTTTAAGAAAGCAGGAAACGGGATTACTTTTTTATTTAGTTGTATAGTAAATAACATAGAAACTAGCTGAACCATGCGGTTTTATCTGTTTTCTTATTTTTCATTAACTTGTTTCAGGAACTGAGCGGACAGAACACGGTTATGGGTCTGCATTAGAATACAAAGAAGCCCTCGAAGCGATACGAAGAAATACGGGAGTGGTAAGATAAAATCTATTTTATTCTACGAGTTAAATACCTTTCAACTCATAATTACGAAAGCACGGAAGCTAAGGCTAATTCTTGTTGTAAGATTTTCAATACTGTCGTGTTAACTTCAATGCTATGACTCTTTGCAATTCGTAAATAACTCTCGATTGCCATAGAAATTACAATTCCTGGCTATGGAAAGTAATAATTAAGTTAACGTGCTTAAAAGTTTCCTAATAAATTATTTTATTGCCAATTTATAACATATAATGTGGGTCCACCGTCCCCGAACTAGCTAAAAACTGTATTTCGGGGCCCGGGGGCCTCCTCCCAAGATACACGCATTGCAATAAATACTCTTCAGCAGGAAGCTAAACAAATCCCATTTATATAAGTGTAATGATAGGTCACAGGTCTTAAAATACTGACTGTGGTATGGACTGAAGTCAGGGATACGCGTTCCAGTGCATATTAAGACTAGGATAGTCGACAGTGAATTATTTACTTCTAAATAAGCGCTCTTCAAAATAGCATCGTCGTCATACCTCAGGCGAAATGGCAAATTGATTCTGCAATTAAAATAATTTAACAATAATAATGTGCCTGATGGTAAGCAACATGGCTGCCACATAACAGCACAGTGACACGCAGCTATTGGTACATGAAGAGTCCAAATCATTAACTAGCACTTCACTGCGCTCGTCACCCAGACATCTAAGATGTTATACCTCTAAGCCCTGTAATTTCTCTGGAAACATTGCCCTTCAAACCGGAACACAGTAATGTTTGCACATTACTGCTTGGTGGTAGAATAACTAGCAAAGGCGTGGTGCTTCCCCAGGCGGACTCTGCCAAGAGTCCTACCACTACAAAAAAACCTCTCAAAGTTCTCTAAGTTCTCGTGACGTGTGAAATCTTTCCTCGCGGTTGCTTGATATGTTTGTGGGAGTAATTTCGAGAAAAAGGACGGAAATGTGTTAAACAATAACCGGGGAAGCGCACGCTATTTGATCTAATCATAGAGTGCGCCCTGTGTGTTTGACAAATGGGCGCGCGTCATGACCGAAAGATGGCTGTGAGATACATAACCCATTTTGACTAACCTGCCGCTAACTTTAAACGGTGAAGGAAAACGCCGCAAGAAAACGGACATACATGTACCTACCCAGAATTTTTCGAAATCATGTGTCATCCACCAACCTGTACTGGGCCAGCGTGGTGGATTATAACCTTGACTCTGTCCTTGCGAGAGAAACCCCGAGTCTCAACAGTGCGAACATTGGAGGGCTGTTTTTGTTTATGTAACTCATTTTGCGACAACTTGATACAACGTCAGCTAACATTATTTGAGCGTGTTTGTGGCGAGAAACAGAAAAGAGAAAAAGAGAACGCATCTATGATGTGCACTTATAAAAACATTTAAGCTTTTATACATCATATGCGACTACTGGAGGCTACCTCATTATTTTTATACCAGATAGATCTATCTACATTGGTCTGCCATTTGTTTGATGTTACTTAGGATATAACACGAATACTTAGAAAGTATATATTAACTCTAGATTTGAACACAACAGTTTGTACTAGGAAACACAGAATCGGGTAGAGTATTTTATAGTTTTGCAGTGCGTGTAATATATAGAGTATAATAAGTGCGTGGATAAACGTGGAGTCGAAGAGCGTTCATGAACGTAGATATTAGGAATATCTACCATATCACAATAACGCTATTTGGTTCTTTTTTAAACTTGTTTCTTATAATTACTTTTATTTCCGCCAGGAGCGGAACAAACCTCAACGCACGTTAGAAGCTGAGCCAGAAGAGTCTCAAGAAGAATCGGAGCAGGGATATCTGGATGAGTTACTGGTCCCAGAGCCATGGGAGCTGAACAATACGGCGCGTGCGGGGATCGACATCCTGTTCTTCAACAGAGTGCCGAAGGTCGGAAGCCAGACCTTCATGGAACTGCTGAGACGGCTCGCCATTAGAAACCAATTTGGTAAGCGCGTTCAACATTTCAACATTATATCTTGGTTTAAACCTTTTTAAATAAATTAACGAGCTACTCACGTGCTATACGGCCCAGTGCCAAACAAGAAGCGGTCACCCCTAATGTTCACTCGACATGAAAACTTTCAGTTGAGCCCGACTAAAATTTTAGCCGCATCAGGCGGTCGAAACTTTAGTCGGACTCTACTCATAACGCATGTGAGTCGCCCGTAAATTCACAAAAAAATTGGCAGTCACATCTTTTTAATACTTTTTAAACTGAAGCGTAAATACGCACAAGTTGAGAGGCTAACGGTATGCAAGATAAATGTCTATAACAAGACAATGCTGTATCAAAGCTGGTTTAAATCACCGTATGTTGCTCGCAGAGTACTGCACCGGTTACGGAATTTTATGGTTTATCTCCTTGCCCTTTCACTGAAAATACGGCTTCTTCAACCAATAAACAATATTTCCATTTAACTGCTTGGCAGTCGATTAACTGGTAAATATGTCGTATTTCTCCCAGTGGATTTTATCTCGATCATACCGGTTCCACTTCTAATGATACGGTAATGGCAGAATAAATTGTATAAAATAAACATTGATTGACATATTAGGTATTTCACGCGACACTATCTAGCCCCTAACCAAGAAAATCGTGTACCTAAGTACTATGTAAAACAGTTACTTGTTAAATCTTGCTATTATTATAAACTAGCAGCGTCTTGTGGCTTAACCCACGTTCCCTTCTAACTGTATTCAAAAAATCAGCCCGATTGGTTCATACTTTACGACGTGATTGAGCAACAAACATCCAAACATTGATATTTTTAATATCAGTCAGTTGGATGTAAAAGTTGGAATATTTGTCGCTCATTCACACGGGAACGGGTGACCGGATCGGGTTGAAATGTTGTTCATAGATAGATTATAAACTTGAATATAGCGTAGGTACATTTTATTACGGAAAAATAATGGGAACGATAACTATGTGGACAAAACTATGGCGTACTGCTAGTACTTGAGTAATTTTATTTTTAACCCCCGACCAAAAAAAGGGGTGTTATAAGTTTGACGTCGATGTCTGTCTGTCTGTCTGTCTGTCTGTCTGTCTGTCTGTCTGTCTGTGTGTGTCTGTCTGTCTGTGGCACCGTAGAGATCAAACGGATGGGCCGATTTCGATGCAGTTTTTTTTATTTGAAGGTTAATATCCATGCGGATGTTCTTAGCTATGTTTGCCATGTTTGGTTAATGCCGATTCAAAATGGCCGCCTCCAGAGAATGGCCGCCAACATATTTCTTCACAACCTACCTCAATATGGATATCAAACGAAAGGGCTAGACTAGAATAATATTTTGCACAATGACAAATTTCAAATCCAAGATGGCCGCTACCACAAAATGGCGAAATACATGTCTTTTTTCACAATTCCTTTAATATGGGTATCAAATGAAAGGGCTTGACTAGTAGAATATTGTACACATAACAGATCCCAAGAAGTCGGGGGATAATTAAAAATTTTAATTTTGTTCTTGTTTTACTTTTATCGACCACCTTCTCGCCTGATGTTAAGTGACGATTGCGGTCCAGGGCCGAGCGCGCTAACCTAGATGGTATCTATTCCCTCTAGACTTAAAGACACTTCGATATAATAGGAATAACTTATATTGTATTCATCACAGAAATATTTGTCCTAGATGGGAATCGAAACCATGACGCTCAGCTTTCTACCAACTAGTACAACTACTACTAGGTACAAGACCAATAAAATATGACCTAAATCAATTATTTACAATGTAACACTGTTATTATATCCACATCATAATCATAACTTTATACGAAGGTAATAGCCATATTTAACCTACCATAAAGTAACAGGATTTTTATTATGATAAAACACACACAAGCACCACGACCGCAAATTACAGTTGGGAACATGAAATTTCATACGGCACCATCATTATTTACACCACAATTATCATTAAAGTATATTAAATTCCTGAAATGATGTCCCACGCTTCCACAAACTATTCGTATTATCTCTAAGCGAATTAATTAAATTGTAGCACGCGTTACGGTACCGCATAGTTCCATGTGTACGGTTTTGCGGGAAAAATCCCGCTCCGTTTTTATGTCTATGTGGGGACATAAATTACTGTGGCCAGATTTGCAAACAAGGCAATTTAATTGTGGATAACTAGAAGTCAGAAGTCAACAACTGATAAACAGAAGAGATTACAGCTAGTAGTAGGAATAAAGGTTAGTTTGCGATACATTCACAGGTTTACGAGTATGTTGTTTGAAACGAGTTGCTTTGAGACGAAACAAAATAGTGTGAATATTTCATGGACATTATTATTTTAAAACATATTTAAAATTGAAAACAACTGTAAACATTCCTGTTGTAGTCTAATTTGACAAACTAAAAAAAAAAAACACAAAAACCCTAATATATGAATGTACGCATAAAAATGATATGAATAGAATAACACTAGCTGAAATAAATGCAATACAAAAGTTATTTAAAATGCAGATCTACAAATTTCAATTCAAATGAAGTTAGTTCTATTTTTTTTAATCAAGGCATTTTTGCAAAAAAATAATGGAAAACCCGTATGTGGAGAAGCGATGTATTCGTAAAGTACTTTAGTTTAATATTTTGTAAGTGGTCAATGATCATACATACACTGACAAAAGATACTCATCTAAAATATTTTTTTCGGCATGAACAAACCATGCTTCTAGTGGGAGCAACACACTTCCCGTAACAGCACAGTATCACGCAGCTGAAGTAAGTCTTAATCGTGATCTAGCACTGCACTGCTCTCTTCACCCAGATATTTAATTTGATTTACCTCTTTGACCTGCAATTTTTCTGAAAAGTAATTCCCGTAATTACTCTAAATTAAATACGCAATTACATGCTTATTCAGATCTCACGTTCTCTATATCACATTTCTTACGTGAGATAATAATTTTAATGGTTCGTCGTACAAGCTGTGATAAAAAAGTGGTTCGATTACTCTGATAACTCCGAATTGTAAAATTATTAAAAGTACTTGCTCATTATATCATCGATCTCACATATTTAATCCGATCATTCTTGTGATATAAACGCGGTTGGATCGGGTTGGTAGAACTGGCTAATAACCGACGCGACGTGGATATTTTCACGGTTGGAGTCGCAAATCAATTAAGCCGATACGAACTTCTTCTGAATCTTTTAATAGATTTTAGTATTAAAACAATTAAAATTTGCAAAAATATCAACTGTGCAATGAAATTTATTCTTGGTAGAGTAGTAAAGTAGGCTTAAAGCCCAATAAGTTTAATAGAGAGTAGCATGTAGAGAATAACATACAGTAAGTTTAGTAGAGGACGATTAGAATAAAAAAAAATTTGGTACAGATTGTCTGAAATTGCTATAGGTGATTTTGGATTTCAAATCTGTGCTTCAGATATTATCTGTTCCGTCACTACACTGAGTTTATTGACTATGATTACCAACCCGTTGGTTAAGGATTCGATTTCTACTTAAGATAGACTACAGGCCCGTGAACAAAATTTATGGGTCAAATGAACCACCTGGAGACCTATGTAGGATGATAGAAGGGTACAAAGTAATAAGATTTAGCACTATGTCGTCACTTGTAAGCTGTCCAACTGAGTGCAGTTGAAGAGTTGGGGGTTGCAACCCTCGATTATTTCTTCTTATCGCATGATTACATGAAAGAAAACATACAACCGAATTGACAACATCCTCCTTTTTTGGACGAAGAAAAAGGTTCTCAAATCCTCCGTTTATGAAGTTGGTAAAAAATAGTAGTGATAGCCGTTGTTCCGTTGCAGGGTTTCACCGCGACGCAGTGCAGCGAGTGGAGACGATCAGGCTGGCTCCGGCTGACCAGCAGGTGTTGGCGGGACTGGTAACCGCGCACGCGCCACCGGCCTCCTACATCAAGCATGTCTGCTACACTAACTTTACCAGGTCAGCTGTGCATCATTAACATCATCCCCGTATCAACATAGAGAGATATATCACTGCTATACGTGGCTATAGCATAAAGCTGTAGCATACAGTATCGCTGCTGGGACATGAAGTTATGGCTGGTCTAGTCGGGAGAACGGCGACTGCCGATCCGGAGCCCCCGGGTTCGACTCCCACCTCGCGCACCACTGTCTTTTCGAAAACATGTGCGTAATGCCGCTAACTTAAAAACGGTGAAGGAAAACATAAGGAAACCGACATGTACCTGGAATCTTTCGAGGTCATGTGCCATCCACCAACCCGCGCTTGGCCAGCGTGGTGGATTATGACCTTAAACTCTCTCCTTGCGAGAGAAGGCCCCGAGTCCCAGCAGTGGGAACATTTAGTGGGCTGCTTATGCTGGGACATGGGTTTTGCCCCTTAAATAGGAAGACTTAGGCCATTATCCACCGAGCTGATCAAGTTGTGGATTGGCAGACTTCACTTGTCTTTGAAGAGTGAAATCAACAATATTAATAAATAAACTCTTTATTACACTTAAATTACAAAGAAAAATAATCAAGAAAAAAAAACAAGCAGGTTTCCTCATTCTTCGCAGTTTTTAAGCGGCACTATGCACAGTTCTTCGAAAAGACAGTACTGCGCGTGGTACTCAATCAAAAGGCTTTTTTTGATATATTCTCAATCGACAAGTTTGTTTCTTGTATGAAACAAAATTTAAGGAAAAGCGACCGGAAATAATATAAATATATTAAACTAGTACAGTCCGCGAGGTATAAGCTGAGCTTTGCATTAGTGTGAGTGATCACCAAAAGTACAGTCAGACAACAAACTCTTAAAAATTAATATCATTATATTTTAGGTAGGTACTTAAGGCATAACATAAGTCGGAGAAGTATTCTAGTATTAAAATAAAATAAAACTAAATTGATAAAATAAAGTCCAGCTGTGTATTTGACTGATGAGTACATATTATTGTGTGATTATTACTAAAAATTCAATTTGAAAGACAAAATAACTACACATCTTCTACACCAGACATTGCACCATAGTCACTTTCTTTATCACTCTCGTTATCATTTTCACTCTCGTCTGATGTGTCGTTTGTTTTAATAATGAATCTTTCCGTTATATTGTCAATAACGGCGTCGTATCCATGAAACTTTTTTCTTCTTTTATTGCATGGTCACAAACATTTTTCCATTCCTGTACAGTGATACTTTCAATTTTTTCATTTGCTAACCTCATTATTGTATCCATATTCATTGACACGTTTTTTTTTCGCGACGTATCCTTTTATCATTGCCCATATATTTTCAATCGGATTGAAATCTGGGTGATAGGTGGTAGACGAAGGACGCTGTGGCCATGTTCTCTTAATAAGGTGTCAATTTTATATTCAATAAATCGTTGTTTATTATGCAGTATCAATTGATAAAGTTGTGGTTTAATATTGAGTGATCGATATTGCGTAACTTGAGCCAGTCAATCATATCTTGTTTGCGACTATTTGAGTTGGGAGCGGGATTTTTTAACGAATTGTGGTAAGATGCGTTGTCAACTACAATAACGCTATTGGGCTTCAAATTGGGAATTAATTGCGTTTGTAACCATTTTGTATAGTTTTCTGTATTCATATTGTTATGATAATCACCACTTTTTTGATTAGCTTTAAACATCAGCAGCGCATTTGGTATGAAACCGTCGTCGCCGCCGGCATGAACGATTATCAATCGATTTCCTTTAGAAATAGGTTTCTTCAAACCAGAAGTGCTGCCATCTGAATATGATTTTGATGAAGTGTGAGTGGTGTCAATATATGTTTCATCGGTATAAACGATAGGCCTGCCCTGAATACGGTATTCGGAAATTTTAAGTAAATAAGTTACACGTAGGTGACGGATCTCATGCTTTTCCATTAAAAATTTTCTGTTATTCTCTGTCCTTGACCATTTGAATCCTAAAAGAGATACTTCTTTTCGCAATGACCGTATTGATCCTGGATAGTTAATGTCAGCCTTTAATTTTTCATGAATTCTTTTCATTGTTGGCACCTCTTTGTCAGTAATGTGAAAATTATGAATTGTTCTACGGATTACTGCTTTATCAAAATCATCAATGATTATTATATTTTTCCTGCATCTGGTCTTTTTCGGAGATTTGAATTTGGTTCCATCTTTCAAAACACGTTTACCTTCCAATAAGACTCTTTTAACAGTTGACAGTGGAATTCTGTCGATGTCGATACCAATTGGGCTGATGTAGTCACACTTGACATGTCTTTATCGTTCATGTCTTTAAAATAGCTATTTAAATTACACAAAATTTCTTTTACTTGGCTATTTAATGGTTTCCGTATTTTGCGCTTATTTGTGTTGGCATCCATTTTACTAACACTTTATATCAAACAAAAACAAAATAATATTAAACACGTCACGCTGCAGTCTGTACAAGAGGTGAAGTGCGGCAGGAGCGCGGCGAGACAGAATGGCGCCGCGCCTCAGGCCGGTTACCCAAAATCAGTTTAAACCGGTTTTTACCGGGCGAAAATAGCGCCGCGCCTAAGGCCGGTTGTCACACCTACACTATCCATGTACACTCACACAAATGCAAAGCTCAGCTTATACCTCGCGGACTGTACCTACTATTAATGACGCGTTTATTAATCTTGATTAAACGGCGGAAGTTTCCGATATTTCGTGAACAGCGTTTATGAATCCACCAGAAATCCACCATCCGTGAATATGCTGCATCGAAATATCATGGACTCGCTCCACCATTTAACCACGGTAAATAAACACCCCGTAATTAATAATAGCTCGTAGCTTATCTCACCGTCAAATAAGTTATATCAGCTTAAAATAATATTAGTAAACTGACTAATTTTACTTAACCTAACAGCAAAACGAGTCAAAAAGCATTTTTTTAATTTTAAATATCTGCGACGTTTAGATACATTTATAAATATTCGTGGACGTTTCTCTCACAACACCATCTAGCCCCAAACTAAACGAAGCTTGTACTTATAATACAACAAAAAGGTAATGTATCTGTCTGTACCTATAAAATATCATATAATTACTAATCCATTTAGCTTAATTTATCGTTTCACTTTTCCGAGACTCTTATCCAAAACGCATCTTCTAGTAATTTGCGAAGTAGATGATGGCTACTATAAAAACTTAAAATTAATAACGTAATATAAAATAACAGTTTTTATAATCTGAATCGTTTGACACCGATGTTATTAAATATGTTTTCGCTTCTAGTGTTTAGAGCTTCCTTTAATCAATCTACACATCTATACAAATAAATAATTTTGAAATGTCTGTGTAATCTTAAAATAACAACTTTATCTTGATGTCATAATGAGGCTTATTAATCTCTCTCGATACCTGATTTCACATATTTTTTTGTTTGCATGTTTAGAGTAATCTGCTGAATATTTAAAATGAAGTTACTAAGACTTACCAGCGAAAACTTAAAAGCGAAATTCCAAAACTTCATAGCATAAGCAGCCATGTTCCCACTATTAAGATCAAGGATTTTTTCTCACAAAGATAGAGAGAGAGTGAAAGTCTTAATCCACAAAGCTCTTCTAGTGCGGTTTGGGGCATGGAACATATTTGAAACCTAGTCAAAATATGTTCTTGCACGCTGGTTTTCTTTCAAATTTTTTCGTCACCATCGTTTGATGAAAAAGATTGAGTGGTGAAGTCAAACTTTTACATTTTCGCTTAGAAAAAAATACTCAGATATGCAGGTGGTATTCAAACCTACGACTTAGACCTACTAAATTGGACATTTTGCCCACAAGATCACCACGGGTTTTCAAGGTAATAAAAATAGAAACGAAACGAAACCTAATAGAAATGAAATGAATCTATTTCGCAATACCTACATGATAACGTGTTGAGGTCGTGGGCATCAGCTAGTCATTAATATGATCATTATCGCGCATCGTAACTCATCAATTAAAACTGGGCTTCATTAATAACCTACTACCTACTTAGAGTTGAGATAAAAGCAGCCGATCGGCTAGAAGTGAGTGCAATTTCTCGACTGGCAGTATTTTATTGTTCCTATTTGTTTTAACCTACTTACCTTTGGGAAAGGTGATATGGTCGCCGGTAAACATCAATCAAAATAATGTAGGGTTGCCGTCAATATGAAAATTAACGTTGTGGTTTGACAGTTTTAACGGCTAGTTAGCGCACTCCTCTTCAAAACCCCGGCAAATGTGACTGAAAGTTAAGTTGTACTTTACCGACGATTTCACTTAACCCAATATTAATCAAAGTTATTGTATTATTTATTGTATTTCAATCTAAATGGAAAACAGTAAAATATAAAATTTGAGATGAGCAGAAACACTGAAACTAAAAACATTTGCCCTCGTATTTTTTTTATTACTAACCCGGTAAACATACTTATATTTTATTTACTCAGAACTCAAAATCCAGGGCAAATTTAATTTCTTTGTAATTTAATGTGACAATAGTAAGTAAGATATATAGTTACATGATTCACGTAGAAAAGAGATTAAACCTACTACGCCCTTTTGTCGTATTCTAATTCGTAGGCATAATTTATATTTAGAGTATGATCTGCACACCGTTAAAAAAGTTATTGAAATCTTAACAGTAGTTTTGCGCATTATTTTTTTGTATATGTTCAGCCATAACATAGATACTTAGAAATAAACATACATACATACCATTGTTTCTATAATATTAGTGTGATTATAAATTCAGATGTCGTAAGTTTTTTATATGTTGTCTAACATACTTCTTACAAACACTAGAATAACTTACCCGTAGAATCGCAAGTCAACTGTAGTAGATGTGAGCCTACAATGCAATAAGGAAAGTAGTAGTAGGACTCTTAGGCAGAGTCCGCCTGGGGAAGTACCACACTTTTGCCAGTTATTCTACCGCCAAGCAGTAATGTGCAAACATTACGGTGTTCCGGTTTGAAGAGCAATGGTTCCAGAGAAATTACAGGGCTTTGAGATATAACATCTTAGATATCTGGGTGACAAGCGCAGTGCAGCACTAATAATGATATAGTGATGATTTTGAGTCTTCATGATCCAATAGCTGCGTGTCACTGTGCTGTTATGTGGCAGGCATGTTGCTTACCATCAGGCACGTGTCCTGATCGCCTAGTCACTATTTATAAATAAACAATTTCGTACAAAAATTAAACCGACTTCAAAACCACAAAATAGGCACTCAAAGCGAAAATAGGAATCAGGCTACTCACTCATCTCATTTGAAGTCGGTGCCAGCTAAATCTAACAGGTATAGGATAGATACTACTTACCTGTGCCTACATAGCATCAATCTACTAACTTTTGACCTGACTGGCACCGACTTCAAATAGATGAGTGAGTAGCGCTTATAATAATGATTTTAGTTTATTTTTCGCTTTTGAGTGCCTATTTGTGGTTTTGAAGTCGGTTTAATTTTTTGTACGAAAATTGTTTATTTTACTCTTTTTAGTGTACAAGAACAAAATTAAAAATTTTGATTAAACCCCGACTACCTTGGATTTGTTATCTGTACAACATTCTACTAGTCAAGACCTTTCATTTGATACCCATATAAAGGAGTTGTGAAAAAGAAATGTATTTCGGCATTTTGTGGAAGCGGCCATCTTGGATTTGAATTTTTTCATAGTGAAAAGTATTCTACTAGTCAAGCTCTTTCGTTTGATACCCAAATTGAGGTAGTAATGAAAAATATTATATAATTCGCCATTTTGTCGTGGTGGCCATTTTGGATTTGAAATTTGTTATAGTACATAGTACTCTACTAGTCAAGCCCTTTCATTTGATACCCAAATTGAGGTAGGTTGTGAAAATATTTTGTCCGCCATTTTGTGGAGGCGGCCATCTTAAATCGACATTAACCAGACATAGCTAAGAACATCTGCTATGGTATTAACCTTGAAATAAAAGAAACCGCATCGAAATCGGCCCATCTGTTTGAGTTCTACTACGATGCCACAGCAGATAGACAGACACACAGACAGACATCGACGTCACTTATAACACCCCTTTTTGGTCGGGGGGTTAAAACAAGTTTTATTAAAGCATTTACACAATTTTGTATTGACAGGGTCGAGATTCATAACTTTTGTGAAATCTACAACGTCATCCAGATACGCAATTTTTCAGTTTTTGGTTCATATTTCAAAAACTACTTGACCGATTTCAAAAAGATTTATATGGGACCATTCGGGAAGCATACCCATCCGAACACAAAAAGAAATTTTAAAATCGGTTCAGAGGTTCTCGAGAAATCAGGTAACATACATAAAAAAAAAAAAAAAAAAAAAAAACATATAGGGGTCGAATTGATAACCTCCTCCTTTTTTTGGAAGTCGGTTAAAAAAAAGTGAAAGCGTTACTATTGCCAACCCTATTTATATTTTATTGTTGGTGCATATTATAGTGTAATGAAGAGGTAGTACCACGTATCGACCTTTCGTGATTAATGTGTTAACAAATTAACTGTACGGCGCTACGAGTATCTCTTGCTACTATCCATTATAACACAAAGCCTGCACCTGTAAAAACTGTGTTAATTATACCATTGTCTACTCGAATCAGCTTAGATTGTACACCAATAATTATGGGAGTAGAAATACGTTTTGGTGTACAAATAAATTATTATTTTACGTTCCATTGTTTACATAAACATATGATGATTGTAGAAACAGCAAAAAGAAAGGGAACGCTTTTTGTAATGTTGTTTGTTATTCACAATGTTGTAACAATAATTTGGTTCGGTGGGAATTTCACTGATATCTTAATTGATCGTAAAGTTCAGTTTCTTTACTGTTATTATTACAATCATATCGTATTAGTAGTCATTTTTGTTTGAAACTCATAGTAGATATACATATCTATCTAAAAGTAAATTAATACGTAAAGCAAAAACCTTGTATCCCTAAAAAAAGGAAAAATGTAAAGGACGGAAATTTCGCACACTTATAATTATGTACCTACATAGAATAGAAGTGGAAAAGAAGAGCAAAATGGTTTTTTTATGTACGAAAAAAAATCAAATCAATTGAAATAACATTTAACACTAGGTAAATTGTTTTTGACAAAATCTACTGTAATGTTGTTTTATGGTCCAATTTCGACCACTTGGTATCATAATTTATGCAACCCATTTTATATTTGCAATTCTGAGACTCAGAGTTTTCTCCACTAGGAGAGAGTTAAGGTAATAGTAGTAATAATAGTAGGAGTAATCCACTTGGCTGGCCAAATGCAGGTTGTTGGATGACATATGTTTCCGAAAGATGTTCTCCTTGGAGTCGGTTCCATCACGATGTTACACAGTTAGAGCCAGTAGTGACTGGGGAAAATACTCATGAGGTAATGGCAACATTTGAATTCACAAGATTGTGAAATTAGACATTCTAGCCACTAGGGTACCATGGCTTATTATATATATAATAAGTATATATATAATAAGGCAGTATTGGCAGTACAAATATTAAATTACCAAGGCACAAAAATAGGACTAAAATATCACAAATTGACTGGTCTTGGCTGCTTCTTACAATAACTGCACGGTCATATTCAATACCTTCGGGCTAACAATAAAAAATCTATCAACGGACAGAGATGACTTGCTGTTGATACGTTCTAGGCGACGCCAACGGACGCTTACCAGTTAAGCTCTAAATTAGCATCTTCTAAAAAAAATATTAGAATTTCAAGTATTGTATGAATAAAATCAAATTTACAGACAAAGAAGACGACAAGAGACGACGTAATATAATTTTAAAGGCTTAAGATCAATATTTAAAGTCAGATCAAATCACTGGCACACACTGGCTGGAAGCTAACCGCTCGTCGGACATTTCTAGCCGATCGCCTACACGGGAGTTTCTAATCTTATCTGGACACTATCATAAGCCTAGATCAGTCCACTGTTGGGACGGTCCATTGTACACTTTGTATTTCGATTCCGAGCGTCATTGCGTATATCGTCGTATTCTAATTAGAGTCTGGGCATTCTTCAATATTTTTGCCGATGCGTCAATTATTAAAAATCGGTTTACCCAACAATTCTTGACTCTGCAATTAATATGATCAATCGTTAACCATTTTAGTTTCCTAGAGCTAGTAGTGACTTTGATTCTCTGTAGTTTAGATTGTGACGGATCCAATCCCTCAAAAAAACTGCTATATGTCTCCATAGGTTCCGGATTGATTTTGAGCTGTATGATACAAGAAAGGTGATAAATGAATGCGAAGCCGATTAAGTTCGGTAGGCAGTAAAGGAAGCTTAAGGCCAATTGCTATAGATCCGAGGAGGTCTGATTGCGGATCCGATTGCGGAGCAGAATATGCAGAGCCACGTAGGATACAAGAGTTTAAGCCGACACTGAGTGGGCTAACAACAACAGAAAGTCGATTGCGAATCCATTAAATAACTTTTTAAATGAATAAACGGGTAACTCACGTGATATACGAGTACATTCAGTCTAGTTCGACTTAAGTTTCGGACGCGCCCGGCGTCCTTTTTCAGCGCCAAACGAGCAGCGGTCGCGCGCGTCTATCCTATTAAACTCGCCGGACGCGGCCAAAACTTAAGTCGGACTAGACTGACTGTATATCACGTGAGTTACCCGTATATTCATTTAAAATGTGTAATAACCACGCCAGTTTTCATATCATTAAATAACTGTTCCCTGCTACATTTCAGGTTCGGTTACCCATCCCCGATCTACGTGAACGTGGTCCGCGACCCGGTGGAGCGCGTCATATCGTGGTACTACTACGTGCGAGCGCCTTGGTACTACGTCGAGAGGAAACGAGCCTTCCCCGACCTGCCGCTTCCTGACCCCGCCTGGTTGAAGAAGGTAAAAGCAGCCCACTTTATGTTCCTGTTGAGACTCGGATCTTCTCTCACAAATATAGAGTCAAGGCCATGATCCACGACGCTGGCCAAGTGCTTCAAAAAGTGTCATGTTCTCGAAAGATGTTATTCTTCGAACGCGCCAGTTAGTGACGACGACAAACTCGTAGAAGGAGGTATTTCTTACTTTTTAACGTTCTTTTAAAGATTATTCCGCTTCTCACTCTTGAACTTTTTGTATGATTTCATAGATGCAGCAATCATCTTACATAAAGAATATTTTATATAAAGTATAATCTAGGGCCACAGAGTGCCCTCCCCGTAGAGCAATTTACTTTTACTATCCACACGACATAATCAAAACGCTATATTATTAAGATATTTGCAACTCGCCCCGGCTTCGCACGGGTGCAATGCTGATATTAAATATAAGTACCTACTAACAAAATTCTGGTCCGGCGGCAAGACGTTTCGTTTTACGCAGTCACATAAGTCACAGTTTTTTGTGATGGATACTATTTTGGCGCGACTGACGCACGCAATGTGTTGATTGATGGAACGAAACGTGCTTCACACCAAAGATGGCGACAGCGGTTTGTTTGTCAGTGCCATCAGAATTTAACGAAATTCTGATGGCACTGATAATCCACCATAATCCGAATTTTGTGGACATATGTTGTCGACTCAAAATCAAATTTTTTTTATGTTTTGCTATTCATATAAGGTTTTGATCAAGTCTACCGTACCCCTTGACGAAATTATTAATATAGATAAACAAGTTTTAACACAATCATATAATAATAATTATATTATTAAATTATATACTTTAAGAATACCTCAAAGCTCCATCTATTAAATAAAGTATTTATAATTTTTTTTCTAGAACAATTGACCGTCAAAACAAATTGATACAGGAAAACAATTGTTTAATATCATTACATGAAATATAATTGCAATAGATATTAATTCGAGATTTAAGTTGGTAGGCTAGGAAAAGCGGTTAATGGCTCATGAAATATTTTATTGTCTCTGTGCAGAAATGCAGATACAATGATTAACGATAAAGCCGCTTTTAGTAGCGGCTTTATAATAGTTTTATGTTTATTGTGATTTGTTTCCTGTGTTTTGTGGCCTTTTATTAAAGAGCTATACACTGTGTTCTCATTTACTCTTCCAAGTCGTATTTATTACGTCCTGATATTTTATGGAATGAATAATTTAGTTTCTATTATAATGATTGCTTTCAAACTCAGACTTAACAAATTGAATTTATCGATATTGAGTTTCAAAGCTATGCAAGGACAGAGTTGTGTAGAAATTGTAGTATTAGGTATGTCAGCAGCTTTTCTTTTTTCATGTAGACTAGTGTGACGGGACGACCAGAAAATGTGCCATAACAGCACAGGGTCACGCAGCTATTGGAGCATGAAGAGTCGTAATCATTCCCTTGCATTATACTGCGCTCGTTACATATAGAAGATCTATCTCTATGCCCTATAATTTCCCTTTCTTCCACGTCCATCCTCTGAAACTTTCCTTACAAACCGGTACACAGCCACATATTTGCCATTACTGCTCGGCGGTAGAACAGCGCCATGCGAACTCTACAAAAATGTCCTTGGTCATAACAGATTTGAATAACTTTTACACTGGAATAATTCTAATTTGCTTATTGTTTATTTTTAGTTTTAGAGAGTTACAACATTTTCATGTAGATATATAACTCTCTAAAAATAAAACTTAGGAAGTTGATTAAAATATCTATTTTATAATAAAATATAGTTTTATGACTTCTATCGAATAGAAAAGCATGACTAACAAGATATAATAGATATATATTTTTTATAGTAGGAGGATTCATAAAACTGGGTTTCTGTTTGAAGGGCAATATTTCCTGAGAAATTACTGGGAACACAGAAAAGCTATTTATAGATGACAACCGCATTGCTGAGCGACGTCGTGATTCGTGATTTAAAACTTCAAATAGTTGCGTGCCACTGTCCAGTTATGGGCAAATATGTTGTTTACCATCAGGCGCGACTCTTGCTTGTCACATCACTCTATTTTTTTTATCAGATAGAGTGACAAGACGAGCTGGACGTCCACTTGACGGCAAACAACGCGTTTGCTCATAAAAGCACAGCGCCACTCAGTACTTGAATATGAAGCTAGCTAGCATTGCATTGCACTCGTCAGCCATTTACAAAAATACTAATTTTGAATATTACTAGTCAAGTCACAACTTATAGTTTCTCCATATAATATAAAATTGTATAAATATACGTATTAAAAGATGTCTACAAGTAATTTTGTTTTGAGTTTGTTTATGAAAAGGTAAGATAGATGGTCAAGGAAGTCATGGGTCAGCTATCATCCGTCAATTTATAATGAAAAGTACACAATAGTCACGTGCTGAATCGAGGGAAAAAACTTGAAAGCGTTGCGTGACCGTGCCATTATTGCATAGGATTTATTCAGTGATAACTAATACTTATCGTTGCATCTCTTACATCAACGTAATTGGAAAATCTCCGGGTCTTTGTGATCTCTTTAAAGCGCTTTGATTGAAAGCAGTGCAGTCAGTTTTTGCTGCGTTTGAAACGTGCTACTGGCGTGTTTAAAGAACTCTTCAATGGTGGTTTTACCTGTTACGAAATACTGGCATCGTCGTCAATAAGCCGATATTAGTCCAATGTCAAAAAGAAAACGATAAGGGAAAAAAATTACCGTTAGGATTTAAGACTTTTTAAGACGAAACAAAATATAATCTACTGGGCTAACGAATTCCTAAAATAAGAATTAAATAAAAGTGTGTTATACATTAGATGTGGCCTGAGCTCCTTGAAATTGTTAATAAACTGCATGTCAGTGTGTATGGTAAGTGGTTTACACATCACCAATCTATTTGGCCCCTAGAATCGCTAGCGGCGAGGTATGCTGTGGTTCTACTTATTTTGATTGTTGATAACAAATAGTGATAGGTAAAAACGTCCGGCGTTCACTGCTTCCTACAACCTACTAGAACGGAAGGCGTGAGCTCACTCTTCCCAACTATAACATGATTCCGTGCGCCCTGAAGTTTGGGAGGACACATCTTTGGATTGAGATTGTTGTGTATATACCTACGCACCACGCATTATTTTCTTTATTCCTCGTGCTAAGAATTTTAACTTCAATATTTAATAGTTAACGTCTTCAACGCAAGAAGTATGGCGTCTATTTAGTTGATAGTAAAGTTGGAAGCCGTGTGTCGTGCGTTCGATCCAGTGCAAAACTTTGTGTGATGAATACAAAAAAGTATTTGTACTGTTCCTGGGTGTTTTCTATGTATAATAAGCATGTATTTAAAATATATAAGTAGGGTAGTATTAAATCAGCTATCTGGCTCCCAAGCTGTTTTTATTAACCTGAAGTTGTTACAACTTTTACTAAAATCTGGATTAGCTAACTTTAGGGTGTCAGTTTTAATTACTAGTGGCGGTGTGCGCACGGCATTAAAAATACTCTACTCTAAATACTAAAAAGTATAACTCCAAAAACTGTAATTTCTTTTTTATTCGATAGAATCGAACTCATCGCCAGCTGATCGTCAAATCTGATAGAAACTTGATTACTTTCAACTTGACCTGAATCCGAAAATCCCACAATTTTGCAAATAACGTGAATGGTCACGGTCGATCGATGGACCGCGGTGCGTTCATCGATTCCCATCGACTCCGTTTTGGAAGCTCGATTTCGGAAACTGAGTGTGACGCGTACCGTTATAGCGCCATGGTATGATTTACAGGTCTCACTGCTAGATGAATGATTGAAAATAATAACTGCACTTGCCCAAAATGCAGGCCTTTTTTAACGTGGCAATGGGGCCAGCATTTTGGGCACAATTTTACAGGCATTAAGGCCTTTTAGGTTAAGTTTATATAGGTCCACATTAAAAAAAATACATAATTGCTTTTAATTTACTGCACTTAGCTAATATAATCTAATAATAATATTCATTTTTCCTAAAGAATTTACATAAAGTAATCTAACCAACAGTCTTTATACATGCCAAATGCTGTCAAAAATCAATGTAGGCAAAATAAATAAAAGTGGTCAAGTGCGAGTCGGAATCGCCCATGAAGGCTTCCGTAGCAGCAAGTAACATAATATAAAAGTTCTTGTAGTTCGTTGTTACTTTAGCAATAGTAAATTAATGACGTATTTTGTAAAGTAATGCTAGTTTAATTTTAATATTAAGGCTTGGTCTGCGACCAAATTACTGCTGTTGCAGCGCCCTTAATGCAGGGTCTACTATATTTTTGTTCTATAGTTTTTAGATACAAACAAATGTATGTAAGTGCAAACAAATGTACATCAAACATTGGTTTTAGTTTTATCATTCTCTTTTTTAGAAGTTAGAGGGGCACACATTTTACCACTTTGGAAGAGTCTCTTGCGCAAACTATTCCGGTTAGAAAAAAACATGTTAGAAACATCAACATCATTTTTGAAGACCTATCCATAGATAAACCACACGTATGGTTTGGATGAATTTTTTTTTGAGTTTCAGTTCTAAGTAGGGACACCCTTAAGAAAATATACATTGTTACCAAGTTTTAGTATAGTTCTTATTTTCGGAGAAAATCTTAATGTGGTTTACAGATACATGACGTATCTATAAGGGTTTCAAAGGTATAGTTCGGTAAGTGTAGTAAAGGAATAAAATAATCTGCCGAGCTAATGGTTAATTCTGACTTTAACAAACTTTACCACAATAGTTAAACTATGAAAACTTGTGTGATATTTTTCTTTGGATTATTTTTTGTCACAGAAAAATTCAATAAAATTCTGCCTCTATGTGTGTAATGACGCGCAAGTTAGGATTCATCTGACGACGATTGAGACGGGATATGTGCCTGATGCTAAGTAACACGTCTGTCGATAACAGTAGGAACAGTGTCATGCAGCTATCAGACATGAAAAGAACATGCAGAGAACAAATAGTTACCTAGCACTGCACTGTGCTCTTCACACAAAGATATCAGATGATTTATCTTTATGCCACATAATTTGTCTGAAAAGATTGCCCTTCATTCCAGAACACAGTGATGGCTGCTCATAACTTCTTGGCGGTAAAATAACTGGCAAAGGTGTAGGTATAGTATTTGCCCAGGTGGATTGTGCAAAGAGGTCTGTCACTACTAGTTGTAGGTCCTAATCTATTTATCCTGAGGATCCGGATATTAGATCGGTACATGTTTTTATAATGGATATGTAGTATAACATATAAGTATATACCATTTTATTTGTGACGTATTTGCAATTCAAATTCAATTAAAATCTGTAAACCTGAACGAGCGTCTACATGTTCAATTAATAAATATTGGTGGATTTTTCTCACACAACACTATCTCGTACCTCAACTTAAGCAAAGCTTGTATTATCGAAGCATATAGCTGATAAAATACTTATTATAATAATGGTAATAACGTACTTTACATTACATACCTATCTACTTTATAATACATAATATTTGTATTCATCACACAAATATCCCAGGACTTTTGAAACCCAAGACTTTCAGCTTCACTACCAACTAGCCTAAATAACCAAGAACATAATTTCACTTCACTTAAAGTTTGAAGCATGTTTAGTATTAATGAAAAATATGAATATCAGATCATCTGTGGCTCCGTAGTGAATCCTACACTCTGACCGGCTTCAGATTAGTGAGTCACGATCACGATTGTGATTCTGACGCGCCACGATCCAAGTTAACGATCACGATCTTCGACAGATAATGAGATGAGAATGGAGGCAGATTAGATGCCCGATTGATGCGGTTAAACAGCTTTTGTGGAGCAGCTACTTTTTATACTTGACCTTTGCAGGTCGCGTCGTATTCTGGCAGCGAGCTTTTGTTAAGCAGTTTTATTTTCGTTCCATTACAATTACTACGTCATATTTATTATCGTCATCATTTATAGTTTGTAATTTAGAGTTTCAGCAGCATTTATAGTTGCAGTTGATTGATCACTGTGGGGTATAATAGCCCTCCTCTCTATGTGACATTGATCTCTATCCTGAGCCGATCTTATCGCCACACCTTTGTCAGTTATTCTACCGTCAAGCAGTAATGTGCAAACATCACTGTGTTCCGGTTTAAACGAAAATATTTCCAAAAAAATTACAAAGTTCAGGCGTGTTGTAGAGTCAGAGAGTGTCAGAGACTCTTATCATATCAAAAACCCTAAAGATTATTGTTATTAGTTTTAAATAAATGGTGACGAGACGATCCGGACATATGCCTGATGGTAAGCAACATGCCTGACACATAACAGCACAGTGACACGCAGCTATTGGAACATGAAGAGTCCAAATCATTACCTAACACTGCACTGCGCTCGTCACACAGAGATATAGTATAGTAGTTTTGTAGTGGTAGGACTCTGACTGTGATGAATGACTGTATTTATTTATCCTGTACCTACTTCCAAACTTGTCTAAATACTGTTGCACTTGATGGTTTTGTCGTTCTTATCATACGCAAATGATTTGAGACGTGGAAACCTCAATGTAACACGGAGTGTAAAGATAATGAGAAGCACAAGCTTGTGATGAGTAATACGGATGGAAAGATTTTATCTCTGCAACGGCTAGGCGTCCACGTCAATACAGGGTTAGGCATGACGCTAGTTAGTCGGAAGGACTCAATATCAAAACGCGATAATAATCAGGTGTTCCATACGTTTTGTTCAGTCTGTAGGTAACGTTTGTTACATATGCAGTTATGCAGCTTTCCCTATATTCCTGGGACCATTTCTATACTATAATCATTTTCTAGAACTAATTCAAGATATACGTTAAAAAAAAGAGACAAGTGATAAAGGTGGACCCCGGAATCTGTAGAGTGGCTAATTCCTAATAAAAAAAAACTCCTGGGGCTCAGCGATTTTTGCGTGAGTAGAATCAACGCTATGCACCAATCCAAGCCAAGTTCCGATTGGTGAATAAATTATCTATACTAATATACTAATACTAATACTAATACTAATACTAATACTAATACTAATAATATTATAAAGAGGAAAGATTTGTTTGTTTGTTTATTTGTAATGAATAGGCTCCGAAACTACTGGACCGATTTCAAAAATTCTTTCACCTTTGGAAAGCTACATTATCCCCGAGTAACATAGGCTATATTATATTTAAAAAAAAATTAGGAATCTTTACTAAAACTCCAATAATGTAACATAAGGTGTAAAAAGACCTGAAAATTCCTTACGTCGCGTGCGCTGCGAAAACTATTGATGATAGAACAAAATCATTTACTACGTCTTTGCAGAACTCATCATTATCTACAAAAAGTGTCGCGACAGCATATGTCTAAATATTATAGTTATTATGCCACAGTAAGCAGTTTTTTATTCTAAAATATTAATTTATGTATGCCGCCTCTTGAAAAGGCTCTTCATTTGTACCTTGGTATTAATCCTTATCAAAATAAATTACTTTATATTCAAGACGGCTTTAATACCTTTTATATATTTTTTACATTTCATTCGGAAGATATCACGAGTTTAAAAATGCAAGTATTAGAAAAAGTCGCGTGGTTGTCGCTCACCGCGCTCAGTTAGCCAGCATGCGATGTAGGCTCCATGTAACTGTCACTGGGGTACGGGGGAGTCAATGTAATAAAATAAAGTGCCGCGCGGCTCACTCGCGCGATCGGCTCCCCTACGCAGCGGTCGTGTGCGTGATCGTATGATTTTAGCTTGAAAAATTTTGAATTCGTTTCGTAGGTAAATAAGTGTAATAACTGCTTATAGGTTTATGGGTATTTCTGTTCAGCAAAAATTTAGTAAAGGTAGTTTTCTAAGCCCATATTTTTAATTTTCTTTCAATAAGTACCTACTACTTACCTGATAATAAATATTATATTTTAATTATTCAAACCGCTTAGTACTTCATATAGTTCAATAAGCAAAAATTTAGTAAAAGCCTGTTTAATTATTTATTTCCTTCTATTTTTCATTTTATAATGCCCAAAAATTCCAAAAAGATCAAGATCTCAACTTTCTAAACATAGTTCCCAGGCGAGGGCAATAAGAATACGGCGTAATGAGGAATCTTCATCAGAAGCTGAAATTCGCCTTGCAAGTCGGAGAGAATACGCGTCGCAATCGCGTGCTAGAGAGTCAAGTATCGAGCGTTCGCAGCGGCTTGCTGAACAAAATTTTATCACTGGCCCAGCAGCTGGTCAACTAGCTCAAATACCGAGCATACCGATGATTCTAACTGATCTGCCAATTAAACGACTTAATTAAACGACTTCAGTTTCCGGTGAAATCATCTTTCACGTTAACAAGTCCCAGGGCCAAACCTTCGAATTATTAGGGATCGACCTACGAAAAGAATGTTTCACTCATGGCAACTGTATCACGTGTTGGCCTACCACGTGTTGGAGCTCCTGAAAATCAATTTATTTTCCTGCCACAAAATAAAACTACTTCAAATATCGTTTACAGGGAAGCTCTGACTCACTAAAACTAATGGCTTTTGTTTTGTAAATAATATTATATATGTATAAAAATTTAAAATTAAAAAATACAAAAAAAACATTAATAAAAAAAAACATAAAAAAAATCAAATTTCCTTTATAATTTTACTTTTTTTTTGAAACCCGATACAAAAAAAAGGGTGTATGTGTGTGTGTATGTACCCGTGCGAAGCCGGGGCGGGCCGCTAGTATCCTAGAAATATATTTTTCTTGAAATGTCTCGGTTTCCTCATGATAGTTTCTTTCACTCGTGATGGAAACTGGGTGAAGAATGACGAGTAGAACATTACTCTTTTGGGGTTTCAGCTTTACTTTACGATCTGTGTTACCCTGTATAACGTAGACGTGTGGTACCTACTTATGAATTAGCCTACACATGCCTCTGAACTCATATCGCAGCCGACGCCCCGTCTTATGAATCTAGTTACTCTCGCACGCAAAAAATAAATTAGCTTTATGCCAACAAAAAGGTTGACGTTATAATTAGTTTCGGGCAAAAAGCCCTGTTTAACAACGTTTAGTAGGATCGTCGGCCCGATAAACATTCCTCATGGACTTGCAGTAATGGGCTACTAATAGATAGTTTGCGTGACGATGCGCCGAGTTGATCGAACTGATTAAATAAACCGTCGATCAAGGCCTGTTGCGCGCATGAATTCAAGTTTTGTACCTAGGGTGATTAACCGAGGAGCCTATTCAGTAGGAATACCAAGAAATTCGGATTTTGACTAATAGGAATCACAGATTTTTTTAAATACCTATCCATAATATAGAAAGGCTAGAAACGTCCCGCGGTTTCACCTGCGTATTTTCCCGGGATACAAAGTAGCTTATGTGTTCTTCCAGATTATAATTTAACCACAGAAATCTAAATATTAAGGTACTAATTTAGATTTCTGTGAATTTAACTGTTTTCCAAATTTCAACCTGATCTGTTCAGACGTTACGTCATGATTGAGCAATAAACACCTAAACATCCAAACGTTGACATTCATAATATGAGTAAGATTACTGCAAGCTACTCAGTAAGCAGGTGTAGCATAAACAGCCAACTTTATATTCTCACCGCTGGGCCTCGGGACCTTCTCACAAGGACAGAGTCAAGCCCATGATCAGCCACGCTGGGCAAATGCAGTTTGGTGGATAACACTAATAACACATAATTATGGGTACTCGAAATATGTCATTCTTAGAACACACCAGTTTCCTCATGCTTTCCATCATCTTACATAAGTTAGAGTAGAGTAAGATCCCAGGGCCGCTAGACGTCCCGTATTTTCTGATGAACGAAATGTGGACGATTGAGTAGAGTTAGTACGTACTAAGAACACATCTTTAGGCGGTAGCTTTCTTACACGGCCAATTTTGAGATATGGGGTAATGAAGGTACATAAAAACATTACTAACTTCACATATTTTCTAATAACTCATGTTCACATACATATGTTATAGGCAATATCCTTAAAATAAGGTCCTATGCACCCAGACACTTTCCGTCGGCCGCAGATGCTTTAAAACTCCCAAAATAATGGCTTAACTTCACTTGAATTCTCATAAGTCTGAACATCTGGCGGCTCTGGGATCTTGGTCTACTGGCATTGTACACTCGACTTCGAAATTACAGTGGTGCGCGTGTGTTTCGCAAACCAGGGACTCCGGATCAGTAGTTGGCATTCTCCCAATTATATAAGTTATAATGCACATTAATAAATATACATTGTCTGTATTTTCCAGGATTTCGAGACGTGCGTGCTGAGCGGTGACCGGGAATGTCGTTACATCGAGGGCGAGACCCACGAAGGTATTGGCGATCACCGCCGGCAGACCTTGTTCTTCTGCGGACACGAACCTAACTGCACGTGAGTATACCTACTTTAAACAACTTCCAGATGGTAATAAAAGATCCCAATCCAGTCTAAATAGGGGCTTTGGGCTGAGGAAATTACCTAAACATCACCTACTCAACCTAGATTTAGATTTCAGCTTTAGAATTGTCGTTTATAAATAAGAATTGTGTCAAGCAATAACTTAAATCGTAAGTATATAAGGTATTCCTGCCTGCTAGCCAACCTGTAACCAAGTACCCACCTATTATTGTAAAAAAAAAACATAATCCTTCTTGTAGTCAGGTAAAATTAAGAAATCATAACAATGTAAAATTGGATCGTGGAGTTTATTGGGGTTGATATTTACGATAAAAAGTATACTACATAGTATAAATAATGAACTCTTAGCAACCTTAGGTACTATCTACAACCAAAATAACATTTTGAAACTATAAAAGACCATCTGTAGGACTTTTTCCAGGATCCAAATCAGTCCAGGGAAGAACCAGATCTTTGCCGGTTATTCTAATGTACAAACATTACTGTTTTTCTATATGAAGGGTTTTATTCCCGGAGAAATTACAGGAAGACAGGATAGACTGACAGGACAGACAAATTGCTCATATCCCCAGGCTTAAACTAATTTGATTTGAGTTCAGCAGTTCAGTTTTGTTTCGTTGAATTCATTTAACGTTACAAATCTCAAACTTTTCCAAATTGATTTATGAAATTATACGTATTTGGCTTGATATTGTATATTTGGAAAACGGCGGTTCGTTGCCTTAGCATTTTTATTAGTTTGGTGAGATAAGTGGTTTGCTATGTATATTCGCTAATAGAAGTTTCAGCTAGTTTTTTTACTGTTTGCCGAATTTTGGGCGTAGGGAATAGGCTGATAATATTATCTACCATTATTTTTTTAACTTAAGGAATAATCACGACTTAGATGATTATTTTGGTGATCATCACGACTAGCCAACAGTTGCCTGCTGTTTACGCTGTTGATTGGTATCAAACTTATTGATGGTATTTCGTTTGTTAATACAATAAATATTTAGAAGCGGTGAACCAAATCTAGTTACAAATCTACCAGCAATAAAGACTGGTAACAGCAGTACCTAATCTTTTATTAGAAGCCTTCCTTCTGGGTTTTTTGCGATTTTAGGGTTGGTCCTATCGTAAAAGTAGTTTAACATCTTGAGTCCTTTTCAGCTCAGTTACCATCTGTACTTTTCCGTAACCCTAGATCAGTTATACATATTCCTGTTCGCGTATTTCAGGCCCTTCAATAGCGTGGAAGCTTTGCAGCGCGCCAAGCGCGTAGTGGAAGAACAATACGCGGTGGTGGGCGTGCTAGAAGACATGAACGCGACCCTGGCAGCACTGGAGCGATATGTTCCGCGGTTCTTCAACGGAGCCACCAGCCTCTATTGGGGTGAGCAGCCAGTCTATTATGAAAACGACAGACTCGACGATACTGTACTGGTCTGGTTTTACCGTATTTCTAGTCAACCCCACGACACGACATTATAACTTCTTGCAGTTGTTCATGGAAGTCGCACATATAATACTGTGGTAATGATAGTCGTCGTAGACCCCAAAACTATCTACTACTCAGAAGAACACGCATGTGCAATAAGTACTCCAATTAAAATTCTTTGTTTTTCTTAACCCAATTAGAATTTTAAATTTCAACAAAATGATACAAAATTACAACAGCACTACAATAAACAAATAGAAACATAAAATACGAACAAGCAAAAATAAAAATAGATTGCGAGAACTGCAAGCGGAAGTAACCATATCGGAACTAACTGTGCAAAAGCGGTACCAGAGATTAAGCCATACTTAGTATGCCCCTGCGAACCCAACAGCGTAAACAACTGGTACCAGCTAAAATATTTTTATAAAATATTATATAAATAATATAAAATATGTCATCTCTACATACCAGCACACTACCGGCATGTACGCTTCGGAGATCTACTAATTTTATAGGCAATAAAATTGATCTCCGTTTATTGAAGAATCGTAACGGGCGTCAGATCAAACAAATACTTACGAGTATTAAGAAAGCCATCGTCGTGGAGGTCAAAGTCAGGTGTTAGGTTCTCTTAGGAATCCGCGTACAACACTGTAGATTAAAGACGGCTCCCGCGAATAGGAGCTTCATTGTTAGTCACGGAGTTAGACAGTTAAGAGTTAGATAGAGCCGTCGCGTCGGTTACTTGCTGAACTGGCATTCTCACTGTGGTTTTGTGACATGTCATCATATATAATTTCATCTGCTGGGACCTCTTGCCTCCAATATTGTTAACTACGATATCTTTAAATTATGAATCAGTGTTGTTAGGCACTATTAATAAATCTACCTCTCACATAGGATTGTGGGAATGTTCAACCCTGGCAATTATTTATTTATCTATAGAATCTCATAGAAAAGACAGATTATTCTTTTACAGCAGAACCAATCGTTTAAATAGACTACTCAGTGGTGCATAGTTCATTTGTAAACGAGTTCGCCGGTAGACCCCTGTCGATACTACTTCGGCAGTTTCAAGAGTAGTCGTTGTTATTTTAATTTGGACAGGCGTAACATTTCCCTTTAGCCACTTTATTAATGAAAATACTGTCGCTAACGTCTCTATTCTACCACAACCTTGACATCTCAAATCTTGGCAGAGTTACTTATTTCGTGAATTGCACATTATTGTCGTTACATTTTAATAAATAATTGGCACTAGTATCATCAGCTATGAATAGAAAGGACACAAATCACTTCCCATATGTATTTAGTTTTGCAATGTATTTTCCGAAATTAACTTCATTTTCTTAGGCAGTTATTTATACAAAGGCTACTAGTTAATATCTGGACGCCTTCTGGGTTCATATATATATTATATGTGCATATCATGCGCCTCGTTTTTTTTTCCAATAACTACCTATCAACTGATTTATCTATTGTATCTCCTACAGTAAATTTAGATATCCATTCGGGTTTTTCTTTTATGCCATTTTATATTCTAATTAATTATTGTCAATACATTTTATTCGCTCAAAAAATAAATCTCAAGAAGTGGAAATGCTTTCCAGCCACTCTTTCCTTCTACAAGATACTATAAAACATTGTTGTTTTGTGATCTCTAAATAATCTACTAGATCATTATTTACTATAACTTTATAATTTTACAATTTCCAGACGAGCTGAATACCTTCAACAGAATCAACCGCAACGCGTTCAAGCCGCCGGTCTCCGAGGCGGTGAAGCAGATAGTACGCGCCAACTTCACCCGGGAGATCGAATTTTACGATTTCTGTCGACAGCGGCTGCATCTGCAGCTGAGAGCCTTGAGGGACCCCACAGTCACGCTACCGACCGTCAGGAGTGCGAGGAGACGACGCGCGCATTCCAGCTTCGGTAGATTGTAGCTTTAGAGTAGCGTAAGAGCTGTGTAAAATCCATACAATTTGACTGTTCGTCGGGATTTTCGTACTATGAATAATTGTCATCACTTGTATAATGGTAAATGGAGTCTTCATAGAAAAGGAATCACAGACGGCAGTAACCACTTCATAAGGACGACGTGGTTACATACGTTAGGTGTTCTCAAGTATAGCATACGTACTATAAGAGTAGGTACAGGTAACAGGAATTTATATCAACCCTTCATTGTACTTAAAAGAAGAATCCAAATTAATAATGTTTCGATTCTCGCATTTAATTAAAAATCTTTTTTAATAACAATAGGTTTGTCCTTGACATGGCGGTCAAGTGATAGTGCTTATTACCGCGATTGCATCTTATTTAAGTCCGGTTGTGCGACATATCAAAATTTTGTGGCATTTTAGTATTGTTACATGAACAAATTGTAAGACATCAAACAAAAGACTAAAGGTGATAGGTGCCGCCAAATATTTGTATATCCAGATCACAGAATAAGTAGAGAGATACTAAGATTTTGTTAGAAAAAAATCAGACTGTAGGTGTGTAGGTACTACGGTAAAAACCGAATTAATAAGACACTCATACAACGCATAATAAAGTTTGTTGAGTTAAAACTATAACCCGAATTTAGCGGCTTAATCCTGACGATAATCACAGCACAGCACAGTTCACCTAAACAAGCTACATAAATGTTTAAAAATAAAAAAGGTAAATTAATATTTATAATAAATATTTACTTTATTGTATCCAGTGTTACTCGTATTTAGGGACATTTCAGCCTACCTAACAGCCTACTCAACAGAACTGAAACCAATATTTAGTAGGTATATGTAGGTACGAACCAAAATTGTGACTAACGCTTGCTTTAACGGTGAAAGAAAGGAAAAGGACATGTACCAAGAAGACACCTTTGGTGACATATGTATTTACCAACCCTTAATTGACTAGCGTGGTTTATGGCATTCATTTTCTTCTTGTAAAAGAAACCCCCCTAGACCCAGTAGTAGAAAGAGAGTTGCATATCTTCTGTTATTTTCTAATTCTAGTAGATACATTTCCGGAAATAACAAAGTGTTGTCGTCGGAACCATGAAAAACGTTGCTTTGTTTTGTATTTAGCTAAGGGACCTCAAAAGAGTAAGTAATAGGTGATACAAAATGTAATTCTATAATTCTGCTAAATAGGTTTACTAGTTCTTTCCTTTTTTACGCAACAATATTGGTTGTAATTACGGTTTTTGAGATAGATGGAGGTGTTTCTGCTAATTGAAGAAACGTTGTAAATAGTTTTAACTTATAGGTACATAAGTACTTAATTGATAATATTACAATTACTTATACGCAGACATAGGCTAGATATATTGAATTGTAAGTGAGTGTCTGTTAATAACTTTTGCTTCGGATATTCGACTTCTAAAGCTATGTAATACCAGTTTATGTTCTATCCTATGTGTATGACTAATTTTAGATATGTCAGTTAATATTCAAAAACGAATAATTCGTGGATATGTCATATAAATAGTCTTAAGTTTATGTAGATTGTAGATAAATTATTAATATATAAAATTCCATGCCCTAAACATAAGTTCATTCATAGTGATTCCAGTAAACAGTAAGTTTTATAAGTACCTACTTTATTGATTAAGTAGAGTTAAGTAAAATTTAATTTAGTTAAATTATTTGTTAATTATTGTTGAATAATTGTCATATTGTGATAATTTATCGCTTGATAAAGCGGTAACTAAAATAAATGGAAACAGAATAAACCATCATTTTTCAATCAAAAGCTTAACATTTGTGTTTTTAATTATGTACCTACTTACATATTTTTTATTAGGCGACATTTACTAACACAACACCATCTGGCTCCAAACTAAGCAAATCTTGTATAATGGCTATGTTATGGCTATGCTATGATATGTAATATACATATGTATATACCGAAAACATTTATAATAGTTTTAATCCATTTTTATACAGCATAGAAACAAGTATGCAAAATACATAAGTAATTTGATACCAGCTGTTATACACTGCCTAAAAAATGGTATGTCTAGTGAAAATAGAGAGCATTAGAAAAACCGTAAGTACTAATAGCGGTAGGACATCCCTTCCTATGGAATGACCACACGTTTGCCAGTTATTCTACACCAAAGCTAATATGCAAACATTTCTGTGTTCTTATTTAAAAAGCAACGTTTTTAGAAAAAATACAAAGTCAAGAGAGTAATAATTTTATATCCATGGAACGACGTGTAAGTAGTGCTAGGCAGTGATGTGATTTGTTCAAATAGCTGCAAAATATAATGCTGTTACGAACAAGCATTTTAGTTGTCATCAAGTGTGTGACATGCTGGTGTCGTGCTATATTCTATTAGAAACTTCAAGCCATCTCGCTTAATGTAAAATAAAAAACAAACCCTGTAAAACTTAAAAAAAAAACAACGTTTTCAGAGACTTTCGCTAGACAATTGGACCAAGGGTCCAGATTCGGAAGGCGGTCATCCTCGACACAGCACGCTTTGTCGGGAGGTCAGTCAGGTCAGGTCAGTCTGCAGCCCTAACCACCGGTAGCTTGGGCCCTGCCACGCTAGATCGCGGCAGTTTAGCTTTTTAAAATGTTTTTTCGTACATAAATATTGTAAAAACTTAATTTAAGAAAGATAATAATTAGTACCTGTATAAGACTGGTGTAGTGATGTGGTGTGACCCTAATATAGTCCCTACTTTTATCTCACGACGCTACGCGAGCTTTGCTGTGGTAACGATGTTCACAAACACGCTGTGGATGTGTGCGTGAACGTGGACGCTATCAGTACCGCCCGAGACGCGGGTGAAGGTGTTTGTTTTCACACACATACTTAACATGTTTAACCCTTGGTCACCACAAGTAAGACATGCGTTGCTTGTTGAGATAAAACTACTATAGCTTAAAACAACGACTATCACGACACGTTCTGTTTACAGAGCAACAACCGTGATAATAAACGTTTACCGTGATAACAGGGTAAACTGTTTTTTTTTTCAGAAATTAATAATTCGTTACTTAAATACCTATTTTTACGAATTGATATAATATTATCGAACGTCTTACTTTTCAATGGATTTATCAGTTTCAGTCATGCAATTAATGTTAATTTGTATTATCTTGATCCCTCTCATGACCTATATTAACTTGTATACTCATTTTAATTTGTCGATAATGTTTTAAATCAAGTGTTTTGTATCCGACTAAAATTAAACATGATTCGGATGATGCGATTATTTTTTTATTAGATAGAGTAATTTAACCATAAGAAACACTAATAATTTTAAACGTTTCTAATGTGATGTCATTCATCAATTTATACATTATTTTGCGCTTTCATTCCAAACACTGGCTGAACCCTACGAGATTAGTAGATCAAAATAATGTACTGCAGTATTGCACTAAAACATTCCGCGGTGCTACGAGTATATGTCGATCTCTTAGGGGATAACCCACAATAACAATTTTATTAATGTGTTCAGTCCAATGGGATGGCATGTAAAAAAATATCTAAACCAAAACAACTCCTGGCTCTTGGCAACATCCAGATTCATAATTTGCCACTAACACTATGACAATTTTTTTATATTTATGTAGGTATACCTATTTGATGCATTTAGTGAAAAGCTGTAAATTTGGAATTACAAACAGATACTTCAACTGTATATGGAGATTGTAGATGTATGAGGTTATGAATTCAAAACGTGAACATATTCGAACAATTCAAAACGTGAATGTTTCATGTTAAAAGTAGACATTCGATTTAAATATACTTATGAAATCATACCAACAATTAAGTATTATACGGATAGCGGATACGGATACGGATGAGCCAAGCACAGGATAGCGAGCACTATGATCGCCATCAGCAGTGGCCGATATCGTGCTGAAGGTGATGTTTTAGAAACATTCTCGTTACTGGCAGGCAGAGTTATTACCCACTAAGTCCTCGTGGCTTAGTGGGTAATAACTCTGCGAAATCCGAGGGTCGTGGGTTCGATTCCCACCCAGTGCAAATATTTGTGTTATTAATTCAAATATTTGTACTGTGTCTGGTTGTTTCTATTTATAATAAGTAGGTATGTATTAGTATGTTTAAAACTACGTAAGTTTTATATCAGGTATTTGGCCGGCATGACACAAGCTTTGCTTAGTTTGGGTCTGATGGTGTTATCTGTGAATTTGTCCCCCAATATTTATTTATTTATTATTCACTACTTTTTTACCAACAATGCAACCATGCTTACAACAACAAACATATGTATATTTATGGAATTTTTGTTTTATTCATGATGCAACTAAACGAAACGAATACTAACGACTCCTTACATCACACTCGCACGTCTGTTATTATATATGTCAAAAAAGAATTAGGTTTATTAAAAATAAAATAATTATTTATACTGCACATTAATTTATTATTATGTAGGTACAATAGTTACTTAATAAAATCAGTAGTCAATAATAGGAGTAACAATAATATTCATCAGGAAGGTAGCGATACCGGAATCGATAGTAAAAATTAATATGGCCACATTTCAAGAATTCAGGTACATACAAAATATAAAACGGTATAATAAATTACGTTTACATTATTTATTGCTTATAGGTTAATAATAATTTAATTTCGTAATTTCTAATAGTCTCATGTACTTAATAAAATTTCAAAACCAAAGGATTCACTAATTTATCAGTTCTGTATGTCATGATTTCGTAATTATACAAAAATATAAAATGTACATAATATATTATCATTTATATCAATTCATAACGATTATATAATTCAATTTTAATATAAAGTAGTATAGTGATTCGCTATTTATATTTTATAATTCTATTCTCAATCAACACCTGTTAAACATAAGGCTTATCTTTTAAGGTCTGCTCGTTCAGACATTAAGATACCTACTCTATTAATTATTGAAGAAACACTATAATTAATGTAACAGGGCGATATTGAGTCATCGCAAATATTATAATATCTATAAAACTATCAGTTTTTTAAATTGTTTGTTCTACAGTTAATTTCAACGTACCTAGGTAAATGACGTGATTGAAATTCTAAACCTTACTATAATAAGTGATGTTTTTGTTCTTACTTTTAACATAACTACTATTACATAAACGCTAATAGTATCTGTAAAAGTTGTATTAAAATATTAATATCAGAACTCGTATCTCTCAATATTTACAACTGAGTAGTGCAGCCCAGCCACTGCGCCAGGTCACCCTTCAGCGTTCACAATCACAATTTACAGTCCCAAAGGACGAGCTACCAAACAATACACAGCAGCATATAATATATAATTAAAATTCGATTTAAAATTAGTTCAAAGTCGATGTTGCAAATGGCACTCTGAGAACGAGATCGGCTCGTTTAATTATTTATCCTACGACTATGCTAGTGTATCACAAGACGCTCGACAACCGTAAAGCCTCATTGATTCGGCATGATATCTCATCGCCACTCGTGTGCATTTCATCTCGCAGTCCTCCGATCGCGGTCGGCGCGTGCACTGGGACCTGAGTGCGGACACGGGCCCGCCGCGCCTCCGCCGCCGCCGCCTCGGCCGCGACCGCGCTTCGATCCGTAACCAACGTGAGCTCTCAGCCGCGTCAGTAGAATGAGGGGTGCCAGTCCACAGTTGGATGCAGAGGCCCGTTCGACACTGGCGACGGGACCCCTGTCACTGCGCCGAGTGCCAAGCAGTCGAAGCAGTAGTTCGCTCCACTGTTGTTATCCCAAAACTGCTGGCCTTTACATTGGAAGCGAACTGCTATTTCCAATCGCTGACCGGAAGATATTGCCGGTGCATACAGCACAAACTGGAACCTGTCTGAGAAACCATCGCACGAGCCTGGCACGTAGTTGGCTTGCAAGTCTGTATACGTCTTCCACCTGTTCATCGTGTACCGCACGTGCACTGTCTTATGGAAGTCTAGATTCCGCACGCGTACCGATCCGCACACTGTGACGTGGACGCCATCACAGACGCGGGCACTCTCTAAGCAACAGTTGAATGTCTCAAGCTTGCTAGTTAGGTCGGTTGGCAACTGAAAAAGTGGCACCAACGTCAGCGCGCCTAGCCTTGGCGCCGCACGCACGGGCGGAGAGCTCTGCACGTCGCACCCGGTGAGATCATCATACGCAGATTTAGGAATGACTGGAATTTCATCCATGAATGTTTTAACATCCGCTAGATCTAGCCCGAGCACGTCCGCAAAACGAACGATCTTCTTCCGTCCGGGCGTTCCTGGAGGTGTTTTACCAGTTTTCAATGAAGAACAACGACGAACACGTTGCGGGAAATCATCTTCCGCTTCGCTCTGCTCTTTTTGTTTTTCATCATCGATATCTGTGATTGGAGTTGCTGATTCTACATCTGTCGCTGCCGATTCTTCAGTAACTGCTTCTTCGGTTGCACTTAACGTACTTTTCGTTTCGATAACGTCACTGGTAGGTACTAATAATTCTTCTTCGCTTTTTACGATTTCGGAGGATGTGCATTCAATTTCTTTTTCGATTACTACTTCGTTTTCGTCTTCTTCTAACACAGCTTCTACTTCTAATATTGATAGATTATCCACGCCTTTTGCTATTTCTTTCTCTGCATTATTTTCAATTTGGAAGATTTCATCATTGACATCGGAAGGTTCGCTCTTCGCCGATTCAAACTCTGAATCACTATCCCCTGTTGACACGCAATTTGTTAAAGGAAGACACAAACGTTCATTATCGAGTACTGGGGACGGCCTCGCTATACTACAATCTATTTCATCTTGGCTGTTCTGCCGCGCACAGCCTTCAAACGTTATTGCAGAATAAAGTCTTTTTTCCGCATGGCCATTTTCTCTCGGCCCCGGCTGTAATTTTACCGGTGATTCTGTATAAAAGGCGGTGGAAAATCTGAATCCATTTTTCGTTTTGTCGGGATGTTGAAGAAGGAGCTTGGCTTGTTCTTTGGCGTCTGTTTCCGGATCGACATCGTAGAAAGGGGGTTCTTGGTCATCTGTAGGCGACCGTTCAGCGAAAGGGTGGTCGATTTCGTCGACTGGGCTGGATGGGCTTTCGCATTCGAGTTCGAAGTCGTAGAAGGTGTCGAGGTCTCGTTGGTTGGTTGGAGGGGCTCGGTGGGTGGAGGGGGAGTCGCGCGCCAGCCAGCTGCTCTCGTCCTCGTCGTGTGCGGTGCCGAGGTTGCGCAGGCGGCTGTGCAGGTCTCGCGCGAACGCCGCGGCGCGGCCGCGACACGACATGGGCAGCAGGGACGTCAGCCCGCACTGCGGCCCCGCTCGCTCACCGTTCATCTGCGTCTGAAATCGAAAACAAAACATCAGTAGATAACATTGATAACAAAACTACTACTAATTAATGTCATCAATACGATCGTCAACTTTTTCAATATTAACTTAATTTTATTGTAGGTAAATTAGTAATGCAAGTCGAAAGAATGATTTGTCATTTTGTGAGGCCATTGGTTCCGCAACTCAGTTAAAACTTTATAAAAAAGTATTCAAATCATGTCATGTTGAGCTAATGCAATGCATTTCTTGCATTTTTTAGTTTGTTTAAGGGTACTATTGATAGAGGTTGCAGTCTTCAAAGTCGGGAGTGAATGACCTCGATAAGATAGCTAAATTATACGCTCATTCCCCGACTGTGATCATAATATCACACCACTGTTCAAGATAACTGCCAACAAGGCCCCAACAAATAGATATCATTAATACCATCACTCAAATGTGACTAACATAACCCCGATAAAGAAATGTTTTTAGAGAGAAAATACTTTGTACACCTACTTAACATTGTAGGTATTTGAAGATGAAATTAATAAATTCATTTGTAATAGCAACAGTTATCTCATTTGAACAATAACATTAATTTAATCTGCTTAAAAGTTAATGTGGAAGCATTGACAATTGTTTTTGTGTGGGTGATGTACCGACTTGAAGAAGCAATACAATCACGTACGAAATATTTCGAATATCTTCAACGTCACATGACTGACGACGGAAACTTGGCAAAGATCATGAGAGCCTACGCGCACCTCAGCCATGAATGCAATCTAAAAATATTCACAATTATTAAGACTGCTATCTTTATGAAAGACACCGTAGTTTTTTTTCTTTCAGCTGTCGCAGCAGGCGCTAGACACCTCGCGGTGACGTAGACCTGCGAAGGCCAAAGGCTGACCTATTTCGAAGGTAACGACACTTGCGCGAACTAGGTCGCCTGGAATCGACCTCGCTGCTCTATGCAGAAGTTATTACATCTAACACATTCTCGACCACGGCGGTTGTAACACTGCCGAAGTAATTAAATAATGATTTAGATCGTGACTAAGTCCTACGTTATCTGTTAATATGAGTTCAAATAGAGAAAGTATATAAACTACACGTTAACAAGTAGATAAAATAATGAATAAAACGTTTCAGATACAGAAATTCGAACATTTTGTAAAATCTGAGGCTTCTCACAAATAGAAATAAATAGCAACAATCTTAATAATGTAAATATGACAACATTTAATTATTAATGAAGGAAATTAAATGATCGAACCAGTTTTTGTGTTGTGAAATTTTAATTTAGTACAACACTAATTTATTTATCTTCTTATAGGTATCTCTGATTGGTAAGCGTAGTGTAAGGTAAGTTGGTAATTTGGATTCTCCATGTTCAAGTAGCTTCGTGACACTGTGGTGTAAGGGGCACACATGATTAGAGGTATAATAAAAAATCGCTATTTTTGAGGAGTGAGCTTAATAAACTGCAATCTTGCGTTTTACACAAAATAATATCTTCATAAGTACAAGACATCAGAGTGCACCTTCTTAACATTTTTCGAATTGTTTACAGACGCAAATTTAGCACAACGCATTTAACCACCAACCGGCAGAATTTTCGCATTGCCCTCATGCCAACAGAGGTCAGATATTTCAAGACATCTACTCATGTTGATGGTTGGTGCGCCAACGCGTTTCATGTTTACGAGCTCCAAAATTGATCTAAATTAGTTGAGTACCAACACAATGGAGAAACCAAATAATTTGCACGTGACAACTTACGTTTCTTGCGGCACTAAGATTGAAAACGTCTTTATCCTGTTGTTCTCCTTTCCGCGTCTACCGTAATAACATGTATGACGAATTCGCGACGTACGACTGCCATTACATAAAAGTGAACAGACGCCAAGAACAACGTCATCGGAACAGAGGCGAGTCCAGAAGCATCGAAACATTTAAACGTTTTTATGGTACGAATAATTAGACTAGAATGTTGACGGTGCAGTGGCAGATGCGCTGTATACAGGTTTTAGAATCATGATAAAAGTTTCATGAGAAATAGAAGATCATCTCATTTAGTAAATGCGTTGTTTCATATGTTCAGATGTTTCACATAACCCATAACCCTAGTACAAACAAGCTAAAAAGAATTCGGAATCTAAAAAGAAGTAACATACATTTCATACGGAAGTACAAACAAGCTGACGAAAATGTGCCTGATGGTAAGCAAATTAACAGCACAGTGAATCTAAAACATGAAGTACCAGTGCACTATTACCTCACCCAGAGATCTAAGTCTTATATCTCTAAGCCCTGTAATTTCTCGGTCAAACCGGAACACAGTAATGTTGCACACGGTAGAATTACTGGCAAAGGTGTGGTATCCCAGGCGGACTCTGCCAAGAGTCCTACCACTATATGAACATTACATGCACATTATGTATTATGTACATGTTAAAATTAACTGACTCCTGTACAGTATTGTTTAAAGTGAATTTTAAATAATTCTATACACCATATGAATCTTAACCTAATTTTACCTCAGATCCCGTAGACTGGAACTATTCTTGAAATCTTTTCAAGAATAGTTACAAGGGTGGGGGGATAGTTTTTTTTTAAAACTACATTAATATTTTGTAACATACATCAAAGGTGTATCAAAAGTACTTCAAAAGTATCGCATTATGAAGGACTCCGCAAGTACGAATCGGATCAGTCCTTGTAATATGCAGGTCTACAGATAAATATAGTTCGGGCCCACATTATCCAATCAGTAGTGGCAGTCACTGCTCCGACCACACCACTTGTTATTGTTCATAAATAATTCGAGCTCGCTGCTCATGTGTTATTACGAAACGATTTACGAGTTTCACCATAACATCCGCTAAAAACTATACTAAGTATCATCTTATTTTCACTGAAAATCTCTGGAAATAATATAGCGTTATTTCACTTGCAAATATTAATTGCAACTTGCAAAAAATCTATTACTACTAAGTAAAATTATATTATTACAGTCGGATACCAGAACAACTCTGAGCCAGACAAATAATTAATTGGGTCTCACAACATGTATGATAGGCCGGACGACCCAGAAAGAGATGGAGGACCAAACTCGATACTTTTTGGGAAGATTGGAAGACTATTGCTCTGGACCGGAGAAAATAGAGTAAGGTAGAGAGAGGCCTTTGCTCTGCAATAGGGCAGTATTTAGTATTTATTTCGGTTTAACCTGAAAAAGTGAGAGCTGGGCTTACGAAAAAAAAAGTATGGTGTTATTTTGAACCTCTAACATTGAGTCACCTCGACATGCTAAGAACATTGTTAGCTTGGGAAATTTAGTAACTTAACCGAAATACACACGATTTATTTTATTTGGGCAGCTTTGTAAATCTTTATTACTACACGTCATAATTCGATAAATTCACTAGGTAAATGTAGGCGATATTAGAATAAATATTAAAGATACCTTTTATTGCGGAAAAATACGAGAAAGGCTATATCGACGTGGCTAAAACCGCAGGGTGCTACTTGTCAATAATACAAATTTAGAAATGTTTAATCTTAATTAAGGACTTTATCAGAAATGTAGAGATTATAGTATTCAATGCACCAAACGACCGAGTCAATAGCCACATTAGTACATGAAGCGTGATGAGTTTCGGTATGCATTCTTATCGCACTCTTTTATCAGGACGACAAACGCATTATTTATAATTGCATTTACAATCATTGGCACTGATATGTCAAAAACATGAGTTATTAGTGAAATGTATTCAATAACAGTGTATGTTTAAATTACATCATGCGAGATGCAATTCGTAAACAATATACGATGCCTTTCACGATTGATTGATGTCCAAGGTGACTCGATGAAAATAAAGAAAGTAGGTATCCATTAAGATAAACTCAAACAGAGTCATTCTGTAATACTTAAATAACAAACACAGGGTGACACAGATTGTGTTTGTTTTTGATGTGTAACATTTTTCCTCCCGGTCACTTGATTCATTTTTGGTAGTGGTTTCGTAAAATAGCCAACCAGGGAAGTACGAGCTATTTGAATTGACCAATGAGATGAGCGACTGCGGTAGCGGAGAGATAGCGAGATATAGTACTTCCAACCCCTTTTTCGTGAAGTTGGTACCTTAATACCAAGTTGTACAGTCGGTTAAAACATAGTGGGTGCATGTGTATGACGAGTGTAAAAATAGGGAAGGAGAACGCACCACAAGTGCATTTACAAAAAATAACATGTCAAATGTCACACATCATATTTTATGCGACTACTATAAGGGCTACTCGTTTTTTTATAACATAGCGTGATGGGTTGAGCAATGTATACGCGTGATGGTAAACTATACACCAGCCTATAACAGCATAGTGACATGCAGGTATTACAATATGAAGAGTCCAAATCACTGCCTAACCTGGCTCCTGTACTGCACTGGTCACCCGGAGATATGTGGTGATCTATTTGCACAGTAAGTTCTTTGGAACCTTTGCCCTTTCAAACGGAACACAGTAATGTGAGCACTTTACTTTTATTTAACATTAACGCATACACTAATTTACTCACCTCAACTAGGTAGTAGAAGAAGAATGTTCTTACTACTCTACTTTACTATTTCACTGACCTCTTACAGCAGAAAATCTAGCTTCTATTGTACATTCAGCACTTTCGATACATTTTACAATTGTAAATATTTTTGAATTTCAAATTCAATCAAAGTACCTAACGTTAGTTCAAAGTATATTATTGTCTTTCTCAGTGGTTGTAAGACCTTTTGTAATCCAGAATTAACTTTAAAAGAAAATCAGGAAAATTATGCCACCACGGCTTCGGTTACAACAATATATTTAGTGGAGAGTTTTTCACACAACACAATCTAGCCCCAAACTAAGCAAAGCTTGTAGACCTTGTAGTATGGAAGCAGATAGCTGACACGAGTACAATGCATTAACAATTGTAAACACATACTTTATAATATATTATGTTGAAACGACAATAGAGCTACGTACTATTTGTTTATTGATTTGAACAGGATCGTAGCACTATAGTTGATGCCCAATAAATGGAAGGGTGACCCTCGTTGGCGACACTTATCACTCAATCAGACGATGTGACGTATCACTGATAGCATTCGAATAACACGCGCAAGGATAAAAACATGAGCTACTTTCTACTCGGTATCTACGGAAACGATATTTTTTATACTCATATCTACTGGTATTTTATCTACTATAGTGTGAAATAGATCATGTTTTTTTACAGTAAATAAGTATACTACTTTTTGGAGCAAAGTTCTTTACGGCGGGCATGCTTGGAGAAGATAGAAAGTTTGCTGCGCAACCGAACGAAAAAAATGTGAGACTAAAAAGTGTAGCCAACTTTATTTTCCAGATATACTAAATAATAAAATTACCTACCTAAATAATAAAATTAGGCAATATTTTTTTTTGCTAATTATTTTGCTTTTGTATTATCCGAAGGAACTTCGTTCCTACCTGGTGTCGCATGCAACCACATCTTTTTGAAATATTGGTAGATTTCTTATACTATCCAGTCTCTAAATAGGCGAAATTATTATTATTATGAGAACCCAGTAAATACTGTCATTATAGAGGTCTACCGAACAAAGCAAAGTATTACTACAGTACAGCACTAAGTAAAACATAAAATATTTGAATTGCCACGGCGGTTGTAACGCTGCCGAAACGTCGAGGTATTTAAAAAATGAATTAAATCGTGTTAAGTCCTGTACATTATAAACAAAACATAAAATGGTACTAAATTAAAGGTTATTGTAAAATACACATTTTAATTTGCAAAAAAGAGGGAATTAATTGTTTTGCTCATAGATATTTGGTGAAACTGTTATTATTTTTTCTACTGACTTACAAGATAACACCGAACACACTATTAATAATAATAAACAGGAGCATTGTCGTGTTGTGAATACAACAACGTCAAATGCCCTTTGAGCGGGACTAGAAAGAATTTGAATAACAGAAAAGATTTGCAGTAAGTACAGTGGCGCAAACTAGAGAATCATGGCAAAACACGGAGAGAAGAAGAATAGAGGTATCGGCCATTTGCAACAGTTTAGCATTTGATGAAACTAAACCGGTCAAATATTATTCGCACTCTTATACCGCGGGTTTACAACATTACAACCAATATACATGAAAATTCATATTATTAAATTCAAAATGAATACGTCGAATTAACTTGCAACTTGCAAGTGACCTTCTTGGCGTTTGTTATTTTTAAAGGCAATCTTCTTGCTCTATTTTCAACTTGCACTTAATTGTAGCACAGTGTTGTTACTTTATGTTCTGTGGTCAACCACAAAACTTAAAGAACATGTTACCCTGTTGGGCGAAAATAAAAAAACGCTTGAAATTTTTAATTACTTAAAAATTACCTACGATTTAAAATATATCACCTCAAATAGATCGAACTAGACAAACATCAATTTTTGATGTGACAACGTCTAAAAAATCTGGAGAACGCCGGCGGCATGCACGAAAAAGTGTCCCGTGATGTCCCGTTACGCTCATTGTACGCTTGCATTGCCGCATCTTTCAATGTTTTGTTATGAGGTTGTAAACCAACCGACTTTATTACTTTTCATTTTATAATATAGAGTGACAAGAAGAGTATGTGCTTGATGGCAAGCAACGAAGCTGTCCATAACAGCACAGCGTCACGCAGCTGTTGGAACATGAATAATCCAAATCGTTACCTAGCACAGTTTACTCAAAAATGTCATAAATGTACATTTTGGTCGCGTGTAAATATTTAGATTGAGACGGTTGTGGCCTATTTTTGCATAGAACCTTAAAATTTAATGTAAATAAATATAAATTTTCAATAAATATCAAAAAAATTAATCTTCAATGTTGACATCACGACACATAAACACTAGTGGTAGCACAATAGACATAAGAATTAGAGTCGGTTACGTCACAAGGAGCTCAATGAAGGAGCTCGATAAGACGGTCATTGACCGGCAGATAACGCAAAATTGTTCGCTGATATTATTAAGTATCGTATCAATATTGCCAATGAGCTAAGAGTGGAGAGTGAAGCCATTCTATATTGAATTCTATTTATTTTACAATTGTATACTCACATATACATTATACAAAAGAGCTATGATTTGTAATTATCAAAACCAAGTTACAATAACAACTACACTACTATATACCTAACTACTTAAACTAAGTAAATCCGAATTATCCATACACAAATGAGTCTGAAGATAATCCAGATGATGAAGACTACACTCGGAAAAGTGCCCAGCATGCTGGTGGCATTAACACGCTGAATAACAATGTTGGGCCAAATGAAAGCCAGCATTTTGGTCACGCATCGCATCGCCAAAGCGTTCGGAAAGGCGTTTGAAAGTGAGTCACAACTTACTAGCCGATTAACATCTGGACATGTAACGCGGATAGAAATCAGTTTCTTTTTCAGTTTTAAATTAAAGTCTGTTTTTATTTTTGCGGAGAAACTTCGTTAAATTTGTTCAAATTCTACTCAAATTTAAAATAAAAATAGGTCTTTTGAGCCACATAAGCCATACATTACATACAATAAGTAAATTTTTGTGTTCACCGAACAAACTCTAGAACGTGTAAATAATGGGATTATGTACATTTGTCAAGGTAAGTAATTTTTGTAAGAAAAACCAAACCAAAAATAATTTTAAATGTAGTTCCGTAGTTATATTAATGCATTGGGACTCGTCTCTCGACTCCTCCATTTAACCACGGTACATGTCCCTTAATTAATAATACTATTTATTTTAAAACAGACGCTTTACGTAACCCCTAAATAAATGGGACAAGGATAAGTTGCTGAACAAATTATTACTAAAGATAAATATGGCATAAAAAGGTGTAAATATTGAAGTTGATAAGAACGTTAGTAAGTTTACTTATTCTCTATCTAAGTAACCTATACAATCTGCAAAACATCAACGATTTCTTTTGTAGCATTAGAGTTAAAACGTTAAGTTTATTGGCTTTTATTTAATAGTTTTTGAAGCGTTTTTCTAATTTAATACAAATGCAATGTCTAGACTGTTTTTATTACGTACTTTCGCCTTAGTAGGGATAACATCATAACATACCGAGTCACAAAGTTCAACTTCAGTCCTTTTACAAAAGTTATTCACCTTTTTGTGTTTAAATAAGTACGCTGCAAGAGGTATTTAATTTCAATTCAGTGACTAAATAAATTATTCAAAGTTATGTTAAAGAAAGTAACCTTGGCCGGTGTAGACAAACAACAGGAAAATGGCGTTGTAATAGGTATTTATTTATCAATATTTCTTCAGATATTTGTACTATTATCAGCTGACACTGTTATCAAGAAAGACCTGGCTTCATCTGCACAAATACGAAGTTTTTGTTCTTCAGACCGTGGGTGTGGGTTGGATTCCTGGCCGGTTAATATTTCAATAATAATCCTACTTATTACAAACACAAAATTTTGATGTTTGAATTTTTATTAATCACGGAACGGCAGATCGGATCGAGGGTCTACCGCCGAATGGAAACTGTCTTAGCTTTGAATTTCTCTCTCTCTTTTCGTTTGAAATGACAGAGATGGCAACAACAAAGCCAAAGCCGATTTAGTTAGGCGGTAGAAGGCCGGGTCGAAATTTGGAAAACAGATTATATTCTGGCATAATTCATAGGCTACTTTTTGTCGCGTGAAAAATACGAGGGGGAAAATTTGGGACGGGGTCCTACGCAGGGGACACCGCGGGGCACTGCTATTAATGCATATTAAATTATTAGTAGTGGTAGGCTCTTTGCAAATTCTGCCTGGGGAAGTACCACACCTTTGCCAGTTGTTCTGCCGCCAAGCATTTAGTGTAGTGTAGTGTAGTGTTAGTGTCCCGTTTTGAAAGGCAATGTTTCCAAATAAATTATTGTGCTAAGGTATAAAACACTTTATATCTCTGTATGACGAGCGCAGTACGGTGCTAGGTAAAGATTTTAACTCTTCGTGTTCCTATAGCTGCGTGTCACTGTCACTGTTATGGGCAGGCGTGTTGCTTACCATCAGAGACATGTCCTCATCGTCTTGTCAAAAAAAAGTAAACTAACTTTTATATTTTTCAGGATTGTTGGTCCTTCTCTCTCCATGCCATCTCACGTCATGTAAATTTCAAGCAACCATGTACATAAATGTTGAGCATTCCTTTACCATTACACTTCTGAGTTGAAATTCGACAATGAATTAACATTATTTGTTACTATTGGCTGGCTGTCCGCAAATTTGTCTGCATATAATTAAGAAAGGATTTTTTTGTGATAAAGAATACAATAACATATACATATAGTATGAGTAGGTAGGTATATCAGGTATTTATGTAAGTTCCGAATTTTAGCCTGATGCGTTCAGTGAGTATGTACCTACATTGCTTTTTGTATTAGAATTGCAAACGTGGTGATGAAATAAACATTTACACATTTTGTGTAAGTTTCGTAATATCCTCAATCTGAGTAGGAATCTTTGTGAAACATTATTATAGAAATATAGGTAATTGAACGACGCCAATTCATCAAGAAGCGCATGGCTGCAATTGAAAATGGACAACGATTACTAAATCTTTAGACACTTTTTAAAATCTCGCCATCGTTCGTATCGAACATATATAATATATAATAGGTATATACCTATATAAACACATAAAGCAGTAAACAGGAATTAGTCAAAACACGAGTCAAAGAACCAATAACCAAGGCTATTTCAAATCCACGTGTTCTTTATGTCGGTGGCAGTAGCCGCCACTCTCGAGGCAGTTTCACCAAAATTTGTTAGCGTGGAGACGACTAGAGGACGAATAGCGGTCATTCGTATGTTTACTCCGAGCTCCGGCTAACTCTCAACGAAGTGGCTATTGAATTGTGCATCCATGTGTTGTACGAACTATACGATACTTCAGTGAATCTTCACAATCGCAGCCGGTTAAAGTAAGCTATCCGTTTGTGAATTGCACCTTGACCTATATTTTGAACAATTTTGGTACAATTAAACAATAATTTACTTCTTGTGCCACAAATAAAATTCTCAAAAATAAAAATATTAACCCACCAAACAATATAACTTCAAAAACATTCGTTTCATATAGTATTCTTAGAGGAATCCATGAAACAGTGCAGAGTTATAAGTATAGTATTATTATTCACAGGATATATTTGCTATTATTATGCGGTGGTGCTCCACCGCATAATAATAAGTAATAAGTCCCGATATTTCGATGCAATTTTATGCAGCATGTTCATCACGGGTAAGTACCACGGTAAATATCCCGTATATAAAAACATTAGGTATCGAACAATCGTGATAGTTCAGTTATTCAGTTTATTTGTAAAAATGGTGCATGTAATTGTTTTGAAACTCACTCGAAGCACAATAAAACCAACAACCACCACAATTTCGATTAATGCTCATTATAATATCATATTAAACAGCACCTAGAAACAAGACTGAAAAGTCATCGTTGCCACAAACTACAAAGCAAAGGAGATCCAAAATTGGAAACTATGTGAACACCTGACAAGAGAGTCATTAGAGCATTCCATGAGAAGCCATTGTCCACATACCCCCAGAATTTGCACGTGGTAACTTGCTGGCATTCAACCAACACAGTCAGGTGATTTCTATACTTTGTGTCGATCGATCTGGACATCATCAAAAGATTATTGAACTTAGTTATATATGTATGTTTGTACAGAATAAACACAAAGCTACTGAACCGATTCGAAATATTATTATAACATTTTATTAATTGCAATATCAAAGCTTCCAAGTCCAGAAAGAAAATCAGTTTACGGGGTTTGCGGATAGGGTCAAATTGCTGTTTGTGAATTTCTGTGAATTTCATTATGAAAATGATACATTTTTGATTTTACAATTTTGCTAATTTTACCAAGCACTGTATATATATAAGCACTGTTGTTTGGAAATGAAATAAATGGGGGTTTTTGCCTTTCTATTATATATTTCAATATATTTCAATGCAAAAAAGACCATTTAGATATTAAAATCGTCCATTTCCGAACATTGTTATACAATTTCCGTCCTTATAAGATAAACGAAGAAAATATATTTTGAATGCAATTAAACACACAATTTAATACAATTATACAATTTAAAATGATATAAATAAAAGTTTATCGCGAGATTTCAAACACATCGTACCTATCTACTAAGTATTATTATATAATTCCAACAACGTATCATTTGCTTAGAATTAAAGTTAGTTTGTTTCTTTTTCTGTACTAACTTTAATTCTTAAAATATGTTTTTGTCCTCAGGTTCTCGCGACGAGTTTTTATTTAGGTACTTATATCAATTTGCTTACATTTTATAATTTAATAAAATGTTGGGTTTGATTGCATTCAAAATTTATTTTCTTCGTTTTGGACCATTTACATAAAAGATTAATTTTAAAAACGTTTTTTTAATTATCATTTTATTTTTGACGTTTATCTAATCATTTACATAAAAGCTTGTTTGTAAAACTATTTTTTTAAATTAATATATATTTTATTCTTTGCATCATCGCAGAGTATGCATATATAGCCAAAATTGTGTATCGATTAATAATAATATAATGTTCTTCAACACAACAAAAACAATTTCTATAAAAAAATTATATTCAAACAATTTTTTTTTAGAAATTAACGAAAGACGGTTCGACTAACGAATACGTCGTCCAGGTAAGCAAATAGTTATTTTTAGATATTAAAATAACCACTACACCAACTTCTAAAATTTATACTGGTATGGAATCTCAATTTTTCGTGTGAAAATTTAAAAAAATGCCAATGGGACGTTAGCTAATTTTTGAACTTTTCCTGATAATTTTTAAAACAGTGTAAAAATAAACAATATGAAAATAGTCCATTCTTAATAATGTAACCTTTGCGACGTTAATAGTTTTAACTTGAATAATAATTTTAATATTTTTAATAATGTTAAAAGACTTTAAAAATAATACTAATTATGTTTTTTTGAAGTGGTTATTCCGCTGCCAAGGAGTGCTAAAATTACTGCGTACCAATTTGAAACAAATTTTCCAGAGAAATCACAGGACAATGGGGATCAGATCACAACTATAGTGATAGGCAGTAATTTTATGTTCAAATGCTGTGATGGGCAGGTGTGTTGCTTACCATCAGACGCGTGATTTGCTCCTCCCGTCACTATATTAAAAAAATCCTTAATTCCAAATCTGTTTCTTAAATATTTTTCTACAAACATAAGTATGAAGAAAGGGCATTATGACGGCATTTATCGTAAAGTTGTAACTGACTAAATATGCAGATTTACAGTCAAGATGCAACGCGCATGTCACATTGTAAGAGAGAACAATGTGTGATAAACTCTACGAGACAGCAAATGATGCAAATACATCGCCAGATTCCGTATGAGCTATTTGAGTCGTGACTTTCACTTTGTACTCTAAAACAATCCCTAGACATCGAAACGTAGTTAGGTATAAATAACAGACGATCACGCGCTTGGCACTAACGCTTTGACTCCTAAAGCTATTCCTGCCCACTCAGGACATGATGGAGAGAGTAAGCAATATATTATTACTTTCAGTGAAATGCGAGAGTGAGACAGCAGATGTAGTAATAGAAGTTCACTTAGTTCGCATCTTGTTCAGACATATGTATTTATGTATTTTTCAAGGTGTTTGCATCAGCATAAATATCCCAAAGCCGATTGGTGCCGTGGTCGTTTTTTGAACACAAATGTCTACGAAAGATGTCATGAAAAAATACTAGTGTCCTCGCGATGTTTTTCTTCACCATAAAATCCTCACTAATCTAGGCGGGATCCAAACCTATCCATACGTTCTTGCCACTAGATCAAAACGGCTTTGTGTTCCCGAGGTGTAACAAATATGTATCTTTGTTTATAATATGGTCATCTCAAATTTTATCTGCCTAGAACAATCAAAATAGACAGACAAATTAAAAATACCCACACAGCTTATAAAGAGCTTATGAAGTTTTAGTAGTATGTAAATAGATTATGCAGATCGAGCGCATATAGTAGGTATAAACAAAAGTTTGTAAATTTTATCTATGGTACGTGATAAAATAAATATTCAACGATATACCTACTGAATTAGCATACCTACAGCTGTTATCAGGACATGCAGACTTTTGTATAAAAAGCGTGTTGATAACACGTGTGAAAGAAATGGCACTGAAACTTTTTACATGTGTATTGTGTATCACAAGTATGAAATAAGAATACCATGATAGGAACCAGTAATCTGAAAACCCGGAGGAAGAGTGAGAGTTACGAAAACTGAGGCAGAAGCGGACGCGGAGGTGAACCTGGAGAGCTGCCACTGGGTTGCGAGCCAAAATCTCCAGTTTCCACTAAGCACAGAGGAGCGTCTGGGGGCTCGGGCATTTAGTGCCGTCCGGCATCCACCAAGGGATAGGCCTTCGAGGAACGTAGGTAACGCGCCGCAGGTTTCCAGCGCGACACGAGAGCCTATTGCGGGGCTGCTAAATTACTGACGCCCCCCGCAAGGTGGGTTTTGACCATTGGTGTGAGTGTGAGAAATGAAACGCCGTCTGCCCATGGTGTCGAGCCCGATACAACAGAAGTCCCTCCTATAACGACCCTCAAATTATCAAGACTTAAGAACTCTTAGAAGGTGAAAAGGGCCAATAAGCTATGAAATATAATTGGCGAATTGTACCGAAATATAAAATAGCTTCTTATTCTAGCAACTGTACTAGGGCACTAGGAGGCTAGTTTATGTGGTAAACAACGCGCTGTTTCCATATTTAACTACACGGCCAGAACTAGTAAATTACGCTCATATGAGTAATAAATTAGTTTTTCTTTATTCAATGACTGATTGTTGAAACTGTTCATCGATTAATAGCAGCAAGTAACTGGTTGATATTAGTGTCATGTTTCCACATTGCCAAGATTGTGCAGTAGAAGGCGATTGTCAGAGGCCGACCGGTTCCGTAGTAGAAAACTCAGTGCGCTTTCACATCGCGACATTCGGTACCGGTGGTTTCCCGCCAGGAATCTCGATAATAGAATATCTATATCGTTCCCAACTCGATACCGATCAACTATGTCAGTCATGATCGACTTAAAACAAGATATTGCTTTTAAATTGCATAGGAAACACTCGTAAATTGTTTACGATCAATTGAAATATTTTTAACTTTGTAGCGGCCATATGTGAGTGAGTGAATTGAAAGTCATTGGGCAACAAGCAGTAGGTACATACCAATAAATCGTATTTTAGGTATCGGTCGTATTTGTGTAGGTACCGTTATAGGTTATTTAAATGTTTGATCGATTCGAGTGTTCGATGCTCGATTGTGCATGCAAGGAACGGTCTGCCCATGTATTGTGAGCTCTGTTTGCAGTGGTTTTGCGACGCAATGGACGCTGAACGTTTGACGCACAGCAACCGCGAACGTTATTTGTCTGGAATACATTCCACTATAGCACAGAATTTTTTTTTTGAATATAAATTGAATTGAACATCCACCTAAGTAAGAGCTCATAGTATGGGTGCTGCGGTCTGTTGCTTATTTAAGCAGTTATTGAAAGTTTGACACTTGACAATACACTTGTAAATGCAGATGTTTCTTAAAATATTCATTGTCACATATTGCGCCTGCTTAAATAAATAATCAACAGTTTTTCCATAAAAGATCCTCTCACTTCTTTTTTATTCATTTCTTTTTCAAAATAGAATAGAATACAATAGAGTAGAGTAGAGTATTATCTTGTATAATATCTCTATCAACATGAAGTATTGGCGCTACATGGCTAGACATAGGTCTAAATTGAGAGCAAATGTATTCGACTTAGTATATATATCTTCGACAAATGTATTTTGTATCCTGAAAGCGCCTTATAAAAGGATAAACAGCCCACTAAATGTTCCCACTGCTGGGACTCGGGGCTTTATCTCACAAGGAAAGAGTCAAGACCATAATCCACCACGCTGGCCCAGTGCGGGTTGGTGGGAAGCGCCGTATTGAATTAACAGTAATTCATATGAAATCCCTTTTGTTGACATTTCTGTTAATGTTGATTCTGTTTGAAGAAATTCCGTAATTTTTGCGGAACTCATTTATCTAAGGAAAGCTTAATACGAGTATTTAACTTAAACGCTACTTTAATACTAAACGTATTTATTACCTACCCTATGTACCCTCCTGATACGTGAGTGTTTAAAGTTAAACATTACTTGTCTACCGGATCAGTAAAAGATTATGTTTTTTTATGAACGTCATAGTTATTTTAATATTGCATAAACTCTGGACATTAATTTGCGTTTTATAGTTTACTTCCGAACGAATTTACGTCAAATAAATTTTGCCAACATTCCTGTGCACGTGTAATGTGTTAGTTTATGTAATATGTGAAGATTTGGTTTGAAGTCTAACAGAATTTGATGTCAGTCTTGAAAAGTATTTTGTGTGATGTGAATGTTCAAAAAATAACAACATCAAAACTTCACACAATACTAGATTTAAAACATGAACCAGGTGTCACGAACAGACGGGGGCAATTACATAGGCTTTTGCACCTAAAGAGCAGTCGAACTGCGGCGCGCGCTATGACGCCGCTTGTCCGAATCCAACGTCACCTCAATGCTCTTCTCTCCGCCAACACTGATATTGACATTTTTTATGATAATTTTAACACCCTACGAATGATTATATTTGAATATTATTGTGCGAATCTTACTGACCAGTGGGATAAGAATGCAAAAGAAGACATATCGATTGACGACCATGATTAATTAGACTGTTTTTTTTAACCGACTTCCAAAAAAAGGAGGAGGTTATTAATTACATTGACTCGTTTCATTTGTATACGTTGATTTACTAAAATAATTTAATTGTATTTCTGGTAATAATTTAGTATGTAGGAACAATAATTTAATTGTATTCTATTGATAAATGTTAAAGTTAATAATGTGAATATTGTGTGAGATAATTGTAAGTGGAAATCCGTTTTATCGCATTAAATAAATAAATAAATGAAAACATACACACTTCAATCTGAAAAAAAGAGTTTATTTTAGCGCTCTCATTTAAGACGATTTTTTTAATCTGATAGTCCAATGAAGACTGCATACTGCATTGTTTATACTTAAGCTGTAGGGTTTATGTGCGCATTTATCGCACTAACAGTTTAAAGGTGAACGTTTGTAAGAGTGTGCTTGCATACATAGATATACATACATAGGTATCTCCGTAACAGAAATTAAACACGTAGTAAGTACCTTATTTGACAACTTTATAAAGATAACATGAACTGATTTAACGCTATTTTATACCGTTAAATTTAGTGATTCCTGTAGTTTAGTACTTAATGAAATGTATAATGCGTGAATTGGCGAAATTAAATTGCCAAACAAAAAATATTAAACCGCGGGGTGCAACTTAAAATTTATACTCGTAATATAAATTACGTGAAGTAAGGGAGGAATAAACTAGTCCCACTACATTGTATAAAATGATAGCCGGCGCCCTTGGCAGCTACCTGCATTCCAGGGAGCATCTTCCATTTATCCTTTTATCCTATTTTTTTATCCCATCTCGCGCTTATGGCGTACCACACCACCACTAAGTGTCTCCAAGTAAAGCATTCTAAAATGCCAAACTAAATCGTACTAGATTTATAAACGTGATAGTCTACTTAGATATTTTTATATTTGTAACTTCTTCTTCTTGTCGTGTCAGCGATTACATTTTTTTTAAATTGTTTATTACATTTTTTAATTTTGTCTTTTGTTTTTGAACATTTTTTTACAGACTAATCAGTTCCTGACCAGTGAGAGGCTACAGAAACTCATTCACGTCGGATCGTCTGAATGGAGCGTCTCTACTGTCTTAACTAAATCGGCTATGGCTTTGCTATTGCTGTCTCTATTATTATCTATAAGACAATTTTCATTAGGCGGTAGACCCCCGGGTTGAAATTTGGAACACAGTTGGACAATAGTCTGGGAGCGCACTTATCTACGCTTTTTATGACCACGAAGCAACGGGAACTGTGCAGGTAACACTGCCGACCGCTGCTAGGTTTATTCAATTGTTTATTTAATTTAAGTTTTTGAGGAGACATTTTTTTTCGCGCCACATACAGTTTTCTCTCATGCTGTGAATTGAATTCTAGCGTCACGCTCGGGAATGATAAGAAGAAATCTTTGGGTAAACTCGGGACCATGGCCATTGACCATGCTCATGGCTACGCCCTTCGGTTTCACCCGCGTAGTTTCCAAAGTAAGCTATCAAATTCTGAGTTATAAGTTTTCATTTCTATCAATCTATTTATCACTTAAGAATAATCACCAAACGGCGATGCAATCGACGTAGAAGTATTTAACAAATGTAATTTGTTTCAAAACACATTTATAATTCTGAAAACACAATGTCAATGTCCCGATTACATTCCTCCTGCCTGCCTGAATGCCTCGGTGGGAATCGAACCAGCGATCTACCAAATCAAAACATTTATTCATTCAATTTATTATTCATCACACTATTATTCATCAGAAATCTAAAAATACTATTATTTAGATTTCTGTAGTGCATAGCCATGTCTTCCACGAATTTACTTTCTTTTATCACACATTAATTTGATCACTGCAATGTCTCGCAATTTTTGATGACCACGGATATCAGGTCGATGACAATGAAATTTGACTCGAATGTACGAGTAGCAAGTTTGCTCACTAATAGCTGCAACCACGGATGCTGCAACTGATATTAATACAAATCCTTATTAATACCTTAAACATAAAAGTTTGTGCAAATGTATTTTATAACGTTTGTTACTTTTAACGCAAAAACTATTGAAGAGATTTATTTGAAATATTGTACATAGCTAATTTGAAATTTGGTAATAGCTCTGGATATCTAGATACATAGCTAATTTAAAATTTTGTTAATAGCTCTGGATAGTAATAGGTCTGGATAGCTCATAGCTAAGTTAAAATTTGGTAATAGCTCTGGAATAACACAGACTAATTTTTATGCCGGGAAAACAACAAGATAGGGGAATATGCGAGTGTGAAACAGGGGACGCTGGTTGTAAAATTGCAATCGATAAGAAAATCACAGTTCAACAGCTTTTACACACAACAGTCGTCCCCATTCCAAGTATTGCCATTTAGGTGCAATGTTGCAGTACATAAAATTAAATTTATCGCAAAAGCGTCTACGCCAATATCACAAGAGCTACACATCCGTCGTTCTAGATTCCACTATACTTTGACAACTATGTAACGTTCCATTAGTCTGCACCAAAGACGTTTGCGTAGCAAAAAAAATCTATGGTCTGCGCTAATGTCCAATTCACAGTCGAGATGTCGCAGATTTGAATCCCGTCTGTTCCTCCTGATTAAGTTTCCAAGTGCAGTTATACGAAGTTGTTATTCCTACGGGCAATAACGACAATAATAGATAAATAAATATTGGTGGACATTGCACACACGGCAATGACAGTCTCCTTGCTGTGTTAACAGGTATTTGTATATTAGGTTTGTTAGTAAACTTATTTAATCACTAGCATCGCCCTCGGGTTTTGTCCATGTTCCCGTAATGTTTTTGCAATAAAAAGTAGCATAAATATGTGTTATTCTAGACAGACATATACACTGTGTTCTAAATTTCATTCCAGTCCGTTTAGCGGTTTCCACGTAAACTTCCAAACTTTAGCAAATATAATATAATAATAATATTAATAGTATTTAAGTACATCATTTTGACCTAGTACGTCTTTTCTGATTTTTCTACCTAGCCTTACTAATAAACTAGGTGATTTAAATAACTAATGTTTACAGGACCAAGTCTCAAATACTTTGTTGTTATCTGCTTTGTATCGTTTAAGGTTGGTAGACACTTTCCATTAAATAAATACTGTTTATGTACTATTATGTACCTAGTGTTATCGCATGGCCTCCTGTCCTCGGCGGAATTATCAAAACGTGACACCTTTCAAACACAACAAGAGTGCTGGGCGTTAATCTGAACTCGAGTTCATCATGTTCAACAACTTATTTTATAACGATTATAAAATCACAACAAAAAAATCGCATAATCGTGCGCCACTCTCGCATTTCTCCATTTATTATGACTAGTGGTCGCGTTGTGGTCGAATTTCAATCATAAATTAAATAAACAAAACAGTGTATAAGTATACGGGTGTGTGAGTGTGTGTGTATTACATGGTAGTGTGTTATTTTTAAAATGAAAACTTTTTTAGTGCACCACACACAGATTTTTCGTGGGCTGTGAATGAAGCTCATCGTCACGTTCGTAAATGAAAGAAATCTTCGGATGAACTCTGGCCCTAACGCATTTCCAGATGGCCATGGTTAAAAGACTAATCTATCAGATACTCAAAGACTAATCTAGATCACCATGCTATGAAGATTTAGTCCAGACTAGCAGCGCCCTCCGGTTTCACCCGCGTAGTTTCCAAAGAAAGCTGTCAAATTCTGAGTTATTATTTTCCACTTCTATCAGCAGCCCCTATGACTGCCAATTTTTAATCAATGTATTTTTAAGCATAATTTTAAAATAATATTTGCATTCTGCACTCCTTCTTTATAATAAATATAAGTGTGAGATATTTCACACTTCTCTGACCGCGTAATTTTCGTAAAAAGGGGTAGCTAGAAAGTTTTTTCATGACGTATTAATAAAGAGATTAACATAAATATACTTAGTAACGTTATCTAAAAATATAAATTGGTAAGATGTACGAACAAACACAAGTTTGGAGTCATTAAATGGAAGTATTTGAATGATGCATACAAATATTTGTTCTGTGTCTGGGTGATTCTATGTATCATGAATATGTAAATATGTGTGTATAATTATTCTTACTTATTAGTATTATTTCAGATCTGTATGGCTCCCATAGAACAAGAGTCGCTTAGTTTTAAGATGGTGTTGTGTTAAAGGTGACCATTATATTAGTTGGGGTCCCCACGGTTATAATCTAAATAGAAAAATGAGTTTATTGCTTAATTGATTCCAGTAATGAACCACGAAACTATACAACTGTCTTATAACAAACTATTATGCCATTAATAAACAAATTACACGTGTGAATTTTTCAGTTGTATAATCTTAAAATAAACAAGGTGAGACGCATTTCCATTTTGACCCGTATTTGTCTTCAGGGATCTTATCACAACCAATTTAATGACAAAAATAAAAACAGAATCTATTTTTGTATCAAAACATAATTAAGTGGATGCGACAGTTATGAAATGATCACGATGTGACACACCGTACGTCTCGATAACACAGGGCAGACGGCCAGAGAGAACCAACGTGATCATGTTGTTTTCAAACTTAGTTTTATAGTGTTATTGCATTAGCTTTATCCTACATCCGGATTAACTTAATTAGAGGCAAGAAGTCGAGATATACGCTACAGAGAAATGTTGCCTGCGAAAATCAACATTGTGCTGTAAAGTTTGGATTTGTAATTCATGAAACTACTATTGATTTAATTTCTTCTCTTTTTAAGACGATTTTTGAGAATTTGCATACACTGTAAGAAATAAAATAGTCTTAGAAATCGCTTCAAAGAAGAAATGCCAAAATGAGAAACTAAGATAAAAGTACTTAATACCACCTACATTCGAAAATAGAAACAGCCCATCGTTATAACTACGACAAATTTTAGTTATTCAGAATATATCAATAATTGTTTCATCTCAGTGTTATGTGGCAAAATCGCATACCTTCAGGACTTATTCGGATCCATGAAAAGCGTAGATTATAAAGTTATTGCAATAAAATTAAATTATATCTTTATATATAAAAATGTTATGTTGGTTTGTGTACGCCTCAAAAACTCAAAAAGTTCTGCACCGATCGAGCTGAAATTTTAGAATGATATATAATCCGCATCAAGGATTGTTTTATCTAATTATTGCATCGCAATGTGCCATATCGAAGCGTGGCAGGGTACAGCTAGTTTATTATAAAAATATCATAATATCTATATTATGGTGGCAAAAGTGCTCATGTGTTAGGCTGTGTTGTGTTTCATTTGTTGCAGTTTGACTGAAACTGTTGAAATATTTTAAAAAAGAAATGCTGCAAGTAAAAGTGCAACGTAGGTATTTATCAATTACCATTTTTGAATAATACTATCATATTATATAAACAACGAAAAGCTATATGTAATAACACAAAAGTTCTACTCTTTTGTTTTAACAACTTCACTCACTAGAAAATCAAAACAAAAATAGACAAGATTTGAAAGTCGCATTTATGAAACATCAATAACATAATTTAAATAGCTCCCTGCGCAGTCAAGTGGCCCGTCCCATCAGTGGGACGAATATAAACCGACGGTGCCGACAATGTACCGATAGAAAATATTTTAGCCACTGGGCAAACTATTTGTAGATAGGTGAATGACCGCGGGATCTTTTCCACACAATGTGACTCTCTAAATGCTTCAATTGACATTAACATTGGACTACTGACATTTGAAAATAGTTTAATTAGGACAGTTACATAAACACGTCCTTATCTACTTCCACAGTCCATCTTCAATTTTCAGGAAACTTCTAAAATGTCTTGCAAAACTAATGACTTTCTATAAAAATCTATTCGTAGATTTGTCTAACTTTTTCGTAAACTTATTGATAATTTACTTAGTTGTACAATTTTATTTGTTTTTGTACCACATTGTTTCCATCAAACAAACGTTTGTTCAGCAGCTCATTGAAAATGATTAAGATGAGTTTACTACAATGTTTTATAATTTTAGTATTGGCTTATATAGATGTCTCTATTCTAAAGTACTAATGACATTAAAAATTTATCACATGCCACAAACAAAATAAATATGCCACTATATAATTTGTAGAATACACCAAAAAATACGTGATACTGATGACTGAACTTTGGAGTTTGCATTTTTATAGCGAATCATTGTGATGATACGTTTTTTTCACTTCGTCTATGAAGCTAAAAAAGTATACCTAATTTATGAGGACAGCGTAATCGCATCGCATCCTGTTCTGATCTAGCAACATCCAACCAGAACCATTTCATCAACAAGATTGCATGGCAGTAACTCACCTTACAGCCCCCACTTACAGATAATAAGAACTGGACTACGCTACACAACTCAGGGAAGATCACCCGATAATTTACATGGCAATCCTGGGCGTATATCAAACTAAAACGAAGTAAAATATAACATTGGGACTCTTCACAATCGCTGGTGAATTGTTTTTAACGATTTGATTTGACGTTAACGTTGCCTGCTTCAAGTGCTAGAAATTCACCTGGTCAGGCAAATATGAATAATGAATTTAGCGTCTGCTCTATGTTTAGATATTGCTTTTGGTCCTCCAAATAAGAATCCTCCAAACAACATCTACATATTCGTATACGGATAAGTTTCGAATGTTATTGTTTTAATGAGTGTGACAAATATCCATATACTTTCATTTGATCGCGAATCTGGGGACCAAATCTTGCCACAGCATTAACAGCGCGATTCTCGATTTTCCAGTTAGCTTTTATAGAATACAGGCTTTGAGGCATACTAAGTTGCAATACTTGTCAACTCGCTGTAAAATTACAAATTCTATGATAATCGATTCGCGTTTACTAGACAGCAAGAACATGTGTAAGCATTTCACACGCAATGAATAAAAAGTAAGAACCAGTGTTCCGCTTAGGAACTAGTAGGAATGATTCCTAGTAGGTAAGTTGTACTTGAAGTTTAATGTTAAACTAAGTTAAAGTAAAAAAGTGAAGGTGAAGATTCAGCTTGTGAATTATCGGCATTACCCTTGGATGACGCACTTTTAAAAAATTAAGTACTAAAAAATCCATTGTTTAACTTTTTTAATAAAACTACAGTAACAAAAAACAGTTTGCTATCTTTTAACTAGGTGCATTTGACTAATTAATCATTAAAAAGCATCGATATAATTAAAGAAACGAAGATGAGGTATGCTATAATCTAAAGACAACGTGGCAAAAATTTGTTTGAAAAATTTGTAAATTCAATTGTCAGCAAACGTACACAATTGTCAGCGAACGTACACAACTCCTTGTTGCGACTGAGACTAAATCAGGAGACGTCACCTGATTTTGCATCGCCATAGTAGAAGCTCGTTTGCCGCTTCTGCCGTTTTTAAGAGTTCGGTGTTAAAAAGGTAATAATTTATTTAATGATAACATTTTTGGTAATCAATTACTACAACAACTAGCAACAGTAAGCAGCAGTTACTAAATTGAAACTAGATGTATTTAACTAATTAATCATTGGTGGTGGTGGTGGACAATTCACACACAACACCATCTGACACTATACTAAGCAAAGCTTGTACTATGGCGGCCAGATAGTTGATAATACTTGTATAGTTTTAAATACATACATATTATACATAGAAACACCCAGACACAATACAAATATTTGCACTGGGTGAGAATCGAACCCACGACCCGCGACTTCGCAGGCAGAGTTACTAGTCACTAAGCCACGAGGCCAGCCATTGAAAATATAGTCTAAACAATGATTACTTTTGTTGCGATTAAATGCTTGGGTATACACATACTAAAGAATGTTCATAGAAACAATGAATGAAAGTAACGTTTCATTAATTTTCTAGATTTAAAAGTAGACTATGTGTCATTCCATGTTATATTACTACAGTGATAAGCTTCATGCATTCAGTAATTTTCATGTAACAAAGATCCTTCCATACAAACTTTTGAAAAAAATGGTAGTAATCATAAGTAATCAATGGAAAAGCAACAAAAAAATCTTCCCTAGGAAATACGTTAGGCAGCAAGAGACATACGTTACGTTTACATAATTTCCAGTGAAAGGAAAGAAACTGGATTCCAATATTTGCAAACAAGCATGCATAATTCATATATCTAATTACCATGGAAATCATATCACGCATTTTAGGTTCTGCTTCTGTGTCGTAATAACAATAAAAAAAAACAATAAACCGATGATAACCGATGAGGTTTTAATGACCGTCTTTGAAATTGGAACGAAACAAACCAGATTAGTTCATTTGTTTTGATATTATGCTCGGTAATTATAAGACACTAACAAATGCTCATATTTTAGTTACCTATTTTGTCATGGCCCCAGAGTTAGGAGTGCATGAAGAATGATTCAACCAATTCATAGTCTATAAAACTGTCTGTTAGAAATCGCTTAGATGCACCTAGTTACAAAGTTGGCAACTAGTTTGTCTAGAGAAGTATCCACTTAAAGATTGTCCCGGTGTTGGTGGACACAGCAGATTACACCCGCCGTTATGGGCTATCGCGACTTGCGTATGCGCCGGTACACGAATCAAATACTTTATTTTTAATATAATTTAAATTTACACACTGCATATATTCATAACTAATACAAATACTATTTATATAATATTAAAACAACATCTTCCATAATAAGTTTAAGTTTTATGTCATAGAAACAAGAAATTTATCATTTTTTCTAAAAAATTAAGGGTAAGTTAGGTACCTCGACAGAAATATTTAGTTCTAGTTCATGTTATCGATACTATTAAAACTTAATAAAAATTTGGCTTATTTCAAAAAACAAAAAATATATCTGACAATTTTGTGTTTTTGCTTCTTACGAAAATGTTAGTAGACAATAATAAATTATAGTCTATTTTTTTCTGTTTAGATAAACTGTTTGGATATTACGATATTAATTTCCAATTTACCTTTTTCATTAAGCCAGGGATCTGGCGCTCCAACGACATCTCAAACTCGGAGGAACTCATGAGTATTGTCACTGGCCACTCAGTCCTACAATCGCACCTCGGCTCAGACCGCGTTCCACTTACGATGAAAAACTTTATTTATTCAACGATTATTATTGTTATTAATTAACACTAAAGATAACTGTCACTCGTCCTCGGTGTGATACTATTTTCTTTTATTTGTTTATATTTTATTTTTAAATCGTAATTATTTACGCTGGTTTGGTCGCGGCGCACCCACTCGGCGCATGCGCTGAGTGCGAATGAGACGCGAGCGCGGGTAGGGCGAAGCGCCCCGAACTATTTCACTCCCTGCATCAACTATTTAAGAAAATGCACTACGTAATTAACTGTTTGTGTTGTAGTAACAGATAAGCCGGCCGATGGAATGATAAACTATCACTGGATTTACAGTAATATTTACATGGAATATAAATAAAGATCACGACGGCGCCGCGTGAGAATCACGCGCCGGCCTGTGGGCCGCCCTCGGCTGCCAACGACGCGATCGCTACAAATTAGATTTTATGAAATCAAAAGAATTGCAACACCCAAAGAGGTCCGGCAGGATTTTTACGCTAAAATAGCACCAGTTCTTGTAATGTTTTTGCAACAATCTCATCGGAAATCAGAAGGTTGGCATAAATAAAGTAATAAACATGTTGTAAAATTTGATTGTTTAATTATTTCGTTATTTGTTACTGAAACTTATTGTTTATGTTTATGTAATACTAACTATGCCCCGCGGTGTAACCCGCGTATAATAGTCTTCCATCGTTATTTATTTTCACCAAATACGATTCCCACTATTAGTAAGTATCCCACTAAAATTACTTACTTTAACAAAATAAAAAGTAGCTTTTATATTAATTCAGGTACTGTTTATATGACGTACTTAATTTCATTAAAATACGTTCAGCCGTTACACAGGCACGTAGGAACAAACGCATACACTTACAAACCCACCCTCACACCAACACACACACAAACGTTCGACTTTATGACAATTAGGACATTAACGGAATTTACTACGGATAGATAAATAAAATAAAATACATAATGATAATTTGTTTAGGTATGTGTTTCATTAAAAAATCTTTAATTAAAAAATTCTGCAAATAATGATAGATTGATAATAGTGTCACATTTATTTTAAACATGCTGGGTAGTAAAATAAATGGTTGTAACCTTTAAAGAGTTAAATTGTAACTATCAGCAAGTAATTAACTGATGAAACTAACCTATATTGACAATGAAGTAAACAGGATGTAATATCAAATGTCACCTAGAATCTTTATAATTAATTACCTATGATTATTTAATTACCTAATAGAATAAAATTACTCTCCCCGTTTTTTTCACATTCCATACGTTTCTCGAAAAGTAATAGTAATAGAAAAAATAAATCTTCCTCACTTCTCCGACTCAACTACCGAAATACTAAAGAAGAAATTTAACGCAAACAGAATAATTGTATTATAACTTTATAATTAGACTATGGCAACAGGTTAAAGCAAGAAGTCAAACCTATTATAGTGGGGGGGACAAAAAAAACACTGGGCGGCTAAGAACCATGTCAACCATGCCAACTTTAAAACAATGTAAACGCATCAATACAGACATCAACACAGTTTCGTGTTGTAAACCAATAGAGCCAATAACCAAGCTTATAACGCCCCTCATTTTTCGACCAATGTAAAATCCATTTGGATGTAGACTTGAAATGAAGAGCATGGTTTGCATTGTTTCTCGAAAGAGTTTTAATTCCACTAATAAGAACGTTTAGGCTGTGGAATGCTTTACCTGATTCCGTTTTTCCCGATGGATATATTTTTGTGCCTTCAAGTCGAGATTAAATCGCTTTCTATGTAAGCCCGCTTTATCGTAAGCCGAATCATAGTATAAAATCAAGTGAGAGACGGCCAAATACAAACCAATTAAAAAATACTAAAAAAAACATACTCGTATGCTATATATTTACTTTGTTATGAAAGGTCCTCATGCAGAAAAAAAAACGCTGTCATCCAGGCAAACAGAGCCGTTGCTTAAAATATGCAACGATGCCCCTTTCAAATATACGGGTTATTAAAAATACCTGGATCTATTCAAAAAATAAATATCTTTGCTACGTTGAAATGATAACAATGGCTATTTTTGGTATAAAAACGATACAATAATCGCCAATAAGAATAACTATGAAATGACGGACAAATTAATAATGTAAGTATTTATTTATATGTATACCTACATAAACTAAGTACTTGCACATGTATTCATCATCAAAGCAAGCCGTCTATTGAGTACATATATAGCAGTAAGTACAAACTTGAAATTTAAATTTATTACCTTGTTGACCGAGAAACGATACAGCATTGTCCATAAATTCGCTTTTTAAAGAAAAACTTAACTTTTTCGTCCTTTACTCTCTTCCTGCGCTTCACATGGAGTTATTTACAATTACTTTTTTGTGTGTTAAAAACATTTGGTATAATATATTGTCAAAATGTACAGGGCATAATAATAGCCCCGTTCATGTAAATGTACAACAACAAAACAAAAATATATTCTGACGAAACTAGAACCTCGTACTTTTTGGAAATAATTCGGAAGGAAACGGTAGTTAATAATTTGCTGCTCATAGCTTTCAACTAGATAAATAAACAGAAAACTTTTTATGGTGAATATATAGTAAATATATAGTAATCTTTTAATATAAAAAAATATTCTTATTGATCCCATTGAGATTTGAAGAAAATATACAAAATCCAACGAGGAAAAAATAAGGGATAAATAAAACATTTTTCTGTCCATTCCTTGCTATTAATTTATCAATATTCCAAATAAAATAGTCGTCAAAAGCAAAAATAAGTTTAATTAATGTCTGTTACAGCGTTCTCCCATTTATTTTGGCACCGGTTACGGTTTAGGATTTACGTGTATAAAAAAGTTTAAAAAAGATAAATAAATGCGTATAGTAGTATAGTAGTCGTTAGGGCTAGGGTAACAATTTTGTATTAAGAAAGCTTTGACTCTGAGTACATTTTTAATACAAAGAAACACCAAAAATGGTGAAATATTATTTACAGTTTTCATAAAAAATGTAATCGACTTTAAAATGTACTGAATAATACGTAGTAAATAATGTAGCGGCGGGACTCTTTGCAGTATCTGCCTACTTACAAAGTTACTACACCTTTACCATGTATTCTACCGCTAAGCATTACTTACAAACATTCCTGTATTCCGGTTTGAAGGGCAATGTTATCAAATAAACTACAGGTCAAAGACTATTTATTATATTCAAGGACGCTGCGGTGCTAGGCAGCGGTTTGTACTATTAATAGTTGTAGTATTGATACGAGTATGAGTGTGTCGTTAATATTAGTGTGTGCACTTGGCTGTAATAGCTAGGCCTGTTCTAATCGTCAGACGCATGTATTGTGCTTGCCGTCACCCCACGTTAAAAAAATAACTAAATACTATTATTACACCCGAGACCTATCAATATAATGGATTTTTATTATACAAATAGACCTGTGAAAGATATTTCTCAAATTCACCAAGTATATCATCACCAATGTTACATTTAGTGCAATACTAATTTCTCTAACAAAATGAAACTTTGGCGCCACCTATGTTGAAATTGAGAAATATCTTTAACAGGTTTATTTTCATCTTGAAAACGCCTCATTTTAGTCGGTGGAGACGTGGTGCAGACCAAAATTCAAAGAGTATCTACGGAAAATTTTGTCTGTGGTATAATATTACGAACTTCCAGGAATTGTCAATCAAGCATTGAGAGCAAAGAAGTTGGATTGAGAGCGCTGTCACCGTTGTCGCTGTCCCAACTCCTACAGTTTTAGGCCTCCTGTTGTATTTTTAGCAGCAAGTGGGTGCATTGTACTGCAACTGAATTTTACAGATGAATTACTAAGCGGACTCAATTGTGTTCTGTTTCATAAGTTGATATTTTTGAAGTGAACACTTTTTTTGGCGCACCACATACAGATTTTCCGTGGACTGTGAGTTCAAGCGTCATGTTTGTAAATGAAAGATATCTTCTGGTAAACTCGGGTGATCTAGATGGTCATGGTCATGGTCACGCCCTCCGGTTTCACCCGCGTAGTTTCCAAAGTGAGCTATCAAATTCTGAGTAAGTTTTCACTTCTATAGGCACATCGGTAGTCCCTATGACTGTCATATTTTTATTATAATATTTTTATGCTTATCAATGTTTAGACGTTTCTCGGTCAAACGCATCGTGAACGCCTAAATGGATCGGGTTAAATGTGGAACATAGTCTGCAATATCACTTAGGCTGCTTTTCGTCACAGGAAAATTATGGGAACGGTTTATACGCGTTTATTAATAATATTATGTGCTTTAAATGTTAAGATTTATTACTATTAGAATGTAACTTTATTATATTTTATTCCATAATAATTTTAGTCTACATAATTTCTTTATTTCTCAAAATTACTGTTGATTTATGTACTTCTGCTTTCTTATAGTTCTAAGCATTGTCTATCTCCCACGGTTGTCTGAAAGAGATACTAGGTACCTACTTTTAAAGAGAAGATCGCAATTTGTTATTTCAATTTTAGGTTTTATCTTAACTTTCCTTTTGTTTTTTTAAGTCCCATTAAGATCTATTCATCTGTCTACATTGTAAATTTAAATAGGTGTTTAATGCACTCAGATACAAATGTAGGTAATATTAATTCGATTACGATGTTTTAAAAAAAAAAAATCATACGGATTGTATGTAATAAATGAGTATGAGTAAACATTTGTTTTCATTTCCTGCGTTTGACTTTTTTTCTGAAGACATCGATTAAAATCTCGTCGATCAATCACGCGAGCTTTCATTTCTAATAGGTATCTATGTGAAGTGTGAATTTCTCTAACGACTAACAAAATTGTTTATGGTATTGTTATTGCTGTGTCAAATGTCACTATAAATTGAAGAGAGAACAAAAGCACTTTCCCGAGTCTAGGCGAATGATTGTTTTTGAAGTGAAAACTTCTTTTGGCATTCCACACACATAATTTTTCGTGGGCTGTGAATTGAGTTCAAGCATCACGTATTAAAGTGAAATATTCGTTCAGGTTTCCTCGGGACCGACGAGGGAGCCTGTGATAGACTATACGCACTCAGGGATCACGTACATAACCAATTTCTTCACTTTCTTATAATTAGAGTGTTCAAACTAAACACTTCTTCAGCTTTAGATTTTTTTTGTTTATTTTATTTTATTTATTTAGATTTTTATTGAATTTAAAACTTCTTTTGGCACACCACAGACTATACTTTTTCAAACACAGACAACTTTTTTTGTTTTTAAATTTATTCTTGGCTATGTACTTATATTCCTTCAGCCGTATCTGACACTGTCGTAACGCTGTGTTAACTATACTGAGTAGATTTCGATTTAAAAAAATGCAGTCATAGACACTGCCGATAGAAATGAAAATTAATAACTCAGAATTTGATAGATCACTTTGGAAATTCCGCGGGTGAATCCGGAGGGCGTGGCCATGGCCATGTTCCCGAGTTTACCTGAAGATTTCTTTCATTTACGAACGTGACGCCCGAGTTCAATTCACAGCCCACGGAAATTCTGTATGTGGTGCGCCAAAACAAGTTTTCATTTCAAAAATGTTTTATAATGTGGCGGCACAGTGTGGTGATTAGATAAATGTCATATTATAAAACCTAACTTAAGCGGTCGTTTGTCTAGGTACCTATGTGATTTTGACGTCACTAGATTCCACTTATAATTGATTATAAGATTCCAAATATTTATTATCTATGCACGTTCGAGTTTACAAAAATATAGTTTTGCCGCAACCACAGGCTGCTTAACCCGAAATCTTCGAAATGTATGAACTGTACGCTCATAACTTTAGAACGACTACACCAAATTGGATGATAATTTGTTAACCGACTTCCAAAAAGGAGGAGGTTATCAATTCGAGCCCTATGTTTTTTTAATTTTTTTTATGTATGTTACCTGATTTCTCGAGAACCCCCGCACCGATTTTAAAATGGATTTTTGTGTTCGGATGGGTATGCTTCCCGAATGGCCCCATATAAATCTTATCGAAATCCGTAAGGGGGTTTTTGAAACAAGAACGATAAACTAAAATTTGTAGATTGCACAAAAGTTATGAAACTCGATCCTGTCAATACGAAATTGTGTAAATTTTGCACTAAAATTAGTAAAATAAACTATTCGTACAAAAAATTAAACTGACTTCAAACCCTTCAAATAGGCACTCAAAAGCTAAAAATAAACTAAAATCATTATTATAAGCGCTACTCAGTCATCTATTTGAAGTCGGTGCCAGTCAGGTCCAACGATTTAGAGCTATAGATGTGCCCTGAGAATCCTGTAATTGATAACAAACTGCGTCTGTGTGTGAAGCGGACTGATTTACACACCACCAATCTACTTAACCCCTAAAATCGCTAGCGGCGAGTTATGCTGTGGCTATACTTATTTTGATTGTGGACAACGAATAGCGAAAGGTAAAAATGTCCGGCGTTCACCGCTTCCTGCAACCGACTAGAACTGAAAGAGTGAGCTCACTTCTCCCAACGATGACATAATTTCATGCACCTTGAAGTTTGGGAGGGCACATTTGTAGTCTAAATCTATGGTCATGTCAAAAAGTTCGTAGATTGATGCTATGTAGGCACATGGTAAGTAGGCACAGACAAGTACGAGTAATTTTATGTATTTGTTATTACCGGGACAAAGTTTGTGTAGCAGAAAATTTAGAAGATGTTGACAAAAAAAGTATGGTTATACGAAGTTAGCTGACCCGAGCTAGTAATTATACATAAAATAATAATATTCAAATTGTCTTTGAGAAAGGATTTTCCATTAATGGATGTGTCATAAATACGAAGATACCTTCATATTTGTTTTGTCTTTAATTTTTTATTCCAGCTAACCTTAACGTGAACTACCTATTCATGATATATAGTGATTAATCGTCTTTATTGAGATTAGATTAAATGTTTTGTCTGGGAATTTCTAATACCTACGAACAAATATACTCATTTTGATCAATGACATGAGGATATCTCTTTGACGTGACAACGTCTTATAAATTGGTTTGCCGGGTGACACTTCAAGAAACTGCGTTACGCTCCGCTCACGTTATGCGCTCACAACGAGAGCGAGTGAGAGGCACGCGTCCCTTCCACTCGGGCATGGTTACCCCGCCTAAGAGCGAGAGAGACAGACATAAAAAGTGAAAGGCACGCGTCCCTTCCGTAAAATTATTTTACCACTCAAAGTCGTTGTCACGTAAAACTTTCGCCCGTTTACCGACTTTACAGGCAACCAATTTTTTTGTTCTAATATTATAAATAACTAGCTGTACTCTGCCCCGCTTCGCTGTGGCACATTGTGATGCAAAAAATAGATAAAAACAATCCTTGATGTGGATTATATATTATTCTAATATTTCAACTCGATCGGTGCAGAACTTTTTGAGTTTTTGAAGCGTACACAAACCAACACAACGTTATTATATATAGAGATATCGTTTTAAATTATTCTTACTACTAATATACAAATTAAATAGGTTTTTTTACAAATCTTAAAAAAACTTTATTTTAATACTACCGTAAATGCGTATTATTTTGTTACAAACAGCCCTCCGTGATTGCAGTTCCCGTACCCGTTATTTTCCCGGGATAAGAAGTATATTTATTCTTGGACATGTTTTCTTCCAGATTATAATCGACTATACGTTACGATGTGATTGAGCAACAAACAAACATCCAAACATTAACATTTCCATGTTTTTACAAATAGTAACGTTGCGGTTTCGGCTTAACGCTTTTCCTCGAACTGTGTGTTATTCTAGGCGACTATAAGGTCCATGTTTTACTAACAAACTATGTGTTGGACAACAAACATTTAAACATTTTTATTTTTTTTATGTATATAGGTTTTTTTTTTTTAATGAAAGTAAACGATGATGCGGTGTGTGTTATTCTAGGCGGCTATAATCTATCTGTGTTCTGAATTTCGACCCGATCCGTTCAGGCTAGACGTTCTGATGTGTTGGACAACAAACATTTAAACAGCATTCCGATAGAAAAAGGGCAAGGTGGTATTAGATTTAAATCAGTCGCAATATCTCCGAAGTAGGAAGATAGGACATTAGAAAATAATTATACAAAATAGTATTATACAAAATAATGTTTCAATGTTTGAGGTGGTTATATGACAATATCCGAGCGAAGCCGGAACAAGCCGCTAGTTTACTCTAATTTGTGATGTGCTCGGGGTACATAATTTAAAAATTAGAGAAAACAACGCAATATATTGATTATCGACGTAACTGTACTTTGGAAACAAACGACAAATTAGTTTTTAAGTTTTCTCGATTTGAACACATAATGTTTATGATGTACAGGACTTAATCACGATTTAATTCATTGTTTAAATACCTCGACGTTTCGGCATTACAAACGTCGAGGTATTTAAACAATGAATTAAATCGTGATTAAGTCCTGTACATTATAAACATTATGACAAATTAGTTGTTACATTATTTGGTCTTTTCGCGTTCTAGTTCAAAAACAATGTGGGCCTAACGCGATGTAGTCATATCGAGATTTAGTCTCAACGCTATTTAGTCTCAGATCCGCTATCTAGTCATATCGAGATTTAGTCTCAAAACTATTTAGTCTCAGATCCGCTATCTAGTCATATCGAGATTTAGCTTCTAACCATATTATATATGTGTATTGTCTAATTATCTAATATGAGGAATAAAGGTATTATTTGTATTCATCACTAGAGGGTCGTCCCAACATCGGCCATTCAACCGCATTATTGAAACGGTAGTGGCTTTATTATTGCTTTCTCTTTGATGTCAATGAAGAATAAAGAGAGAAGAATTTAAACACTATGCTTTTTGAGATTGACGAAAAATCTAATATTATAAATCTCAATGTTTGTATTTTTGGATGTTTGTTGCTCAGTCACGTCGTGACGTATGAACAGATCAGATTTAAATTTAAAACATATACATATTTAATAGTCTGGAAGAACGTATGTGTTACTTTTTAACCCGAAAAAATAACAGGAACGGGAACTACGCGGGTAAAACCGCGGGGCGCTGCTAGTCATGAATAAGGGGGATGTGCCTATTTGATAGAGCCTTTGACACTTTGGATTAATGTTCCTTTCAAACAGCGGTTTTAATGCATCGGTGTAGTGGTTCGAAGAATTACTCGTACCTAACACATAAAACCACTATAGCCTTAATCAGCGTCTTCTCTCAATAATGTCTGTTATTAGCCGAAGTTTTGTAAGCGTTCGTAAATCCAATTATCAAATGACACCAAGCTCGGCCTTTCACTTTACGGCCTGCCAGGAAATTATACAAAAAAAAGTTACACGCTCAGCATCAAAGCTACCTCCCGCAACGCCAAGCGCAACCGCTGACAAGACGTTTATTTTTTATTCCTCAATAGGTCTCATGCATAATTCATGTATGAAGACTTCCAGAATCTATCTAACCTTAACCACAAACCTCAAACTAAAAAGAAAAAAAAGCTTAAAACTTTGATTTACAATCTAACACTCCTATCTCTGATAAAGAATGATACGATCATTATTCCTGTTCCTTTTTTTTCTGCAAGAGATCATAAATAATATTAGAATCGATAAGACAGATTGGGACCATTTTTTGTGTCCTGTGACAACAGTGTCAGGACGGGACAATCTCAGCTCTGTAGTGACAGATGAATGCATCGGTGCGCAAGCGCAGCGGCCCGGCCGCGCCGGATATTGATCCCTAAATTATTCATAGAATCTGAGCTCGTCAGTAACGTTTGAGAATTGTTTGAATTCGATACAAAGACAATTTAATACCACAGTGTGTATACACTGCCGAAGTTTGAGTTATTGCTGAAAATAATATGTTTGTTTCAGTTGCTTTTATACTTAGTAGTTTCACGGCAAATACAATGACACAATTCTTTATTCTGTGTGTAAATTGTCCACAAATATTTATTTATTTATTGGCCTGTGAAGACTATGTTAGGTACAGATATTTGGTTTTTAGTGTAAATGTAGCGTAGTGTAGTTGTCACTGTATTTTAATTTTGTTTATAAAGGTTCGGCCTGTTTAAAACATAATGTACTCACATAACACTATCTAGCCCCAAACTAAGCATGAAGCTTGTAAATATAAAAAACGGTAATCTTACATATTTTTACTAGTTTGATATAAATAAATCGCTAATGAATGGTTTTGCTGCCAGCGTTTCAACTGCAGCTGTGAAATCAGATCTCGTCGAGCAGTTGTCGGTATTAGCACAATACAAAATTGACTATTCAATGCATTTAACCATGGTAGTGAGCCATTGTAAATGACACTTCAGCCACCTATACCATCAAGGACGGAACTTTCTTTACCCATTCTAACACTGTTAACAGCAACACATGGGTCTAACTGGACTATGAACAGGAAAGTATTAAAATTGTATGGAAGGTATAAAAAATATCTAATTCAATTGAATCATTTATCACTGTTAATAGAAATGCAATTAATAAACCCTATAAATTATGTAATTTATGTCCAAACCTTCTTTATAATATTTATAAACTTCGACTTAATAAGCTACTCTATTCGCCATCAGAAAGTAACTCCTCGGTCATAAAAAGGTTTTTATGTTTTTACGGTATTATATGTGGTGAAAGAATGCAGTTAATTTGGCTTAAAAAAACGTTTTAAGGTGTATAAAGTTATAGATTGGAAGCGTAGATGATTTTATAACTTTACTAAGATGAAACGGAAGCATTTGAGAAAGTAACCGCTAAAGTCATTGACGAAAACGCTAGATGTGTTTAACCCAGCGAGCATCACGGAAGGGGGAGTAGGCATACACAGCGTTTCCCCCTGTCAAAGTACAAGTCCGCGTGGACCATGCAGTTTGATAATACACTTTGGCTGAGGGCGGGGCTAGATTTGTGAATGGTGCTTTATTTTTATGTGTTAGTGATTTGGCTGTGTGAGTATGATCGGCAATGGACCGGTACAGGTATGTTTTGTATGTAATAGTGCGGCTTTGCGCTAGTGTGCAACTTTCCCCTCCCGCAAGAAATGACAGAAAGATTTGAACAATATTTTTTAGATAAGGCTACTACTCTCTTCCGTGCTTGCGCGGAAGATCGAGTTGCTCGATGGTTTAACCATAATAGAAAACTTTGATTTCAAAAATAGATATAGAATTAGTTATAAATCAGGTACATATTCTTCGATAGTACGGGGTACGAGTAAGTTAGTAGGACCCTACGCCTTTTGCGCTAGTCAAAAGTTCGCAAGGTAGTAATGATGAAAAAGAAATGTTTATTTTTTGGAAAATATATAAGTATTATATCAGCTAGCTGGCTTCCATAGTACAAGCTTTGCTTAGTTTGGGGTCAGATAGTGTTGTGTGTGAAATGTCTACCAATATTTATCATTTATCCACCACCAATATTTGACAAAATTAAAGTGTTCTTGTTACTTAATTTCACTGTTAAGTTAATTACTTAAATACGGATTAAATATACAAAATAGGTATACAAACAAAAACAAGTTTGAAGTCATTAATTCAGTCGCTTGTCAAATCCCCGACTCAAAGTCTCAATCAAATTTGATTTTTAGCCGATTTCATAAAAGTACAAGATTCTCAATTCGGTTGTATGCCGTGGTTGTATGTTACGCGATAGCTTTGCCAATGGGGCGTGTTCAAGACCATCAAAAAGAACAATCAAAAAGACCTGTCAAAGATAGTTCCCAATTTCACAGTAGGAGGAGTCACTGTTTTATTTTGTTAGAGAAATTTCACAAAAACCAACAGTGGTGCCACACTTGGCAATATTTTGAACTATCTTTGACAAATCTTTTTGCGCCTAGAAAACGCCTCATTGTGAACCGATTTTGATGGTTCTTTGTTTATTTTGTAGATCATAGTTCAGGTTGGTCCCATAAAAATTGTGTGTGGCAGTTTTTGAAATATCCAGCATAAACAGCCCACTAAATGTTCCCACTGTTGGGACTCGGGGCCTTGGTGACACATGACTTCGAAAGATTCTAGGTACATGTCGGTTTCCTCACGATGTTTTCCTTCGCTGTTTTAATTTAGCGACATTACGCACATGACTTCGAAAAGACAGTGGTGCGCGTGGTAGCCGCGTTGAAGCCGGGGTCTCCGGATCGGCAGTCGCCATTCTCCCGACTAGATCAGCCGAAGGTAAGCTAGACTAGAAATATCAACAAAAACCTAAAATTGGATTTCGGTTATCTGGATGACATAGTGATATTGATCCAGTGTCTGAATTTCATTTTAAATTGAAGGTTTTGTTTTTTTTTCGGAGAAAATAGAGGTAAATTATGGCATTTTAATTTTATAAGTGTACTTACGTACGTACGTGTACGTACTTACCAAATGTGTATATTTATTTGGCATATCGTAGTTTTGTGGAATGTAATTCCTTTCTTTACTTTTTAATTGACTTCAAAAAAGGAGGTGGGTCAATTCGACCTTATACATGTTTTTTTTTTGTCCAACGTTTCGTTATTCTATCATAAACATACATTTAGGTATAAAATTGCCATAGACATCATAGTATCGAAACTAATATCTAAATAAAACTTGGTAAACAAACGTTCCGACCTATAAAAAGACTGGAACGAACGTATTCATATTGAATAAACTATTTAGCGACAACCCAAACAAAAATCTCCAAATCTTTGCCAAATGTATTTCCAGAACAACAGACGGACGTGGGAATTTCAAAAGAAGACTTATTTCATAATATCCTCGCCTCTTATTCCACTCGTCCACCTGAGCGTTATAAAACGTGACAATTACAAAATTACTGAGTTGTATCCCTAATAAATCGACAGACGGTTTATTAGAACATGGGTCCTAAAAAACTGTAGACATGTTCCCAAGAGTCCAATCTCCAAACTGGAAATAACTTTTCAAGTTATTTTTATTCGCGTCAAGTACTTTTAGGAGAAATCGTTATAGTCCAAGAACCCATAGTCGACAGACGTCACGTATTTCCTTCTAAGCAAGTCAGCGGGTAAGCATGTGTTCTTACTACGTACTAACTCTAATCAATGGTACACATTTCGTTCATCAGAAAATACGTGACGTCTGGGGCCCTGGGATCTTACTCTATTGTAGTTTATTAGGAGCAATGGTTTCATTGAAAAACAAAATACGCGCGGCACATTTTGGTCTCCATTGCAAATTTTTTCTTAAATACCTAAATTAATATGTATAAACATTATTTTTCAAAGTCATTATATTAAAAAAACAATAAAGATTACGATCTGTCTTTCATTTATATGATTTTATACATTTTTTTAAAATATAAAACAGAAAGTAATAAGCGGCCACCATGGCCGCCGTTAGGTGGTAGTGTAACTCAAAAACACGTTAGGTGGCTAAGGGTTAAACCCGAATCGTCACTTATTTTAGAATTTTGGTTGTTTCGCCGAATATGTGGAATTAACCAAATCTAAAGGGTTAGGTTAATGCAGTGTACTTGTACTTAATACAGTTTTCCTTCACCCTATTGGTTAACTCTTCACCTTTTTGTTCGACTGATTTTTGCATTTGCTTATACAAAAAAAAATATGTTTAGTACATTGATACGCAATTGCGGTGAAATTTTTTAAAGGGTCTATAAAATATACTTAATCAATATTTAGATCTAATATAAACCTACTCACAAGTATAAGACCATTTTAGGCACAAACGCGTTTCTTTTATTATCATTACTCTTATTCCAACTTCTAAATTAGTTCCATTTATGACGAGTTTAAGCGATTAACTATTCCATTAGACCCAATAGTGATTAATGGCTGATTTATACCACGAACTGAATGATAAATCGGTTTAAACGTCGTACAATTTGTTACTTAATGAGCGGTGCATTGTGTTTTGTTTAACTTAATAATGAGGTTAGAGAGTCAAGTTAAGTAGGTGTTGTTTAATAAGGCCAATTTATTAACATCAATATGATGTAATGACAATTTTAATAAAAGGTGCTTAATTCGCGCAAATGTTACATGCATAAGCAGACCACTTTAACTTCGCACTTCTGGGTCTCTTGGCCGGACTGACCTGACTGATTCTCTCACAAAGAGAGAACGAAGACACAATCTAAAAAATATACCTACCACCGTGGTGGTCACGTGCAGTTTGATGGATGACAGTCCGCGAAAGAGGTTTTTCTTGCAACATACCTTTTTTTACATATCCTTCACCTTTCAGCCAATGGTGATGACAAACTTGTACATCCACACATAGTGAAATACTCAGAAGTGCTGGTGGATTTCAAACCCACGACCTCAAGATTATGAAATCAGTTCTAGCCACTAGGCCGCCATGGTTTTTCCAGTATTATATGCAACTAGATTCAATTATTCTAGTTCGAGTAATTTGGTTCGTCATGCGTGAATTGTGTGGATGTGTAATGAAGTATTTTATAATCTTATCGATGTGGTAACAGTCATTTCATTATTCATTACTTTCATAATTATAATTTCTATACATCGATAGTTTCACAGTTACAAGGATAACACGATATTATTATGATAAAAATTACAAATAGTGTTATTAAGTACTTTACATAGGTACCTACTATTGATCAACTACAATTATTACAGTCAACGAAGTTCACCTCAAGGTTATTTAGGAGTATGTTTACATTGTAGCTAAGTAAAAGCTTACGTTACGGCTGGTCTAGTCGGGAGAACGGCGCCTGCCGATCCGATACAAGATCCCGGATCCCGGATACAAGCCCCACACGCACCACTGTCTTTTCGAAGTCATGTGCGTAATACCGCTAACTTAAAAACGGTAAAGGAAAACATCGTGAGGTAACCGACATGTACCTAGAACCTTTTGATGTCATGTGTCATCAACCAATCCGCACTGGGCCAGCGTGGTGGATTATGGCCTCAACTCTCTCCTTGCGAGAGAAGGCCCGAGTCCCAGCAGTGGGAACATTTAATGGGCTGTTGATGTTGAAGTAAAAGCTTTAAGAAATACCAATAAACGTATTACGCTGGGTTGCGCAGCTTTTGGCAGGCTTCGTCAACTCTGAACATTGTCCATACTGTGGTACTTACTTTAAAACAAAAAGTATTTTAACCGACTTCAAAAAAGGAGGAGGTTATCAATTCGGTTATATGTTTTTTTTGTATGTGTGTTACTTGATAGCGCCGCCAATTGTGAATCGATTTGATGGTTTTTTTGTTTGGTAGAACATAGTCCTATACATTTATCGGAATCGGTGTGGCGGTTTTGGAAATAAGAACAAAAAACAAACATTTTCTTTCATGTATTTAGACGATATAGTGATAGATTCTAATGAAATTTGATCGAGTTCTGAATTCAATTTTAAATTGAAGTAGTTTTTTTTTTGGAGAAAATAAATTATATTAATCTCTCTTGGCCTACGTAGCCGAAACGTAGACACTCACGGTAAAACTGATCCACATAGTGAAAATCATTAAGACTGTTATTTTGCTCGATAAAATTCGCAATGAAGTAATCAGAAGTACCGATAACCGCTGGGGAAGACGAGTTCCGGAGCGCAAAATATTTTCAGGACACGAGCTCTGGAATGGAAGACGCATTTAAGTAAACGTAAATAAGTGATTTATTTAGCTTGCATTGTTATAATTAGCAGCACCTCGCGATTTTACCCGCAAGTTCTTCTTATTCCTGTTATTGTTATGGAATAAAAAGCCTATATACTATTGCAAATTATAATCCAGCTGTGTTCTATATTTTAATCTGATCGGTTCAGCCGCTCCAATAAGATTCAACAACAAACATGCAAACTTTTGAATTTCAGAACTTTGTTTATCAGACACTACATTCAGAGACCACTACACACTCAAAACATACCTAAATACTTCGAAATAACATATACCCAAAATGATCCGCCTGACCAGATCCTACAAAAAAGCAATCTACTCTATAATAAATATCGTAAAAATAGCTAATGTAGTTACAGCCTAATGTAATTTCTCCGAACAGATCGTATAACACAAATGCAGCGATTACATCAACGTCAGAACACGGCATGGAGGCATGGACATGTGCGTCAAAGTTCTTTAAATAACTGTTGCAAAAGACATCAACGCACGCCCTAAATTTCAAATCACGTTCTTGCACTAATTAAAAATACAAGTAAAGTCATCACAAGCATGTGTAAATCAGTTATGGTATCGGCCCACTGCGATCATAACTGTAGGTACTCCTTCAATTTGATGACTATTATGTTTACACAATAAGAATCCAAACCCAAGGAAATATCAAAAGTACTTAGTTTTGTTTTCAAATGTTTTGTGCAGAATGTCTAAAGATTATGTTATGGTTGATTACAAAGACTTGAGAAAATGTATCATTTCTTAGGTTCTAATATAATTATGTTAATATCAGATACATAATTCTTTATTTGTAACCATATCAAGGTAAGATGAATATATTTACACTATATAAAAGAAAGTCGTGTTAGTTACACCGTTTATAACTCAAAAACGGTTAGACCAATTTTTATGATTTAATTTTATTTCTTCAGAAATCATCGTCGGCCATCTTGTCTAGAATAGGATAATAAGTATTAAAACACTACATTATGATTTTCAAAAATAAATTATGAAATTTCAGTCAACTCACCAGTCTAGCCGGATAGTCCTAAATCTGCTCATTTATTACCTACGAACATTAAGCGGAACAAAGTTCGCCGGGTCAGCTTGATGAACTATCAATAAAGTTTTGAAATATAAATCAGAACTCAGAAATAAATATGAGATTAAAAGTGAAATGCTGTCGTAAGCTAAAACAGTCTTTGAAATTTTGAGCAACTGTGCTCCAATACTTCCAATATTTAATGGAGATAGACCGTTCGCCTGAGGTTTGCAATCAGTTGAAGGGCCAACATGAACCAAAGACCAATGAATTTAGTTGTCATGGCACCGACAAAGAACAGGCTTGCTCTTGCGGTCAGTTTTAAATAGGCCGCGATCAAACAACGCCTGCCAACCTGACAGTTATTTCAGACTATGCGGCTGTATGTAGAACATTGATTAATTAGTGTACCAGATTTATTATGAAAATAAGGTTCCGGTAAACCATAGCCGATGCACAGTGCGATTCGCTCCGTGTATGAGTCCCTACTAGCTAGGTTTTTCTTTGATTGATTATGTGTTAATGTACCATTCTGTAGTGGTAGGACTCTTGGCAGAGTCCGCCTGGGGAAGCATCACACCTTTGCCAGTTATTCTAGAAAAAAGCAGTAATGTGCAAACATTACTGTGTTCCCGGGGCATTTGAAGGGCGATGTATCCAGATAAATTACAGGGCTTAGAGATATAAGATCTTAGATCTCTAGGTGACGAGCGCAGTGCAGTGCTAGGTAATGATTTGGACTTTTCATGTTCCAATAGCTGCGTGTCACTGTGCTGTTATGTGTCAGGCATGTCGCTTACCATCAGGCACATGTCCTGACCATCTCGTCAAGATTTATTTAAAAAAAAAATTGTATCCGTGACCGTAATATTATAAATACCTAAAAATGAGTGGTGGACATTTCTCACACAACTTCATCTAACCTCAAATTAAGCAAATCTCGTACTATGGAAGTCGGATAGCTAATATACTTTTAGCATACTTATTCACATCCAGTTGCGGAACAAAAATATGTATTCATCACACAAATATTCGACGTGGATGGGAGTCAAACTTACGCTCTACGGCTTTGCAGGCGGACTTACTTACGATTAAGCCACTAAGCTAGTCATTTTGCACTCCCGTGTAGCCTAATACACATACCTACACAAACAAAACTTCTAAATTGACATATCTCAAGCTGAAATACCAGGTAAGAATATGCATGAAGCTGTGGTATTGAAGCGTAGTCTGAAGCTATAAACATTGGTATGAGATACAAACTGGCACAGATAAGTCTGGCATGCTTGACATACCAGTAAGCTATGCAGATAATACTGCATACCAGCTTGTTTTCTCAACAGTGTCTGCACAATGATAAGTTGTTGATTGTTTCAAATCCCTTGACAAACTAATTCAATTATCTCTTGTACAGTTATTGACAGAAATATCTGGATTACAGAATATTCAGCGCAATGCCGCCTTTCGAAATACTTCACCAGCAATGTTTTGCATAAAACAGATATCTTTTTACTCTGGCTTTCCGACATATACATGGAATGCAAATTGGTTGGTTGATTTGCTAAAGCTGACTTAGTATTTTAACAAATAGACAGACAGACAGAAACTCTTTATTATACACACCAGAAAACATATACAATAAAAACAATAGCAAATAAAATAACTTATAACTAGTGCCATAAATGGCGGTTTTATCGCTTATAGCGATTTCTTCCAGGCAACCATTAATAGTCAAAAATAAGAGAACGAAATACAAATTGAGGATATGGTGCGAAAGTAACAGCAAGAAAAAAAACAATACTAAGGTCGTCATTTATGCTAGCAAGAAATAAATAACAAGACGAAAAATAAATAAACAAAAAAAATACTACTTAACAATATCATACATATATCTATGACATAAATATTCGTGATAAATAAACTCATACATACATACATAAAGCAAAAATAAACATACATAGGTAATAATATTCAAGCAATACAAATAACCAAATGACAGCGATCCACAGAAATTAGTAATAAAAGTGTCAAGTGCGAGTCGGACTGGTCCATGAAGACTTCCGTAGCAGCAAGTAACATATTAATATAAAAGTTCTTGTAGTTCGTTGTTATGTACTTTAATCAGTGTTATAACAATAGTCAATATATGACGTATTAAAATAAAACTACTTACTAGGTCTCATTCAAACCAATTTTCGTTGATAGTTTACATGGTAATGTACATCATACACTTTTTTTTATTTTTGTCATTCCCTTATTTTAGAAGTTAGTTACACACTTTTTACCACTTTGGAAGAGTATCTCGCGCAAACTGTGTTATGTTATGTTATCTTAATGCGGTTTACAGATTACATCTACTTACCAAGTTTTAATAATATAGCTCTTATAGTTTCGGAGAAAAGTGGCTGTGACATACGGACGGATAGACAGACATGACGAAACTATAATGCTACGGAACCCTAAAAAGAGAGAACGAATGAAAATATTATCAGAAAAATTAACAGACCAATACAGAAAGATTGAACAAACTGAATTATTTCGGACTGGGTAGTCACTAATTCTATACCTACATACATCCACTGTCCATACATTTCACTTGTCGTATTCCAAATTTTACTTCAAGAGTTACACGAGAAAAAATGACAACCTTTAAGCATAGTCAAATCGTTTCAATCAACCAATTGACGTATATTAGCTGTTTACTGTATCTAATTATATTTATTATTATTATACTAGCCGTGCCCCGCAATTTTTTTTTGTAGATCCCGTTTCTGTAAAATTGCCGCAATGAAAAGTATGTGCAACTACTATTCCAGATTGTAATCTCACTGTATTGCAAATTTTTACCCGATCAGTTTTAGCGTCCCGTTACGCACATATTCAAACTTAGCACATATTCAAACTTTCAAATTTATAATATTACTAGGATTTTACTGGCGTTGTAAGTAATAGTATGTAATTTCTGTTAGTACGAATGTATTTTGCATAGCTTTAGCGTATGTCACTACTGTTCTTTTCAGCCATAGATTTCGATTTTTTTGCTACGCAAAGACGTCTTTGTTTTCAGCACACCCTGCTTTTTATCGCTTTATATCTCTTCTTAATTTTGCCTGGAAGAGATAGCTTAGCTTGTTGATTGGACCTTTGTTGATTAGGAGTTTTGGAATATTATATACACCAGCGTTTAGCCATTCGATTACAATTCATAATCAACTACTTTTTCCCATGTTGCATGGATTTTATGATAGTTTATAATGCTAACTTACCATGACGTACAGTAAGCTTAAATGGTTATAACCATTTCCATTTGGTTTCAACTATTTGACTCAAAATAATGACATAATTCTTCTTACACGCAAATAGTATCCGTCAGATTAAATTGTACAAAGTCGAAATAATGAGGTATATGTACATATTCCAAAGCTCTACCGAAGCTTTGTTTCTTGAAGATATTTTAACGTCAAAATGTTAAAAATTGTTTGATTTTATGTATTCATTTTACAGTTTTTTGACTTACTTAAGCGAATGTTTGGAATCTGATTTAAAATAAATGTTGGTATGGTAAATTCATTGAAACCTTAGGATGAATGGCATTATCGTGTCCAAGTAGTGGTAAGACTCTTTGCAAAGTCCGCCTGAGAAGTACACCTTTGCCAGTTATTCTACCGCCAAGCAGTAAAGTGAAAGCATCACTGTGTTCTGGTATGAAGGGTAAATGTTGAAATGTTAAAAATTACAGGTCATAAATGTAAAATATCTTTGGATGACGAGTATAGTGCAGTGTTAGATAATGATTTGGACTCATCGTGCTCCAATAGCTGAGTGGCACTGTGCTGTTATGGGCAGGAATGTTGCTTACCATCAGGCACATGTCAATCATCTCGTCACTCTAGTCTATAAAAAAAGGTTTGTGTTTTATCCAGGTTTACCCTGGAATTTCTGCCAGAAGCAGTTAGGTTCGCTGCGTGCGGTCTCGGGAACTCGACTGGTATGCGACGCGGACGGGAACCGGTCACACGCAACCGCCCCGGACACCTAAGCGTACTTGTTTAACAATCACTATACATATATGTTTACACTGGAACCTGCCGGTATAATGTTCAGCAGTCGTAACATTCGAACATAACACTCGAGCAAAAACCAAGGAAAATCACTTTGATTAAAACAAATTTGAACTTAACAGGGCGCAAGTATTTATTTAGAAAGCTTAAATGTGCTACCATGCACACTTTTATTTCAGTCGAGATATTGTCTAAAATAAGATCCGTATCTATCTACTCGTAGCATTGTAGTGGGTAGCCTATTTAAAAATGAAGGTACGTGATCTTTGACTGCATTGAAAGCACTTATAAGTGTGTTGGTTGTACGAGTGGATGTGCATCTTGGTTGTTTTATAGTATAGAGAGAAGCCAAGCAAGACGTGCGACTGATGGTAAGTATCATTCCTGTTCATTACACGAAATGTTCAGCACTACGCTGCGCAGGTCACCCGGAGTTATAAGATGATTTGTATCTTTGTCCTGTTATTTCACTGGAGATATTGCCTTTCAAATAAGAAAACAGTAACATTTGCACGTTAATATTTGGTAGTATGATAAATTAAATACGAAACAATTACGTTTTTTTTGTTTTTATTATAGAGTAACGAGACGAGCAGGACATGTGCTCAGTGATAAGCAACATACCTGCCACATAACAGCACAGTGACACGCAGCTATTGGAACATGAATAGTCCAAATCATTACCTAGCACGTGACGACCGCAGTGCACTGCGCTTGTCACCCAGAGATCTAAGATATTATATCTCTAAGCCCTGTAATTTCACTGGAAGCATTGGCGGGGGGTTACAAACTGTTGGGGATTTCGTCTTCATTTAGATACAGTTTAACCGCCTCACACATTCCGAGTGGACGCTCTGACTTTGCAGAAACCCTCAGAATCTTTTAATCACATTCACGGCCCCTGAACGACGTTTATACTGATCTTGCATGGAAGTACAGAACTAGTAAATCATGTGTGAGAAAACTAAAACTAATATCAACCAATAAAAATGTTTTTTTATGATCTAATTTATAAATTGATCTAAAAGACTGACGCAACAAGATAGATAAAATCAAAGGAAACACGTCATCGGAACATTTGCGTGCAAATAAAACTCACAAAACCAACAAGCTCGCCAAATGTTTACAGTATCGGAAGAAACTAGCATGTCGCCTGATTTACAAAAAAAAAAGTGTATTACATTAAGCCATTTGCGTACATTACACTACATAGTTCTTATAAAAAGAAGAGTATTAAATACAAATAGTAAGTTTTAAAAGTTAATTCCCCCAAAAAATCAATGTCTTTTCACTGCTTACACAAATTTTCCACTGTATTCCAAAGACATACTAAAGGGTTACTTACGTGAGTCGTCAACATATCAGATTTTGTATCGATTTTAAACGTTTCATCACTTGTTGCAAAAATTGTGCTAAAGTCAAGTTTGTTACAGGTACAAATAAAATCTTGTTGTTATTATTAAATTACTAGCGTAAATTTTTTCGACTTTTCCGATTCTCTGCTCATTTTCCAGATAGCCCAATTTACGGCTTTGAATGACAAGTTTTAAACGTGTGACTGCAGTTCGTCACTTCACCTTCATCCAGATAGACCTGGAAGTCGTTTAGATGTTCACTTTAAATCTTTGAATCAGAGTAAGCAAGAACCACCTAATGTTGAGAATGAAATAAAAATGAGACCAATAACAAGGACAGTTAGAGGACGCTGCGCTGTACAAAGATTTGGTCACGTACCTAAGTAACGCAGTTTGGTGTCTGATTTTAGAACTGTTTAAGATGCCTACTGAATACCACATAGTATAACTTTCAAGTTATCTAATTACACAGTTCAGTGTTGTTTTTCTTTTAATTTCAGTACGGTATAGTAGGCAATAGTAATAATATTACTAACAAACTCATAATTCTACAGAGAACAACGAAAAACATTTACAATGTTCACGAAGTGCAAAATCTATTATACAACGAGCTCCATTACTTACCGTCTTACTTCCGATATCTTGAACAAAACGTTTTATGTCGCTATCAGATTCCAAGCCCAAACTTGGAGGTTTCGCTTCGGGCTTTACTATCCAAACACGCGTGCCCTAGAGAAGGGGACCTGACCATGCCTGACTTTACTTATTGCCTAGTTCAGGATTATATAGTACAGTTTAATCTAAAGGCAATTAGCAATCTATAAAATATATAATATAGCAATCTATAGTACAGTTTAATCTAAAGGCATGAACTGTGTAAATTCCCGGTAGAAATCAAGAATTTAGAATTAACAAAACACAAAAAAGCTCTACAAGGACCGTTCAAAATTTCCGTCCACCCTGTATTGTGTAACTTTCTCATATATTAACAGTACCGCGGATTTCCCCGCGTAGTTCTCGTTCCTGTTATTTTTCCGCTATTAAATGTGACCTACATTTTATGTGTTTGTCCAGACTATACTCTGACTATCCGATCCGTTCAGATACTCCAACGTGATTGAACAACAAACATCGAAACATTAAACTTAGACATTTATAATATTAGTAGGATTTTATCTCAAGACTTTTTTGGAAATAAAAAATGTGTTTTTTAATTCATTTACGGGATGATGGTCACGTATTGTGACGTCGCCGTCAGTCCACGGCCACTTCAGTTTCAACCGCATCCAGCGGCCCTTGCGCGCGACCGTTTCTCGACTGGGACTGTCAGTGTCAAACGCACCAAAACAGTTAAGTAGTGTGCTAAAAGAAAACTGCCTGCGATCCAGGTTCAACCGACATAAGTAACCCGTGAATTATTTAAAATGTGTATTAAAACTAAGAAAAAGGAAGACATATAAAAACCACGTTAGTATTTACAGTAAAATATGTGATTATGTGAGAATATAAAATTATTTTAATTTAATTATTTTGTTGCGAAAGTACCTCTATTTTCGCTTTAAAATAGTTGACGCTACGTTTGATTTTAAAAGAGTAAAGTGATTGTTATCTGAACATATTTCAAGTTAATTATAAAACACAATTACACGTCGATCATATGTTATGTTTTTAAGAAGAGAAGCGCTAGTATTTTGTACCAGTCCAGAATAGAAGAGCGAAAATTGTCCAAAGAAACGTAATCTAACCTATTCATATCATTTTCTTTTAATCATTAATTTATTTAACTATTACTGTAGAATCCAAATTTATGACTCTTTGATAACTAATTATTATCAAAATATCGTAACAACATATTCGATAGTATTACTCAGAGATTTCCAATTGTTTTTGTGTATAAACAAAGTTTGTTTATAAACAAGTTTTTGTGTATAGCCATCTTATCTTCAACAAATAAAAACAAAGTCACATTCATTTTATTTATTTTAATACAATTAAAATCAGTTATTTGTTTTCAATTCACGGCAAACATTTTGTATAGCTGGTACAAATGATAAAAGAGCAATAATCGAATGATTTTCGAGATTTTACAAATTCGACTTGACAGGATGTTGTCATCAGTTACGATGGTAGATTTTAATTTTGGGTGCGAGTGTCTATTGGTGCATATGGCTTGAGCTATAATTTGTGCACTTACATCTTCTATATATATAAATGTTATGTTGGTTTGTGTACGCTTCAAAAACTTAAAAAGTTCTGCATCGATCGAGCTGAAATTTTACAATGATATATAATCCGCATCAAGGATTGTTTTTATCTAATTTTTGCATTACAATGTGCCACAGCGAAGCGGGGCAGGGTGTAGCTAGTTAAAAATATTGTTTAATTGTCATTTTATGAAATTGTATATAAATATGTAAATCATTCAGCATTCCTCGATATGCGAATATCGATTAATAATAGAGTATAACGCAAGTATAAATCTGCATCACTAACACAATAACACAAGTAGGTACGTTTTCAGGCCACGGGACTGCAAACTCTTTAGTCGTAGTTGCAAACTTCGGAGAGTGTGCAACTGATCTGCATGATCTAATACCTCCTTGCCCTTTTTTCTATCGTACTTCTCGGGGCTCGAAGAAGCGGCACCGTTTCATGGTGGATATTCCAAAGACACGGACGAAGAGGTTTGACTCTACGTTTGTGATAAGAACATCTAAGCTGTGGAATGAGTTGCCTGAGTGGGTTTTCCCCGATAGTTATAATCTTGGTGTCTTCAAGTCGAGAGTGAATCGGTTTCTTCTAGGTAAACACGCTCCATCGTAGACCGCATCGTCGCTTAACATCAGGCGAGATGGCGGTCAAGTGTAAACCTATAAAAGTTAAAAAAAAAAAAAGTCGTTTTAATAAGGCAAAATAAATGCGTTTGCTGTATTTAGACATAAACGTCAGAAGAAAAATATATAAAGACGGCAGTTCATAACTATTTCAAAATATTTCTAAGTCTAGTAAAATATATTTCCTAGGTTGTAACCGGGTTACGAACAAGGAGAAAATGTTTCTTCGTTTGTAACTGGTTACAAAACATGGTTACAAAGGCGGCCGAAAGGGAATATTTTAGGTAAATGAAATTCTTGCGCTTAATTGGGCGGGGTCATTGACCCGTTTACGCGTTTGTTATTCGGTGGGCGGGCGGCGCACGCGCATGGTGACCTTCGATGACACTCACCGAAATAGATTCGGCATTACGACTTTTCATATGAAATATTATCATACGTGAAGCCATGAGCCTTTCAGTAGCTAGAGCCCAAAAGGGATTGACGACAAACAAAAGAGAAATTCACTTTGTAAAAGAAGGCTCAACTTCAAACTCCAGGCACAAGCCTTACTCAATCCTGGGTACAGCGCCTGATTGGACTATTTTAATGGACACGTATGAAAGGCACTACAGGATCCCAGAGGATGTGGGTGTTTCGTCATCCAGACCGGACATTTTCCTTTTTTCTAGAGCTACGAAACGCATAGTCCTTGTAGAACTTACCGTACCGTGGGAAACTAATATACCTAAAGACCACGCGATGAAACAAAATAAGTATTACGACCTCCTAAACGAATTAATAAAAAACGGCTATGTAGTTAGTTTATACGCTGTAGAAGTGGGAGCGAGAGGTATACCAGCAAAATCTCTCTATAACCTGCTGAAAGACCTTGGCTTATCCAGAAGTGCAGTAAGTTCTATACTAGAACGAGTATCTAAAGCTGCACTAGTAGGCTCATATCAGATTTGGCTGGGCAGGGAGAGAAATACGAGTGGTGAAAGTGAGTGTTAATGTACGTCAGAAAGGGGCCCCTTAAACCTACGCCCGAGTCACAAGTCTCGGGGTCTACTCGGGTTTTCTCTCTCTCTGCCACACGATGGACCCGGCACCCGCACGGTGAATCCATGGAATGCTAAGAAAATCGTCTCTCTAATGCTTTAAATTTATAAGAGATATTATTAGGCCCAACTATTTTCTTCTGTTAGTCAGGTCCTGTTACGTATTTAATTTTATTCAAATCCATTCAGCCGTTTCAGAGATAAGTAGTAACAAACATACTATGGTGTCTAACCAAGTAGCTAAGTTGGCAGTATGTGAACATGTGGTCGTGGGTTCGATTCCACCTAGAGCAAACATTGGTGTGATGAATACAAGATATAAACAAGTACTTGGTCTGTGCCTGGGTGTTTCTATGTATAATAATTATGATTTTACAATTACATCAACTATCTATTGTACTAGCTTTGCTTAGTTTGGGATTGTATGGTGTTGTATGAAAAATTCCACCAATATTTATGTGTAAACGCCCAAAGCGAGTGTATTAGAGTGATTAAAAATAAATTAAAAGTACGCTATCTTTATAACATTGGTTGCCACTGTTCTTAGCTGGCATGGTCTTTAAAAAGTACCATAGAAGTGTTTAATCTGTAGTACCATAGCTATAATTTTCTTCTTAACAGAGTACCAAACAAAAGTACCATAGATAATTACAATTGTCTTCTTAACAAAGTACCAAAAAAATACCACAGTGTAATTTTCTTTTTAAAAGAGTACCAAAAAAGTACCATAGATGTTATTTTGTTCTTAAAAGAGAACCAAAAAAGTACCATAGATAATTATAATTGTCTTCTTAACGGAGTACCAAAAAAAGTACCATAGATGTAATTTTGTTCTTAAAAGAGTACCAAAAAAATTACCATAGGTAGATGTTATTTTGTTCTTAAATAGGTGTAATTTTCTTCTTAAAAAGTACCAAAAAAAGTACCATAGATGTTATTTTGTTCTTAAAAGAGTACCAAAAAAAGTACCATGGGTGTTATTTTGTTCTTAAAAGAGTACCAAAAAAAAGTACCATAGATGTTATTTTGTTCTTAAAAGAGTACCAAAAAAGTACCATAGATGTTATTTTGTTCTTAAAAGAGTACCAAAAAAAGTACCGTGGATGTTATTTTGTTCTTAAAAGAGTGCCAAAAAAAGTACCATAGATGTAATTTTGTTTTTAAAAGAGTACCAAAAAGAGGCGGGCGAGGGCCACTCGCGCCTGCTCGGTGCATCGTGACGCGGCAGCACGCAGCGTGACGGTCACCAGCGTGACATAGCTGGTCCTCGCGACACACTTGCTTACTTCAATGGCGTATAAGTTTTCTTTGATATGCACGAGAATCTAAACTACTTAGAAATGTTTTCAAGAAAACCAATGGTAAAGCCACAATAGTCAAAAATTAAAAGATCAATACTTATACATCCTCTCATGTGTACAAGTACATCTTTCGCTTTGTTATTATTATCATTCGCCTACCCTTATCCCACATTAGGTGGGGTCGGTACAACATGTACGTTTCCTCCATTCATCTCTGTCATTCGTCAGATCTAAGCTCACTCCTTTCCTACTCATATCGTCTTTCACACAATCCATCCACAGTTTTTTTTGGTCGATCTCTCCCATTTATCGAAAAAACTATCTATATATACAATTATGTTTTAATATTCTTCACATGGCTACCCAAAACCAAGTGTGAGCAAACTACACATAAAATAAAGTACTGATAAAATAAAACAGACTACGACAAGAACGATATCAAGATTTTGACGTCCATCAAACAGACAGACAGAAATACGTTATTATACACACCAGAAAAGTAAAAAAAATGCTATGTATGCAAGACTTATTTCTAACTACTTTTAGACCCAAAAATGGTGATCTTATTATATTTTATATTGTAGCGCTAATACGCTGAAGTAATTTCTTCCAGGCAATAATTAATTGCAGGAAACAAGCAAGAAGAAACAGAGTGAGGAGTGAACAGAGGGTGTGAAGAAAAAATAAGATTTGGTTATGAAAGTACAGGGCTTAGAGATATAAGATCTTAGATCTCTGGGTGACGAGCGCAGTGCAGTGCTAGGTAATGATTTGGACTCTTTGTGTTCCAATAGCTGCGTGTCACTGTGGTATTATGTGTCAGGCATGTTGCTTACCATCAGGCACATGTTATGATCGTCTCGTCACTCTTTAGTTAAAAAAAAAATGAAAGTACTGCTTTGTTATCCATTTACTAATCGTTGTTTATCGTAGGGCAGAAAATATTGTCTATGAGCAAAAGCCTTAGCTTTCGCAGTGTATCTCTCTACTTAGTCTGTGGCTTTCGCAGGCCTTCCCCACTGACCTTATAAAGTAATGTAAGTGAGTATGAGGGTAATTAATTAATATCTCCACGCGCGATCTCGGCACGAATATCACAGAGATAATTTGGACAGATATAGCAACACTCCGCTCCTAAACGAGGATGTAGAGTTGCCTACTTAGATCCTTATTTGGCATCATTGGCTTCGTAACTAGGATTACCGTGAATGCGGCAAAAGCACTGCATGAACAAATCGCACTTAGTAGAATATTACCAAGTTATTTTAATTAAGTAATTTGCACCCCGTATGAGAACTAGTTAATTAAAAATTTTGTCGGTTTACATTTTTTTGTATTTGCTGCACTGCTTAATAAATTTCAGTGCAACAAATAATAAATGGCACATTCAAATTTCATAATATTCAAAAGAAAAGTTGACTGTATCAGCATAACTTAACCTGGCAGTTATAAAGTTATTAGTAGCACCCCGCGATGTCACCCGAGTTTATCCCGTTTCCGTTATTTTCCTATTTAAAGTAACCTATGTGTTATTCTAAACTATAATCTAAATATAATCTATCCATGGCCCAAATTTCAACTCGATTTGCTCAAGCCTTACAATGTCATATAGCAACAAACATCTAAACATCCAAACTTCCGTATCTATCTATACTTATAATAAAACTGTAACGGGTCGAATTCTGTACATTGAAGATATTTTGAAATATTTTTTTTTGGGTCACTCCATAGTCGATACTGATGGCGAAACTGCATTTTTTTTCTTTCATGTCTGTCTGTCTGTCTGTCTTTCTGTATAGAGATCACGCATCACGCCGAAACTACTGATTCAATTCAGCTGAAACTTGGCATGATTTTAGTTTATACTAAGGACATTGCTGTAGGCTACTTTTGATCCCCAAATTCTGATCGGTTTTCTTGCGGGAGGGGGTGAAAGTCAGAATGTGTATTTGGTTGTAACTCATGTTTGCGTTGTTTAATTTCATTAATTCTTTTTTTGTTAGAAAGAACACATTTTTTACATTGTCCCGTCAAAATTTGAACAATATCGGTCTGTTGGTTTGGAAATTACACAAACATTAAATAATAACGACATGCGCGGCGCGTTCGGTACATACTAACTTCTAAGTATTCTGTGTATCACAGACGATCCACAGAATATCTAGATTCTAGAAAGTGCCCACGTGATCGCGTCGCGTCGTCTTGGATGACAAAATAATTGTCCAAAAATATATTTTTGTGTGGAAAAACAAACATCATTCGGTTATAATTACAGACTAAGTAGAGAGATACACTAATCGACTTCAAACAAGGAGGATGTTCTCAATCGGGTTGCATGTTTTTTTATTTGGTTTTATTTTACGCGATAACTCCGCTAATTTTTAGTTGATTTTGATAATTCCTTTTTTGTTTGGTAGAAAATACTTCAGAGGTGATCTTAGATATCGAAAACAGGGAGGTAATTTTTCAAATATCAGCAGAAAACTAAAATTACCTGTCATTGAAGTAGATTTTTGTTATTTTGGAGAAAACATATCAGCATAATAAGTAGCAGCATAAACAACCCATTAAATGTTCCCACTGCTGGGCGTCGGGGCCTTCTCTCGCAAGAAGAGAGACAAGGCTATAATCCACCACGCTGTGCCAGTGTCGGTTGGTGGATGACATATGACTTAGAACTTAGATTATAGGTAGATTTCGGTTTCTTCACGGTGTTTTCCTTCACCGTTTTAATAACCGGCATTACGAACATGACTCTGAAAAGATAGTGGTGCGCGTGGTTTTGAACCCTGGGTCTCCGGATCGACAGTCGCCGTTCTCCCGACTAGGTCAGCTGTAACTTACTAGACCAGCCGTAACTTATTAGAAAACGTATTATTTCAATCCAAATACATTTTAAAATTTAAAGGTAGTGTTTAACAAGCTTCGGTGACCGAAGCAGACCGTTGTTAGGGTTCTGTACCCAAAGGGTAAAAACGGGACCCTATTACTGAGACTTCGCTATCCGTCCGTCCGTCTGTCACCAGGCTGTATCTCAAGAACGGTGATAGCTAGACAGTTGAAATTTTCGCAGATGATGTATTTCTATTGCCGCTTTAACAAACAATACTAAAAATAAAATAAATATTTAAGAGGTGCACCCATACAACAAACTTGATTTTTTACCGTTTCTTGCTCGATACTAATAATAACGTACCCGTCACAGGTAGACGCTTTAACTATTCACTTACGTTGGAACGGCTGAATGTATCGAGTTAAAATTAAAGACACATACTTGGTTTAGCTTAAGTAATACCATAGAGTACTTATACAAAGGAAATGTTTAGCATATGTGTTCTTCCAGACTGTAATCTAATTCTATTTCAAATTTCAACCCGATCGCTTGATACGTTCCGCCATGATTAAGTAACAAACATCCAAACAGTAACATTCATAATATTTACAGGACAACGTTGGAACGGCTGAACATATTTGGATGGAATTGAAACACACGTAGTTTGAACTCAGAAATAGCAAATCGGTTACTTATAGGTTACTGTGACGTAGGAAAGACTAAGCAAATTTGGTAGAAAATTGAAACAGAGATAACTCATAGTCTGAAATACCACATTTATGTATTTATTACCTATCAACCTGAAAAGAAGCATGGGCCCCAAGGAAACAAATATTAACTATCACGTCAAAACGGCACAACGATATGGGTTGACATACGAAACACATATAGTTTAGAGTCAAAATTTTCACATGGGCTAATAAGTCTACATTTTCATTAACTCCATATTAATATAAGCATATATTTTCGTAAGGAACTTGATGTGATGGTAAGGTAAAAGCCAAAAATGAAACATATATGCACCCGTTTTGGCGTAGATAATATAGGTGATTTGCGTTCACAATCAAAATAACAAGCAACATAATATTCTCATTAGACGGCGCTAATGCCAGTTTAAATCTAAAAGCACTAAAGGCCATTTAAATCGATGTTTTGCTATTGTGGTATATATTTTTCTTTCATCACTAGGTGGCGTTACTGGTATTCGAAATTGTACTTATTAGTACAATTTAGAATACCAGCTGCAGCAATTTTGCTGCTAAAAGGATTATGATGCCGAATTTGGATTCTTTCGTTCTTGATTTTTTTCTGTGTTACCTACAATTAAATTCATACATTAACATTTCACTAGGAGTTGGCTTAGATTTACGGGTTCAACTTGATTGAATATCATTAAAACTCAAAATTTTAATTATTTTGATTCCACACAGGCTTCGTTCAAAATTTTACGCCGGCGAAGTCGCGGGTAACAGCTAGAAAACAGCTTGCGGATAAAATGAAATAGGTAAGTAGGTATCAGATCATGCACATTAGCTTCGGACTTTTCATAATGTATCCTATAAAAATCCTACAATCTTAACACTTGCGGCTATGTTCGATACTATGAAACCTTACTAAGTATGTTTGATTTTGTTTAAAAAAAGAAAAATAAAGATGATAAAATTAAATAAATTTTTGTGTAGAAAAACAAATTCACTCAAACTCAAAGGTTTTTCAATGACTACTTATCCAAATATTTGACGTACGATACTTCCAATTCATGTATAAGTCAGTAACATCTGCTTACGCTAACGAAGTAGCGGGTTCAGCTAGTACTTATAATAAAACTGTAACGGGTCGAATTCTGTACATTGAAGATATTTTGAAAAAATTTTTTGGAGCACTCCTTAGTCGATACTGATGGCGAATCTGCATTTTTTTTCTTTCATGTCTGTCTGTCTGTCTGTCTGTCTGTCTGTCTGTCTGTCTTTCTGTATAGGGATCACGCATCACGCCGAAACTACTGATTCAATTCAGCTGAAACTTGGCATGATTTTAGTTTAAACTAAGGAAATTGCTGTAGGCTACTTTTGATCTCCAAATTCTGATCGGTTTTCTTGCGGGAGGGGGTGAAAGTCAGAATGTGTATTTGGTTGTAACTCATGTTTGCGTTGTTTAATTTCATTAATTCTTTTTGTTAGAAAGAACACATTTTTTATATTGTCCCATCAAAATTTGAACATTATCGGTTTGGTGGTTCGGAAATTACACAAACATTAAATAATAACGACACGCACGGCGCGTTCGGTACATACTAACTTCTAAATATTCTGTGTATCACAGACGATCCACAAAATCTAGATTCTAGATTCAAGAAGTGCCCACGTGATCGCGTCGCGTCGTCTTGAATGACAAAATAATTGTCAAAAATATATTTTTGTTTGGAAAAAGGAGGAGGATGTATGTTTTTTTATTTGGTTTTATTTTACACGATAACTCCGCTAATTGTGAGTTGATTTTGATAATTCTTTTTTTGTTTGGTAGAAAATACTTCAGAGGTGATCTTATATATCGAAAACAGGGAGGTAATTTTTCAAATATCAACAAAAAACAAATAGCAGCTTAGAATTATCTGTATTTAGTTAGTCGAACGACAGAATTAAATTACCTGTCATTGAAGTAAATGTTTGTTCTTTTGGAGAAAACATATCAGCATAACAAGTAGCAGCATAAACAACCCATTAAATGTTCCCACTGCTGGACGTCGGGGCCTTCTCTCGCAAGGAGAGAGACAAGGCTATAATCCACCACGCTGGCCCAGTGTCGGTTGGTGGATGACATATGACTTAGAACTTAGATTCTAGGTACATTTCGGTTTCCTCACGATATTTTCCTTCACCGTTTTAATTACCGGCATTACGAACATGACTCAGAAAAGATAGTGGTGCGCGTGGTTTTGAACCCTGGGTCTCCGGATCGACAGTCGGCGTTCTCCCGAATAAGTCAGCTGTAGCTTGCTAGACCAGCCGTAACTTAAAGTATTATTTCAATCCAAATACTGTTTAAAATTTAAAGGTAGTGTTCAACAAGCTTCGGTAACCGAAGCAGACCGTTGTTAGGGTTCCGTACCTGACTTCGCTGTCCGTCCATCCTTCCATCTGTCACCAGACTGTATCTCAAGAACGGTGATAGCTAGACAGTTGAAATTTTCACAGACGATGTATTTCTATTGCCGCTTTAACAAAAAAATACTAAAACTAAAATAAATATTTAAGAGGGGCTTATTTCCATACAACAAACTTGACTATTTTACCGTTTCTTGCTCGATATTAATAACGTACCTGTCACAGGTTGACGCTTTCACTATTCACATAATGTTAAGTTTTATGTTCTCTTTAAATGTAATTAATTAAAATAAAATATTTTTTTAAGGGGGCTTCCATACTATAAAATCATTTTATTTGCTAATGGTTCAGAACCCTTCGCGCGCGAGTTCCACTGGCATTTGACCGGTTTTATTTTTTCAAAAATTTTGTAATATTCTATCCTTTCCTAATATTATATAAATATTTAAATTTTTTGCTGCTTAATTACGTTGGAATGGCTGAATGTATCGAGTTAAAATTTGAAACATATTCTTGGCTTAGCTTAAGTAACACATAGGGACATATAGATAAGTAACTATACATAGGCAATGTTTGGCCTGTGTGTTCTTCCAGACTATAATCTAATTATATTTCAAATTTCAGCCCGATCACTTGATACGTTCCGCCATGATTAAGTAACAAACATCCAAACATTGACATTCATAATATTTACAGTTACAGGACAACGTTGGAACGGCTGAACATATTGAAACGGCTGAAAATTGAAACAGATAACTTATAGTCTGAAATACCACATATATGTAGTACCTATCAACCTGAAAAGAAGCATGGGCCCTAAGGAAACAAATATTAACTATCGCGTCAAAACGGCACAACGATATGGGTTGACATACGAAACACAGATAGCTTAGAGTCTAAAATTTCACATGGGGTCTAAGTCTATATTTCGTTTAACTCCATATTAATCTATAATAAGTATATATTATCGTAAGGAACTTGATGTGATGGTAAGGAAAGAGCCAAAAATGAAAAATATATGCACCCGTTTTGGCGTAGATAATTCAGGTGATTTGCGTTCACAATCAAAATAACAAGCAACATTATATTCTCATTAGATGGCGCTAATGCCAGTTTAAATCTAAAAGCACTAAAGGCCATTTAAATCAATGTTTTGTTATTGTGGTATGTTTTTTTTCTTTCATGACTAGGTGGCGTTACTGGTATTCTAAATTGTACTAATAAGTTTTTGCTGCTAAAAGGATTTTGATGCCGAATTTGGATTCTTTCGTTCTTGGTTATTTTTTCTGTGTTACAATTAAATTCATACATTAACATTTCACTAAGACTTGGCTTAGATTTACGGGTTCAACTTGCTTGAGAACCTATCATTAAAACTCAAAATTTTAATCATTTAGATTCCACACAGGCTTCGTTCAAAATTTTACGCGGGCGAAGTCGCGGGTAACAGTTAGAAAACAGCTTGCGGATAAAAAGAGAAGTAGGTAATCAGATCATGCACATCAGCTTCAGACTTTACGTAATGTATCCTATAAAAATCCTACAAACTTAACACTTGCGGCTATGTTCGATACTACGAAACCTTAATAAGTATGATTTTGTTTAAAAAAAGAAAAATAAAGATGATAAAATTAAATAAATTTTTGTGTGGAAATACAAATTCACTCAAACTCAAAGGGTTTTCAATGACTACTTATCCAAATATTTGACGGACGATACTTCCAACTAATGTATACGTCAGTAACATCTGCTTACGCGAACGAAGTAGCGGGTTCAGCTAGTTTGTAATATTAGTAGGATGAACATGTTCACCATTTTTTTAATCTTATATTTTTATGTATTGTCGTTCTATGTCATATGATTTCCAATTAAAAGTAAATGCTATTCACGATTTACATTTGTTAAAATCATCACATGAATTTATTTTGACTATTAGTCGATTTTTTTTTCATATACGATCTAACACAGAACTAATCACATATGGTACTATGAAATCTACATAGCTATAGTAGGCACTGTGGAATACAGATACATTTTGTAATACAAAGACACTCATGATGCATTTAATCACCCAGACACAGAACAAACATCCATATTTAACCCACAAATATTTGTCCTGGGAAATTAATTCAAACCCAAGACCCACAGCTCAGTTATAACATATCCATTATTTCAAAATGTATAATTTATTTATTATTCAAAAAACTTAAAGGCGCCGCACATTGAGCAATTAGTTTAACGCCAGAGATATAAATACCGCAACCAACAAACCAACACAGTTTAAATGAATGCATTTAGCACAATACCGTTTGTAACAAACATCCGTTGCACAACAGCTGTCCCGCCATCATCCGAGATCCGTAGTGCATTAACATTTAACATTTCCCGGGACGCATTCGTGACTAATTAAATAGATCCGCGATGTATTCGCAATGGTAAAATTGCATCGATATCAGCTTTCGCTGAGAATAACAGGGAGTTTATCATCTGCAATGGAAATAAGGGAACATTCTAACGAGCGTTATCTTTCTGCAAAGGTTGTTGCTTGTTGTCGCTGATTGTTACTGAATGGTTGCATTCCCACAAGACGTTACAGCTAGGTATCATAGCTGTCACCCTGATTTTGTTATTTCTGTTGCCGTATACAATACATATATGTAGAATTTTAGCCGTCCTTAGGTTTTTAGCCAACTATAGAAAAAAAAAACGTGGTGTTTTTGTGAAAAACTTTTGGCCAGATAGCTGATATAATACTTGTATAGTTTTAAATGCTTACTTATTATACATAGAAACACCCAGACACACTATAAACATTTGAGTTCATCACACAAATATTTGCACTGGGTCGGAATCGAACCCACGACCCTCGGCTTCGCAGGCAGAGCTACTACCCACTAAGCCACGAGGCCAGTCTAACTAATCTGCATGATCTAATACCACCTTGCCCATTTTTCTATCAGACTGCTCGTAGCTCGAAAAAGCGACATCGTTTCATGGTTGATGTCCCAAAGACGCGAACGAAGAGATTTGACTCCACGTTTGTGATAAGAACGTCTAGGTTGTGGAATGCGTTGCCTGAGTGGGTTTTCCCTGATGGTTACAATCTTGGTGTCTTCAAATCGAGAGTGAATCGGTTTTTTCTAGGGAAGCACGCTCCATCGTAGATCTCATCATCGCTTAACATCAGGCGAGATGGTGGTCAAGTGCGAACCTATTATAGTTAAAAAAAAAAAAAAAAGAATAGCTATCAAGGTCATCCCATACATAGGGGAACACGTTGGGAATGAGAGCCACGGGGTAATGAGAACTACTTTAGGTTAGATCCTATTTTGTTTTTACGTAACATAGAAGGACGTGAGAAGGGTACGTGTGACTAGCCGCATCGTTGACAGTTGACTTTTGGTGTGCAAATTGACTACAAGTCGGTTTTCCTGCCAACTGATCTAATTTGTTACGATCTTCAAGGACGGATTGTGAGCATTAAAATTATTGTATTTTAAGTATTGCCTATTTTAACTTATGGATTTATTATCATAAAATAAGATTAGGAAATCAATTTATGTAGGTAAATAGCCAATTGTATTTGTAAATTATATGAAAACTTAAAAATGAGTATTTGGGGTAATTGGAGTCAATGAACAGTCAAGTAAAAATCATTGCCCCATTTCATTACTTCTTTTTTTCTACATGCCTCGAAAGCAGAACAACGATAACGGAGAAGTGTCAATGAAATATAGATGTACTAGAACGTGCTATTAAGTTACTCAATGATGATGGAATTTGGCAGCATAGAGAAGATATTAGATTTTATTTTGAAATAAAAAGATACAATTGCTTTCTTTCTTTTTTGCATTTTTGCTGAAACGAAGTAACTTTTAATTTCTTGAACGATTCGTGTTGTAAACGTTACAAATCTATATTATTATTTAATTACGGTGATGTTTCGGCGTCGTTACAAGGAACTACGAGAAAAAAATCTTGTGTTCTCGTTTTTAAGCCCGAAAGTTAAAATTGAATTGCACGGTTCGGTTTGAATCGCTCGCTCAAACGTACCTATTGGCTCTCAGTGGTCACACGGTGACCCACCAGTGACCCTTTCCGAGCCAGCTATTTGTTAATGTGTCTCGGAGGAAGATAGCAGTATGTGTTGTGTAGGTAAATATCGCTAGTCGTTTATATTACTGATCGTTTATATTTTGACTGGCCTAGTGGCTTAGTTGGTAGTAGCTCTGCCTGCGAAGCCGAGGGTCGTGGGTTCGATCCCCACCCAGTGCAAATATTTGTGTGATGAATTCAAATGTTTGCACTGTGTCTGGGTGTTTCTATGTATAATAAGTATGTATTTAAAACTATATAAGTATTATATAAGCTATCTGGCTGCCATCACACAAGCTTTGCTTAGTTTGGGGTCAGATGGTGTTGTGTGTGAATTGTCCACCAATATTTATTTATTTATTTATTAGCTTCAATACCGTGTCTTGATACTTATGTATGCTCGATATCAGTGGAAAAATAACTAGTAATAGAATTACACAATAATACACAAACAGACACTGAGTAATAGTGTAGATCGAAAAAACGACCACATTTCATGGTTGACGAAGACGCAGACCGGCCTGGTGATTTTTTTAAACATTTATATAATTTTTTTGTTCAATAAATATGTTTGAGGTATAATGTATGCAATTTATTTATGCAATTTATATATCTATAAGTATGTTGTAGATTAATGTTTAAGAAGAAAACAATAAGCCAGACAATTAAGTCGTGGTTTTAGCATTCCCAGACGCGTGCAAAAACGTTTTGCAAAAAATATAAAAATATATTTGAGGTAATTTGAAATTTGTATTGGGAATTATATATTATTATTAATTCATGTTTTAGTTAGGTATTAATATATGTCTAAGAAATATGGATTCTCATAAAAGTATACTCATAGTTTTGGTGGGTCTCTATTTAGATTACCTGACAGATAGAAACTGTCAGGTAATCATTCATTTGGCCCCGCTACTCCGCAGCCAGGTCCAAGGGGCCAATAGCTGTGTATCACTGTGTTTATGTGGCAGGCATGTTGCTTACCATCAGACACACGTCCTTCTCGTCTCGACACTCTATATCTACTATAATAAAACCTATGTGATCATTTTTCAATTTGCCTCAAATACCTACCAAAATTTTGCTGCCAGCTCTTGGAATAGATTGCTATTTCTATTTTCGTTCTACAATCGCTTATTTATAACTTACGTCCAATATGTATCAATAAATAATGATATATTCTCATATCAATGGCCTGCATTAGGTATATTCTAAGCGATACCCTAATTTTAAGATAGCTAAATATAAACGTTTTATGTGTGTTTGTGTGTCATAATGTAAACAAGTTTACGCAAAGAAGATGTACAGAAGGTATAGACGCATCACTATCGCGGTAAATAGAAATCATGATTAAAACAAAGATGCAAAATATATGAACACAAAAGTATACCATTATGTATAGTATGTATGTTATGTATAGTATTATGTATAGTAGGTAGTTAGGTAATTATGTACCAGTATATACCAGTGGATTATTCCTCATAAATTCAGAGTTTTTTTTAACTTTTATAGGGTTACGCTTGACCGCCATTTTACCCGATGTCAAGCGACAATGCGGCTAAGATGGAAAGTGCTTATCTAGAAGAAACCTCACTCTCGATTTGAAGATACCAAGATTTCATTCCAAAATGATAGAACCATCGCGATCCGGGAAACCCTACTCAGGCAGCGCATTCCACAGGCTAGACGTTCATATCACAAAAGTAGAGTCAAACCTCTTCGTTCGTGTCTTTGGGGCATCAACCATGAAACGAATACAAATACAAATACAAATACAAAAATGTTTATTGCTGTTTGTAGGTAACGATGTCGCTTTTTCGAGCTACGAGCAGTCTGATAGAAAAATGGGCAAGGTGGTATTAGATCATGCAGATTAGTTAGACTGGCCTCGTGGCTTAGTGGGTAGTAGCTCTGCCTGCGAAGCCGAGGGTCGTGGGTTCGATTCCGACCCAGTGCAAATATTTGTGTGATGAATTCAAATGTTTATAGGTAGTGTGTCTGGGTGTTTCTATGTATAATAAGTAAGTATTTAAAACTATACAAGTATTATATCAGCTATCTGGCCGCCATAGTCCAAGCTTTGCTTAGTTTGAGCTCAGATGGTGTTGTGTGTGAATTGTCCACCAATATTTATTTTATAGTTGCACACTCTCCGAAGTGTTTCCGATAAAAACCGATAAACTAGCGATTTTGCGGCGCTGCTCGAGACTTTGAAGTTTTTTTTCGCGCAAGAGTGTAGTTCCCTATGAGTCTTTTGGCACGTCTTTCGATCGATTCCAGAGTCTTAGTAGCTAATACTTAGCTGATCCATCCCAAAGGTGTGAACAGTACTCCATACATGAGTGAATTTGTGTTTGATATAACGTAACTAACTTTACAATACAAACTTTAAAATCTAAAAATTAGATTTCGAAAATATCATTACTGAGGTACTTACTTGGAAAAGTCATAAATTATTTAGAAAACCTAAATCTACAAGTAAATGCCAATAAAACAAAGTTAATCGAATTCAAAAACTGCAAGCGGCAACCATTGGACCATAATGTAGTTAACAGAGGTACTAAAGCAAATATGACTAAAGAAGCAAATTTTCACTAAAAGTCACTATCGACACAAATTTAAATTGGAAAGCCCACATTTCCAAAACAAACAGCAAAATAAATAAATATATACATTCATTATATATTTTGGCAAATGTATCATCGAAGAAAATAGCAATAAATGCCTATTATGGTTATGTTTATCCTCTTTTATGTTATGGCGTAATTTTTTGGTGAAATGCACCCGAAGCCGAGTCTACATTTTTGTTGCAAAAAAGATGTCTCAGAGTCATATTCAATATGAGTAGTCTTGATACCTTACGAAATGTATTTTAAGAACAAAAGTTCTTAACCCTTGCTTCTTTATTTACAACATTATATTTGCAAAACAGAATAGAAGCCATTTTTTACCACATCAAGCAGATCGGATCTGTTGAGAACTAAATATAAAAACAACATTTTTGTTCCACATGCAAATAACGCACTATATCATAAAAACTATTATTTCACACCCATCAAAATTTTCAATAATCTACCCTCTGAAATAAAACTTCTGGATGGATCTACTTTTAAAAGAGAACTAAAGAAATGACTCCTAGCAAAGGCATTTTATGATTTATAAGAGTTTTTTAACGAAGGGAAACTATATAAAATTATTTTCGTAAATAAGGAAATAATAATAATGTTTGTTAACTAAAACATTATTAACTTTAAGAATGTAATACATTGTATAACATTTAATATTGCACGCCCGTTAAAGGTACGCTGTTGTTAATTATTTTTTAAGACGTATTTTTACACAGTGCAGCAATAAATAAATTCCTATTCTTAAGCAAAGAGTACAAAAAATACTTTTAATCAAAGTAGTAAGTATTCTTTTAACGTAACATTGTATGCCTCTCAATGTAAATATTATTATTGCCAAGTTATCTATATTTTATCATCTTTAATTATTTGTTATTGGTTACAGAGTTGCACTTCTCAAAGAGAAAAATAATAATTACTTAAGCTAAAAATACGACGATAACCTTACCCGTAAATCCATCTCATGGCAACACACACATGCACAACACGATACGTTTATTGCTGTGATATATAAATAGGAGAGTTATCAGTGTGTATGACTGTTTGTGCTAATGGAGAGAGCTCGACCGATAGAGGCGGGTGCGCGTGAGGACGCCGGGAAAGGACTGAATATGATACCTCTCAGGGATCAGGACCTCTCTTACTGCGATGATTTTTCAATTCAACTTACGCTGAAGCTACGTAACTGTATACCTTGTCTGGTGGTGATAGAGTTCGTGATCGCTTTGCAAGAAAATGGTAATCTCAAATTGAAAGCCGCATCTAAATATGGAATCATAGTACTAACTCAGGATCTATAAAATAAATTAATGCGCTATATTTATGCACTAATCGTTTATTCAATACATAATTACCCGTTCTATTTCACTACTTTTATAGAACGACTTAGTAATAAGCAGACAGCTCACCTAATAGTAAGTGATCATTCCTATGAATTCCTATGAATATAGAATGAAAAAGTGTTTGTTATCCTACAAATATTATCAACGTAAATGTTTAGATGTTTGTTACTTTAATAACGTTTTAAAAACAAAAGAAATGAAACTGAAAAAAGCTGGAACTCAAACAGATACAATCCAACAACTCTTTATTGAAAGCCACAAAACAGAAAATATAATATAAAAAAAAACACATTATTAACTTAGCATTTTAATTGGCGGCCTTATCGTTTAGAGCGATCCCCACCAAGCAACTGTGCACGGATAGGAAACAGCATACCAAAACTAGGCCTTAATTTATTGAAAAATTAAAAATAAGAATTAAAAGAGAAACAATACAAGTCTTAATAAAGAGTAAAAGTAAACACACTACAATAAGTAACATTTAACAAAAAAATAAAAGCAAATTTTACAATAAAAAAATGATAAGAAGAAAAGATAATATATTTTATACATTATAAATACATTTAAAAATATACTTACATACATACATATTTAAATTACATGTCAGAGAATAGATTGGAATAACACAAAACTCGTTATACCCCCAAAAATGTAGAGTTCCTTAGGAAATAGCCATTTTCTACATTCTATCCATAGGAAGTTCCGAGCAGATGCTAATTTTTAACAAATATATGAATGTACTTCGGATTTGCAATTGTACCTACTTAAACTTTATTCTACATATTTTTAAAATACTAATGTGTTTCTCAAAAATCTTATTTCGACCAAAACATCATCGTTCATCATCATCATTGTATAATATGACTGCGATGTTATGTATTTCGACATATATTCTGATATACTTAATTGGATTTGCATACCTAATGTGAGGTTGTTTTTGGTTGTATTTGTAATTTTGTAAGATCTTTGTTACCCATTAACTAGCAAATAAAGAATTGAATTGAATTGAATCAATTAGTCACCCTGGAATGAACAACAAGACGATTAGAGAAGCGCCGCTATGGCGCACGTATGTATATTGTATTTTGCTGATAGGAAATATGCGATGAATATTTTATTGCAACGAATGCACTTACCTACAGGCGTGTTACGGATATGATATTTCGGATCTGGATACGGATAAAGGAATAAAATTATATCGGTTTTAGATACAGTTACGCATATGTAAATATATAGGACTATCCGTTAGTTTCGGATAGTTTCAGTTACGGATATTAGATTGAATATAGTTCTGTTGGTCAAAACTGAGTGGATGAAGATTATATTTAACAAACAGCGATTTTGAAGCATCACTTGAAAGTCGATTCTATCCAAAACTTGTGAAACGGATACGGTTACCGTTACGGATATATTTTTATTTCGGATATCCGATAGTTTTGGTTGCGTTTACGGAGCTCCATAACATCCCTGCTTACCTACTTGTTTTTGGGGCATTCTCAATCTGCTAAAGCTGTGATAACCCATTGGCAAGAACATCCGACTTTTATGCGTGAGGTCTCTAGTTCTAATCTCACCTGTCCCTTCCCCTAAAACTAAATGGCGTCAACTCACTCCGGAGACGATCACGACTATGTATTGTATGCCAATCCTCGCTAAATCTAACAATTTACCTAATTTCTGTTGAAGTCCAAGAGACATTGTTCTAACTATGCATGGTCCGAAAGGGGGGTAAGGGGATATGACAAAAATCGTATACGTAATCGTAACGTTAAATTAAAAATCTATTTTTAAATAATCATAAACTATTTTTAAACTCAGGAAAACAATTACTACGCGGGTAAAGTCGTGAGGCGCTAGTAGTAAAGTATTTTTTTCTCGATTTATTGTATTTCAACTAGTGACACCCCCAATTTGATACTGCGTACTGGTGACCCCCTCTAAAATTCGAAAATTCGAAACTGGGACCGCGCCTGGTTCTAACACCAGAAGTAGTTATCATCGCCCGATTCATTCCAATAACTATCACGTAGCATGTTTAAAAATAGGGTAATGTAATGTGATGTGATAACAATGTTTATGATTCTTTCAACGTGTGATAGCTGGTGACCGGGACACGTCGGGACAGCTAATATATGAGGCAGCTCTCTTCTTATCGCGGGGTTAACGATTTTCGCATGGAAAATTACGCGCATAATACTGTACCCCAATAAATATACGGAGACGTGATGCACGTAAACAGCTTTATCGTAAATATTCAACGAGAATAACAAGAGAGTAACGAGATGTTCTAATTACAGCCGGTTCAATGATTCAAAGAGTAGTAAGATGGACAAGGAGTAGCTGTTTGTTACCTTACAAACGTACTTATAATCCCGCATATAACTTACTTTATAACAATTACAAATTATCTCATATGCTGGGTTTAATGTGGAATCATAAACAGCTGCATGTCATTCGTCTTTACTTTTACTTTAGAAAAAATAGGTTTAGAAGTACTACGGGAATTCAATATTTTACGAAGTTACTGAGAACTGTTACTAAACTACAAAAAAAAATTGGTGCAATTCGTAGGTCGCATATTTTAAGAAAAGATCGATTGAGATAGGTTTTGATATCAAACTATTAATTGTGAGCCTGTCACACACAAATATTCGTGAAAACAAGATTGTCACGTAAACATGTAGCCATATCCCAATGGTTAGCAGGTCATATGGCGTTAAAAAATGACAGCCATAATCCCTGTCGATAGAAATGAAAACTTAACGTATTAAACATCACTAATGATGCACAATATATGTTAAGTACCTGAATATTATACTATTACTTATATTATATTAATACCACTCACAAGATTTCACCATTCCAAAAAGCGTCTAATGGTGCGTACGGACTAGAGGCAGTGTCTCCTGAGGCACGCACGGCTCGCCCTGTTGCCTCGAGTGCGTAAGCGCCTCAGCCATAGGCGTGCCTCACGCGAGGCTGCCGCAGCGCGGGCCATTCGGTGTCGGATTTTTGACTGTGCTCAAAGGCGCCTCGGCGTACGTGCCTCGCAAGCGTGGACGTGATTTGAGCAGGGTTTTAGCGAGTCATGCACAATGGCTAAAAGTCTGTGTGTCCCAATCATAGATTTCTTAAAAAACAGCACGAGTTTCGCTCGCTGCCATGGTATATTGTGCGTGTGAATGGCGGACAGGACACCCGCCGAAATAAATCAGGAGACGATACGGCGCCATTTTGTCGCTCGTTCGTGGCTTGACCCGAGGCAAGTTGCCTGACCCTGCTGCCTCATCTTATTTAAACTCAACACGTGCCGTGCGTGCCGAGGATGCTCACCCTGAGGCTGCCTCTAGCCCGTACGCACCTTAACGCGCACGTTTTGCTACTCTGCTATGCCACCGCCCGACATTAGAATGTTGGTGTCGCGAACCAGTAAGAAATTAATCAGCGCAACTAAAGAAGTAGTAGTAGTAGTAATCACCAGCAGGAGTACAATAAATCAAGGGAAAAAAACTTTTCTAGTAGCGCCCCAACAATTTTTCCCGCGTAGTTGCTGTTCCAGTTGTTTTCCCGCGTTAAAAAATAGTGTACTATTAGATATTTTGATTTTTTTTAGATTTTTAATTAAATGTATACGATTTGCGATATTGTGTGCTCGTCAATCAATACGCAAACAAAAAGGACTTTTTCGGGCCACAAATACCTTTGTTTTTTTCTCCTAAATGAATGATATGGGTTTAATATTATAGCTATACAATTTATTATACAAAGTTCCTAGTTCTACTAATATTGTTTGGATGTTTGTTGCTCAATCACGTCGTAACGTCTGAACGGATCTGGTTGAAATTTAGAACACAGTTAGATTATAATTGTGGAAGAACCATAGATTTACATAGACATTTTTCGAAACAAAACCTATGGGAAGAACACATAGACTTTATTTATATCCCGGGTAAACAACAAGAACTACGCGGGTAAAACCGCGGCACACTGCTAGTATTGTAAATGATTTAATCATAAATTTATCATCTATTTCATACTAGTGGTCCGCCCCAGTTCGCCCGAGATACATAATATTATGGCCTATAGCACTCACGTACACAGCCTACGGTGAAAGAATTTTTGAAATCGGTCCAATAGTTCCTGAGATTAGCGCGTTCAAACGAAACACGACTTCAGCTACAAAGTATTAGTTTATTAGTATAGATTTTTCCACGCCATCGTATTGGTACTTCTACATGGATAAAAACATAATAAAAATTGCATGTTTTTTGTGAAGTTTTTTAAGCAAATAAATATTTCATTTAATTTCAAAGCACATTGTTCTTTAGGTTTATTTACGTAGGTAAATCTTTACTGTAGGTTTTTTTTACAGTAAGTGATCTATTCTAGCGAGTGTCAGTAATAGGTTGTACCGTAAACTACGGTAGGATTTTTCTAGATTACATCAGGTAGACTAGGTATATAATGATATTTTCGTTGTTTTTTTTTGTTTTTTTTTTCAATAGATTATTTTTAATTAGCTATGAAAGCTACGATATAGATTATTATTTTTCGTTCTTTGAAATTTATTATTTGTTACTTCGTTCCGTGATTTTATGCAATCGTATTGGTTATAATATTTATTAGTTTCTCTATTCCGAATTAACTGTAGTTTCTCTGGGTTTGAATCTCACGCAACTGTCTTTTCGAATCATAACTTAAAAACGGTGAAGGAAAACATCGTGAAGTAACTGACATGTACCAAGAATCTTTCAAATTCATGCGTCATTCACCGACCTGCACTGGTTCTAGATTATGGCCCTGAATCTCTACTTGCGAGAGAAGTGCTAGAGTCCTGGCCTTGAGAACATTTAGTGGGCTACATAGCTGCATATTGTAGTGGGTAGGACTCTTTAAGAGGCCGTCTGTGGAAGTACCACACCTTTGCTAGTTATTCTACCGCCAAGCAGTAATGTGCAAACATTACTATCATCCGGTTTGAAGGGCAATGTTTCCAGTGAAATTACAGGGCTTAGAGATACAATACCGTAAATCTCTGGGTGACTAGTGCTAGGTAATGATTTGGACTCTTCATGCTCTAATAGCTGTGTGTCATTGTGCTCTTATGGGCAGGCTTGTTCCTTACCATCAGGCACGTGTCCTACTCGTCTCGTCACTCTATGCTACAAAAAAGATTTTTCTATGGTGGGCTGCTTATCTCCGCACGCTCGCCCCGCTTCAATGACAGGTAGTCCAATAAGGAAAGTTAAGACCCATTTGTTAGAACAGAAAGAGTAACAGTTTATTACCACAGAAAAACAACATAAACTGCGCGGGTAAAACCGCGGGACATTGCACCTAATAATATATAATCAACTCAAATGAAATTTGAAAAAAGCCGTACACACGCTATCATAACATCAACCAGATAAACAAAAAAAACATAAAAAATTAAAACTATTAGGGCAAAATCCGTAAATTTTTTATGGGGCCAAATGGCAGCTATTCTGCACCAAACTAAAGAATCACGGAAATCGCATAATTAGTTTCAGAGTAATCGATGTAAGTAGGTACAGACTTAAAACCCGATCGAATTGAAAACCTCGTCCTGTGTGTACTCGCTAAAAAAGATGGATTCTCAAAAAGACAGATCATTTTGGTGGGACTTTAAACGTGCCAGGGATTTAAATTAAGAGATTCATTATGACGCCGCTATTCACCAGCCAGGTCTGGACCCTTTACCTTCGTGTTGGGGTATAACAGGAGATTTTTTTTATAGTATAGAGTCACGAGAAGAGCACGACATGTTCCTGATGGTAAGCAACATGCCTGCCACATATCAGCACAGTGACCCGCAGCTATTGGGACATGAAGAATCCAAATCATTACCTAGCACTGAACAGTACTCGTCACCCAAAGGTCTAAGGTATTATATGTCTAAGTCATGAAATTTCTTTGGAAACATTGACCAGAACACTGTAGTGTTTGCACATTCCTGCTTGGCGAAGAATAACTAGCAAATGTGTGGTACTTCCCCTTACAACTCTTAAATAAATATAAATAAATATCTTCTTCTAATATTCTAACTAAAACTAAGACTCTACTCTACCTCTACTCTACTCTACCTCTACTCGACCTACCTACCTATACTGAAAACCAGTTTTCAGCTTGCCTGAAATACCTACCCAAATTTTACTGTCAGCTCTCGGAATATAATCTATTAATAGTACGGTGCAGGATGCACGGCGCGGGCGGCGGTTCTCGATACGCATGCGCCGATAGCATTTGGCACAAAACAACAACACATTTTACTCGCGGCTAAATTAGACTGACACAATTTAATAATCAATTCCAAGCGCTGCAGATAGCTGCGGAAAATATTGAAGTCACGTCCGATATTCAAAAAAACCTTAGTTAATCGATGTTTACGAAGTAGTCATGAAAATAGACGTATTTTTGAAAATCATTTTATTGAAGTTGCTCTCATAGAGTCACCTTTAGTGATAAAACCTCTTATATGCTTAATAGTTCTTCATGATACAATAGGAGTTCTTTAAAATATATTTACTGAATTAAATAGAAAATTTGTATGGTCAAAAATTTCGTATTTTATTTCAGTATAAATAGATTTGGCTGGGCAGGTAGAGAAATACGAGTAGTGGAGGTGAGTGTTGATGTACGTCAGAAAGGGGTCCCTTAAACCTATGCCCGAGTCACAAGTCTCGGGATCTACTCGGAATTTCTCTCTGCCAGTCTGCCACACGATGGACCCGGCAACCGCACGGTGAATCCATGGAATGCTAAGAAGATCGTCTCTGAAAGCAGTACAAACATAACTTTGCCCTTCAAACTAGTTTAATTTGAAGGGCAATTTTTTTCGGTTGAATTGGACTCTTCGTATTGAAATAGCTGCTTGGCATTGTGTCATTATGGGCAAGTTTGTTGTTTACCACCAGATGCAAGTCTTGCTCGTCAAACAACGGGGTCAGGAACTATGTACTAATGAAACCCCAGGACACTACTACTAGGAAGTACATTTTTTGATGAAGCCTACAATCATAAGACTACTCAGCCCAGCCCCAGCCTGGAATTTTGGAGGGACTCACCAATACGCAACCTCAGATTTGGGGGGGGAGTCACCAGTAGAAATACAATAAATCGAGTAAAAATACTTTATTAGTAGCGCCCCACTATTGTACCCGCATAATTGCCATTCCAGTTGTTTTCTATGTACTATTGACCCCCCCCCCCCTGCGGCCTGCGCCTGCCAAGAACTAGAGATGCAACTTCTCAACATCCGTCCCAGAATTGTCTGGTTTAGATGTTAGAATCAAGTTAAAATATGCTTAAAATAGAAACAAAATTGCTTACAAAACGAAATGGTTATTCCATTACTTACTTACCTGCGTAATTATTTGAGTTGGCGAGACAACGTCACGTAGTCTCTAATCCCGAGAACACACAAGAGCTAGATGCTATGTGCTCAGACTTGCAAACACTGGACTGCAGCAAATATTGACGAGTTACACAATTAGCGCTGAAGTTGCCAAGTGCATAAGGTGTACATAATAAAACTGTCTCATACAGCTTTGATTAACATTTTACTAATATTGTAAATGTCAAAGTTTGACTGGCCTCCTGGCTTAGTGGGTGGTAACTCTGCCTGCGAAGCCGAGGGTCGTGGGTTCGATTCCCACACAGTGCAAATATTTGTGTGATGAATTCAAATGTTTGCACTGTATCTGGGTGTTTCTATTTATAATAAGTATGTATTTAAAACTATATAAGTATTATATCAGCTATCTGGCCGCCATAGTACAAGCTTTGCTTAGTTTGGGGTCAGATGGTGTTGTGTGGGAATTGACCACCAATACTTGTTTATTTATTTGTTGCTCAATCACGTCGTAACCTATCGGGGTGAAATTTGGAATACATATAGATTACAGTCTGAAAGAACACAAATGCTACTTTTTATCCCGAAAAAATAACGGGAACGGGAACTATGGGGCGCTGGTAGTCATATATAAATCTTAATAATAGGTATTTTAAATGTCATGTTTGGTTATTTGGATGTTTGCTGCTCAATCACGACGGAACTTCTGAACGGATCAGGTTGGAATTTGGAATACATTTAGATTATAGTTTGAAATAACACATAGGCTACATTTTACACCGAGAGCAAAATTATAACGGTAATAGGCGTGACGACAGGTCCTGCAATTATATTAAATTATTTGATAAAATGACAGTATTTAGATAGAATAAAATATGTACTTACCAATTTTAATTTTGATATTTTTAGTTTAACTTACTTTATGATCATTCAAAGCTAGATGGGCAAGTCCATTTTAAAAGTACGAAATTATTAGAAAATGTATTTACCATTGGATAACCCGTTCAATTTCAAGTGACTTTTGTTATGAAACCAATTTCCTAAACGCAATATTTAATATAGCTACCATACAAACTTTACGCGCGACGCATAGAAAATACGGCACTGTGACGTCACGCTTCTGTAGTGTTTTTGTACGAAGAGAAAATTTGTGATTTTAAAAACGTGATATCACGGGAAGTTTTTAAGATAACAAAGTTATTCTTTCACCTATGTTTCAGTTATTGAGTAGCTTTTTGATGGCATATTAAATCAACAAGAACAAAATTAAAAATTTTGATTAACCCCCGACTACCTTAGATTTGTTATCTGTAGAACATTCTACTAGTCAAGCCCTTTCATTTGATACCCATATTAAGGGAATTGTGAAAAAGGAAATGTAATTCGCCATTTTGTGATAGCGGCCATCTTGGATTTGAAATTTGTCATAGTGCAAAGTATTCTACTAATCAAGCCCTTTCATTTGATACCCATATTGAGGTAGTAGTGAAAAATATTATATAATTCGCCATTTTGTGGTGGCGGCCATCTTGGATTTGAAATTTGTTATAGCGTTTAGTACTCTACTAGTCAAGCCCTTTCATTTGATACCCATATTGAGGTAGGTTGTAAAGAAATATTTTGTCCGCCATTTTGTGGAGGCGGCCATTTTGAATCGATATTAACCAAACATAGCTAAGAACACCCGCACGGATATTAACTTTCAAATAAAAAAAACCGCATCGAAATCGGCCCATTCGTTTGAGCTCTACGGTGCCACAGACAGACACACACACAGACAGACAGACAGACAGACAGACAGACCGACAGACAGACAGACAGACAGATATCGACGTCAAACTTATAACACCCCTTTTTTTTGTCGGGGGTTAAAAATGAGTCGTCATGCCTATTACGTTGGTATAACTTATAATATAACAGTATTGGTGCCTTCGTAAGACGATATTGAATCGGTTTATACTTACATATGTAAAGAAAGAAATATTTAAACCCCGACGCAAAACGACGAGATCTTCTAACTTTGACGAGTCTTTGTGTGTGTCTATTTGTGGGATCGTATCTACGGGTGTTTCATCAAAAACAGTACAACCGTCTCAAACCTATCAGCTCTTTTCAAAGTTCTCTCAAAGTTATTAGCTGATATAGAAATCATAGATCATAAATTATATAATTGATGTTTACTTTACTTACAAACATTTTTGCAATAATAAGTTGTTTTTTTTTATTTCTAATTATACTCCCACTAGCTCGTAGGATCGATTCCCACCCAGTGTAAATATCTATTTGTGTGATGAATTCAGATATTTGTACTGTGTCGGAGTGTTTCTATGTATGTATAATAAGTATGTATTTAAAACTATATAACTACGAGTATTATATCAGCTATCTGGCTGCCATAGTACAAACTTTGCTTAGTTTGGGGTCAGATGGTGTTGCGTGTGAATTGTCCACCAATATTTATTTATTTACATGAATTAGATTGTATGCTTCTATCAGTTACGTTCATACGTGTATGAGGTAATCTTTGAAAACACTGCCCTAATGTCAATATATACTTATCTATTTACTCTATTATTTAATTGGATAACGGGACACTCACGTATATACGGTCGGGCAATCCGACTCGAGTTTCGGCCGCGTCCGGCGGCCTTTTTCAAGGCGAGTGCACACGCGCGGCGGCTGCCCGTTTGGCACTGCGGGCTGCCGCACGTCGCGCACGCAAGCTCAACGGCTGTTGCGGGGGTGCAGGTGAGGGGGTGCGAGAGGGTTGCGCAGGTATACACTCGAACTCTTCATCACTGGTAAGCTGCGAGTCGGGAACATTGCAGCACACTGAGCTCACTGTGTCTTCACTCATATCGCGAACACTATACCGAGCACTATGGAGGCACGGCTTCCAAGCGGGCGGCACATGCCATCCTCCATCTCTATTAAAGGTCGGACGCTTACCGATTTCAATGGCCTCCCTGACCTTACGGGGTACAAAGAACTTCTCCCGTGCCAGGACCTCCGCCTTATCGAATCGAATAAAATGTTGGGCGTCCGACCTAAGAGCATGTTCCGCCACCGTAAATATTTAATACTAAAATATTTACTCTATTCTTCAAGTGATAACTCAATACAAATCCCTAAGCAAGTATCACGTGTTTTACCAAAAGGTACCTGAGTGTCTTCGAATGCTGAGTAAACAGGTTTCTCCTAGATAGGTGTGCTATATCCTCTACCGCTATAGACGTCAGGCAATGCTATCGATCTTAACTTCGTTTATTAGTTCGACTTTTATTTTTATTTTAAGAAACTTCCTACTTATCTTCCCATAACTAATAACCTTAAGTTGTCTACGAAAAATTGTCATTTTTAACCAACTTCATAAAGAGGTTCTCAATTCGGTTGTATGTTTTTTTTGTTTTATATATTTTCGATGGTTATTTTTAGGGTTCCGTAGCCAAATGGCAAAATACGGGACCCTTATAGATTCGTCATGTCTGTCTGTCTGTCTGCCCGTCCGTATGTCACAGCCACTTTTCTCCGAAACTATGTATAAGGGCTTATACTATTGAAACTTACCTAGGTAAGTAGATGTATTCTGTGTATCGCGTTAAGATTTTCATCCAAAAATAGAAAAAACAATACATTTTGGATTTTGGGGGTGTCCCATACTTAGAACTGAAACTCAATTTTTTCCCATCAAAACCATACGTGTGGGTTATCTATGGATAGTTCTTCAAAAATGATATTGAGGTTTCCAACAATTTTTTTTCTAAACTGTTTAGTTTGGGCGAGAGACTCTTCCAAAGGGTAAAATGTGGACCCCCCCTGGAACTTCTAAAATAAGAGAAGGACAAAAATAAATAAAAAAGTATAATGTACATTACCATGTAAACTATCAACGAAAATTGGTTTAAATGAGATCTATCTAGTCAGTAGTTTTATTATAACACGTCATAAATTGACTATTGTTAAAACACTGATTAAAGTAACAACGAAGTACAAGAACTTTTGTATTATGTTACTTGATGCTACGGAAGCCTTCATGGGCGGGCCCGACTCGCACTTGACCACTTTTATTTTGTTTGGTAGATCATAGTTCAGGGGTGGTCTCATATACATTTTATCGAAATCGGCGTGGCTATGAGATAAATAAAAAACTAAAATTATCTTACTTATGTGGATGACTTAGTGATGATACTCGTAGCTTCTAATGAAATTACTTCGAGTATCTGAACTTAATTTTAAATTGAAGTCAGTTTGTTTTTTCGGAGAAAATAAATGATTAAAGCATCAATTAAACAATAATAAGTGATAACCAGTTGTATTATTCAGTTATTATTGCAAAAAATGTCTGTCTGAGCAATAATAAAATTGTAATAAAGTCGCAATGCAAGTCGAACCCGCACCGTGCGGTCAACCACGCTACCTCACGTCCTCCGACAAAACATGACACCGCCGTATACTGTCTCTATTTGTCCGACTGCAGTCTATCTTTAGATTGGTTCTATTATTGACTTATCTCATTAAAAGTGCGCTCTATAACCGCTCGACAATTATACAGAGTACCTAATATATGCTAGAAACCTTTGACAGAAAGTTCATGGTTCCCTACCCTTGTTCCACTTTATGTGGGATCGATACATGTTCGTTTTCTCCATTCGTCTCCACCATTCGTCAAGTCTGAGTTTACTCTTTTTCTATTGATGTACTCTTTCACATAATCCATCAACACGTTTTTTTCGCTCTACCACAGCATCCATCATCATCGACATACCCGACCAAAAACATCATCATAGAGATTCATCATGGGTATGTGGCTTGGTGTAGTTCTGATTGTACTGTTTTAGTTATGTTAAAAAGCTCTACCCGTAGAAAAAAATTAGACATTCTTACATTTCACACGAAATTTTAACAAAATCTCTATATGTTCTTCGTTCTCATTTTGAAAACATCATTATGCATAACTCGCGATCTAAATTATTATTTAACTAGCTGAACCCGCTACTTCGTTCGCGTAAGCAGATGTTACTGACATATACATGAATTGGAAGTATCGTACGTTAAATATTTGGATAAGTAGTCATTGAAAAACCTTTGAGTTTGAGTGAATTTGTTTTTCCACACAAAAATGTATTTAATCTTTTTTTCTTTTTTAAACAAAATCAAACAGTAAGGTTTCGTAGTATCGAACATAGCCGCAAGTGTTAAGTTTGTAGGATTTTTATAGGATACATTATGAAAAGTCTGAAGCTAATGTGCATGATCTGATACCTATTTTTTTTACCTATTTCTTTTTATCCGCAAGCTGTTTTCTAGCTGTTACCCGCGACTTTGCCGGCGTAAAATTTTTAACGAAGCCTGTGTAGAATCAAAATAATTGAAATTTTGAGTTTTAATGATATTCAAGCAAGTTGAACCCGTAAATCTAAGCCAAGTCCTAGTGAAATGTTAATGTATGAATTTAATTGTAGGAAACACGCAAAAAATCAAGAACGAAAGAATCCAAATTTGACATCATAATCCTTTTAGCAGCAAAAAACTTATTAGTAGATACAACTTAGAATACCAGTAACGCCACCTAGTGATGAAAGAAAAAATACATACCACAATAGCAAAACATCGATTTAAATGGCCTTTAGTGCTTTTAGATTTAAACTGGCATTAGCGCCGTCTGATGAGAATATTATGTTGCTTGTTATTTTGATTGTGAACGCAAATCACCTATATTATCTACGCCAAAACGGGTGCATATTTTTTCATTTTTGGCTTTTACCTTACCATCACATCAAGTTCCTGACGAAAACATACGCTTATATTTATATTTTTATTAATATGGAGTTAAATGAAAATGTAGACTTATTAGCCCATGTGAAATTGTAGACTCTAAAGTATATGTGTTTCGTATGTCAACCCAATTCGTTGTTGCCGTTTTGACGTGATAGTTAATATTTGTTTCCTTAGGGCCCATGCTTCTTTTCAGGTTGATAGGTAATAAATACATAAATGTGGTATTTCAGACTATGAGTTATTTCTGTTTAAATTTTCTACCAAATTTGCTTAGTCTTTCCTACGTCACAGTAACCTATAAGTAACCGATTTGTTATTTCTGAGTTCAAACTACGTGTGTTTCGAATTCCATCCAAATATGTTCAGCCGTTCCAACGTTGTCCTGTAAATATTATGAATGTCACTGTTTGGATGTTTGTTACGTAATACATAGAGTACTTATACATAGGCAATGTTTAGCCTATGTGTTCTTCCAGACTGTAATCTAATTCTATTTCAAATTTCAACCCGATCACTTGATACGTTCCGCCATGATTAAAGCGGCAATAGAAATACATCATCTGCGAAAATTTCACCTGTCTAGCTATCACCGTTCTTGAGATACAGCCTGGTGACAGACGGACGGACGGACGGATAGCGAAGTCCCCTTTGTGTACGGAACCCTAACAACGGTCTGCTTCGGTCACCGAAGCTTGTTGAACACTACCTTTAAATTTTAAACAGTATTTGGATTGAAATAATACGTTTTCTAATAAGTTACGGCTGGTCTAGTAAGTTACAGCTGACCTAGTCAGGAGAACGGCGACTGTCGATCCGGAGACCCAGGGTTCAAAACCACACGCACCACTATCTTTTCAGAGTCATGTTCGTAATGCCGGTAATTAAAACGGTGAAGGAAAACACCGTGAAGAAACCGAAATCTACCTATAATCTAAGTTCTAAGTCATATGTCATCCACCAACCGACACTGGGCCAGCGTGGTGGATTATAGCCTTGTCTCTCTCATTGCGAGAGAAGGTCCCGACGCCCAGCAGTGGGAACATTTAATAGGTTGTTTATGCTGCTACTAATTATGCTGATATGTTTTCTCCAAAATACAAAAATCTACTTCAATGACAGGTAATTTAATTCTGTCATTCGACTAAATTTTATAAGAAGGTATAACTGGCGTACAGATAAATCTAAGCTGATTTTAGTTTTTTGTTGATATTTGATATCTGTTTTCGATATCTAAGATCACCTCTGAAGTATTTTCTACCAAACAAAAAAGGAATTATCAAAATCAACTAACAATTATCGGAGTTATCGCGTAAAATAAAACCAAATAAAAAAACATGCAACCCGATTGAGAACATCCTCCTTGTTTGAAGTCGATTATAACCGAATGATGTTTGTTTTCCACACAAAAATATATTTTGACAATTATTTTGTCATCCAAGATGACGCGACGCGATCACGTGGGCACTTTCGAGTATCTAGAATCTAGATATTCTGTGGATCGTCTGTGATACACAGAATACTTAGAAGTTAGTATGTACCGAACGCGCCGCGCGTGTCGTTATTATTTAATGTTTGTGTAATTTCCGAACCAACAGACCGATATTGTTCAAATTTTGACGGGACAATATAAAAAAATGTGTTCTTTCTAACAAAAAAATAATTAATGAAATTAAACAACGCAAACATGAGTTACAACCAAATTGTAACCAAATACACATTCTGACTTTCACCCCCTCCAGCAAGAAAACCGATCAGAATTTGGGGATCAAAAGTAGCCTACAGCAATGTCCTTAGTATAAACTAAAATCATGGCAAGTTTCAGCTGAATTGAATCAGTAGTTTCGGCGTGATGCGTGATCCCTATACAGAAAGACAGACAGACAGACAGACAGACAGACAGACATGAAAGAAAAAAAATGCAGTTTCGCCATCAGTATCGACTATGGAGTGCCCCAAAAAAATATTTTTTTCAAAATATCTTCAATGTACAGAATTCGACCCGTTACAGTTTTATTATAAGTATAGATTTCTTCGACGTTTCGGCAGCACAGTGACCATGGTCGTTGTAATTTGTAATGTTGCCGAAACGTCGAGTTCAAGGACTGCGTAGGTAACGTTTTCAATGTGAGTTCAAATCGCAAATTTTAAAAACTATAGCTGTTTCTAACGTCACTTCACACTTCACACATATTAATCTCGATCAGATGACCATTCAGTCTAATCCTTAAAGGCCTTAAACTCCAAAAGGAAATAATTAAACTCTGTTGATATTTATTTAACTTTCGTTTAATTGATACCGATGTTTATACAACAATTGTGTGGAATATTCCACAAACAAAACACTTATCGTATACAGACATGCAAACACGTTTGACTGTGTGTATGTTTAATAAATACGCTGTGACATAGCTAAGGCGACAACAAGAATGCAAATAGTTTGGGGTGGCCGACAGTGACCGCTGTGAGCGTGGCCAAAATTACATAAAAGAAATCCAAAATACAAATCTCTATGTTAGTCATAGTAAACCTTTATGAGAACGATACCATTCTATACGCAACGTACTATTAGAAGTAATATATTTCACGAAATTAATAGTTATCAAGAGCGGTAAAGGAATGTGTGGAATGTAAAAAATATTGCAATTGGACTAAATTTACACTATAATTTGCAGTTTTGGGCAAGGGTAAGGCTCGGGAACCTTCACGTGGTCCTCCGTAGCTAATAGCAAATCAACTTGCTCTTGAAGCAGTGCTCTAGAAGACTCGTTGAGAGGGTGGGGCTGGAAAGACTTGGCAACGTTATTTTGTTGATATTCTTAACAGGCCAAGTAACCGTTCTTAGTCTTTCCAGAATAGTGCCCGTAGATAGAGTCCTTGGACCAGAGGAAACGCCGCACGCCAGGGTTTTGTGCTCCAAGCCCACGGCGATGCTACCAACAGTACCCACTGTGTGTCGTATGGCGCAGGCAACGCGCATGCAACCGAATTGCGGCCACGAAGGAGAGACCATGGCTGTAGAGGAGTATATTATGGTGTGCCCTTCTCCCTGCCTGCTGTGTCTCTGCGTGGCCCTCAACGTATAATATGGGCGCGGTATGGCTGCGAGGAAAAAGAAGAAGAAAAGGAAGAGTGCTGGTATTTCAGTGCGCCGCTCTCCCTGTTTTATCTGCCGAATGGTAGTAGGTGACAGGGTCGAAAGTTGAACGCGATAAAAGATGTTCAGACGTGAGGGCTAGGGCATCAGGCACCCACTTACTGGTTTCCCCCAAGATGCTCCCGGCGTCCCAAGAGAGTTCTGGAATGCTAGTGAAGCGGTGTTGTCCCTGAGATGGGCCCGGTGATGGACAGGCTACGGTGGGTTTGCGGAAAAATACAAAAGCGTCCAGTGTTCACGCCATATGCGGCAAACGTAGAACTCTGCGGAGGTTTTAGTGGAAAAGAGCAACACTCGTAGTGTTGAGTCCGAAGTAAATCGACCGAAATAACTATTTTGCGTCCCGCAAGGGTGTCCCCTTAGGCAGAATGTGTATGTTTGTATGGGTATGCATAAATGCGTTTCCTTCACGTAAATAAAAAATGCAATTTGGATTACGAAATAGTTCATAAAATGTACACACCCTTTTCAATCGTCATAAAAAACTGAAAAATTATCGCTAAATCCGTGGGCTCGTTTGATAAAGGCCCGAATGTGGGTGTGGTTCGACGTGAGGACGTGACACACACCGCACAGTCATCTCTCTTATACAATTGCTGATATACAGCAATCAGGCGACGGCATAGTTGGCAGGTCGATCGACACGAGGCTGCCAAGGTTCACGCTTCCGACTCGAAGTTAGGGGTAAACAGGGCAGTTCTAGTTAGCCAAATCATTCTTGGTTTTCATGTGCTGTCCAATAACTGATACGCTAAATTATGACTGTGTATGTGTGTGTGATGTAATACTGTATTTAAAAGATTGTTTGTTTCGTAACTTTGTTTTGTTAAGTGCAAAAAAAGAGTTTATCTTTCTATTTATCTATGACACTGTTCTGTTATGACTAGGAATGATGGATTCCATTACGAGACTCACTATTTCTTCTTGCCACTCTATGTCAAAAAATCAAACGCTATATGGCACGATGGCAGATGGAAATCTAAAGCTGATATTCACCCTCAATGACATATAATGGGTGAACTACGAGTAATTTCGTCCAACGAAAACTACAAAAACATAACACGTTGCAGGATTAGAATAAGTCTATTTGATAACTATAGTTTCACGTAAAAATTCGAAACTGTGATTCTTATGGGCTACGATAACCGCATGATGTGTTTAAGAGTGAAGTGAGTAAAGCTGTGTCTCGACGTTATATTTGAAATTATTACTCTTGGTGCAACTTTCACGCATCTGTAAAAAAATCCTCTCCTTTCTTTGGAAGCACGCCAGTAATATTTTACGCAGGATTTTGCACGTCTAAATTTACCGACAGAATTTCACTGAATACTGTTTTACATTTCGCACAGCTTTGAAACTTTATGAGGATTCTTTGAAAATAATGAGACAGGCTTTTATGGTGGTGCTAAGTTTAAGTGCAGGTACAGGGCAACGTTAAAAGAAAAATTTGCTCTTACTGTGACACACTTTAATTTCTTTCCTCATAAGTAATATTAACTTTCGAGGAGGAATGTTACTTAAAAACTTGTTTCTGAGTTATTTTTTTAGCAATCACATGGGAGCATTTTTTTCTTGAATGCAATCATCACTAAATAATAAGTACCTAAATTTGTAGGTAGACCTTATGCAATAAAAATACAGAACGAACATTTGTATTCATCACAAAAATATTCTGGATGGGAATCCAACCCACTACCTACAACAGCTCCACGGGCAGATTGACTACCTATCAACAAAGCAAAAGGCAAAAGCGTTGATGCCCTGACCATCGAATCAATTGCAAGGCCTTGTCGAACTATAGTAATATTTTAATAAATAACATATATAAGTTAACAGACGACTTTACTTGCATTAAAGGCTTCGTTTTATAGTGATGGGCGTGAAATTGGATCTGTGTAAACGTGAACCTCATCTCGAGCTGATTGCATGGCCGTCTGGACCACCTGGTTCCGTACTATGGGCTCTTATAACCATAAATGTTCGACTCAAAAGACGTTCAAAATTTTCTTCACCGCGACTGTAAATCGTATCCCACTGCAATAAGATTCGTAGTCACATTGCACGAAATGTTGAACAACAATTGCTTCGCAAGATCATCGCATTATGAGCTCAGGGTATGAGCTCAGCCGTAAGCACTGTTTAAATTAACTCTGCAATCGCTTTGAGAAATAACATGACTTATAAATTGTGAGAAGAGTCGTTTTAAAAGGCGAACAGATAATATGAGCCGATACAGGTGAGAATAGTTGGTACCTACTATAAAGAGAGTCCCTGTAGGTACTCTACAATATGAACCACCTATATATATATATCCTATACTATCGGTACGAATCACGTAAACTTTAGCTGTTTATGTTTTTGAGTAGACAGAGAAAAAAAATATTTTTAACCGACTTCAAAATAGGCAGATTTTCTGTATTCAGATGTACATTTTTTTAATGTATGTTAGGCGAAAGCTCCACCAATTTCATTATAAATAAATGAATAAATATGGGTGGACACTTCACACGCAATACCACCTGACCCCAAACTAAGCAAAGCTTGTGCTATGGAAGCCAGATATAGCATATAGGTATACATATATTATGCTATGTCATAGGCAATACTTTAGAAGAGAGGTTTTAATTAAAACAAACGAATAAATAAAAACTTACTTATAATTTAAAATTAAATTTAGACACTCGACTATTTTTTTGGGAATTTTTTTGTTGATATGTCAAAAACCATTACACCGATTTCGATAAAATTTAAATGGGGCCACTCATTTAATTCAGGTTTAATTTTAAATTTTAAGGATTTTTTTTATTTTTCGGTTTTTTTTTATTAAAATTTGTGTAAAATTTAAAAATTGTTTCAAATTGTAGGTCATAGAAGTTTGATAGTAAGACCAATACCCATTATGCATCTAAGATTTCTTATTGCATCTAACAAAATAGCTTTGCTAATAAGAGAACTTTCAAATGTCTGAACCGATTTTGGTGGAGCATAGCAGATAACTCTTCCGACTAATTCACCTTTCAAACAAAGTCCGTAATCCGTAAGGAAGCTACGATGCCACCGACTGACACACACAAACAGACATGTCAAACGTAAGTAGGTAACACCCCACGGGTATTGCGGGGGGCCTACATTATTTTTTATATAAGCTTATTTTTATACTCTTGGTATTCCACAAATATGTTTATCGATTTAGCGTGCGAAATTAATCGAAGATATTTCATTTCCATAATTAAGCATTGTCATTCTGCGCGACCGTGTCACTATCAGACTGAACACGCTTCCTAGTGATAGTGATCTTGATCAACTTGATTATGTCTCTACGTAAAACGGGCTATGGATAGTAGCTACGTTAAATATGCCCTAGTGTGATGTTTTCATTGTACTGTAGTTATGTTTCTTAAGAGTTCTGTCCAATTAAAAAAAAACATTATCACATTGCTTTTAGGGCTAATTCCGATAGTATCCTAAATGTTTATCTGAACCATTTTTAATCCACTTGAACACACACAAAAAAAATCATCATAATTCGAGCCATTAAGAAGGCATTCAATTATAAACACACGCGCAGAAGATTTAAATGTATAAAGATAAGCTTATGGTGCATGCAACATTGCGATAACTACAATTATTATAAAATTTTTTTTTTTTTTTTTTTTTTAAATAAAGAATTAATTAGCATCAAAATCTAGTGAAATAAACCTAAAGGAAAATTTTCTTTTTAATGAATTCTTCGATACCAATCTATATTTATAAACCCACGTAACTACTATTGATTATACTTACTGGGCACTTTCTATTACAAGTTGCTGCGCAAGCGCACTGCATGTTAATCTATACGAGATACCGCTTCAGGCCTTCAAGGTTCAATCGTGAACCAAATGGCCGTGCACTTGAAACGCACTTTAATTGATTTCGACGATAGCCGGCCGTAAATAAACGTTATTGCGCTATACGGTTACCTAGTCGCTGACTTCTCTAGAAAGTTAATAAAAACCTAAATGCTACTAGTATTGTTAATTTGTGTATTGTTTTTCCGTGAACATGCTACCTGAAAATGAAATTTTTCAAAAAACTTTTATATACATCTCTCACGAAGAAAATATAATGTACTTAGATACATTATTGTACACATCATAGCGTGACACCTTTATTCACATGTGTTTTCACAAACAAACCTCATTTCATTTCAACTGCATCGAAATTGGAAGGTATACTAGCCTGTTACTACTATTTTCCAAAATGGCCGGACCAATTTTATTCAGACTTACACTGGATGACAACAATACTTACAAGGCTAATTAGTATAAGTAGCTAATTATAGAAATGTTTTGTATGTAGGCATAGAATGTTCAAGATTTTTTTTTAATCCGTGTGGTTTCTCATTGATTAATTCAATAGTCATTAAATAAAATAAATAGATTTTATTTCAAAGCAATAGATACTAACTAAATGGACGAAGTTTAAATAAAGATATAAGTGTGTGTGTGTGTGTGTGTGTGTGTGTCTGTGCACCGTAGAGCTCAAACGGATGGGCCGATTTCGATACGGTTTTTTTATTTGAAAGTTAATATCCGTTCGGATGTTCTTTGCTATGTTTGGTTAATACATGGTCAAGATGGCTGCCGCCACAAAATGGCGGACAAAATATTTCTTCACAACCTACCTCAATATGGGTACCTATCAAATGTATAGTAAGAATACTATACACTATGACAAATTTCAAATCCAAGATGGCCGCTTCCACAAAATGGCGAAATACATTTCTTTTTTCACAACTCCCTTAATATGGGTATCAAATGAAAGGGCTTGACTAGTAGAATGTGTACGGATAACAAATCTGAGGTAGTCGGGGGTTAGTCAAAATTTTAATTTTGTTCTTGTTTCGGAACACTTTACCACTCGCCCGCGGGCCCAGGCTCACTTGCCCTTTAGGACCCTTCCCTACGTAGAAGCTTCCCTACGCCTCCCTCTTTGAAAAAGGCCGCCGAACACGCGTGATAGCTGTCCGTTTAGCACTGAAATTATGATATGCCAAAAATCTTGAAAAATTTTGTGTAAAATATCGCCAGTAGGTAATTAATTATTCTTGTCTATATGGTCTATATGTAAGAAGTTAGAACTAGATACATAAGTAACATGTATAGTTTTAGGTGGAAGTAAGATGAAAAAATAGAGTAAAAGTATGTGATAACACATGTAGCGTGTTAACACAAAAAAAGTCTAGCTATTTAACGCGAGTTTAGCTACGACCCCACAACATAGAATAGATTAGGTAGAAGGAAGATATTATTATTTAATAAGCATACATGCTTGCACAGCTAGGACTTGGAGCCTTCTCTCCAATGCCCGAGCTACACGAGGCAAGCTTTTCAAGGATAACAAGCTAGTATTAGCAAGCTAGTACCTTCTAGCTTCGTGTAGACAACGCTACACAACGCTAGTTGTGTTTACACGAAGCCAGAAGTACCAGCTTGCTAGGGCTCGGATAAGTGCGGGTTGGCTAATGACGAATATCCTCGAAAGTTGTTTTTCTTGGAACATCCCAGTTTCAACCCGATCTTTTCCTTCACTATTACAGCCAGTGGTGACAATAAACAAGTACATCTGCGCTTGAAAAAATACTCAATAGTTCGAACCTAGAAAGCCACGACTATGACATCACACGTTCTGACCACTACGCCATGATGGCTTTAGTTCAAGATCAACTTCGAAACAAACCAAAACCGCTAAAACTAATATTATATCGATTTTAAAAATACCAACTAACATGCACATTCAATTTCGTAGTTAAGACATAAAACAGTAGAAATACCTTTCAAAGTGATGATTCCGCAAGATCATTTGAAGTAGGTAACCACTCAGACAGCATTCAAACATTACTTAGTTCGAACAATTGAAACTTCAATTTAGTTGAATTGAACGGACAATTCGATCCATCGCCCACACAGAGCAGTAGCTAACTGGCAACCCCAACTGTATCCTTGATTATAATTTATGATGTAAAAGTCTCGACCTCTTCCTTTTCTTGTTTATTGAATAGAAACAGCAATGATTGCAGTGGTCGTTAGATGGCAATGTCTTTGTTGCAAACAGACGGTGATGGCGACTGCGTAACATGGACCTTTTTCGTAGAGCTATCCAGACATCACACTCAAATGAAGATCGTCAAAATCGTCTTTTTATTTTTTGATTTAGGTGTCATTATATATTTCAGCTTAATCATTTCAGTTCCTACAAACGTGATTGATATAATATGAGCAACCAAGTGAGCAACATTTATAATATTATTAGGAATCCCTATATCGACAGCCCATGCTCTCTAAAAATGTATTTTTAGAACATACCGGTTCCTCGCGATATTTTCCTCCACCGTTGAAGCCAATAGTGACGTAAAACCCTGCACTTGGAAAAATATTCGGAGGTCCAAGCGGGATTCGTACCTAAGATCTCGCGATTTTGCATGGCATATTCTACCCACTTCGCCACCATGCTATTTAAGTTAGTTATGTTCAAATCTCATCCATATTACGGCTAGTTAGCTAGGAAGTTGCAGCTGGTATAGTCTGGAGAAAAGCGACTGCCGATCCTGAGCTCTCGGGTTCAAATGCCACGCGCACCACTGTCTTTCCGAAATCCTGTGCGTAATATCGCTAACTTAAAACGGTGAAGGAAAATATCGTAAGGAAACCAACATGTAAGTACCTAGAATATTTCGAAGTAATGTGTCATCAGCCAACCCGCACTGGGCCAGCGTGGTTATGGCCTTGACTCACTCCTTACGAGAGAAGGCCCAACAGTGTAAACATTTAGTGGATTGCTTATGCAAACCACATTTGAGTTATAGAAGAGTTAGTTGACCCATCGTTCACTTAAAAGCTAGAAGTCGAAGAAGATTGTTGATTTTCTTTCTGCAATGGTAAAAATCTTTGAAAGGTCCGCATAGAGAGTTGTCACACCTCTACCATTTAATTTGCCCAAGCAGTAACGCGTCAACGTAACTATGTAACGCTTTGAAGGATTTTGTAGATCAATTACAGAGCTAAGATATAAATCGCCTTTTCCAGGGCATGATTAACCCCTAGCCTAATTAAATTAGGCTCGCCTAGGGCACGAGAATCGGGGTGCGTGCTGAAATCGCGTCTTCACATGCACTATAAATCTAGCATTACAAATCTCTAGCAGATCTAGCAGAGACAAAGCACTAAAACCAGATGGGTTGTGAACTGATAAAGCTCGAATATAAATAAACTTAAATGTATAACTGAGGCATTTTTTTAAGTCTTTTGATTTTGTTTGCTTAATTACAGAAGGTTAAGGGGGCCTTTACTGACCATGGAAGGTAAACCAACTATTATAAGTACATACAAGCAACTGTACATTATATAAACTTACTCGCCTTGTTCTTATTGCCAGTTGGGGACGATTTACTATTTTAATATCTTATACGCATTGAGTACATATAAGTACTACTTTAGTTATTTGTCCTCTATGCTTATACGATATACGATGCTTAAAGAACGATATAATTTTGAAGTAGATAGTTCTACTCCAAGGGTATCTTTTTACAAACTTTTAAAATGTCATGTACCTAAGTATTATTATTTATTTGTAGCTAAAAACTTAAAAAATCGGTTTCAAGCTTCTTGCTTGAAAAATGACGAAACTTCGATACAAACTTTCGATCCCTCTTTCAACTTGTTAGAACCTTTTTACGCATTAAAAAGTAGCCTATATCGTTTCTCAGGCTCTCAGGTTTCTCTGTACCAAATTTAATTTAAATCGGTACTGTATAAGTATTAAGCGTAAAAGCGTAAGTATATGTGTATTGTGTAGGTTTTAGTTAGGTATATAAATAAGATTTTAAATGCTAAAAGCTATACTGTCTGTCTGTATGTTGTTACGTTTTCCTTTTTATACGAACAACACCCGCGTAATTTCCGTTCCAGTAACTTTCCCGTAATGAAAAATATCCCATTTGCTATTCCAGACTATAAACTAAAATAAAGACTATCTGTACTCCAAATTTGAAGCTGATCCGTTCAATCATTCCAACGTGACTGAGTAACAAACATCCAAACTTTCACATTTCTAATACATACATAAGTATTGTTAGAATATCTACCTATATTAAAAGTAGGAAGTGGGGATTGTTCATTGGTCTCTAAGTATAAAAAGTTACTTCCATAACAGTATTGGTCTTATCACCATTGATTTTACTCCTCTATCAACTCCAATCGACTGATTTGAACTTGACCTTTCCGGGCAAAGACCTAGCGGAGGGGTCAAGGTCGCGACCTCAAAATAGATCTACGTAATCAAGCGTGGTTATACTATCACAATTACACATACCTACGTTATTTCAAAAGGAATAGACACTGTTAAGTATTGATGTGTATTAACGTGGTAAGTATTGATTGTGTTTTAAGAAGTTTATGTTTATTATTTTTACGTTATTTACGGAATAAATTTTAATTTCAAAGTTATACATGCATATTATCGTATTTAAGGTAAATACACATAGCAACAAGGTAGGTACTTACTGTTCTGATGTTAACAATGAAATAGTTAGTACTTGTTTAAAAATTGCTTATCTTTACGATAACAGTGTACTAGGCATGTGCATTAGTTTTATAATATAAGACGACAACAAACCTGTTTTGTGACTGTTATCCCTCGTCTCTCGATGCACTAGACACTGTTATTGGCACACATGACCACAATACACGTATGTCACAATATAACGAGTTGGAACGAAAGTGTTCCGTGTTGTCGTCGGCTGTTTACAAGTTTAGATGCGAGCGGCGGGCGCCGTCGACCAACTGGCGACGCGATGAGGACGCGGGAAGGTCGCGCCACGACGCATGCGCGATGTCCACCACAATACCGCCAAATGCCACCACACACGATGCCAACCCCGCGACCTCACTTATAAAACGCACCAACTTTTTACGGGTAGTTCCGCTTTCCCGTAGACCTCGCGAGGTCCGGTATAATGAAAATGTGTAGTACGATTTACCTACTATCTAAGGACACTTGGGTGAATGAAACGACTCTAGCGATGTTAGGTAGATGGTAGATACCTACCTATTAATTATCAATATCCATCCAGCCGTTTGGATGTTATGTGAGAGTAAAGAATTGAACAAACACACAAGATACGCTCGAAAAACATAACCCTTCTTTCAGTCGGGTAAAAATGGGACCCTATTACTGAGACTTCGCTGTCCGTCCGTCCGTCTGTCACCAGGATGTATCTCAAGAACGGTGATAGCTAGATAGTTGAAATTTTCACAGATGATGTATTTCTATTGTCGCTATAACAACAAATACTAATAGAGACGATCTTCTTAGCATTCCATGGATTCACCGTGCGGGTGCCGGGTCCATCGTGTGGCAGAGAGAGAAAAACTCGAGTAGTTCCCGAGACTTGTGACTCGGGCGTAGGTTTAAGGGGCCCCTTTCTGACGTACATCAACACTCACCTTCACTACTCGTTTTTCTCTCCCTGCCCAGCCAAATCTGATATGAGCCTACTAGTGCAGCTTTAGATACTCGTTCTAGTATAGAACTTACTGCATTTCTGGATAAGCCAAGGTCTTTCAGTAGGTTATAGAGAGATTTTGCTGGTATACCTCTCGCTCCCACTTCTACAGCGTATAAACTAACTACATAGCCGTTTTTGTTAATTCGTTTAGGAGGTCGTAATACTTATTTTGTTTCATCGCGTGGTCTTTAGGTATATTAGTTTCCCACGGTACGGTAAGTTCTACAAGGACTATGCGTTTCGTAGCTCCAGAAAAAAGGAAAATGTCCGGTCTGGATGACGAAACACCCACATCCTCTGGGATTTTGTAGTGCTTTTCATACGTGTCCATTAAAATAGTCAATTCAGGTGCTGTACCCAGGATTGAGTAAGGCTTGTTCCTGGAGTTTGAAGTTGAACCTTCTTTTACAAAGTTTATTTGTCTTTTGTTTGTCGTCAATCCCTTTTGGGCTCTAGCTACTGAAAGGCTCATGGCTTCACGTATGATTTCAAGTACTCTGTCATGACGCCGTGAGTAATGACCCCATTAAGGAGCACCTTGCATCCCACCAATATGTGCCTTGCTGTACATATCGCCTCTCCACAAGTATAGCAACATTTTTCAGAGGCTTTTCCCCACCTTACCAAATTACTCTGGTCAGGGAAGGTCATTTGGAATGCATTTAGATAAAATTTTAATAAGGCAGGAGACCAGTCATAGACCAAGGTGCGCCACTTTAGAGCTAATGGGATACAGAACTCACCTATGGTTAACCACTCACTTTGCATTTCTAAATTCATAGCATGCACTTTGTAACCGTTATTTTCGTCTTGTTGTAGAAAGGTTTTACCATGTCTCGGTCTTCCCTTTTCTTTCTCGCACCCAACCCAGCAGTATTTACTTGTGCACCTGCCATAAATTGTTTATGGAATTGAAATCTAGATTCAGGTCTGAAGCAGTTTTGTCTTTGGGAGAGATGTAATTAATTCGTCTTGCGACTTTCCCAAAACATGCGTTTTTGTAACTCTTAGGTGTTTGTAAAGTTCAGACGGTTTCTTTAGTTTCAGCCCAAAACTATTGTGATCCCTAAAAAGAGTAGAGGGATCAGCCGGATGTGCCAATCCTAACCATGACTTCAATATCTTTATGACATTGGCATCTAGCTTTGCCAGGAGAGTTTTACCGATGTCATATACTAGGAAAGGCCAAGTGAGACGTGATGTGAGGTGGTTGTCATATATCCATGCTTTTTTGATATTGCTGATAGGCTGCTGGTCTACCTTATTGAGGTTGTTCATGAAATTTTCAACAACCACCTCTAATGATGGTGTACGTCCTTTGTGATCTATCTTTCTACCAAGAAATTTGAAAGCTATACTAATATTAATATAATATTATAAAGCTGAAGAGTTTGTTTGTTTGAACGCTAGGATCTCGGGAAATACTGGTCCGAATTGAAAAATTATTTTTCTATTGGATAGTCCATCTATCGAGAAAGGCTATAGGTATGCTATAGAACATAACGCTACTATCAATAGAAGTGGAGCATTAATCAAGAATGTAACAAAAACGGGAAAAAATATTTATTTTTGAGAGTTTTCGTACCGTGCTTTGACATGACAGCAGAGATGCGATTTATTTGAAATACTTCTATTTAAAATGCAAATACAAAATGCAAAATACCTATTTTGTATTTTGCATTTAAATACCTTTTAGGAAAAAGCATTTTGTATTTTATTTGAAATACCTTTTGAGACGTATTTTGCATTTTAATATTCATTTCAAAATACAAAATACTTTGTCATTTAAGTTTAGCCAAAAAAATATGAAACGAACGGATAACGATAACGGATATCACCAAATTTATCCGATAGAGGCGCCTGCTAATATAAAACTAACCAAAAATAGGGATGTTATTTGACGTCGATGTCTGTCTGTCCGTGGCACAGTAGAGCTCAAACGGATGGGCCGATTTCGATGCAGTTTTTTTAATTTGAAGGTAAATTTTTGTGCGGTGATTTTTAGCTATGCTTGGTTGATATCGATTCAAGAAGGCCGCCTCCACAAAATAGCGGATAAAATATTTCTTTACAACCTGCCTCAATATGGTAACCAAATGGTCAATAATGCTCAAAGGGCTTGACTAGTAGAATACTATGCACTATGACGGATTTCAAATCCAAGATGGCCGCCACCACAAAAGTGAAAAACATTTATTTTCACTACTCCCTCAATATGGGTAGCAAATTAAAGGGCTTGACTAGTAGAATGTTGTACAGTAAAGTTAATCAAAAATTTTTAATTTAGTAAATTTTTAGGGTTCCCTAGCCAAATGGCATAATACGGGACTCTTATAGATTCGTCATGTCTGTCTATCTGTCCGCCCGTATGTCACAGCCATTTTTCTCCGAAACTATAAAAGCTATACTATTAAAACTTAGTAAGTAAATTTTGGGGGTGTCCCATACTTTGAACTGAAACTCATTTTTTTTTCCATCAAAACCATACGTGTGGGTATCTATGGATAGCTCTTTAAAAATGATATTGAGATCTAGCATATATTTTTTCTAAACTGTTTAGTTTTGCGAGGACTCTTCCATAGTGGCAAAATGTGTCTCCCGTCCCCCTGTAACTTCTATAATAACAAAATTAAAAATTTTGATTAACCCCGACTACCTCAGATTTGTTATCTATACACCTTTCATTTGATACCCATATTGAGGTAGTTGTGAAAATAGAAATGTATTTCGCCATTTTGTGGTAGCGGCCATCTTGGATTTGTCTTGGCAGCAAAGTATTCTACTAGTTAAGCCCTTTCGTTTGATACCCATATTGAGGTAGTAGTGAAAAAAATTATATAATTCGCATTTTGTGGTGGCGGCCATCTTGGAATTAGAAATTTATTATAGTGTATAGTATTTTACTAGTCAAGCCCTTTCATTTGATACCCATATTGAGGTAGGTTGTGAAGAAATATTTTGTCCGCTATTTTGTGGAGGCGGCCATCTTGAATCGACATTAACCAAACATAGCTAAGAACATCCGCACGGATATTAACCTTCAAATAAAAAAACGGCATCGAAATCGGCCCATCGGTTTGAGCTCTACGGTGCCACAGACAGACACACACAGACAGACAGACAGACAGATATCGACGTCAAACTTATAACACCCCTTTTTTTGGTCCGGGGTTAAAAATAAGAGAATGACAAAAATAAAAAAGGGCATAATAATGTACATTACCATGTAAACTATCTACAAAAATGGGTTTGAATGAGATCTAGTTAATAAGTAGACATAAGTAGTTTTATTTTAATACGATAAATACCTAAAATAAAAATACATGTAGGTATTTGAGATTTGGTCAAAAGGCATTTTATTTTGAAAAGGTATTTTGAAAATACCTATTTTGCATTTAGCATTTGAAATACAAAACTCAAAACTATTTTGTATTTTGCATTTGAAATAGTAAATCTGACAAGTATTTTGCATTTTGTATTTAAATGCTTTTTTAAAACCATTTTGTACATCTCTGCATGACAGCATGTGTCTAATGTTGCGTCATTGAATATAAACCAATTTCCGACATATTAAAACTTATTTATAAAATTAAAAATTACACAAAATACATACACATAAAATTACACATTTTAAAGAGATAACATGCACACAGAACACATTTTCGCCTTTATAGTAGGTATTAGGTGATTAAATTGACCAGTACCATTAAACATCTATCATCCTCAAAATTGACTCAAAACAATAAACTTGACGCTAATGAAATGCCTTGATAGCCAGAACGTTCGAATTCACAACCACGAGGTCGTAGGCATATCTCGCCTGCACCTAATCAATAATAAATCAATATTGGTGGACATTTCACACATTTCATTGTAGGTACGATATACTTACCCACAGCTGTATATTACAGTGTACAGATTATCGTCACCACAAGCAAGGTGAAGGAAGTATCGTTGGAAAACTGGCATTTTCAAGAGCTATAAGAGCTATCTTTCTAGGACATGCGTCATCCAAGGCTATCCACCAACCCGCACTTGCCCTTGACTATCTCCTTGTGAGAGAAGGGATCGAGTCCGAGCTGTGGGAACATAAAAGTGGGATGTTTATACTAAATAAAACTCAGTTTAGCAAACCTTTTGTAGTGGTAGGACTCTTGCCAGAGTCCGCCTGGGGAAGTACCACACCTTTGCCAGTTATGCTACCGCCAAGCAGTAATGTGCAAACATTACTGTTTTCCGGTTTGAAGGGCAATGTTTCCAGAGAAATTGCAGGGCTTAGAGATATAACATCTTATATCTCTGGGTGACGAGCGCAGTGCAGTGCTAGGTAATGATTTGGACTCTTCATGTTCCAATAGCTGCATGTCACTGTGCTGATATGTGGCAGGCATGTTGCTTATCATCAGGCACATGTCCAGCTCGTCTCGTCACTCTTTATTTAAAAAACCTTAATTGTTGACATCCAAATCAAGTCTATCTACACGATCTACACTAATATTATAAAGAGGAAAGATTTGATTGTTTGTTTGTTTGCATCGAATAGGCTCCGAAACTATTGGACCGATTTGAAAAAATCTTTCACTAAGGTATAATTCTACATTGTCTGGCATGAACATAGAAAATAAAAGACTTTTAATATTATTTAATCGTATAATGAAATGTAAACAATAAACATAACAATTAAGGGCATAACAATTAATAGAGAGAGAGAGTAGGTATGTAATGTATGTGTCGCAGCCAACTAGGTTAATCGGCCGTTCAATCAAAAGCCTTAGCCTCTCTTTTTTTTACCTGTAATAGGTTCGCACTTGACCGCCATCTCGCCTGATGTTAAGCGATGATGCGATCTACGATGGAGCGTGCTTACCTGGAAGAAACCGATTCACTCTCGATTTGAAGACACCAAGATTGTAACTATCGGGAAAACCCCACTCAGGCAACGCATTCCACAACCTAGATTCTTATCACAAACGTGGAGTCAAATCTCTTCGTTCGTGTTTTTGGAACATCAATCATGAAACGATGTCGCTTTTTTGAGATACTTGAAGTCCGATAAAACAAAAGGCAAGATGGTATTAGATCATGCAGATCAGTTGCACACTCTCTTTACTAAACAGCGCCATTATATAATTATTCTGTTCACATGTGTGAACAGATATGAAAAATATGAAACATCTAAATCTTTGCCGAGGCCATTTTGACACTGGAGTTTCCTCGCTAGGTGGCAGAAAGGGGAACTAAACTGAAATTAACAGCCTAGGCAAATAAGGAACAAGCTAGGCAAGTACTGGAATTTCAATGATGCAAATCATTTGCCTAGCTGTTTGATCAAATGCCTGAATATCATTCAGAAAGCTGGTTAAACGGCGCTGTTTAGTAAATAATCTAGGCTGTTGACTGAATGCCTGATTAAGCTAGTTGACTGCGACATATTTGTATTATCTATACTATCTATACTAATATTATAAAGAGGAAAGATTTGTTTGTTTGTTTATTTGTAATGAATAGGCTCCGAAACTACTGGACCGATTTCAAAAATTCTTTCACCTTTGGAAAGCTACATTATCCCCGAGTAACATAGGCTATATAATATACAATATATACATTATATTAATACAAACAATGTATAAAACTGTATCACTCGGATACAACTAGCGCAATCTAGGGAAGCATTGCGGAAGGTTATCTGTCAAAACATTTTTTATTTTACAAACTGTATTTTTTTGCAGTGACATTATCGTTTTTCTAGTACAATAGAATATACAGACCAAATAGATTACGTTTATCAAAACTGAGACAGGACTAGACTAGGACTGCGTTCGCCCTACGATCAATTTGACTTAGTTTAATAATTATTTTCCTACGAAAATCTAAATGCACTATTACACTTTAAAACTTTGAATTATAACCATAAAGGTGAAAGCTATTTGAATAAAGATCGTGTGAACGGACCAATAAAATTTCACCTTCTGACCATTGGATGAAAAGTGAAATTTATGTGGCTTATTTCAACATATTATTAGCTAAATAAAAAACCACTTAAGGCGATCTTCACACTGCCACACACCACGCAGCGTATTGCGAGAATGCGTGTTCCATCGTTAAATGTAAATACATATTATATCCGTTTGTAGGTATAGAAAACACGCACAGTCCAACACACCGAAAACAAGAATAATAATACCTGTTGCTTTATATAAGTACTATCTGAATTTAGACAAATTCTATTATTCCCTGAGTAATCTATTTGAGTTCCTCAGCTTGATCCCATAATTTCTAACAACGTGATTGAGCAACAAACATCTAAATGTCCAAACTTTAATATCTATAATATTAGTAAGATCCATGTCAACTTGCCAATATCAACTTCCCACATCTTCCGGATGTTCATGAGCAACGGATGCCATTCTTCTGTAAGAATGACAGTCGCTTGTTTGTCAGTCTTACTACAAAAAAATATCGTTTACTATAACAAGCATAGAATCATTTTCTAAAATGCTATCACAATAGGTTTAGACCTTTTCAGTTTAATAATGCGTTTCAAGACGAAAATAAACCCTTCAAGTTCTCAATTTCGCACAAATGTTTTATTTTGTGCAATTTCTGTAACATTATAAGACATTGGCGCCACCTATGTGAAACTGAGATATGTCTTAGACAGGTCTATTGTCTATTTGCATCTTGAAATCGTAGTATTAATTTTATATTACTTATTACTATTATATTATTTTATATTACTTTTCAGAAATATGTTTTGCTATGCTAATACAAATAACTCTTATTGACTAGAATCCAGCGTCACTTAGACATGATAAAAAAAATGAGCATGATGACTAAAAGTACTAAATTAGTCTGTCAGTTAGATTAATAAAAAATATTGTACACATATTTTTCTTTTGTTTCTCAACAAAAGATGATGAAGATACAGTGCTTAGAAGATTCGAGTGACGTCACGTCATTGTACGATTTTAAGAAAACGTCACAACCCCGCAATCCGGAAGTTCGCTGATCGATATCTTTGTCGATTATTAATCTATACTAATATTATAAAGCTGAAGAGTTTGTTTGTTTGTTTGTTTGTTTGTTTGCTTGAACGCTAGGATCTCGGGAAGTACTGGTCCGAATTGAAAGATTATTTTTCTATTGGATAGTGCATTTATCGAGGAAGGCTTTAGGCTATAGAAAATAACTCTACTATTAATTGAAGCGGAGCATGAAACAAGAATGTAACAAAATCGGGAAAAAATATTCCCCTTTTGAGAGTTTTCGTACGTTTCGTGCTTTGACATGACACATTGTCATGTGTAATGACGCAATCTTTGACACATGCTGTCGCATGTGTCAAAGATTGCGTCATTGAATTTCAGTAATCTGTGCCTCGAATATAAACCTTTGCTATTTTTTTTTTCTAAATCTGAGTTGGTACGACCAATTTCCGACAGGTGGCGTAGCAGGTTGCTGAAGAGGTTTTTGTTTGAAATCGATATTCTCAGGTATGAGTGAACCGATTTCAGTCATTTTTTCACCGTTGGATATGTACGGGATCCCGATGAGTTCTATACTAATATTATAAAGCTGAAGAGTTTGTTTGTTTGTTTATTTGTTTGTTTGTTTGCTTGAACGCTAGGATCTCGGGAAGTACTGGTCCGAATTGAAAGATTCTTTTCTATTGGATAGTCCATTTATCGAGGAAGGCTTTAGGCTATAGAAAATAACTCTACTATTAATTGAAGCGGAGCATGAAACAAGAATGTAACAAAATCGGGAAAAAATATTCCCCTTTTGAGAGTTTTCGCACGTTTCGTGCTTTGACATGACACATGACAGCATGTGTCAAAAATTGCGTCATTGAATTTTAGTAATCTGTGCCTCGAATATAAACCTTTGCTAATTTTTTTTTTCTAAATCTGAGTTGGTACGACCAATTTCCGACAGGTGGCGTAGCAGGTTGCTGAAGAGGTTTTTTTGTTTGAAATCGATATTCTCAGGAATGAGTGAACCGATTTCAGTCATTCTTTCACCGTTGGATATGTACGGGATCCCGATGAGTGCTATATAATATACCACGGGCGAAGCCGGGGCGGGCATCTAGTGATTTAATAAAACATAAAATACATGTTCAATATTTTTGCATAATTTACCTGACGGGCTAATTAAAATGGCATATTTTTGACCCAGCCATCATCCCAATAATAGGCATGACGACTCATTTTTGGTTTAATGTGCCATCAAACTGCTACTCAATAACTAAAAATTAGGTGAAATAATGACTTTGTTATTTTAAAAACTTCCCGTGATATCACGATTTTAAAATCACAATTTTGGACTCTCCCAAAAACGCTTCATACAAAAACAGTACTGAAGCGTGAAAGCGTGACGTCACTGTGTCGTATTTTCTATGCGTCGCGCGTAAAGTTTGTATGTTAGCTATATTAAATATTGCGTTTAGGAAACTGGTTCCATAACAAAATCCACTTGAAATTGAATGGGTTATCCAATGGTAAAGACATTTTCTAATAATTTCGTACTTTTAAAATGGACTTGCCCATCCAGCTTGAATGATCAAAAAGTAAGTTAAACAAAAAATTTCAAAATTATTTAAATAGCATCATTGTATCAAATAATTTAATATATGCAATTGCAGGGCCTGTCGTCATGCCTATTGTCGTCCAATACAAAATACAATATTCTATTAAAATATCACAAAATATGAGAACAAGTTGATGTCATTTTAATTAAATTAAATTAGGTACTTTACCATAAAAATGCTATGCTAATTCAAACAACTAATGACTAGAATACAGGTTCACAACTATTATAGAAGAGCTTATATAGCAAAATAAAATAATTATCTAATAAATTATCACAAAACATGAACCTATTTTCCTAACGATTATAATATTGACTAGAAATATGTAATTGAATAACAACCAGTCCTGAACATTCCAAATCTACGTTGTGTTCCTCAGCATTACACCAAAAAAATGAACAGAACCGACAAGAAAGGAATGTTTTACGTAATTTTAACATCAAACTTTTACTTTTGACTTTTTGATTTCAGAGTTGTTTCCAAAACCCAGAAATCGAAGGAATCCGCAGTTAATAATATTAATATAGTTAATCTGTAGTTATCTGTGTGTTGTATGCAGAAAATCAGATGTTATTTAATTGGAAATAAGATTGAGCATCTCAGCTCCATTGCATATGGCTGTGAAACACGGTCTCTCTCAAAACACCACCGATATAAGATGCAGTAGTGTCAAATGCAGACAGAAGCGTGTTAGGCGTCAAGAAACAAGACAGGAAACGAAACACCTTGATAAGAGACTAGCAGTTCCCCGCGGTTTTACCCGCGTAGTTCCCGTTCCCGTTGATTCCCCGGGTTAAAAAGTAGCCTATGTGTTCTTCCAGACTACAATCTGTGTTCCAAATTTCAGCCCGATCCGTTCATACGTTACGACGTGATTGAGCAACAAACATCAAAACATCCATTCATTGACATTCAATTGAATTTATGTAACCTATTTTTAACCGACTTCAAAAAAGGAGGTTTCTCAATTCGACAGTATATATGTTTTTTTTTTTATGTGTGTTCGCGGATAACTTCGTCGTTTATGAACCGATTTTGATGATTCTTTTTTTGTTGTAAAGGAGATATTCCCAGGGTGGTACCATGATAAGGAAACCAGGATCTGATGATGGCATCCCAGAGAAATCGAGGATAACTTTCGAAAATTGTAAAGATGACTAGTCAGGTATAGTTTCAGTTTAAATCAAAACAATCTAGTTCTGAACTCTTAAACAACAACTTTACCACTGATAGTACCTACTAATGTTTAGTAAGAGTTTCATAACTTATGTGGAAAGTTGGGGATCTTCATTATACTGATTAACTCTTTCGTTCACACTTACGCGATTTGCAAAGGGCGGGGCGGGAAAGACAAGTCAACCTCTCCACGCAAAGGGAGTCCTATACTACTGTCTTAGCTATGACATTGCTCTCTCTTCTTTTAGATTGAAATTATAGAGACAGCAATATCAAAGCCAAAGGCGATTTAGTTAAGCGGTAGACGGGCGGATACTGGCGGCTATTGCTTCGCGGTCATCTTAAACGCTCCACACACCAGTCCTAAAATCAGAGGAAATGACGTAAAATTTGTGGGGAGGAGCCTACATCGTATGATTAGTGATTTATGGTGCGATGTAGGGTCCTCCCCACCAGTTTTACGTAATTTCCTCTGATATTAGGACTCGTGTGTAGAGGGTTTTACTGCTTAATAGGTATTACTAACATAAATACATGGAACTCTAAAAACAAACTTAAAATATACTTGAGCATAATACATGTGAATTCTACATAAAATAAAAATATATGATTTTTGTAGATTCGCACTATAAAACAATGAAAATCTAAAAAAATATTATCATCTTTTCAAACTAAATGTGTGAGCAATTTGTACAACCTACTCCGTATTTCTTTAGTGGCAGGTGACCTCGGCAACTCATCTTCATCGGATGGATTGGCACACTTCTCCAGCACTTCGATGAGAACTGAAGGAGATTTTGGACCAAAAAGCAAACCTGGCACCATTATTCTCCCTGACATCATCCAGCCAAGAAAAATGCGTTCACAAACCATTTGAAGATTGTTATTCATAACGCCACTCTCACATTTGGATGTTATGAAGTTACATAATGATCTGCAATCAAATAAATCGCAGTCACTGTGTTTCTGACAGTGAGCCCCATTAGCTGTCAACTTACTTGCTACAGAAAGTGGATGGACAGAATCTAAATCTAAATACTTAATCTTTTTAAAATCACTGGTAACACCAAAATGATTCATTTTCACATCACAGATCAACATCGGCTCAGGTAATCCTTCTTCTAAGAGAAGCAAAAAGTCTAATATCATCAATGAAATTTTAATTCTCTTTTCCCACTCTTTTTGAGTATCATATAATGTCATGAGGTGCCAATAACCTGATATTGAATCTAATTTGTCAACGGCATAGAGTGATCCGCATGTACCAAGCAATTTTGGGAATATGTCAAATTTTTCATACAATGTCAGAGCAAGGTATTCGTTATCAAGTATAAGAGACCAGACATTTTGCATTTCTGTGTATCTATTTCCTCCTGCTTGGCTGTATTGAACATATGACATTCTTTGAGCATCAATATCATTAATAACAAGGTTAAATTTTTCTTTTATTACTTGTCTGACCATAGTGATAAAGTTATCTTCTATAGAATATCCATTAGCGGAATTCAGCTTCTTTAATTCAGTGTAGCGTACAGATTTAGCAGATTTGAAGACTGCACTGTTGTTCATCCATAGTCCAGAAAAGACGGCTTCCTTCTGAGAGCTGAAGCTATGGCAAGCAATTGGTGTTGATTCTGTCGAGTGACACAGTGTCTGGCACAAGTTTCCTATAGACTGCCCATTTTCTACACTGGTACACTGAAATAATAAAATTAGAATGTGTTTATTGGATGAAAACAAATGATGAAGGACAAACCTATCATACCTCATTTATTGACATGTAAATTAAAGGTGTTATTAATAAATTGTTTGTATTTTCTACATAACATGCTGGTCTGGTACAGTATGAAGCCAATAATAATAAAAAAGTTACCTATATCTTGTAAGGAAATGAAATGAAAGTAATTTATTCCAGATTAAAAGTCCATATTACATTAAATTGGTTAAAACAATAATGATTAGATTAAATTAAATTGAATTGATACATAAATTAAAATTTATAAAAAAATTTAAACTTTGAAATTATAAGATGAAAATTAATTATATTCAATAAAATTATGTTACAAATGTTGAAAGTTGTTAAGTGATGGGCGCATGATACGCCCTCCACGTATTGTGAAGTGGGCTGTTGTCCCAGTCTCTGACGGCAGCCACCAGAGTGTTGTTGGAGCGGTGCAGTGCGGTACACGCGACGGCCGCCCCGACGGTTATGACTTGAACAGTTTTATTTGTCCGATGTAATATCTTAGATAATATACACTCAGCTTAGACTGCTACCTGCAATAGGACCTCACAGATGTAAGGTCCTATGGCAGGGACAAGAGTCCCCTATGGCCCTAACCGAGAAGATAGGGCCCCTGATGACTTATAGCTAATGTGTAGAGTTAATAATATTAATTATACTTTGACGCATTTCCTGATGTCAGCTGATTTATTTGACTATGGAGTATAACTTACCAGACGAGAAATATGCAACTTGGGATGCACATTCAGACATACCAATCTCCATTTAAATATAATTACTATCACAGCAAGGATTGATATTATGACTGGACCTCTTCGTTTAAATGTTTTTGTGAACCTGGCTAGTGTCCATACACAATAATAGAAGCGGGACATCTGAACCACATCCATGTCTGAAAAGTGAGGAGTTTAATTTATTGATTCAATCTACCTGAAAAATGTATGCATATTTGTTATGGTGAGAGTCAGATCTACACTTAGATTCTGGTGGTGGAAATGACAAATGCTGCAGGAAAAACACTGATCAGTCTCATGTGACGAGGTGAATAATATTATGGTATTATCCAGGTAAAACTGTACTTTTATTACTGTAAATTTATCATAAAATATAGGTGCAATAAACTGTGGTTTTAATTACAATTTACTTTATAGTTTTTCTACTCAAACTTACTCAAGATTGTATTTTCCACAAATATCAAATTTAATTGCAATTAATTCCGAAAACGAACTCTGCATTATCCATGACACAAAAAGTTTTCAAATTTAATTTTCCAAGTCCAACACATAGGTAAGTACCTACTAAGCATTTTTATTCCCTATTCCATATTGATGAAGTAAATTTTGCGAAGTCGAATGGAAATAATCATGAAATCACGGAGTAGATCGTATAATTATAGTTGAGCTTAATCTGCCTAATAACCTAACATTATCTATCATCATCTATTCATTCTATTCAATGGTTACCAGGTTAGCAAAGAAATAACATTTTTAAAATTTTTTTTTTGGTCATGGATCTAGTCTCTTTATTTCTTTTTCTAGGTTTTAGATAGGTACCTATTTAGATTTTTGTAATTTTTTTGGTTTTAACATTGTTCACAGGTCACTAGGTCACTACAAAGCTACAAACTTTGTTTTTATTTTTTATTGTACTCTAACCTCTAACACTCTAACCTCAGATTGAAGGATATATAAGGGCTGCGGCTATTTGTATGCAGTAGACAGATAAAAAATAATACAGATAATAAACTTATCGTTCATTCATTCGTTCAATGTTGCCATGCAAAACGTTCAATAAACAACACTAATGTGACAATGTGTATAACGAAAAAGTCATGAATAGGATCTTAATGGATGAAATGTCACTGTCATATGTCATTGAGCAAATCAGAGTAGATGACGGTTCTATCGAGGTTTTCCAGTGTTGCCTACTGAACGAAATTTTCGTCATACCTAGCGAATTTGAGTACGTTGAGAGAGGGCGAATAACTTTCTAACGGCTAAGGATATAAATGTATAACGGAAATAAAAACTACACATTTTCATCCATCAGCGTTTATTGCGTTTTTCAAACCGTAAGGTAGGTAAGTACCTAATAGGAACGAATTATTTTAAATTATGATAACTACGTCGATTAAAGACTTCTTTTGTAGTCCAGGCGCAAACATTTCTTTAATTGGATAACGGGACACTCATGTATGTACGTACGTATGCACGCGCCCGCCTTGGGCCAAACGGGCAGCCATCGCGCGCGTTCACTCTCCTGAAAAAAGGCCGCCAGATGCGGCCGAAACTCGAGTCGGATTGACCGATCATATTATACGTGAGTGTCCGATATCCAATAAAATATATGTAACAACCACGTTAATTTTAATACTAACATTTCTTTATTTATGAGTGGGACTTACCTCTACTGACTACTGCTAAACAGTGGAGCCTGATCACGCGATTTTAACACCCATGTTAAAGGTCACGTCCGTAAGACGCGGCTCGACAATTTCAACTTGCAGATGGCTATCAAGGATAGAAATGCGGCTGTGGTGGAGGCTCTGGGCCGGTAGGAGGCGGCTTAGGCAAAAGGCGATGTCGAGTCAATTACTATTGGTATCCCAACCGGTAGTGATCGGCTCAACAGACGAAATCCGACTAAAATGTTCACAACACCCCTGTTTTCTCCTTCTTCTCCTAATCCAAGAAATATGTAAAAAAATTGAAACGTAATGGCAATGGTCACGGTCTGTGGAGTGGCTAAAATTAATAATAAAAAAAAAAATCGTGTGGTATGACTTCACTGCTGCTAAATAATTGGAAACCAATATATATCTAGCACCGCCTTGCTATATTACCTGCGTAGTTCACATTTCCTTTGTTTTCCTGGGATAAAATGTAGCATATGTGTTCTTCCAAACTATAATCGGTGTTTCAAATATTATGATTATTAAATAAATGGACAGTCATAGGAACTCCCGATAGAACTGAAAACTTATTATTCAGAATTTGATAGCTTACTTTGGAAACTACTCGGCTGAAACTGGAGGACGTGACCATAAGCATGACCATCTAGAAATTCTGACGCATTTTCAGATGGCCAATGGCCATAAACCCGCGATTGCCCGAAGATTTCAAATCAAACTCGAACGTGACGGTAGAATTCCATCCACATCCCACGAAAATTCTATCTGTGGCGTGCCAAAACAAGTTTTCATTACAAAAATGCCAACATTAGAGCCATTGAAAGCATTCATACATGCTAGAGTAAAATACAGCAAGGATAATGATGATGATGATAGTGAAAGCCGGTACTGACTGCTTGATCTTATTTTTTCACAAACTGGCAATTTTTTTTCGAGAGAGAATATTATCGAAAGTTTAATTTGAAATGCAGAAAAAGAATATGATTTAAAAATTTCAGACGCTGCCGCTGATGCACTCTCTTCACTCATATATTCATCAGTCACCAATTTCATTTTATAAAAATAATTATTAATATCTTATTCTCACTTTTAGGGGTGGGTTATTCGGAGATTAGTTTTTTATTTCTCTTTCCATTTTATTTTCACTTCTTAATTATTTTCTTTTTGTTTTTATTTATTGGTAGTAGCTCTGCCTGCGAAGCCGAGGGTCGTGGGTTCGATCCCACCCAGTGCAAATATTTGTGTGATGAATTCAAATGTTTGCACTGTGTCTGGGTGTTTCTATGTATAATAAGTAAGTATTTAAAACTATATAAGTATTGTATAAGCTATCTGGCTGCCATCACACAAGCTTTGCTTAGTTTGGGGTCAGATGGTGGTGTGTGTGAATTGTCCACCAATATTTATTTATTTATATTTATTTATTTATTTATTGAAGGCCTTATCTTACCTGCAAACAGCAATAAAGATTTTTGTATTTGTATTTGACAAACTATAGAGAATAGCGGACTTTGTACTAAAATCCGTTATTATACCTACCTACTTAATAGTTATACCTATATGGTGCAAACAAACATACAGGTAATACTCGGTAAAAAATATTTGCAGATGCTACAAATTCACAAATTTTAATATAGAAATCTTGAATTGTAGATATATATTGTATATTGTACGTACTCGTATATATTATTATTATTTGTATATCTCAGGTTCACTAGTTGTTTATACAAAATATAAATTTGGGAAGTATGACAACTAATAAAGAAATTAAAATTCATAAATATGTAGTATGTAGTGTAAATAAAATTCATAAAACGCGCATACGCGCGCATTTACAGGACCAAATTTTTGCGATATTTCGATATACGTTTGACTTAATGCATCAATTTTATTGTAAATTAACAATAATTTACAAATAGCGGGCAAGTGCTCAAATACTCAACGATTTCTGCAAGTCAATACAACTAATATTCTATTCTATCAACTTTTGTACCTTTCCAGTAAAAAAAATGAAAAGGTAATTTCTTAAACAACAAGAACAAAATAAAAAAATTGACTAGCCCCCGACTACCTCAGATTTGTTATCCGTACAATATTCTACTAGTCAAGTCCTTTCATTTGATACCCATAAGGAGTTGTGAAAAAAAGAAATGTATTTCGCCATTTTGTGGAAGCGGCCATCTTGGATTTGAAATTTGTTATAGTGCAATGTATTCTACTAGTCAAGCCCTTTTGTTTGATACCCATATTAAGGTAGTAGTGAAAAAATAATATAATTCGCCATTTTGTAGTGGCGGCCATCTTGGATTAGATTTTTTATAGTGTATAGTATTCTATGAGTCAAGCCCTTTCATTTGATACCCATATTGAGGTAGGTTGTGAAGAAATATTTTGTCTACCATTTTGAGGTGGCGGCCATCTTGAATCTATGTTAACTAAACATAGCTAAGAACATCCGCACGGATATTAACTTTCAAATATAAAAAACCGCATCGAAATCGGCTCATCCGTTTGAGCTCTACGGTGACAGACAGACAGACAGACATTGACGTCAAACTTATAACTTTTGGTCGGGGTTAAAAAAAAAATACATTTTTATATTTCAGCAAATTTTGACAAGACCCGACTGGCAGCACTGGTCTTGTTTCTTGTTTTGTTTGCTTACATTTACAATTTTCAAATTCAAATACATTTAAGATCTGTTTTAGTGGTAAACTTTGTAATAAATGGAAACATGTCATATTATTCAACAAGAGAACGAGCTCGGTGGCAAGAAGTATGAGAATCCTGCCCCGGAAAGGTTCAAGAATAGCAATGCGAAAACTAACCTCTCCTAGCCGTGTAATCAATACAGTAAAACAGAACCTCTTGTATAATTTGAAACGGACATTCTCTTTGCAATGCAAGCAAAGTAAGATTTGGGATGTATTATGTCATACTGCAAAGACGACTGATGGATATACAAAGTGACCAAACCACGAAGACGATAATTCAGACCATAACAATACAATAGTACATGAAAGTAATGCCCCAACATAGTGTCTGTATAGTTAAATACAAAGGTTAATTGAAAGTAATGAAATATATAACTGCTATCAAAAGTTTTGTAATTGAAAGTGATACAGAGTTCATTGAATCTAGACTAATATTATAAAATTGAAGAAAATTTATTGGAAAACACTTATCTCAGGAATCACAAAGTAAGATAAATTGCAACTTTGGAAATGTATGTGGTCTCCGAGCATCGATATAAACCAATCAATGTGCCCTGAGTACTTTGGAATTGGTAATAAACTGTCTCTTTGTGTAGCGGAAGTGGCACACACAACCAATCTACTTGATCCCTAGAATCGCTAGCGGTGAGATATGCTGTGATTCTACTTATTTTGGTTGTTGACAACAACGAATAGTGTTGAGTAAAAATAGGGTACACCGCTTCCTGCAACCGACTAGAATGGAAATAGTGAGCTCACTCTTCCCAATGATGACATAAATCCATGCACCTGAAATTTTAAAGGGCATATCTAGTGGTTTTTATAGACGTCTCCGAGTGCTATAGGATATATTTTATATGTACCATGGGTGAAGCAGGGCAGACCTAAGTTTTGTAATAATTTAAGAATGGATATGAAGTATTATGCAAACTGGCGGAATGTCATAAGTCATTGTCTACCTATACATCACAATCAAGGTGTAAATTTAATGTTTGCTTCGTGCTTTCGACTTCATGGCACTACCGTGCCCCAGATTAAATAAATTATTTCCTTCAATAATAAATACTAAATGCAGCCGTAAATTGTGTTTTTATTTTGTACCCATTCTCTGATGTTATGACATACGTTTAAACGAAAATGAATTGTAATGTAATTTACCTACTTGATCTTTTAAAATCTCATGTTTGGTCTTAGGACTCTTTAATTAAATCCAGTATACAGAATGCTAGTACTATGACATTTAAATCTTTGTATGGATTAAATAGATCATAGTTTACTTGAAAAATCTTAATTCCACTGTAGTCTTGGGAGGCTCGCTTTCTGGTGAAATTATGGATTGATATTATAATATGGATACATAGACAAGAAAGGAGAAGACAATTATGTTTGATGATCTTCATCCCAATTAAACCTCTCAACCATAAACTTGAATTTGTACACTACATATTTATGTTTTGTTTAAGATAGTGTTAATTAACTTTTATATCATAGGTAGGTACTCTTTCTCTCTAAACTAGTACAAATTTGTATTTTATTGACATCCTGATTTCTCGAGGATTGATTGTTGTCATAGAGAGGTAGCTGTAAAATCCGTTTAATGTACAGCAAACTAATTAATTATTGACTAATAATGACAGTTTTCTGAAGGTAGTGTGCAATGTACACACAGATTAAACACCTTAATGTACATTTTGAATTACAATGAGTGACAAAACGAAGTTATGTAAATATAGTAGGTACTTATCAATTCGTATTAAGAGCCCTCTCACAAAAAGACAGAACTCAACTTTAGGTAAAATCCTGCAACATTGTCAGCGTGCGTCCGTTCGATTCAGCTCGAGCGTTTAGGCGGACAGAACGATCTTGAGCCGTAACGGCAGTGTACTAAAAATTTTATGAGATTTTCTGACGTGACAACGTCTACTAAATTGATGAACGCTGGCTGCGTGCACGAAAATTGAAGACTTATTGTCCCGTTACGTTCGTTGTCCCGTAACGTTACGATAAATTATTCTTGCATTTCAAAAATCTGATAACTAGTAAAATTTATTTTTCATTTTAAGGGTAATTTTTGTGCATTGGTTCTTAGCTATGTTTGGTTAATATCGATTCAAGATGGCCGCCTCCACAAAATGGTGGACTAAATATTTCTTCATAATCTACCTCAATATGGGTATCAAATTTAATGAAAAAGCTCGACCAGTAGAATACTATGCACTATGACAAATTTCAAATCCAAGATGGCCGCCACAACAAAATGGCGAAATACATTTAATTTTCACTTCTCCCTCAATATGGGTATCAAATGAAAGGACTTGACGAGTAAAATACTATGCACAATGACACATTTCAAATCCAAGATGGCCGCCACCACAAAATGGCGAAATACATTTCTTTTTTTTCCCCTACTTCCTCAATATGGGTATCAAATAAAAAGACTTGACAAGTAAAATACTATGCACAATGACAATTTCAAATCCAAGATGGCCGCCACCACAAAATGGTGAGATACATTTTTTTTTCACTACCTCCTCAATACGGGTATCAAATAAAAGGGCTTGACTAGTAAAACACTACGCACTATGACAAATGTCAAATCCAAGATGGCCGCCACCACAAACTGGCGATTGTCATTATTTTTACTACTACCTCAATATGAGTAATAAATGAAAGAACTTGACTAATATAATACTATGCACTATGACAAATTTCAAATCCAAGATGGCCGCCCCAAAAAATGGCGACTGTCATTATTTTTACTACCACCTCAATATGGGTAATAAATGAAAGGGCTTGACTAGTAGAATACTATGCACTGTCACAAATTTCAAATCCAAGATGGCCACCACCACAAAATTGCGAATGTCATTATTTTTACTACAACCTCAATATGGGTAACAAATGAAAGGGCTTGACTAGTAGAATACTATGCGCTATGACAAATTTCAAATCCAAGATGGCCGCCACCACAAAATTGCGAATGTCATTATTTTTACTACTGCCTCAATATGGGTAACAAATGAAAGGACTTGACTAATAAAATACTATATGCACTATGACAAATTTTAAATCCAAGATAGCCGCCACCACAAAATGGCGACTGACATTATTTTCACTACTTTTCAATATGGATATCAAATGAAAGGGCTTGACTAGTAAAAACTACGCACTATGACAAATTTCAAATCCAAGATGGCCGCCACCACAAAATGGCGAATGTCATTATTTTTACTACGACCTCAATATGGATAACAAATGCGCCACCACAAAATATTTTGTGGTGGCGGCCATCTTGGATTTGATATTTGTGACAGTGGATAGTATACTACTAGTCAAGCCCTTTCATTTGTTACGCATATTGAGTTGGTAGTAAAAATAATGTCAGTAGCCATTTTGTGGTAGCGGCCATCTTGGATTTGAAATTTGTCATAGTGCGTAGTATTTTACTAGTCAAGCCCTTGCATTTGATTCCGATATTGTGAAGTAGTGAAAATAATGACATTCGCTATTTTGTGGTGGCGGCCACCTTGGATTTCAAATTTATCATAGTGCGAAGTATTCTACTAGTCAAGCCCTTTCATTTGTTACCCATATTGAGGTGGTAGTAAAAATAATGACATTCGCCATTTTGTGGTGGCGGCCATCTTGGATTTGAAATTTGTCATAGTGCATGGTCAAGCCCTTTAAATTGATACCTTCATTTAGGTAGTAGTAAAATTAATGATGATTAATTAATATTGAAGTTCGTTGCTCAAACACGTCGGAACAGTCATTGGTCATGGCCATTGCTCATGGTCATTGGTCGTAGTCATTGGTCATATCCGTTCCTCATGATCATTGTAATTGGTCATGGTATAGAGGTAGTAGTAAAAAATAAGGACAGTCGCTATTTTTGGTGGCGGCCATCTTGATTTGAAATTTGTGACAGTTCATAGTATTCTACTAGTCAAGCCTTTTCATTTGTTACCCATATTGAGGTGGTAGTTAAAAATAATGACAGTCGCCATTTTGTGGTGGCGGCCATCTTGGATTTTAAATTTGTCATAGTGCGTAGTCAAGCCCTTTAAATTGATACCTATATTGAGGTAGTAGTAAAAATTAATGATGATTAATTAATATTGGAAGTTCGTTGCTCAAACACGTCGGAACCGTCATTGGTCATGGCCATTGCTCATGGTCATTGGTCGTGGTCATTGGTCATATCCGTTCCTCATGGTCATTGTAATTGGTCATGGTCATGGTAATTGCTCATGGTATAGAGGTAGTAGTGAAAATAATGACATTCTCAATTTTGTGGTGGCGGCCATCTTGGATTTGAAATTTGTCATAGTGCATAGTCAAGCCCTTTATATTGATACCTTCATTTAGGTAGTAGTAAACATCAATGATGATTAATCAATATTGGAAGTTCGTTGCTCAAACACGTCGGAACAGTAATTTGTCATGGCCACTGTTCATGGTCATTGGTCGTAGTCATTGGTCATATCCGTACCTCATGGTCATTGTAATTGGTCATGGTCATGGTAATTGGTCATGGTATAGAGGTAGTTGAAAAATAATGACATTCGCTATTTTGTGGTGGCGGCCATCTTGGATTTGAAATTTGTGACAGTGCATGGTATTCTACTAGTAAAGCCCTTTCATTTGTTACCCATATTGAGGTGGTAGAAAAAATAATGACATTCGCCATTTTGTGGTGGCGGCCATCTTGGATTTGAAATTTGTCATAGTGCATGGTCAAGCCCTTTAAATTGATACCTTTGTTTAGGTAGTAGTAAACATTAATTATGATTAATTAATATTGGAAGTTCGTTGCTCAAACACGTCGGAACAGTCATTGGTCATGGCCATTGCTCGTGGTCATTGGTCGTAGTCATTGGTCATATTCGTTCCTCATGGTCATTGTAATTGGTCATAGTCATGGTCATTGGTCATGGTATAGAGGTAGTAGTAAAAATAAGGACAGTCGCTATTTTGTGGTGGCGGCCATCTTGGATTTGAAATTTGTCATAGTGCATAGTATTCTACTAGTAAAGCCCTTTCATTTGTTACCCATATTGAGGTAGTAGTAAAAAAAATAATGACATTCGCAATTTTGTGGTGGCGGCCATCTTGGATTTGAAATTTGTCATAGTGCGTAGTATTTTACTAGTCAAGCCCTTGCATTTGATACCTATGTTGAGAAGTAGTGAAAATCAATGACATTCGCTTTTTGTGGTGACGGCCATCTTGGATTTCAAATTTATCATAGTGCGTAGTATTCTACTAGTCAAGCCCTTCAAATTGATATATATATTGAGGTAGTAGTAAAATTAATGATGATTAATTAATATTGGAAGTTCGTTGCTCAAACACGTCGGAACGGTCATTGGTCATGGCCATTGCTCATGGTCATTGGTCGTGGTCATTGGTCATGGCCGTTCCTCATGGTCATTGGGCATGGTCATGGTCATGTGCATGGTCATGGTCATGGTATTGAGGTAGTAGTGAAAAATAATGACATTCGCAATTTTGTGGTGGCGGCCATCTTGGATTTGAAATTTGTGACAGTGCATAGTATTCTACTAGTCAAGTCCTTTCATTTGTTACCCATACTGTACATACTTAATTAATATTGGAAGTTCGTTGCTCAAACACGTCGGAACGGTCATTGGTCATGGCCATTGCTCATGGTCATTGGTCGTGGTCATTGGTCATGGCCGTTCCTCATGGTCATTGGGCATGGTCATGGTCATGGTCATGGTCATGTGCATGGTCATGGTCATGGTATTGAGGTAGTAGTAAAAATAATGACATTCGACATTTTGTGGTGGCGGCCATCGCGTTCATCGACTTATTAGACGTAGTCACGTCAAAAAAATTGACAGATTCTGCTTCTTCATGAAGTAAACAAGATCAAATGTGATGGTCCGATCCGAAAATCAGAATGAAACGTTATAAAACGCCAAACGAATTAAAATTTTGTGGTCGCACTATAATTATTCTAGTTTATGTCATAAACGCGCGAAATATTACGTAACCGACTCCCACGCTAACTGACGCAGGTCCTCCCCCGACGGCCGCTCGCGGCATACTAAATTGCGCAGCGTAATTTATTGTAATTTCGACTGCTGGTAATTTATATTTTTGAAAAATTGACAACTATGATTTGAAAAGTAACTATAGAATTGGATTCTACAAAGAACAAAGTATTATCCTGTCTAATTTTTATTTTGGAGTTATTGTATTTTACACAGAGACAACGCTAAAACTGCAATATAAAACTTAAAATTGGCTTATGATTTTTTTTTTTTACTAATAAATGGGACCAAAATTCAGATATATGTGACTTGAATGAATTAATAAAATATGTGTATGATGTTCCCCATATTTTTTAAGTATAAATTTTGAGTATCACTTGTAGATTTAGAAGTCTGAAACTGACACGGCGGCGACTTTTCGGCGAAATGGTCATGGGAGATCGTTCCCTACGACTAAAGGCTTTATTATTAGTAAAATTGAAACAAGGAAACGTCAACAAGAAAGATCGGCCTATTGTTTGAACGTAATTATCTTTTTCTAGATAATACTAAAGATGGAAATATCGGAACACAAACTTTTTGAATTTCGTGCGACGACGTGAGCCGGCTCTTAAGTATTTTATATTTGTACTGTTCATATGATTAGACTTTTTAGGTAAGATCTCAATTCAATTAAAAATGAAATACAATTATTTACTATTACCAACTTATTTTTTATTTGTTGAATTCTGATACCTTGCTACAACATACTTATGTGCCAAACCATTATCTTAGTATTAAATAAATAACAAACCAATTTCTCATCCAAGTATCGCAAGAATAGTTCGACTTTTCTCATACAACACAAGTATTGTTTATTAAAGTATTATAATATATAAGTATATAACATAAATATGACAATACTGTACACATTGCGATATAAAATCAAAAATACTGTAGTATGTGGGAACCGTCAACATACATAATAAATTGATACTAACCACATACCTACCTAGTAAGTTACTAACAATGTAAATACTTGTTTTGAGTTAACAGTCAACAGGGTTGTCCTGATTTTAACAGACACTTATTATTGCTGGAGACATTTTCTCAATAATTAATTAGATGATTAACATCAAAAGTTGTGATGTATCTACATAGTAACATTTTAAATTGTGATTGTAGTGACACAATATAAATATGACAACAGATTATCTTACAAATTGATTGGTTCATATAAATATAGAAACTCTGAAGTCTCTGTGGATTTTGTCTCGTAGAGATCTCCCGTTGATTATAATTAGAATCATAGAATGCCACTTTACTTAACATTTTTTGTGTTTGTTTCATTGGATGAGCTCGTAACTTCCTGGTATGATTGAGTACTTGTTGGGATAGTACAATTTTAAGTCTCAGGTTTTCATCAATATTCAAGGCAGCAGCTAGTTTTCAACACTATTCTGTGTAGGTATATCTAGATTATTTGTGTGTTCGCCTTGAAAATGACCAGGAAACCCTAATTTCCAATCATTATTTGGTACCATTGGAACAAAGCAGACAATTAACTAGAGCGATAAGCTTTTAGGTTCGGATTCTATTCTAAGTACTAACTACTACTACTAACTGTTTACCACAAATGCAAATATCCTAGTGTTAATTTAATTACTATCGTGTAAATCAGTCGGCGATCACAGCGTATGGCGGAAGAATGCGAAGGCCGAGGTAGGTAACGTGTGGAAGAGCTCCTTTTTCACACTGTGGATGCGGCAGTGTTGATTTCTTGGAATCCTTTATTTCGACGGTGTTGGTGCTGTTTGATAAGACGACGATTCAAAGTTAGGCTCCGAGTAATTACTGCTTTTTGAAATCCCAATATTTATCCAAGATGAAATAACTGCTGCAACCATGGCGATTTTAACAATAATGGCGATTGGCACCTCACGCTCCTCACGACAGTTGGACAGTCCTCAATATTGTTGTTGAACAATTGTTGAAATACAACAGCCTGACAGTTATCACAGTGGCGTTTATTTCCAACTTGAGAAATTTCGGTATTTCTCATACCTAATTCATGTTCGAATTCAATGATTTCTGATTTGTGATTTCACTACTCGTCCTTTAACCTAGTATTACCGTACACTTTATAGCATCGAAAAGCCAGTTTCTGCGTATTATGGAACGTTAAATGTGTCTTTACACAGCAGCTCTCAGAAACGTTTATGTCGTGCTCACGCAGTAGGATTACCAAGCACAATTACAGTTATACACGGAAAGTGTGCTCTATTTCATGACCAAAGGGTCAAATCGCATGCACTACCCGACGTGGTACTGCGTGCAAATAGCCAAAAAAGCCGATTGAGGTTGACCTATCTTTGTGGTTATAATGATCGCGACTTGTCAAAAGCACTCGCACCTAGGAAGAAGTGGCCAGCGGAGTGAGTGAGACCAAACATAATCATGTCTGGTTACACCTCCATGAACAAATCCTCTTGACATACATGCGCAGTTTCCATATTAACGATTGCCAGTGTGGGCAACAGTTCTTTAATTTTTTATACGTAACTTACGAAAGTCATTAAATCCTAATTAATTGTTGAGTCAAAAACACGAATTCGCTAACAATATATACAGGTATTTAATTGGATAACGGGACACTCACGTATATACGGTCGGTCAATCCCGACTCGAGTTTCGGCCGCGTCCGGCGGCCTTTTTCAAGGCGAGTGCACACGCGCGGCGGCTGCCCGTTTGGCACTGCGGGCTGCCGCACGTCGCGCACGCAAGCTCAACGGCTGTTGCGGGGGTGCAGGTGAGGGGGTGCGAGAGGGTTGCGCAGGTATACACGTATATACGTGAGTGTCCCGTTATCCAATTAAATATGTGTAACAACCACGTTAATTTTAATACTAAAATATATACAGGGTTACTGGTAATCGGCCTGCATCCATTTAGGGTATGTTCTGTATGTTTAAAAAATTGGCAGTCATAGGAACTGCGGATATAATGAAATGCGGTTATAAGTGAAAACTTATAACTCAGAATTAGATAGTTCACTTTGGAAACTACGGGGGTGAAACCAGAGGGCGAGGTTATGACTGAATGAATGCTGACGCATTTCTAGATGTCCATAGCCATGCTCTCCGGTTTCACCCATGTAATTTCAAAGAAGTTTTCACTTTACCGGCAATTCCTATGACTGCCAATTTTTGAAGTGAAAAATTCATTTGGAGCGGCTCAGACAGATCTTTCGTGGGCTGTGAATTAAATTCTAGCGTCATGCTCGGGAATGATAAGAATTCTTCGGGTAAACTCGGGACCATGGCCACACCCTCCGGTTTCCGTAGTTTCCGAAGTAAGCTATCAAATTCGAGTTAGATAGATAGATAGTCTTTATTGCGACACAAACAAATTGAGATATTACAAATAAATACAAATAATATAGTTTATAAGTTTTCACTTCTATCGGCAATTCCTATGACTGCCAATTTTTTTACTTTGTACGGTGAATGCGCGAATATCGCGATCCCCAAGTTAATCTTACACGTAAAATCCAACAGACAAATTCATAAGCAGGAAAAGAATAGGAGGAAATGGGACTCACGAAATCTAGGTCGTAGCTCAGGAACATCCAGTGGCGGCTGCCCAAGTATAGGCTAGCAAGCATGGTCTCCTCAAATACGTCACAAATAGCACAGAACAATGCAGTTTCTGCAGTTTTTTCAATTAAATAACATAGAGCACGTCACACCCCCGTAACAAATCTCAACACACACCTTCTTCAAGTAAAAGTTCTTCGCACAATGCTCGTGCGACGGGTCAATTCGTCAATGAGATAAGGACGGATAGGGGGTGAAATATGGTAGGAAAAGGAGACGGAACATATGAAATGTCTGCTCATTCAATAATAGCTATTTAGCGCTAGCATACGGGGAAAAATACGAATTTATATAAACTGTCGAGTTGGTGTAGATATTTAATTTAACCTAACATCCCATAAATAGATGGAGGCTGATTACCAATAACGATGTATAATGCAAAGAAAGAAGATATAAAATATATTTCAAAAGTAATCTAAAAGAAATACTGATATACAAATGCTATGTATGATACAATAAATTAATTTTTAAATAATACCTAAAGAAATTAATTGGAATATTGATATTAAAGATATTGCTTAACATGAAATTTGACATTCCATTAATGTCTATTATTCATTATGATATTTGATATTTAACTAACATAACACCAAGTAGTATAAAAAAATATTGTAACTGACATGTTGAATTAGATAGCACTGTATACATTCTATGACTTTGACATGATCAAACAAAAAACAGCATCCTGCTGAAACACAAGACATTGGTGTAATTCAAGAAGGGAAGAAGCTATTACATTAATCAGCTATTTTATTTTTCATTGTATAAATTAAGACTAAAACAAATTTGTCCTGCCAGACATATTGCATGCCTCTCGAAGAGGCCAGTTTGTCTGGGTCAACTTTTGTTGGGTGGAACAACAGGTGTTGTATCATCTTATTATACTTGCAGTAATAAAGATTTTGTATGAATGCATGTGTATTTGTAAAACTTGGTTAAAGGAATATTTGTTTGTACGGTTGTAATTATTGTTACAAATCACAGTTCATGTTTTGGAAAGAGCCTTTATTAACAAAACTAAAATACAATGAGAACTACTACACTACACTACAAACCTACCTAACTAACTATTTACACTAAGCACACCTGAATTATCCATAGACTGCTGTAGGTCTACAGATAATCAAGATGTTCAAGCCCACTACCAATCGGAAGCGTACCCAGCATGCTGGTGGCATTACCACGCTGAATGGCAAAGGCTCTGCCCAGATTAAGAAAAATGTTTTGGAACCATTTGATTTCAAAAACTACTTTTAAGTTGGAGCTGTCGAGTTACATTTTCTGTTGAGATTAGTCCAACACAATAACGTGACGCACGTGGAAGACTACTCTCTTCGGACGCGGACACAGCCCGAACGGTCTAACTTTTGGTACACTATTAGATATTAAGCATGTTAGCGACGCCGTACCCTTGTTGTCCCTTTAGATTTTTAACTTTAGGTTACAAAGACTGTTCGAATATCTAATGATATAATAGGGGCCTAAAAACGTAGAATTGTATAAAGCTTGCTGTTCAAGGGAAACGGCTTTTTATACTCCACAGAATATAAAACAATTACTGTACTGTCAAATACCATTTACTGTCACTGTCAATGTCATTTAAATATTACTGTCAGATTATCAAAACTGCGTGAAAATAACTGTTCCGATATATAAGGATAAGGATAGGGATGACCGTTACGATACGATATATCGGAATATCGATACAGCACTATACGACATAGCGATATTTGATGCGATATTTTGACCATTCGATACGCTTCGATATATCACATTCTTATAAAAATGTCGTATTACGGTATCGTATCAAACTATATAGGTGATTAATTTGTATAATTTTAAAGTTCCTATAACATCATCACTAAACGATAATAGACAGTGCTATGGAATACATTGTTATTAGTAATAAGAGAATGATAACGTCGACAAAATTGTTTATGGAACAAGAATAGCCGGCTTTTGTTTAGACTTGGAGGTAGATTTAAATAAATCTTTGAACTTTGTAGTACCGGCAAATATGATTAATAATTTTTTAGTTTATGTTCTCCTTTTTCATTCCGTTCGTAGCTGGACACACACTTTCCGAAAGCCATAATAGGTTAAATCCACAGCGCTTATCAAAATTATTATTTTTGCGTTGTTTGAGTGCTGATCAATAGCAATTGTGTTTTTTTGTTGAATGAAACTGTACTATACTAACTATACATGTAATTATTTGTTTCTTTGAAAAAAAAAAGTATAGTTAAACTACTAAAAAGATAACCCTTTGCACGATATATACTCATTATATCGCATATTAATTGAAAGGCATGCGATACGGTAACGATACGATATATCGATACAAAGGAAATCGATAATATCGCGTATCGATACAACCAAGCTCGATACAGTTACGATGCGATATTTCGATACAATACACTTTTTGGACATCCCTAGATTGAAGACTAATAAAGGCTTGTTCGCATTCGAACCTGTTTAATCGGCGAGCCAATGTGATGACTTCAAATAGATGAGTGAGTAGCGCTTATAATAATGATTTTAGTTTATTTTTCGCTTTTGAGTGCCTATTTGTGGTTTTGAAGTCGGTTTAATTTTTTGTACGAAAATTGTTTATATCCTACAGCTAGACCGTTCCTCGCACGGAACAAGTTAGTGCCAGGCGGTTGTCGAACGCACATCTGAGCGCTCGCGCTCGCGCAGCACGTTGCCCGCGCAAAATTACGTCGCCATATAATGTGTTGTTTATGGATGCACGAGTCAAAAAACAAAGAAGTATCATTTTTTCCTAGTTGTGCAAAATATACCATTATTTTTTATATTTTTCTGCTAACCGTACAAAAAGTACGGGACATTATAAAATAGCTTGTAATCGAAGCTTGTTGTATGTATTAGTGTAGGTAAGTACATTAAAATATGTTACATATTTATCAAACAACATTTAGACGATCAAGTAGAATAAAAACAGCCAAAGTATACTTTTATTGTTTTAATTTCAATGTGTCCGACCCTATGTTACGGCCTCTTCTAGCTGTCTTGCGCGTTACGAAGTAAATAACTAAAATATATAATCTGAGCTACAATGCTGACTACCTACATAACGAAAGGTTAATTCAATTTTTTATTAGATAATTTGTCGACAACCCTTTCGATGCGCATCATTCCGCGCCAGACAGCGACAGAGTTACGCGTTAGAAGAGAGCGCAAATGTTTAGTTTAAAAATTGCAATAGGCATTGAGCGCTAATGCGAGCTGAATTGCACTTTGTTGCGTCCCAGCAAGAGTCGCTATTTATATAACAATTTTCGCTAAGTGAGGGTTCTGTGGTAATATCTATTCTGTGTCTAAGCTAAGCTAAGCGACCTAAGCGTTGGGCTGGAGCATGATCCGTTGATCCGTATTCCGTATCATACGTAATACGTATCATAGAAGTATGACAGTTACGGCTAGTTTCGTAATACGAAACGTATCATGAAAGTTGCCGCTATTTACAATATTATTACTTAGTTCATTTTCAACTTCTTTGTTACTTAGTATTTCAGCTGCTCAGTAATAAATATTTTGAATCACTAGTGAAAGTTACCAGTAAATCAAATGTGATCCAATTAGAATGTTCTAGTCTACATCTTCTAAGAAGTCTACAAATAAAATAATAATAAACGAAATGTTATGCGTAAAACGTAACGCAAAAATGTATTTAGTGATGGGAGTATACTGCTAAGGCGACGGTTACACGTAAAGTATTTACTGTGATCCGTCAGTAAATAATGACGTGGTATTTAATTAACGTGTAACCTAATGTATTGACGTATGTCATTATTTTCTAGATTTCTTGATTCTGGATTGATGATCCGTCGGATTATGATAAATATTGATCGTGTAGCCTCGCGTCAATATTTATCACGTCAGTACGCGCTACGCTAGCAATGGAGGAGGACGACTTTTTGGATCTTGATCCGCCGCCTGTGGCGGCGGACGCACCGTCGTCGTTGTCGACGGACCTCTTAAGTTTTGATTTGAATTTCTTGACAGACGAACAGACAGACAGATGGGAACAAAGTGATCCTATAAGGGTTCCGTTTTTGTCAAATGCGGTACGGAACCCTGAAAATTTTTAGTTAGTACCTAAGTTACTTGTTTTGCTATGTAAGTTTTAGGCTAATAAATAAAAAATATTACTTTTTCAATAAGATTTTTATTGACTTATCTTTATATATTATAGTCCGTTCCACGGAGAGGTGCAGAAAATGTAAACAAAGGTGCTACCATAACATAAAAATCGTTTAACCTTAGTATTTTTCTAAAACTGTCTTAAAATATTTTTCACAAATATGATACGACTTTACTGTGATCTTAAATACAACATACTTGGATTTGTATTGATCAAATTGTTATTCATTAACTTATCTTGAAAGTTATCAATAGTAATAGTAGAATGTGGTAGATACGGTTTTAAACAGTGGCAATTTGATTTATGTTTCTCAAACTGCGAATCTCATCGAAACAAATGTGAAGTGAAAGACAAGTTCAATATGATATGATATGATTATTATATTAAAACCAGCCAAGTCAGACTGCTTTTAATAATCATCATACATTTTAAAAACAAGTCATATGTTAAGTGTTTAAAACTAGTCTATGTTATTATAAATAGATTTTAGAACTGACCATTTACGACCATTTAGATCTCTATTCTTTAGACGTTGAAGTCAACAAACAAGGCATATAATATCATAATACTGAACTTTGATCTCACTTCAATTAAGTATACGCATGTTTCTGATGAGATACCTTTACTTTTTGCACGTAAATTAAGTATAAGACGTTTACCTAATGAACCACCAAATAATGTCTATTTATTCGCAAGAAAACCTACTAATACTTATTATAGGTGCAAAAGTTTGGATGTACGTTGCTCAATAAAGTTGGAACAGCTAAACGGCTCAGGTTTAAACGCGGAACACGGTTAGATTATGATCTGGAACGTATAGGTATAACTTTATTTTTATGGAGGGAAAATTACAGAAAAGGGATCTAAGCGGGTAAATTTGCGGGACGCTGCTCACATAAGCAGCCCACTAAAAGTTCCTTGCTGGGGCTATAATTCTTCCGTGTTGGTGGTGGATGACAATCCTCTTCGACTTCGAAAATTTTTAGGAACATGTCAGTTTGCTTAATATGTTTTCTTTTACCTTTAGCATCATTACGCTCATGAATTCGAAAAGGCAGAAGTGCGCGTGAGATTAGAACCAGGCACTGCATCTGCGTTTTGGCGTGACAAGACCACCCGAGCCGAGCAATAATTTAATGTTAAAATAATAAATGTAAAAACAACTTAATGTAAAAACAGAACGCTCATTAACAAATTTGTTTGGATGTAAAATCTTACATTAGGATAGATGAAAACACTACCCAGTATTCGATACGTTTTAAAATTAATTGCAACAGCATCTAACGCAGTAGAAATTAATCGAATTTTTTGAATGAATTACACCTACCACTCTTATTAAAAAAATATCCAATGGAGCACTTAATATTAAAAAATATTTGAATCTTCTCAGAATGGGTATGAATAGTGCCACCAATATCTTTTGTGTCCCACCATTTGTTTTGTCATTTTACTTACCTTATTTGTTTGTTACGGAATCAAGTATAAGGGCCACGTTAGCTATATACTCAGACTGGATTCCTTTTTTTAGTTCATATATAAAACGTAGATCAATAATTATAGCAAGGAATAGTATATAGGTTACCACTTATATCGGCACACCACTTTTTATTAAGACAAAATAATAGCAATGGCAGCTACACAGGTAGTAAGAACTACACTAGTGATGTTCTGGATTGTGAAAAAAGTACATCCACGGATACGGATCTGAATGTGGATATATATACGAGTATCCAAAGCTGCGATAGTAGGCTCATATCAGATTTGGCTGGACAGGGAGACAAAAACGAATAGTGAAGGTGAGTGTTGATGTACGTCAGAAAAGGGCCCCTTAAACCTACGCCCGAGTTACAAGTCTCGGGATCTTTTCGGGATTTCTCTCTCTCTGCCACACGATGGACCCAGGACCCGCACGGTGAATCCATGGAATGCTAAGAAGATCGTCTCATATATATATAAATAATAATAATAATAAAGCCCATTTATTTCCAATCTTATAAAATATTAACATGCATTTTAATAATTTAATTAAATTTATACAAAAAAATAAATTTCCATTTTTCATTTCATAAAAAAAAATAATTAAGTTTGAGTATAAATAGAAACATAATAGAAATATAAATTCATTAAGTTTTAGTCATTGTTGTTGCTACTTTCTTCATCGATCGGAACCCCTTCTTGGGTATAGGCCTCCTCCAGCTTGTTCCAGACCTCTCTGTCCATCGCTTTCTTTCTCCAATCTTTTCCTGTTATAGCTTTTATATCTTCTATCCACCTTTTCCTAGGTCGCCCTCTACTCCTTTTTCCTGTTGGTCCTTCCCATATAGTTGTTTGTATAGTCCATCTTTTATCTGAGCATCTTCCTATGTGTCCTGTCCACCTCCACTTCTGTTTAAGAGCGTACTCTAAGGCATCTATCACTTTTGTTTTATTTCTTATATGTCTGCTTCTTATTTTATCAAGTCTCCTTATTTTTAACACACTTCTCTCCATAGCTTTTTGACATGTAACTATTTTAGATTTTATTTTTGTGTTAAATGTCCACGTTTGACATCCATAAGTGAGGGTGGGCAGAATGCAGGTATCCAACACTATTTTCTTCAGATGTGGGGGAAAATTCGCTTTCAGAATTTCCTTCAAGGACCAAAACTTATTCCAACTCATGTTGATACGGCGGTCGACCTCTTGTTCTTCATTTTTATCATCGAATGAAATTTGTTTTCCCAAATAAATATAGTTTCTCACATATTCAAGTGGCTTTCCGTTCAAGTTTATCGTATATGTGTAGTTGTTGGTCATTAATTTGGTTTTGTTCTCGTTAATTTGGAGACCCACTTTTCGCTTTCTATATTCAGGGTATTTATCATTGTTTGTATTCCGCTTTTGTTTCTGCGAATAAAACAATATCGTCCGTAAATCTGAGATGAGTAAGTCGGTCTCGATTTACTCTAATCCCTTCAGACTCCCAGTTGAGATTATCAAAAATGTTTTGCAACACAGCTATAAAAAGTTTTGGTGAAAGGGGGTCGCCTTGTCTAACTCCTCTGCATATTGGTATGTCAGGACCTCTTTCTCTAGTTTGACTTGACTTGTGCTGCCTTTGTAGATGTTTTTCAGTACTTTTGTGTATTTATTGTCTATGTGACATTTATTGAGTGCTTTCCAGATAGCTTTATGACAAATCGTATCGAACGCCTTAGCATAATCGATAAAAGCAATATATAGTGTTCTGTTGTGTTCTTTGTACTTCTCCATCACTTGTTGTAGTACTTGTATGTGGTCAGTTGTCGAAAAACCTGAACGGAACCCCTGCCTGCTCTATCGCCTGAAGCCTGTCAATTTGTGGGCTCAGCCGGGTTTGTAAGATTGAAGTAAACAGCTTATAAATACATGAAAGAAGGCTTATAGGTCGGTAGTTAGCGATATCTTTAGGGTCTCCCTTCTTATAAAGAAGGATTATATCGGATCTTTTCCACTGCTCCGGAACCTTTCCTGTATTGAGAACATTGTTAAAAAGGTATGTAAGTGGGCCTGCTAACAGATGAACTCCAGCTTTTAGGGCTTCATTTTGTATGCCGTCGGGGCCAGGGCTTTTGTCTGCTTTGAGTTTTGAATGTGTTTGATGACTTCCCTGGCATCCACTGGTGGTAGATCGTTCCTATCTTGAGGATTACCCATTTCTTCGTCGGTTGTAGTACAAATGGAGTAGTACATTGAGTTAGATGTTTTTTGATAGAGTTTTCTATAAAAATTTGTGGCGCACTTCATGATGTCTTCTCTGGTCTTGGTTTCTTTTGATTCTGTGTTTAGGTTTTGAATCCAGTTTTTGTGGGTTTGCAGTTTTTTGTAGGCTTTTTTCGTGCTTCTGTATTCTTTCAGATTAGTTTCGATGATTTTGTTCCTATGATTTTTATAGTCTATGTTTATAGCTTTACTTGTATTTTTAAATAGCATGCTCAATTCTTCCTTAATTTCTCTGGTTTTATGATTCACTTTCAAGAGATCGTTTCGTCTCGTCATAAGAGCTTGAGTAGATTCACTAATGATTTTGACAGTGGTTCTTATTTCTTTGTTATTTTGTTTGCGAGTGAGGCTGGTGTTGATAACTTTAACCAATTTATTGTAAAAACCTTGAATATCATTATCTTTATCATCTTGTTGTGTATCCAGTTGATTAAGGTTGTTTCTGAGGTTTAGTAAATAGGACGATATATCTTCTTGTGTTTTAGCGGCTTAATTTGTGTTTTGAATGATGTTCTACTCTTTTGCCTTTATCCAATTCGTAAGTACATCTAACTAAACGATGATCAGATCTGTAACCAAAGCCATGTAATACTTCTACATTTCTTATCAGCTTTGGGTGGTTCGAGAGAATAAAATCAATTTCGTTTTTTATGTTGCCACACGGGGAAAGCCAGGTCCATTTACGGCTGTTTCGTGCCTTAAAAAAGGTGTTCATAATTGACATTTTATGTTCCATGGCATATTGAATTAATCTCTCTCCCCTCTCGTTTCTATTTCCGTATCCAAATTTTCCCAGAACAAAATTTTCGTTCTTTGTTGTTGGCTGGCCAATTTTTGCATTAAAATCTCCGATTAAAAGGACATTTCCTTCTGCTTGGTCTTGCGCTGTACGTAGAATTTTGTAGAACGAGTTTATTTCTTCTTCTGTAGCCTTTTCTGTTGGTGCGTAAACTTGAATTATTGTGAACATTTGACTTTCGTGTTTTATTTTCAACAAAGCAACTCGGTCTGAGAACGCTAAAAAACTCACTATTCTGTTCTTATGCTCTTTTAACTAAAATCCAACTCCATGTAGGCCGCGTGTTTCGCCTTTATAACAGAAGATGTAATTTTGTGCTCTTCTATGACACAGCCCATTCTTCTAACCTCTGCTAGGCCAAGTATATCAATTTTTAATTTTTGTAAGAGGTATGTTAGTTCCATAAATTGTATTGTCGTAGCCAGAGATCTTACGTTAAATGTTCCGATATTGAGGGTTTGCTGTGATTGTTTTCTTGTGTTAGTTGCTCTTTTAGTGTTTGCTGGAGGGTTTTGGTCTATATTTCCACGGGGACCAGCCGGCTTGGGGAAGTTGTTTATTTTTATTTTATAACTGCTAAACTTTTGTTTCCGATCGTCGGTAGCTTGTTGCTATTGTTTTGATGCTGTTGGGATTGGTGTAAGAGAGTTAGATCGGTTTCTCATTATATCAAATGCGTTAGTTCTGTTGGTTTTGAATGAGTTCGTTGTTTGTTGTTTTCTTGGTTGTTGACTAATTTGTGGTGAGGTTGACAACTCTCTCTTTCTCTTATCTATGACTCTTGTATTTTCCTTTACAATCAATTTATCATATTTTATGTATGCGAATTTTCCTTTATTTCTTTCTTCTATTAGTTTGGTTTGTAGTGATTTTCGTATTTCTAGTGTTTCTTTTGGGTAATCTGCAGTTATATACAACTCTTTAAAATTCCTTTTCTTCCTCATAATTTCTTGTTTTTCCACTCATTTACAAATGAAAGGAGTGTGGGTCTCGGACTGTCATTTTTCTTGATGCCGAGACGATGAATTTTATTTATTTCATAATCTTCGATAGTTACGTCTAATTCTTCTAAAATGCACCTTTTAATATTATTTATTAAATCCAGTGTCGATTTCTCATTTTCTGCCAACCCGTGAATTATTATGTTATTTTTCTCTTTTTCTCTCTAATCGTTCCACCTTTTTCTATTTTTCCATTTTATTTTTAATATCTTGTTTTCTTCCAACAGTGGTTTCAGTTTTTTCATCCATTTCATCTAATATTGTTTTAGTTAATTCAGTTGTTTGTTTCTGCATTTCAATTTTCATGTTGTTAAATAGCAGTTGAAATTGCTCTTCCATGTTTTGCGTGTAATGGAACGTACTTAATCTTAAACTTTTATTTTTGACTTCTAATGAAACGTATCCGAATATGAAAATTGAATGAATGAAAACTGTCAACTGTCAGCTATCAGTTGTCAACTTACTGTCATATACTATGACTGTTCCGCAACCGTATTTGCGTATTTCAAATAGAAACAAATCTAACCTCAATGTGTTGTCAGTGCTTTTCTTCCAAATCGTCTTGATAATCCCGCGAAAAATTCGATGATTATTAGTTAATAATGTTCCGTCTCGCTTCGTCTTTGCTTCGAAGTGGTGTAGTTGTAAAATGTGTGGCTTTAAACTATTTTTTGTGCAAAGTTTATCTGGACCGACGACACTGTGATGTTTATGTTATGACTACCCTTTATATTTTTTTTCTTACATTTTTTTCATATATATATATAGCTCATTAAATTTAATTTTATTAAAAATTCAGTCATTTCACATACATAATGAAATTAAGTGCTACATAACAAAACAAAGCTGTACTTAATAATTAGTATTAATAAAAACTGTTTATGTGCTACTATTCTGTTCCATGAACCAACCTCCCAAGTTATTTTTGAATTAATGTTTTAAACTTATGCGCACCACATATTTAATTAACGTATAATCACAAAATAATAGAAATAGGACAAAAGGTTGGAAACCTTGTTATGTGACGAAAATCAAAAAGGGCAAACAGAGACGCTTACAACGAACTATCTTCTAAAACAAAGGTTGAGAAATGCTGGTCTGTCATATTGAGAGTGACATTGATTTGTTTACATTTTCTACACCTCTCCGTGGAACGGACTATAGTCTCGAAGAACATAAATCAATGTTTCGCAATATAGTTTCCATGACTGCCTGGCATATTGAAGCAGGTGACATTATAGCCGAAAACCTTACATCCTTAAAGCTCCGTTCCGTTGCTAGGTAATGCAAAGTTAACGCTAATATTTCACTCGGGGTAATAGATTTTCTCATCACGGTATCTCGTTTGGTTAATAAAGGTGTTACTATTGTCAGAAGTTCTTCAAAGCAGGGTTCAGGCGTTCGAAAATAATTCTCGTAATCATTCATAATTTAATTTCTGCCATTAAATCAAATGTGTGTACCTTTCCCTTTGTTGTAACCAATTTTTTTGCCCATCGCTTTCGCTTGACCTTTTTATTTAAACTAAGTGCTAAAATAATAGCCACGCAACCTTTAATTTTCAGCTTTGCGGCCATTTTAGACGTTTAAACAGCAGGAGACCAGACACAATACTGACGTAATAAGTATTGAACGTGTAGGCTAGTGTATTAATCCATCAGTAAAAACTGAAATCCATCAACAAAAACTGAAATCCATCAACAAATACCATATTGACGGATCACAGTAAATACTTTACGTGTAACCGTCACCTAAGATACCCCATCTAGGGCGGTAGATTTTAGGAGGCGGCAAATTTGGCAAAAAATTGTCTGATTTTATTACTTATTATAACTGTTTGTGGAGGATCGATCTTTTTTCCTATGGCTAAATAAAAAAATCTCTGTATTGTGAATGTCAACTTTTTTTATGAATGGTAGTTTCAAAGATTCTCCTTTTTCAAACATTACCACAGATCCATCTATAATACTACACAGTACATTATAGTGGCCGGCAAACAAGTTGACCCAAAAGTGACGTGGAAGAGGAAAGTTCGCGCATTTGTTCTTCCACAAAAATACCTTTAAAAACGTTTCTGCGCCAGCTAACTTCATTGGATCAACTTGTTTGCCGGCAACTATACACATAGACAGCAGCAGCATACTTGAGATGCTATACAAAGAATTTAATTAATAATAATTTATGTTTGCTTTGGACAAAACATGCTGGTATAGCGGCATCTGTCGAACATAACAAAAAATACTGTTTTCTTTGTTTGAAAATTCATGCTCGGCATGGCGGGGTACCTATGTCAGGCTCGACACCATGGACGGATATGATAACCCCTACCGACTAAAACCGTCACCGGTTTTTCGGGCATGGCCTAGGCGTCAGAGTTGCGAAGATACTTCACGCACTCTCACCAACAACTCTGACCCAACTGCCACCCTCGTCTCTTCAGGAAAGCCGTAGGTGGGCTGCCGGACGGCCCTAAGCGTCCGACACCCCAGGCCTTCCAGTGGTGACGGGATTTGAGAAAGAGTAGGTACTTCTCTTCAGGCTCGCCCCTATGTCCCACTTCCGCATCATTGGACGAGCAAGAGGCGTTTACTCTCGCTCTCCCACCTCACACGACCTTCTACTGAGCACTCTGCTAATCAGAATGCTCGTGGAGGACCCTCATCAGGAAGACTTAGGAATTTTATTTGGCCGACAGGAGTATCAGCCTCGAATAACCTTCCCAAGTCTATATTTAACGACATCTACCCTACCGTAGCTTTATAATTTATTGCGTTTTATTAAAAACTAACGGTACCTATTTACAATTTAACCAACCCCAAGCTCCCCAACATAGATCTTTCCATAGCTCGCTGAGCGACTTTGAGCTTTTGGAACATTTTGACTGTCAGTGTCCACATTACAGCACCGTAAGTCATAACGGGTAGGACGCACTGGTTACAATTACTTTTGTTTTGAGACTGTGGGATGGGTGACGATAAGACTCAACAGTTTCCCACTCGCTGCCCAGCCCAGCTGGATTTTTCTCATGGCCTCACTCTCAAAGCTTCATCTATCTACTAACCGCATAGTATGTACCAAGTAGGTAAACTACGATGCACAGAATAATAATAGGTACCTACCCATAGGTACACAGTCACACATCGATACAGTCACAAACACTCCTCTCTTTACGTAGGGGGGTTGGTTTTGCTTGTTCTTATATGGCCACAAAATATCAGTGTAGGTTGTACAAAAGTTAACTACTCATATAAAAATTTACTATAAATTTCTTTTTTAGGGTTCCGTAGCCAAATGGATTATAGATTTGTCATGTCTGTCCGTCCGTATGTCACAGCCACTTTTCTCCATAACTATAAGAGCCTTTTGTTTTAGAAATCTGTGTATAAGAGCTATACTATTTAAACCGCATTAGAGCCCTCTCACGTCGTCGCACGAAATTCAAAAAGTTTGTGTTCCGAATTTTCCATCTTTAGTATTATCTAGAAAAAAGATAATTACGTTCAAAAAATAGGCCAATCTTTCTTGTTGACGTTTCCTTGTTTCAATTTTCCTAATAATAATTCCTTTGGTCGTAGGGAACGATCTCCCATGACCATTTCGCCGAAAAGTCGCCGCTGTGTCAGTTTCAGACTTTTAAATCTACAAGTAATACTCAAAATTTATACTTAAAAAAATATGGGGAACATCATACACATATTTTATTAATTCAGACATATTACATATATCTGAATTTTGGTCCCATTTATTAGTAAAAAAAAACAAAATCATGAGCCAATTTTAAGTTTTATATTGCAGTTTTAGCGTATATTATACACAATAATTCCAAAATAAAAATTAGACACGATAATACTTTGTTCTTTGTAGAATCCAATTCTATAGTTACTTTTCAAATCATAGTTGTAAATTTTTCCAAAAATATAAATTACCAGCAGTCTAAATTACAATAAATTACGCTGCGCAATTTAGTATGCCGCGAGCGGCCATCGGGGGAGGACCTGCGTCAATTAGCGTGGGAGTCGGTTACGTAATATTTCGCGCGTTTATGACATAAACTAGAATAATTATAGTGCGACCACAACATTTTAATTCGTTTGGCGTTTTATAACGTTTCATTCCGATTTTTCGGATCGGACCAATCACATTTGATCTTGTTTACTTCTTGAAGAAGCAGAATCTGCCAATTTTTTTTTGACGTGACAACGTCTAATAAGTCGATGAACGCTGGCCGCATGCACGAAAATGGGATGACTCATTGTCTCGTTAAGCCCATTGTCCCGTTACGCTCGTTGTCCCGTTGCGTTACGGTAAATTATTCTTGCATTTCCAAACTCTGATTACTAGTATAATTTCAAGAATTTATACTTTTAACTGAAGGTTAATTTTCATGCGGTGGATCTTAGCTTTGTTGGGATAATATTGATTAAAGATGGCCGCCTCTACAAAATGGTGGAATAAATATTTCTTCATTTTCATTAATCTACCTCAATATGGGTATCAAATGAAAGGGCATGACTAGTAGAATACTGTGCACTATGATACATTTCAAACCCAAGATGGCCGCCACCATAAAATGGCGAATGACATTACCAATTTTTCACTACTACCTCAATATGGGTATCAAATGAAAGGCCTTTCCTAGTAGAATACTACGCGCTATGACAAATTTCAAATCCAAAATGGCCGCCACCACAAAATGGCGAATGTCATTATTTTTTACTACTACTTCAATATGGGTAACAAATGAAAGGACTTGACTAATAAAATACTATGCACTATGACAAATTTCAAATCCAAGATGGCCGCCACCACAAAATCGCGAATGTCATTATTTTTTACTACTACCTCAATATGGGTAACAAATTTAATGAAAGGACTTGAATAGTAGAATACTATGCACTGTCACAAATATCAAATCCAAGATGGCCGCCACCAGAAAATGGCAACTGACATTATTTTTTACTACCACCTCAATATGGGTAACAAATGAAGGGGCTTGACTAGTAGAATACTATGCACTGTCACAAATTTCAAATCCAAGATGGCCGCCACCACAAAATTGCGAATGTCATTATTTTTCACTGCTACCTCTATACCATGACCAATGACCATGACCAATTACAATGACCATGAGGAACGGATATGACCAATTACCATGACCAATGACCGTTCCGACGTGTTTGAGCAACGAACTTCCAATATCAATTAATCATCATTAATTTTTACTACTACCTGAATATAGGTATCAATTTAAAGGGCTTGACTAGTAGAATACTATGCACTGTCACAAATTTCAAATCCAAGATGGCCGCTACCACAAAATTGCGAATGTCATTATTTTTTACTACAACCTCAATATGGGTAACAAATGAAAGGGCTTGACTACTAGAATACTACCCACTACGACAAATTTCAAATCCAAGATGGCCGCCACCACAAAGTCGCGAATGTCATTATTTTTTACTACCACCTCAATATAGGTAACAAATGAAAGGGCTTGACTAGTAGAATACTATGCACTAAGACAAATTTCAAATCCAAGATGGCCGCCACCACAAAATCGCGACTATCATTATTTTTTACTACCACCTCAATATGGGTAACAAATGAAAGGGCTTGACTAGTAGAATACTATGCACTGTGACAAATTTCAAATCCAAGATGGCCGTCACCACAAAATCGCGAATGTCATTATTTTTTACTACCACCTCAATATGGATAACATATGAAAGGACTTGACTAGTAGCATACTATGCACTATGACAAATTTCAAATCCAAGATGGCCGCCACCACAAAATCGCGAATATCATTATTTTTTACTACCACCTCAATATGGGTAACAAAAAAAAAGGGCTTGACTAGTAGAATACTATGCACTATGACAAATTTCAAATCCAAGATGGCCGCCACCACAAAATCGCGAATGTCATTATTTTCTACTACTACCTCAATATGGATAACATATGAAAGGACTTGACTAGTAGCATACTATGCACTATGACAAATTTCAAATCCAAGATGGCCGCCACCACAAAATCGTGAATGTCATTATTTTTCACTACTACCTCTATACCATGACCAATGACCATAACCATGACCATGAGCAATGGCCATGACCAATGACTGTTCCGACGTGTTTGAGCAACGAACTTCCAATATTAATTAATCATCATTAATTTTACTACTATCTCTATATAGGTATCAATTTAAAGGGCTTGACTATGCACTATGACAAATTTCAAATCCAAGATGGCCGCCACCACAAAATGGCGTATGTCATTATTTTTTACTACCACCTCAATATGGGTAACAAATGAAAGGGCTTGACTAGTGGAATACTACGCACTATGATAATTTTGAAATCCAAGATGGCCGCCACCACAAAATAGCGAATGTCATTATTTTTCACTACTTCACAACATAGGTATCAAATGCAAGGGCTTGTCTAGTAAAATACTACGCACTATGACAAATTTCAAATCCAAGACGGCCGCTTCGACAAAATGGCTACTAACATTATTTTTTACTACCAACTCAATATGGGTAACAAATGAAAGGGCTTGACTAGTAAAATACTATGCACTGCCACAAATTTCAAATCCAAGATGGCCGCCACCACAATATTGCGAATGTCATTATTTTTTTACTAATACCTCAATATGGGTAACAAATGAAAGGGCTTGACTAGTAGAATACTATGCACTATGACAAATTTCATATCCAACTGAAAGGGTTTGACTCATCGAGTAACGCGATCTTCCGCGCAAGCACGGAAGGGAGCTGTCTTAGCTAAAAATCATAGAGGACAAGTAACTAAAGTATAGAGTGCTAACACCACACTAGACGCCCAGTGCGTTTTTTTTTTTTTTTTTTTTAACTTTTATAGGTTTACACTTGACCGCCATCTCGCCTGATGTTAAACGATGATGCGGCCTACGATGAAGCGTGTTTACCTAGAAGAAACCGATTCACTCTCGATTTGAAGACACAAAGATTGTAACTATCGGGAAAAACCCTCTCAGGCAACGTATTCCACAGCCTAGACGTCGTATGCAGATGATGTATAGCTTAGATATACATAGATATGTGCGTTGGGGATTACTAGGGAAGGGCACGCGGGCAACGCAAAATCGTTTTGTTAGCGATTGATGCAGGTTCAGCGCGGTACAAACATCTGTAAATATAATTATTTCGTGCGATAACATCTAAAATATAAGTACCTAGGTAATTTAGTTTTATAGAGTTAGTGCCCGTGCAGGTTTAAGTTTTTTTTTGTGGTGGCAGCCATCTTGGATTTGAAATTTGTCATAGTGCGTAGTATTTTACTAGTCAAGCCCTTGCATTTGATACCTATGTTGAGAAGTAGTGAAAAATAATGACATTCGTCATTTTGTAGTGGCGGCCATCTTGGATTTGAAATTTGTCATAGTGCATATAGTATGCTACTAGTCAAGTCCTTTCATATGTTATCCATATTGAGGTCGTAGTAAAAAATAATGACATTCGCCATTTTGTTGTGGCGGCCATCTTGGATTTGAAATTTGTCATAGTGCGTAGTTTTTACTAGTCAAGCTGTTTCATTTGATACCCATATTGAAAAGTAGTGAAAAATAATGTCAGTCGCCATTTTGTGGTGGCGGCCATCTTGGATTTGAAATGTGTCATAGTGCATAGTATGCTACTAGTCAAGTCCTTTCATTTGTTACCCATATTGAGGCAGTAGTATAAAATAATGACATTCGCAATTTTGTGGTGGCGGCCATCTTGGATTTGAAATTTGTCGTAGTGGGTAGTATTCTAGTAGTCAAGCCCTTTCATTTGTTACCCATATTGAGGTTGTAGTAAAAAATAATGACATTCGCAATTTTGTGGTAGCGGCCATCTTGGATTTGAAATTTGTGACAGTGCATAGTATTCTACTAGTCAAGCCCTTTCATTTGTTACCCATATTGAGGTGGTAGTAAAAAATAATGACAGTCGCCATTTTGTGGTGGCGGCCATCTTGGATTTGAAATTCGTCATAGTGCCATAGTATTTTATTAGTCAAGCCCTTTCATTTGTTACCCGTATATTGAGGTAGTAGTAAAAAATAATGACAATCGCCATTTTGTGGTGGCGGCCATCTTGTATTTGAAATTTGTCATAGTGCGTAGTGTTCTACTGGTCAAGCCCTTTTATTTGATAACCATATTGAGGAAGTAGTGAAAAAAGAAATGTATCTCACCATTTTGTGGTGGCAGCCATCTTGGATTTGAAATTTGTCATTGTGCATAGCATTTTACTCGTCAAGTCTTTTTATTTGATCCCCATATTGAGGAAGTAGGGAAAAAAGAAATGTATTTCGCCATTTTGTGGTGGCGGCCATCTTGGATTTGAAATTTATCATTGTGCTTAGTATTTTACTCGTCAAGTCCTTTCATTTGATACCCATATTGGGGGAGTAGTGAAAAATTAAATGTATTTCGCCATTTTGTGGTGGCGGCCATCTTGGATTTGAAATTTGTCATAGGTGCATAGTATTCTACTGGTCATTAAATTTGATACCCATATTGAGGTAGATTATGAAGAAATATTTATTCCACCATTTTGTGGAGGCGGCCATCTTGAATCGATTTTAACCAAACATAGCTAAGAACCAATGCACAAAAGTTAACCTTTAAATAAAAATGAAATTATACTAGTAATCAGATTTTTGAAATGCAAGAATAATTTACCGTAACGTAACGGGACAATAAGTCATAAATTTTCGTGCACGCAGCCAGCGTTCATCGATTTAGTAGACGTTGTCACGTCAGAAAATCTGATCAAAATTTTTAGTACACTGTCGTTACGGCTCAAGATCGTTCTGTCCGCCTAAACGCTCGAGCTGAATCGAACGGACGCACGCTGACAATGTTGCAGGATTTTACCTAAAGTTGAGAGTTCTGTCGTTTCGTGAGAGGGCTCTTAAGATTTTGATACATTTTTTTTTTTAATTTTTAGGTGTGTAAAATGTAAGATTTTTAATCAATACCATACGTGTGGGGTATCTATGGATAGGTCATCAAAAATGATATTGAGGTTTCTAACATTTTTTTTTCTAATCTGAATAGTTTGCGCGAGGGTCTCTTCCAAAGGGGTTAAAAGTGTGCCACCCCCCTCTGTAACTTCTAAAATAAGAGAATGGCAAAAATAAAAAAGTGTTTAATGTACGTCACCGTGTAAACTATCAACGAAAATTGGTTTGAATTTTATCTACCTAGTAAGTAGTTTTATTTTAATACGTCATAAATTGGCTATTGTTAAAACACTGATTAAAGTAACAACGGTAGGTACAAGAACTTTTATATTATGTTACTTGCCGCTACGTAAGCCTTCATGGGCGAGCCCAACTCGCACTTGACCACTTTTTTTTCTTTTTTTATCGCGTTTATGAGCTTAGGAGCGTAAAGGAGCAACGTACACAAAAACTTCGGTCACGGATACGATATCCTAGTGATCTGTGATGATATCTCGGAACGATTGGGAACGCGAGTTCGAGCGCGAGCGCAATCCGCTTTAAAGATCTTACAATTTACGATATTTTAGGCGTATAGGGTTTAGGAATTAGATATAACTAGCGACCCGCCCCGGCTTCGCACGGGTGAAATGATACAATAACTAATAAAAATGCTTATGGTGGGTTTTATGGATTATAAAGCTGAAGAGTGAGTGTGTTGGTTTGTTTGAACGCTGGGTTTTCTGAAAATTGGTCCGTAGCCCCGGCCGGCCGGAACCGCCGCAAACACTACCAAAATTTCCAAAATTTGACAAATTTTGAATGTCATATTTGGATATTTGTTGCTCAATGACATCGTAAAACCTGAACGGATCGGGTTGAAAGTTAGAACAAAGTTAGGTTACAGTCTGGAATAACACACATACTACATTAATCACGGTAAAATAACGGGAACGAGAACTACGCGGGTTAAACCGCGGAGCGTTGCTAATCTTTAAAAGTATGATATTTGAATGAATTTAATTTTAATTTAACCTCCATTAAACTCGGCCCACGCGTTTGGCTTCTAGAACACCACAAAGGACCAATTAATATGCCCATGAAAGTAGACTGAAACACAAACACGTTAGGTACTCTGTAGTCGGTAGGCTGACGAGGCTAGATGCCATCTTTTAAAAATATACTCTTTTGCGACACGCAGTCGGGTAAAAATATCTATGTATGTAGGTAAATACTTCGAAATACAACTGTACCTAAGTATGCAACCTATTGTATACAATCAGTGCCCAGACAACATAGTCAGGTTACCGTGACGTTGTTTCTCATAAAATGCTCGAGCTATACAATGTCCTACCTACTCTCGACACAATAAATCGTGGGCAGATTCCTTTACATCAGTTTCCGGCCACGCCCGCATCGTCGTGTTCAGCGTTCGCAACCAAATAAGAGGAACTATTCTGAAATTAAGACACAGATCACTATAATACTAAATTAAGATATCGTAATCATATATAATTTTAAATACATACTTATTATACATAGAAACACCCAAACACGGTTCAAATATTTGAACTCATCACACAAATATTTGCACTGGGTGTGAATCGAGCCCACGACCCTCGGCTTCGCAGGCAGAGTTACTACCCACTAAGCCACGAGGCCAGTCTCAATTCTAATTTGGCACAAAAATTCGAAATCTACGAATTTACTCGACCAACTGTATTTTTATTTGGGACTCTCTGAGCTTTCAGGCGTCATTATAATGTGCTAGAGTTTGTTGATAGCGGATAAAACCCCAAGAGTACCTACGTAAATGGTACCAATTTTTTCTTATCACTAACTAAATAGTAGGGGAGCCTAAGAGGGGATTTCGGGATTTACTTCAGCGCGGCAGATTAATATACAGTGGGAAACCTTGTACCCGGTAAAGTAGCTCAACCGAATATGAGCCTCATATATAAGGCCGATTAGGAAAAACAATTTTTTAATCATCAGTTATTCTCGAGCACGTCAGATTAAGATAGAGTAAGTTATGCTATGAAATGTATATTCCACTAATCTGACAATTCTAGAGTGACACAAAGAAATGGGAGGGCTACAAAGTTATTAAAAATACATTTGTACATTCTCGAGCGTGGTTATTTTATTTTAAAGGAAATAATTCCAGGATAACAAAAAATATAATATCCAAGGATTCCACAAGCCGAAGTAGCAAAAATTCATCGCTAATTAGCTCATAAAGCCGATTTTTCATATTTGAAATTCTGTAGCCTCGCCCCCCACAAAGGAAAAGGTAACATTATTCAACATTTTTTTCTTCTTATTACCTAAGCTTTGCAATCCAATAGGTCTCTATGACGCTAGAGTAACTCCCCGTTTAGCATCGTGGGCTCCCCTACCAATAGGGCCTGGCTGGCCACTAAGGCCCCAAAGGTACTTACAAAACTTATTGTTTGGTTCGATCATTTACTGTGTACTCCACTGTTAATTTCTATTAGTAAAAAATAATTCACAAGTAGGTGCCTTTCCTTGAAACACCTTTCACGATTCAACAGAATCTGAGAATCTTTGGATTTGACATACTTAGTACTGCACAATGTGGATAGGAAAATTTTAGTTATATCGCAATTGCTAAGTTCTAATCCACAATTTATAGATGCTGTGACTCACGTTCTGCCCCCTAATATTAAAGGAAGGTTTTGTTCTTTTTTTATGTCAATATGAAAAACTTGTAAAATAATATTAGTAAATTTGGAAGAGCCAATTTATAGTCGAGATAATTCGCCAAGTCACCTCTTTAGAAAAATAGTTGGTACTTACATAATAGTACCTACATAAGTATAAGCGCTTTTGGTTTACCTGTTTTTCTGCGCCACCCTCAGAAACTTAATACTGAGGCATAGGTATGAAATTTTTTTTTCTGTAAAACGGAACAACCGACTTTAACTTTTTAATTACGACGTATATATTATTATTTCATTGATACTGTAATCTAATAACTGCTTCACCAATTTCGATAAAATTAATATGGGACCACTTGGCAAGTCTACGCTTTCGAACAAAAAAAAACTTTCAAAATCAGTTCATCCAGTCATAAGTTATGTTATGAGGTAACAAACATTTAATTATATTTTTAACCGACGTCCAAAATGGAGCAAATCTACCACCACATTTTTTCTTAGGCATACCTGATTTCTAGAGAATGCCCAAACCGATTTTAAAATTTCTTGTTTTGTTCGAATGCGTATGCTTCCCGAATGGTCCCATATAAATTTTATCGAAATTGGTATGGTGGTTTTTTAAATATGAACAAAAAACATACAATTGTCTGGATGACGTAGTTGTAGATTCCACAAAAGTTATGAAATTCCAAAAAATGAAACCAACTTCAAAACCACAAATTAGTACCTATTTATGGTTTTGAAGGCAGTTTAATTTTTTGTATTAAAATAGTTTATCTATCTAAATAACATTTTTTTAAGTTGGTTTAAAATAATTCTGCACTAAGGTATGTTCTAAATCAATAAAGTTTAGGTTATAAGCAGCGAATCTCAAACTCATGAGTCATGAGGATATCCTGTATTTAAGTAGTTTATGCAGCAACATACCTATATCTATTTCAATTATGTAGTTTGTGTAATGATATAAAATAGAACAATAGGAATACATAATACAATAATGGGATGGAAGCACTTCAGTCCAAATATAACCAAAATCTAAACACTACAAGAATCAATGAAAGAAACCAGAATAACAAGCTCGTTTCGACTTTTTATTCATGTAAATTTGCAGATATAATTAATACAAATTATGGTCATGTAAAATTGGGATCTAAGATAAATAATAGGTACTTGAAAGTTTTAGCTGGTTTAGAGGACTGTATTGTACCACCTTCGGTGTCTCCCGATGCCAGCCGTCTTTCACGGTGATTCTTAAAATACAAAAAGGCAGTCTCGGAGGTGTGGCATTACATACTGTCTTAATTCTAAAGTTTACAATATGAGATTTTTTTATGTGATAGTGATAAAACACAAACTTAAACTATGTGAACAATACTACATCCTGAAGGCTACAAGTATCCATGCATGACTTCATTAGTTAAGGATTTTCACTCTCTAAGTTGTTTAAGTGCAGAGCTATGTATTTTGATTATGTTAACTAAATTTCTAAAAGATTAATGTGACAAACCTATATTGTCTATAATGTCATACAATCACAATTTTTCCTAAAGCTATCTTCTGTACAGTACTAGGGAAGAGGACAAAGTTAGGATGAACTAGTATGATGCCTATGTATCAGTTTACATGTGTGATGCCACAGTTTGAGCAGGTGTAGGTATTATATACTTGCCACTATGTACTAAACACAGTACTCAGGTTTCCAGATGTATAACAACACGAGTAGGAAGTTGCACTCAATTTATCCTCTCTAAACAATATCAATAGCTAGTCAACAAAATACTCTAGATACAAAATGAAGTTATTCACAAACAAATTGATAAATAAAATTTTATTAAAATGTGTAAGATTGAAATACTCTGTATGTCAACACTACTGATTTCATGAATGTATGGCCATTCATTTCAGAGAGCAATATTCTAATCCTCGGATTCTTCTTCTTCTTCTTGTTCAGGCTTGTTCGGTTTCAACCACGGGTGCTGAAGGCACTCATATGCAGTAGCTCTCCGATTAGGGTCAAAATCTAACATAGGTTTTAAGAAATCGGCAAACTCTTCTGCATCGCTCTGACTCCACTCATACTTCTCAGTGAGCACAGAGACTAACCCCCACGGCTTGAGTCCTGTAATGTTTCTCAATTCACCTTTTTTATTGAAGTATACTTTAGAGTATTTTCCTGAGGCAGCAATCCTTTTAGGAATATCTCCAAGTAGTTCTATAATGTGGGCTAAATGGTCCTCATCACGAGTGTATCCATCACCCGAGTGCGGCTCAAACAAATAATCTCCAGTGGCAAGTTCAAAAGCCATGCAAGCAGTGCTCCATATATCAGCAGAAGTCCCATAGCCTGCACTCAATAGAACTTCCAGAGACCTGTATTGCCTGGTCTGGATATCTTCTGTGAAGTGTCGATGCACCCAGCAAGCATTACCAAGGTCTGCAATCTTTACTTCTATGTCACATGAATCAAATGCAGGATCAGGTCTCTTTTCAAAGGATTTCACCATGTTTTGTTGAGAATTGAAAGAAGGTGGAGTGTCTGTCATCTCTCTCCCTCAGACATAGGAGTTCCGGTGTCATCTCCACAACCATATTGTTTATTGCGAACCTGCACAGCATCTGCATCAGTATCAAATGCCTCATCATCAGCACGCTGCAGATCATTGCATCCATTAACATTGGAATCATTATCGGACCGTGTGTTGTCAATGACACTGGCCTCCTCTGGTGTTTGTGGTGAATCATCATTGTCTTGAGACATCGGAGCTGATTCACTGTTATTTTCAACTTTCTTTTGTTCCTCGATTTCTTCAATCTGTTCCATTTGTTTTTTAAGTAGCATAGACTGACGTTTGGCTTTCTTTTTTAGTTTTTTTCTTTTTATTCCTACTCATTTTGGCTGTCACCACTTGTTCTTGGAATTCTTTAGGAGCAGTACTAATTAACGAATGGGGCAATCGCAGGCCCAGGGAATGTAGCTCAGTGGCCTCTGCAGCCAATTTCCGAATATATGTTTCATCTACACACACCAACACATTTTCTGGTTTTATATCAGTATGAATAATCTTACATTTAGTATGGAGATAATCTAAGCCTTCAAGGACTTGACGAATAATGGTTTTCACATTTTCACGTGGGATACCTCTATAATTGGACCTGAGTATCAGTTTCAGAAGATGATGTCCCAAAACTTCGAACACCATGCACACATGAGTACCATTCACACCTGTGATTTTGAAATCGTTCAGCAGCTGCACGGTTTTGTTCCTCTTAGGGTCGGCAGGATCACTATCGCGCACAGCCCTCAAAATCTTAATTTCGTCGAGGGCCGTCTCCGTAAAGTGGGGAGCCGATTTGACGACTTTTAACGCAACAAATCTTTTGTCGACAAGATCCCAGCACAACCACACGGTGGAGAAATGGCCCCATCCCAGTTTCCTAGTGACGTGGTAGCGATTCAGGAATAGGTCGCCGATTTTGACAGGATGGTATCCACCCTTGCAGTAATCGGCGCTGTCCTCCTGTTCCTCGTCATCGCTGCCGTACTGCTCGTCCTCGTCCTCTTCGATCGTCTCATTGGAAGAACTATGCGTTGGTTCTAGACGGTTTTGGTTCTGGTTGCGCAGACCGTTCCCTTGTCCACCAGACCCGTGATCTTCCTCGCGGTTCTTCTTCTTGCCTAATTTATGGCGTTTCTTTTTCGCCTGAATGGCGAGTACTCTTCTATTTACATCTGATTTAGAACTCATTTAGTAAATTAAAACACTTTCAACAACTTTTAATGATTAAAAATTTAACTTTTCATCTCAAATCTTTTTGTTTGAGTATGGCGGCCGGTCGTAGAACAAAATGCGCTCGAACACGACCCAAAAATGTTGCTAGAATAAAAATAAAAACTGTAACAAAAAAATATCCATGGCAAGGCAAATGTAAGCATGATTCTTTAAAAAATTTTGAGAATTTTCTCGCATTACTAAAATCACAAATCACTAACTTAAATAGGTACAAAAATATATCAGAACGACCTATAGCAGTAAAGCTCTTTTCTAGACGTCAATGTAATTCGGCTATGTAGGTTGCGCAGTTTATCAGCACAGCACCGCTGCACCGGTGGAAATAAAGTGCGCGCCTCTACCCCTGTTTTAACGAGTAACGGTTACGAGTAACGGAATATGGTTTTTACTAAATGTTTAGTTTATAAACTAATAATAATTGTAGTTGAACTGTACAGCATGCAATCTCTATAAATAAAAATGTTATGTTGCATTGTGTACCTACGCTTCAAAAACTGAAAAAGTTCTGCGCCGATCGAGCTAAAATTTTACAGTGATATATAATCCGCAATTCCGCATCAAGGATTGTTTTTATCTAATTTTTGCATCACAATGTGCCACAGCGAAGCATGGCAGGGTACAGCTAGAGTTACCTATAAATTTTATCAGACTTTTTCTCGTAGCGTTTATAGTTTAGGAGCTATAACACTATAAATGAGATTAAAATGTTGTATTAAAAATATGCGCCTATAAGTTGTACACTACACTATTATACACTATTAAGTCAACATATTTATGCATTTTTAGCGATATACCTTTAAAATAAATAAATAAAAATGCACTAGTCTTTCAGCCGCATGTTATTCTCGTGTTCTTCTGCTTACTAGGTATATTCTAATTTTCGATTTCTAAATATTTTTTATTTTAATTATTACAATTATATTTAGTGGTCTTTAAATATAAGTATTTATTTTAGTTTCCACTTCTAGCGTGCGGTCTTAAGCGCACACATTTTTTTTAATGGTCAATTTCACTTTCACAGCCCCAATATAAAAGTGTACATGTAAACAGTTTCAGGAATTATTATTCTTGCAACGGTGACTTCGGAATGCATTATGATTTAAGACTATATACTATATATAATAAACTAACTACATAGCCGTTTTTGTTAATTCGTCTCTAAACGAATTAACAAAAACGGCTATAGTTAGTTTATACGCTGTAGAAGTGGGGCGAGAGGTATACCAGCAAATCTCTCTATAACCTACTGAAAGACCTTGGCTTATCCAGAAGTGCTGTAAGTTCTATACTAGAACGTGTATCTAAAGCTGCACTAGTAGGCTCATATCAGATTTGGCTGGGCAGGAGAGAAAAACGAGTGGTGAAGGTGAGTGTTGATGTACGTCAGAAAGGGCCCCTTAAACCTACGCCTGAGTCACAAGTCTCGGGAACTACTCGAGTTTTTCTCTCTGCCACACGATGGACCCGGCACCCGCACGGTGAATCCATGGAATGCTAAGAAGATCGTCTCTTGTACTTACACGCCTTGGCATACGAGAACTGGAGTAACTTTCGATGTTCAGCACCGATGACTGAAAGGTTAAATAATTATTTACGAATAAGACAATTTAATAATTGTGTGAATAATAGTAAGATTAAAATCATGAGATAATTATGGTTCGATATCACTCTATATTCGTGGTCCGACCGAACCATAATATAATAATTATTATGAGAGTCTGTTAGTACTGCGAAAATGATGAATTTTATAATACGTGTGTATAATGTATAAGAAAAAGACTGTATAACATAAATAGTTGCTCTCGATCTAAAAAAACAATGTAAATTCATATCATATCATATCATATCAGTACTTTATTGTATAAATTAATTTTAAAACAAATATATACCTACGTTGAGAAGTTGAAGTGAAAAGTTATATTTTCGAGTTGGGCATTTCCGGTCTGCTCCCCCTGGATCATCAATCAATACAAGAAACGGCAAATTTGTACAGATTAAAAAAAACCTTTCCAAAGACTACCTCCCACCAGAAGTGGAACTCAAACGGAACGATCTGCCTGGACCAACCCCATCCGTCAACGCAGTTATCCCTAGAGTACGAGCTCCTAGATGACACCTCCAATCTTCCACAAGGACTTCAAATTTATACTGATGGCAGTAAAATTTAAGGTAAAGTTGGAGCTGCTCTAACACGTTAGGAGAATGGCAGAGAGGTCAAGAATTTGGCCTTCAAGCTCCACTCCGAATGCACAATCTTTCAATCAGAACTTTATGCTCTTTACCGGGCAACTCAAATGGCGTTAAAGAGCAAGGACCCAGAAATCAATGTCCTGAGTGACGCTCAATCTTCACTCGAACTGCTATGTAACCAAAAAACGAGTCACCCCTTGGTTAAGTGCATAAAGGAAAACATTGGACAGATAAATAAATGCTGAAGCTCTTTGTCTTTTCTGGGTGAGAGCGCATGTTGGCACCGTCGGCAAAAGAGCCGACGAACTGGCCAAATCGGCGGCACTCACGGAGTCACCCGGGGACTACGAGGGGATCACCTTGTCCTACGTCAAAAGGAAAATCCGCGAAGAATCGGTCAAGAAATGGCAGGATCGATATGAAACCTCGGACACCGGAAAAGTCTCCCAGACGTTCCTCCCCGACATAGCAAATGCATATCGGGTGATGAGAACCACGAAACTGACTCCCTTCCAGGTACAAGCGTCAACGGGACACGGAGGAATAGCAGATTACCTGTACAGATTTAAGCTCAAGAGCAGTCCTGCATGCGAGTGTGACCCCGACCAACTCGAAACGGTCTAGCACATGCTAGTCGATTGTCCCCGATTCACGGCCGCAAGACATGACCTCGAATCTATGATCAACAGAAGGCTGGTTGTCTCGAATCTCCACAACATCTTAGCAGATCCAGATAACAGAACTCGGCTCCTGTCCTTCATAGAGAGCTCATTCCACATAGCGGCCATGAGAAACTCCACTAATTCAAATACGCGCCCCCCCCCCCCATCGCCACCACACCCTGCCCGGCTGTCTGTGGACGCCGCGTGGCATGCGGTTCCTATCTAACATAACTCCTCGAAGAACATCTCCGTCAAATAACTAATGGAGAACGCAGACCGAGGAAAGGCAGGGATCCGTATCCGCGGAGTGGCTCTCTTCATGGACAGCAACAAAGAAAGATTCGGAATAAGATTATGCTTCACCTGGGAACGGAAACGAGCACCTGGATTGGCTTGCCTGGTCAATGGAAGCACCGCAAAAGTCACAATGAAGCGGAAAACCTACGACGCCATGCCGGTGTGCGAGGTAGACGGCCACCGATTTCAGTTGGTGCGATCGAAAAATAAAACGATTGCACTAATAGAGTACTCGGAAGGTCGGACGCCTTTCAAACAGGCAAGTGCGCTGTTCGCACATCAGAGCAATGGTAGTGGTAGGACTCTTGGCAGAGTCCGCCTGGGGGAAGTACCACACCTTTGCCAGTTATTCTACCGCCAAGCAATAATGTGCAAACATTACTGTGTTCCGGTTTGAAGGGCAATGTTTCCAGAGAAATTACAGGGCTTAGAGATATAAAATCTTAGATCTCTGGGTGACGAGCGCAGTGCAGTGCTTGGTAATGATTTGGACTCTTCATGTTCCAATAGCTGCATGTCACTGTGCTGTTCTGTGTCAGGCATGTTGCTTACCATCAGGCACATGTCCTGATCGTCTCGTCACTCTTTATTTAAAAAAAAGAAATGCAGATGAAACACCCCGGGTGATAAGCGTGGATGCGATGACAATCGAATAAAGCGAGCGAGCAAGAGCGAGAGTCGCAGACCGGCTGGGTTGCATTGAGGCCTCTAAACATCATGAGGTTGTCGTATATGAAGATAGGGGAGAAAATTTGAGCTTCCTCAGAGCCCCTTCGCACGACCAAACAAATGCAACATCAACGGAGTTTCATGATGTGGAAAAACAACATGGGTGATTAGACGCTGTGATGTGGACAAGGACGCCATCATCACCACAACAACTGTGGCAGCAAAAAGATCTAAGAGAAAAGCTATCGCACCGAATCGGAAACCTGGTCAAAACCAGAGTGCGAACCATGGCTTCTGCTCTGGTAAATGGCTTCGGAAGAGAAAGTTTCATGGTAGATGAAGCTCTCATGAACCATTTTGGAGCCATTGTGATGGCTTAAAAGCTGTCTGGTGTCGGTGAAATTGTCAATCAATTGTCTTATTTCGATAGGGAAAATCTTTTCGAAATGAGGTATCACCGCCCGAACCTGGTAACAAAGATCAGCCAGGAGTTGCTCTGCACACATCGAAACCCTATGAACGTCACATATGCGCTGAGCGAAATATACGGCGGCTACCTTTGGCTGCATCACCGAAGACCATCCGAGAATTCAAGTTACAGAAGGCCTTCAAGGACAAAAATGCGGTCGTGGTGGAGGCTCTGGGCCGAGAGGAGGCTTAGGCAAAATATGTCGTCGACGGCGGCTTAGACAAATGGCAATTAGGCAAACACTTGATGTCGAATCGGTAGTGATCGGCTTTACAGACGAGCACTATAATTAGATTTTAAATGTACCCAACTTCAGCCTATTTTCCTATTCTTCTCGTTACCAAAGATGTGTTAAAAAAATGATAATTAATAATTAGTAAGATCACGGACCCCGGAGTCTGTGGAGAGGCTAATTTAAAAAAAAAGTTGAGCACTTTTTGGGTTAACAATAATCATGTAACTCGCGTCAACGTCACCGAATGCTTTTCTTCTTTCATCATCTATATATCTACACTTGATGTCCGCCCCGGCTTCGCCCGTGGAACATATATAGCACTCATCGAGATCCCACTCATATCCAACGGTGAAAAAATTTTAGAAATCGTTTCAGTCATTCCTGAGAATATCGCTTTCAAACAAAACTGTGAACAAAACACCTCTTCAGCTACCTGCTACGCCACCTGTCGGAAATTGGTCGTACCAACTCAGAGATTAGCAAAGGTTTTATATTCAAGAGGTATGTATAATCTGTGATTTTCAAATGACGCAATCTTAGACACATGCTGTCATGTGTCATGTCAAATGTCAAAGCACGAAACGTACGAAAACTCTCAACAAGGTTTTGTTACATCCGATTTTGTTACATCCTTGATTCATGCTCCGCTTCTGTTAATAATAGCATTATTTTCTATAGCCTGAAGCCTTCCTCGATAAATGGACTATCCAATAGAAAAAGAATCTTTCAATTCGGATCATTTCCCGAGATCCTAGCGTTCAAACAAACAAACAAACAAACTCTTAGCTTTATAATAGATATTTATACTTTGACAAGTTATAAGTTTTCACTCCTCTCAGCAGTCCCTATCACTGCCATTTTTGTTTTATTCCTCAAATTCAGCTTTGCGTCAATCTTCCATCAAAACCAACTCAAACAACAACAATCACCACCACAGTTCACCACACACACACTCCCTCTCCATATTTCCTTTGTTTTTCAAAACATCGATATAAATAAAATTAGATGGATATGCCCTCACAAACTTCAGGTGCATGGAATTATTTTATCCTTGGAAAGAGTGAACTCACTATTTCCGTTTTAGTCGGTGGTAGGAAGCGGTGAACACCGGACGTTTATACCCATCACTTTTCGATGTCAACAACCAAAATAAGTAGATCCGCAACATGCCGCGACGCTAGCGAGCATCATCGTTTAACATTAGGCGAGATGGTCAAGTGCAAACCTACAAAAGTTAAATAAAAACCTGTGTGCTTACGACCACACGGCAGAAGTGTGCTTAATAATTTAAAATAAAAACGATTTATAAATCGATTTTTTGCAATGGATATGAAATGCAAATTTAATATTTCGTGACCGATTTCATCAATGTGGTAAGTGCCTACAAGTTAATGTCGCAATAAAAAGACAAATATAGTAATCACAGAGGCACAACAGCGAAGATCAGTAGACTATACTATCTCTCTCGCTCTGACGCGCTTGCACACTGTATTTTGTCTCTCGCCCTAGCGACCGTTTTTATCCCGAGTTTATCAGGAAATGTCTTATCATACCCGAGCGTGACGCTAGAATTGAGTTCACAGCCCACGAAAAATCTGTCCAGGCGCGCCAAATGAAGTTTTCACTTCAAAAAAAAAAATATATTGACATCTTCATACAATGTTAAACGTCACGTAGGTATGTGTACATAAATATCGGAAGTCTTAAAGTTAGCTCGTAACTGAAAGTGGCAGCATTGGTCTCGTAGTGAACAGAGCAAAGACTGAGGTAATGATAGTGGATCGTGCTAGAACTCTAGCAAATGTCACAATGCAACATTATTGGCATCTTAGATAAAGTATGTATCATCTTTGCTTGGCATTAACGTTGTTGACCACTACATCTACTGATCTACCTTGGCTCCCAAATCTACAACGATGGCAGCTATACCCCCGAGACAGTAAGTGAATCAGAATAGCTGAAGATGCTATGACTCGTTTGAACATCATTTGGAATAAGAGAGTAATAGGTATTAAAACCAATATCAGGTTAAGCCGAGCCCTGATACTCCCTATTTTCCTGTATGGCGTGGAAACGAGGAAGATTTTAGCCTGTGAACGACAAAGGATCGATGCATTTGGGATGTGGTGCGACTACGAATACCCTCAACGCTAAAACGGACCAAAGTGTCTGTCTTCAGTCAGCTCAAAATAAAAACCCATGTATTGACCATATGCCAACAATGCATCTTTTTCTATTTCAGCCACACAGTGCGCAGAGGCGATAAGAGTCTGAAAAAACTAATTATCGTTGGGAACACCGAAGGCAAACGATCGCGTAGTCGTTGACCAACCAGATGGACCGATCAAGGGAAAGACTCATCGTCCTCCAAATTCTACGCGATCGTGAGAGACGCCCTGGACCGACATCAGTGGAGGCAGACCTGAATCTGACCACGATTCTCAGACATGAGGGGTCAAGCATAGAAAGAGAGAGAGGGTAGTAACAAACACTCGATAAGGATTTGTACGCATCATGGATCGTCGGTTGTAACGAACCATATTCGAGCGTTTGTAAATGTTATTACGCTCGTCCCAGCGTCAGAAAAAGCACATAAGCATTGATTAGAGTCTGTCCACCAACGAGGGGGGTATGACCCCCCAAAATCGTATACGGCGAACAAAAAATCTAAGAAAATTAAAAATATCTGATAGTACATGAACTATTTTTTAACGCGGGAAAACAACTAGAACGGGAACTACGAGGGTAAAACCTTGGGGACTACTAGTAAAGTAAATGTCTACTTGTGACCCCCCAAAACCTGAGGCTGCGTACTGGTGACCCCCTCCAAAATTCGAGGCTGGGACCGCGCCTGCTGTCCACGGACATGATTCAGCAACTGTGAAGAAGTCCGAGTATAATTTATTATGTACAGTTGGAGTCAGTTGTGAAGTTTACTAATAATGCAAGCAAACTGATATCTCTTGTTTAATATAAAATGAGTTTAAAGCAATTATGCCTCACCGTACACTCGAAGCCACAAACTGTTTTTACCTGTCTTTAAAGAAAATTTACCATATCGACCGAAACATTTTATTTAATAAGCAACAAATCATCGACATTGTATAGTTTGGTCAATAGCCAAGATCTTACTTATTGTATTTATCTACACCAGTAATTACAGTATAACTTACAAACTTACTCTCTATATAATAAGGAAATACCTATACTTAATTATTATTAGGTCACGAAATACTCAAAATTTGATATTGGTGGACATTTCACACACAACACCATCTGACCCCAAACTAAGCAAAACTTGTACTATGGGAGCCAGATAGCTGATAAAATACTTTTATATTTTTAAATAAATACTTATTATACATAGAAAACACCCAGACACAGTACAAATATTTGGATTCATCAAACAAACATTGGCACTGGGTGGGTATTGAATCCACGACCCACGGCTTCGCAGGCAGACCTACTACCAACTAAGCCACAAGGCCAGCATTAATCAAAGCTTTTTCAGAGGAACAGGTGAAGTTGTAGGTTGATTTAGCGGTCCTATGAAAGTTTTAGTTTTTAACTCCTCTTGTTTCCGGTTTTCTTTATCACAAATAGGTTTTATAGCTATAATGCACACCCCACTTAAACAAATAAATAAACCCGCTAGGCAAAACGCGTAAGAAACACCAAATGTATTTTTCACCGCTGTTGCTGCGGGAGTGCTTATGCAACAAGCTATTCCTTGAAATAATAGCATCATACCTGTTGCATTTGTTAACTTTTCTAACCCATACAGTCTTACCAATACCATACTTCGAAGACATGCCGTACCAGCAATAAAAAAACCAAAAATAGCACAATAAAGATATTGGTAATAAACGTTAAATGATAAATTTGACAATGTTGTTATCGTTCCAGCGGTCAAACAAGAAACAATAAACAATTTTATGGAGTCTATTTTACAAGCCATTGCTCCAAGAATTAATCTACCTGCTGCATTTGAAAGTCCAATTACACTTACAAACCAAGTACAGTGTTGTTCTGCAATACCAGCATTTCTATTGCGGTCTGCTACAAAAATGTATGGCACTAAATAACCCATATACACCAGAAATCCACTTGTGCCAAACAGCAAAAACGAACATCTCTTCAAAAGAGAAGGGTCCATCATCGTGGCAAGAATTCTTCTAGCTGCTGTCGTGCACATTCCGGTTCTTTCCTGCAAATCCACTGTTGTTACAGCACGAGATACAGCCAATTGGTACTCCAGACCTGTTTTTTGCTCAGTTGTTTCATCCATTGTACTTTTTTGATAAACTGGTAAAGTTTTCAACTTGCCATCAAAAAAAACATCATCTCTATACATTGGCCGAGATTGCGGAATATGTTGGTCCCAATGACATAGTCGTTTCCAGCAACTTAACTTACTTCTTGGTGCTTCGGCTTTTAGCGTCAATTCTATATTCTTTTTTGTTCTATCTTGTACACTTGATCTAGATATCATGGATTGCACCTGTTTTAATTGTCTTTCACTCAAACCGCCCTTAGGGTTGTTCGTTATTAAAGTTAGCCTAGATATTGGAGGTGGTGAAGTTGAAGGTCCCGCCATGCTTGCTTGATTTACGTTACGAAAACTAGTATTGATATTACCCTCATCAATTACTGCTGCTGCCGTTGGAAAATTGTAATTGGATACAGCACTAAATAATTTCTCAGTGGCCGTGGGTGTGAGACCTTCGACGCGTACTTTGGATGGTGTTGTTTTTACAGTTTGAGTGGAGACATTAGGCAAGTAAGTAACTGTTCGAGTAGAATCATCAGTAGTTTTTGTTACCGTTAAAGATACGAGAGGCTTAAAAGTCATTCCTAAGAAGTAAACAATCCCAAACAAGCCGGAATGCAATAAAGTCAGAGTACGCCATCCATACAAATTTACCAAATATGAATTCACGGGAAACATTACCATAATACCCATACTTGAACCACATGTTGCTATAGCTAAGGCAAGAGATCGTAGTTTTTCAAAATAAAAGCCAACTATTAACGCGGACGACATGTTTATGAAACAATAACCCACTCCAGCCATACCACCATAAAATAAACATAGTGCACCATAACTTTGCGCAAAATATGAGCAAAACAGGGCAAACGAAGCTATTATTGCTCCAGTCATGATAACTGCTCGGAACCCAAAACGATTGATTAAAGCTGATGTGAGTGGACCACAACTAAAATATAGTGATAGTGCTATGGAGTTTATTAAACCAATAAATGACTGGTCCATTTCAAGATCTTCTGTAATAGCATTGAAAACACTACCAAAAGTAAATGCAACTCCATCTAAAATAAAGATACTCCAAAATGAAGCAGCCACAACAACCCAACCCCACCCTCCTTCCTCCGGCAGTGTAATTTGAGCAGCGATTTCAGTTTCTTCTCCGAATTCTACATCAGTATCGTCAGGTCTGGTTACTCTACTCGGTACCACAATGACGCTTTTCATACGCTCTGGCCTTGTTGATGTCGGGGTAGGTGTGAAATCTGATACTTCACTCACGTTACCTTGTGGTCGTCTTGGTTGCATTTTTAGAGCAAACTACAAAGGCAAAATTTCGGAAGATTCCACTTGGAAGATATGATACAAATTTTAAATAGCTTTCCTTTTCGCATTTCCAATACAATTACAACTGCAAAACTCCCAAAATGTATTATTTTGTTTTCATCTTTTACACATTACACAAAGAAAAATAAGTATTTACAATTGAATATGACAGAAGTTAAAACCCATTTAGACAGTTAAGACAAAAATCAAAGAGATCATGACAAACTTATAACTCCTTTCAGTAGCTATAGACTAACAACCAGTAAAACTGCAAGAACCCTACCAACCACCTACCAACCAACGGCCTCTGCACCTACACCGATCAAACTTGAAAAGAGTGTCCCAGCTACCCAGCTAGTACACACACGTCACTGGCGAAGTTGTGGGCACATTGCATACAGGAGCCAAAGATACAACTGAACTTATAACTTCCCAGAGTTTTGTGTACCTACCACGTGCAAATAGTTTACGTAAAGCATTTAAATGTCGTTACCACTGCGATTGTTAGGTGTACAGTGCGCATTATGTTAGTTTTCCTGACTTAATACGAATAGCACTACTACCTATTTGGACTATATTACTCAGCTTCGATCTACGGTTATTTGGACGACAAAAAAATATTACGTCAGCTTCGATCTACGGATGGGGTTTCGGTTTTTTTTTTTCATTATAGATGTTTGGTTCGATTTTCGGTTCACAACCTACCTCAATATGGGTATCAAATGAAAGGGCTTGACTAGTAGAGTACTAAACGCTATAACAAATTTCAAATCAAGATGGCTGCTACCACAAAATGGCGAATTACATTTCCTTTTCACAATTCCCTAATATGGGTATCAAATGAAAGGGCTTGACTAGTAGAATGTTGTACAGATAACAAATCTAAGGTAGTCGGGGGTTAATCAAAATTTTTAATTTTGTTCTTGTTTTCATTATGATTTGTCTTTTTCGGTTCCTAAAAAGCATTCAATCATTTCCAAAGTTCGTAAGTATTTGCTAAAAATATATCTATCAACCTAAGTACATATATTTCCATAATAATGATACACAAGAATAATTAATTCACTGCAATTTTTATTAAATAATACGAAATCGTAATAAACCAGTATAGTAGTGCACGCTATACCTACTTGCGCCTTTAGGGTCAGCTCACACCGAGACGCGACGCGGCGCGACGCTGCGCGCACATTTTTCATAGAGCGACTCAAAATATACTTTATTCACTACACGAAAAGATACACATTACATTGTGAGAATTCAGATTACGTTGCACCACGCAGCACTGCGCCTCGAGGTGCCTCGCGGCGTAGCGCGACGTATCGTGACGCAGCGGTGCATCGCCGGTACGCGCGGCGTGCAAGAGCGGTGCTGCGTCTCACGGTGCCGCGCGACGCCGCGAGGCGCAGCCTGAGGCCGCTGTGGCGACTTCTCTACTATTTCCGTTCAGACTTCGTTTAGAATTGATGCAGTTCGGTCGAGTGCTCGATTGAAAATATAATGATAGACTGGGATCTTGTTATAATCGGACTTCTTGCAGAAGAGGAAGAGGAAGAAGTTTACAAAAATAAAATTAAAAAGAAGACATCACACAGGCGCGGGCGGGGCCGCGCGGCGCCCGCGGCTTGTAGATACGTTCCGCTGCGCCTCGCTGCGCAGCGAGGCGTCGTCCTGCTACGATTTTAAGATGCGCCTCGCGACGTTGCGATGCTTTCGCGACGACGCGCGGCGTAGCGCGAAATCATTGGCCTCTAACGGCCTCTTTGAGTATCGTCGCGTCGCGTCGCGTCTCGGTGTGAGCTGACCCTTAGGGTTTATTGACACATTAAAAAAAGGCACAGCAAAACTTAACAAAACATTGTAAAGTACTGCGACAGTGGGCGGCCTTTCCGCTAAAGCGATCTGTTCCAGCCAACCTTAGGACAGAAAAGAATATGTGAAATAGTCAGAATATGGGGTGCACAAACAAGAACAAAAAAACGGAACGAAAGACACAATAATAATAAGAACACAAAATAATGATATTATTGTTAGTTAATCTTGTACAAAATACTAGTACTTAATTATTGATTTATAATACCAATACTAATAAATAAGTACGATTATAAATAAATGTAATGCGAATACAACAAAAATAAAAAACGCCTGTAATTGCATAAGTAGTAAATTTTCCAACAACAAGTCTACAATTATAACAAATATAATTGTTAAACATCTTTTATGAAATTGTTCAGTGAAGGAGAATGCCTGACATGCACGGGCAATTTATTCCATAACTGAGTCGCCCTGCAAGTAAACGACATGCCATCGACAACTTTTGTTCAAGCAGAAGAGGCCTTTGGGGAAAGACCGATTTTCGACCTAAAAGGAAGCAGATGGTAATTAGGTATGTAAAGATGTAAAAAGTTCTTTAAAGTAGGAGAACGGTAGGGTTAAACAAATCCAGTACAATAATTTTGGAGCCGCTCAGGTTTATTTTAATAACTTATCGCGTGTGTGTATCGATTACTTCCTCTGTGGTCAAAATACCGATATTGGAGTAGGGAAGGGAGGGTATATTACCGTACAGCCATAGAATAGATAATATAGATGGTACAGCGGACATTTCCGTACACTTCAAAATAATAAGAAGAAACCGAGAAATATACGTTTGTATCTGTTATACGCATTCCTTGTGCCTTATTCCGCCCTTTCGCACACTATGGAATCAGTCCGGGACATGACGACGATGAAATTGGTGGGCACGTGTTTGCCCCGATTTTTCTAGTTTTGTGACATCAAAAAATAAGGTGTACATAAGTGGTTTTTGGTTACAGTTTTTTGTAATGACTGCTATGTATTTCATATGTTGATAAATTTAGCGAATATTTATGTTGTTACTAATACTGTATCGAGTAAGAATTTAGACGGTTAAATACAAAAAAAATATTTCGGACAATTCCGTACTTGTACGGTATAGCCCGAAAAACCGTACAATGTACGGAATATCATACCTGCTGTTAATTATTGATGTTTTATTGGTTGTATAATTTTTTAAATAGCTATGTATGATTTGTCAGCTTACTAAAACAAAAACATGTCTTAATAACCTATAATATACTAGTATGTCTACTTACTAATATTCCGATGGCTCCAAGTATGTGTATTTTGTGAATAAGTATTTCTAATAACTATTTGTGTGTAGTTTTCTTATAAATAATGACTTGTGATAAAAATTAAACCTTTCATTATCGATAATATACTCATAAACCGAATTTAAAGAGGCTTTTAATCCTTTACGATATTAGACGACCAGTGTACGGAATTACACTCACGTTGGATAATTCCGTAAATGCCTCATATTCAAATTATTAAATTTTTCCTTTTTAAATATTAATAAATTTGCTCTAATATTTACTAGCACGTATTATAATATATTTTACATTATCTGCGACGTGACACTTGGCTCTAAACTGAAATAATTTGTAGAAAAAATAATTTTAAGTTAAGTGTATGGCAATACCCTCCCCTACCCTAACGATATTAAATCAATTTCGGAATTTATATATTAAAAAAAAAATCTCCAAGATTTCGGAATTGCGGAATACACGCCCTAGTTTTGAAAGTTGTAAGTCTATCATAACTTGGAACAAAATTATAAATGTATGAAATTTACCAGGTGCATGTCAAGTGCACAGTATATAGCTTCTCTTTCTTTCACTGTTATATCAAAGTATCTACTAAGTCTGTGGTCATGTCCGTCACATTGCTTGTTATTGTGTTTCGTATATTTTATCGAGGAGCTTAATAGAAAAAAGAAGAAGAAATAGAAGTTGAATAGAAGATATTGCATAATAATATTATATGGGCATTGCAGTGAATACGCGGACAATGCCCGAAAAGATGGATAAATTTGAAATATGCGGAAACCAGATAAAATTTAAGTCAATAGATAAAATAGAAAGGAGTTTTCGGCACGGTTCTTTTGTGCTAATCGTAAGCGGATATGGTTTATGTCAACTACGACAACATAGTGATGTGCCGCGGCAAAAGTATGGTACTTCCACAACTAGTATTCTTAGTACAGAATATGTACGTGTGTAAAGAAGTAGGTACTCTTTAAAATAGTATTTATGTCCATGTTGACTATTTGAAGAAATTTTTGGACTAAAAAATTTAATTGTTTCAGTTCCTATATACCTACAGTCTATTTTTGGTCAGATTGACTTCAAGCAAGACGTCGAGCTGTTGGCTAAACCGCGAATCAGTTAACGTAGTATAGGATTTCGAGATACTAGATGGAATGACGATACATGAAACGCAATTGATGGCGGTAGCAGACGTAAGACCAAAGATTGGGTTGAGAAGCATATTATGGGAGACGCCTATGTCCAGAAGTGAACGAATACAGACTGATGGTGATGACATTTTTACATTGTACATAGTAAAAATTATACAAGTTTTAATAGCCCCAACAGACTTCTTATCCATTAGAAACACACAAAATTGTTGCCCATCATAATCCTACAAATATTATTCATAAACTAACTAAACTAAAAGGTAAGACAAGGTAATACAAAACGTTTTTAAAAATTGACCCATACAAACTGGCTGTTTCTTCTAGAAGCATGCAATATGTCTGGCAACACAGTTTCTACTGGTCTGAATTTATACAATGATAAAAATAGTCAGCTGATAAAGTCTAAGTGATTCCAGACTATAATCCAACTGTGTTCGCAATTTCAACTGATCTGATTTCAAATTTTGTAATAGGCAATAGCATTTTACGATATATAATATAATAACATTATATCATCGGGCATCTCTATAACAATTCAGGCAATTTGTCAATTTGGCATTGTTTAGTCATTGTGGCATTTGCGTGTTGATCATAATTGTTCTTTGATTTATTTACCGCGTATTTTTGTTCTTTATTAGCTGTAAATTTATTTTTCTATTATATTCTATTGTATTGTAAAAAATAAAACGTGCTTTACCAAGCAGTTTTTCGTTTCCACTAGAAACTTTATTTAAGTCTAATATTGCATTATATTATGAATGTATAAGAAACAACGTTGTAGACTCCATACTTTTTTGCACAATATTTGTTCCATCAATACATAACCTACTTTTGGCTCGTTTTTTTTTTATCGATATAAATAAAATGTGTAAAGCACTAAATCATTTGTTAGGTTGGTATTGAACAGACATCTTAACTGCTGTTAATATGGTTTGTACTGAGTGCCGACTCCTAAGTAGTGTAGTAATTACATACTCTTTGCTCTGATCAACGACCAGTCCGTTGTACAGCCAGTATCGTACTGACTGGTTTGTACGTGTGTAGAGAATCTAGAGAATACCCAATTTTAGTGCTCCACTACATCTACGTCATATCCTCTGATTTCAGGGCATCATCTGTAGAGCGTTTTTGTCCTCATTCGCACGGGAGCTTTTTTGACGTCCGTTAAAAAAGCGTTCAAATAAAACAGATGCATTTCGAAGTATCTGTTCACACGTCAGCACTTTAAACTCGGCGCTTTTTGAAGTGAAAACTTATTTGGCGCACCTAGACCCTAGACAAAATTTTCATGGATTGTGAATTTAAATCTAGCGTCACGCTCGGGTATGATAATAGCTTCTCAGGTAAACTCGGGATGCTAGAGCGAGAAACAAAATATCGTGAACAAGCGCGTAAGAGCGAGAAAGATAATATAGTCCCTGTGCCTCTGTGTTTATTAAGTATATTTATGTCTTTTTATCACGACATTAACTTCTAGGTACTTACCACATTAATTAAACTTGTCACTAAATTTTAAATTTGCATTTCACATCCATTGCCAAATAGTTTTTGTTGAATTGTACCTACTCGTATTACTGTTTAATCACAGCACTTACACATACACTATAAACACAACATATTTATGCATTTTAGCGATATACCTATAAAATAAATATAAAACAAATACTAAAAAATTAGCTAGTCAAACGCTATTTTCAACCCGCGTATTTTTTCTTCTTGGCCTTTCTTGGCCATTAATACACTAGTCTTTAAGCCGCATGTTATTCTCGTGTTGCTGTGCTTACTAGGTATATTTTACTTTTCAATTTCAAAATAATTTTTATTTTTAATTATTAAAATTATTTAGTGGTCTTTAAATATAAGTATTTCTGGTTTTACTTTTCACTTCTGCCGTGCGGTCTTAAGTGCAGTGTTGCATTTTGAGTCGTCGCGTAATTTGATGTAAGATGTTTCGCTGGAAAATTACGGTGCTTTTTTGATATTGAGTCAATTTAAGATGAAAAAAAATACTTTCAGTTAAAAAAGTAACATATTTTGTACATTTAGGATATAAAAATGAAAGTTTTTCCAAATTTTGTGAATAACTTCTGTGTTTTTGTCTGAAAAAAAAATATTAAAAACCAAAAACTTAGTTATTAGTTATTATGTTACTTAACTTAACTTTTTCCCAAAATTTTGAAGTTATTTGAAAAAAGTGCAGACAAAATAGTTGAAGGTCTTTTTATTTATTACCTTCAACTTTGTGATATAATTTATTCTATATAAACTGTTTTAACCCCCGACCAAAAAAAGGGTGTTATAAGTTTGACGTCGATGTCTGTCTGTCAGTGTGTGTCTGTTTGTGGCACCGTAGAGCTCAAACGGATGGGCCGATTTCGATGCGGGTTTTTTATGTAATTTTAAGGGTTAATTTCCGTGTGGATGTTCTTAACTATGTTTGGTATATAATATATACATTATAGATATTGATTCAAGATGGCCGCCTCCACAAAATGGCAAACCAAATATTTCTTCACAACCTTCTTCAATATATCATCATAGGGTATCAAATGAAAGGGCTTGACTAGTATTAGACTACAGGCCCGTGAACAAAATTTATGGGTCATATGATATAGCAAGAGACCTATGTAGGATAATAGAAGGGTATAAAATAACAGAATTCAGCACTATGCCGGCATTTGAAAGCTGTCCAACTAAAAGCAAATCGAAGAGGGGGGTTGCGACCCTCGCTCTTTTCTTCTTGTCGGATGATTTTTGTACGGCATTGCGGAAGAATGGATTAGAACAGGTATTGAAACTGTATGGAACCAATGCCGTACATAATCAAATGACCAAATTTACCCTGAACATCGTCGGAAAATCATAAATTATTCCGACAAAACTAATAATAAAAAAATTAAAATGTTCAATTTTTATAGTTTCAATACCTGTTCTAATCCATTATTTCTCAATGCCGTACAAAAGTCATGCGACAAAAAGGAAAGAGCGAGGGTTGGAATCCCCCCTCTTCTATTTGCACTCAGTTGGACAGCTTTCAAATAAATAAATATTGGTGGACAATTCATACACAACACCATCTGACCCTAAACTAAGCAAAGCTTGTAAGATGGCGGCCAGATAGCTGAAATAATACTCATATAATTCTAAATACATACTTATTATAGATAGAAACACCCAGACACAGTACAAATACTTGAATTCATCACACAAATATTTGCACTGAGTGGAAATCGAACCCACGACCCTCGGCTTCGCGGGTAGAGTTACTAAGCCACGAGGCCAGTCAAATAGTGTGGCATAGTGCTTAATATTATTATTTTATACCCTTCTATCATCCTACATAGGTATCCTGCTGTATCATATGACCCTTAAATTTTGTTCACGGGCCTGTGCTCTATATTATACTCGTACTATACACTATGACAAATTTCAAATCCAAGATGACCGCTACCACAAAATGGTGAAATACATTTCTTTTTTCACAACTCCTTCAACATGGGTATCACATGAAAAGGCTTGACTAGTAGTATGTTGTACGAATTAAAATCTGAAATAATCGGGGTTAATCAATTTTTTTATTTTGCTTTTGTTACACTTGAATCGGAGCCCCTTTTGCACTTCCTGGCCTTAGATGGCCCGTAATCATTAAATAATCATTTATTTTTGTCATTTTTCCTTCCTTTTGGAATGGGGTTCATCCTAGTATTTATTTTTTAATCCTTTACTATTTTCAGAGAATTTGGCACTAGTATATCAAAGTGAGATGATGCGTAAAAGTAACTGGAGAATCTTAAATATAATAGCTAACCACACCAAAACAAAATTGTTAGTTTTTAGGAATGTAATTTATCAAAATATAAGTCAATCACTTCAATGGACATTGACAGATCCTTACAATTGCATGAAATATGTTCACGCCATATTAAGCATCAGATAGCGCCATCTATCATATTTTAACAAGTTTTGTTTCGTCTCTCTTTTCAGTGCATTTTGGGATTGTTACTCTGAAATTCTCACTACCAATTATCTATGCCTAGTTAATTAAAATATACCCAGTTTCATTAGAACCTTTAAGGCATTCACAGATGTAGCTATAATATATATTTTCATATATCATAGCTGGACATATTTCCGTACCTATATTTTCTATCCAAATCCTCGAGTGTCCACACACGCAGCTATAATATATATTTTCGTGACGTCACCCAACTATACCGTAATATATATTAAGGCATATTAATATAAATTATGGTATAGCAAGACATATTTCGAATGTACAGCGTGTTTCAACATTGTCCGAGCACAACATGACCAGTTGTTTCACAAGCTTATATTTATTAGTTTCACCTATCCCAATATTAACCAAGATCTGATGATGGATCTTGAAGTGGGCCATAGGAACTCTGTAATGAAATGACGAAACTTCATCAAATATGAGATCGTTTTAGTTGTCTTGGCCTGATGAAATCGGTTCATCCGTTTGGGAGCTACGATGCTACAAACACAAACATAGTTATGTCAAACTTATAACACCCAGTCGTTATTGCTTCGAGGGTTAAAAAGTTCAAAAGACTCGTGACGTGCGCTCAGACAATGTTGAAACATACTGTAAACTCAAAATATGTCTTGCTATGTTAATATGCCATAATATGAATACATTACGGTATATTTTGCTGACGTCACGAAAATATGAAAATATATATTATAGCTACGTCTGTGACGGCCTTTATAAGCAAGTTATAATGGAAAATGGTAGTGTGGTGTATTCATTAAAAGTCTAGCGATCCGCCCCGGCTTCGTACGGGTAGAATGATACTAATTATAAGTACTAATAAGAATGGTTATTGTGGGTTATAAAGTTGAAGAGTTTGTTGGAACGCTAAGATCTCAGGAAATACTGGTCCGATTTTTTTTACTATTAGAGAGTCTATTCATCGAGGAAAGCTATATGTTATTTAACATTACGCTACTATCAATAGGAGCGGAGCATGAATGAAAAATTTTACATAATCGGAAAAAATATTCCTTTTTGAGACCTTTCGTACCGTGCGTTGACGTGACAGCATGTGTCCAAGATTGCGTCATTATAAATCATCACTACATAGCATAAAACAAAGTCACTTCCCGCATCTATCAGTCCCTATCCTTATATCTTATATCCTTAGATCTTTAAAACCACCATACAGATTTTGATGCGGGGTTTTAAATAGATTAAATCAACAAGATATTTATTTAATTGGATAAGGATTAATGCTGTACTGTAATCGATTCGATTTCATTATTGTTCATTATTGTCGCAAAAAATTACTGACAAAAAAAAATGTTCTTGCGGGATATCCATAAGACAGACATAGTTACGAGGATAAAGATTTCAGCATAGGAATATAGGGACAGAGAAAGCGAATTTGTTTTATACTATGTAGTGATATTTGTTAATATTTGTTTGTTCTTATCTTCTCTATCAGATAAAGTTCTCACAGGTATAAGAAATACGCCACCTAAAGCAATAAAAAATCCAGCAAAATAGAATGCATAAGAAAATCCGTACATATTTTTAACAACACTTGCTGCAGGTGTACTGATACAAGATGCTATACCTTGGAATAACAATAGTAAACCAGTTGCATTAGTCAATTTGTCCAATCCATATAATTTCACTAGTGCCAAACTACGTAGACAAGTTATACCAGAAATAAAAAACCCAAAAATTGAGCAACATAAGTATTGGTAGTACACATTAAATGACAAATTAGACGACGCCGTTGCTGTCCCAGCTATTAAATTAGTTGTTATAAACATTTTTAGTGGATCCAATTTAACAGCTAAAATCCCAAGAACCAATCTCCCCACCGCATTTGAAAACCCAATTGTACTTACAAACCACGTACAATGCTCTTCATCAATACCTGCACTTCTATTGCGCTCTTGTACAAATATAAATGGTACCAGTGTACCTAAATATATGAAAAAAGCGCTCGTGCTCAATAATAGAAATGAACTTTTCTTTAAAAGTTCGGGATCCATCATAGTAGCAAGGATCCTCCTAGCTGCAGTAGAACATACTCCTTTTTTTTCTTCCAAATCTACTGTAGTTATTGCACGAGATACCGCTAATTGATATTCAAGTCCCGTTTTCTGTTCGCTTGATATGTCTGCAACACTTTTTTTATAAGCTGGAAGAGTTTCTATTTTCCCAGCGAAAAAGGCATCGTCTCTATACATTGGGCGGGACTGTGAAATATGCTTCTCCCATGTACAAATCTTTTCCCAGCAACGTAATTTCTTTTTTTGTTCGTCTATTTTAAGCGTTATTTGAACTTGCTTTTTTGTTATATCCTTAGTACTCATTCTAGATAAAATAGATTGTAATTGCTTCTGATGTTGTGGATTTATACCCCCATCGGTAGCGTGTGCTGTTAATGTTAGTCGTGATGTAAACAATGGTTGTACCTGTGTCGATGGGCCCGGTATTTCTACCTGATTGTTCGTATTCATTATACCTTCTTTTACAACAGCGGCTGCTGTTGGAAAATTATAGTTGGATGCTGCATTAAATATTTTTTCCGTAACATTTGGTTGCATGATTGAAGCTCTCCGCTGCGATGGTACTGATTTCACTTTATGTGCAGAGATATTTGGCAAATATGTAACAGTTTGTATAGGTTCATTCGTGGTAACATTTATCGTTACTGTTGCAAGCGGTCTAAAAGTCATTCCTAAGAAATATAATATACCAATTAATCCAGAATGTAGTAATGTGAGTGTACGCCATCCAGATAGATTTACTACGTAAAAATTCAATGGATATAACGCCATAATTCCAAGGCTCGATCCAGCCGATGCTATACCTAAAGCAAGAGCCCGTAGCTTTTCGAAGTAAAATCCAACTATTAGGATGGCGGACATATTTATGAAGCAATATCCTACTCCAGCAAAACCACCATAAAATATACACAATGCAGCATAGCTCGGACTGATTACAGAACAAAACAAAGCCGATGAAACGATTATCGATCCAGTCATAGTAATTGCTCGAAATCCAAAACGGTTAATTAAAGCTGATGTAAATGGCCCACTACAAAAATATAGTGCTACTGCTATGGAATTTATTAAACTAATAAAGGAGTCGTCCATTTTAAATTCTTCTTTGATAGAATTAAATATGCTTCCAAAAGTAAATGCAATACCGTCAACCAAAAAGATGCACGTGAATGAGCAGGCCACAACTACCCAACCCCAACCTCCTTCTTGTGGTAATGTGATTTGTGCTGCAATCTCTGTTTCTTCAACATCATCTGAATTCACATCATTAATACTTAGTAATTTTACTTTGCTTGGTACTACAACGCTGATTCGACGTTCATTTTTTGTTGATCTCGTAGTACGTGAGGAATCATTTTTAATCTCTTGTGGTTGTCTTGGTAGCATTTCGAAAAATATTTATAATTTAACGTTTGGATTTTTAAATATTTTTCTGATTAGATCTTCGCAAAAATCACAGATTACAGAAACAAAACGTGAACAAAACGTTTTTTTTTGTTCCAGTGATCTATGGCTAAAATATGTATATATTTATAGTCCGTTCCACGAAGAGGTGAAGAAAATGTAAACAAATCAATGTCACTCTCAATATGACAGACCAGCATTTCTCAACCTTTGTTTTAGAAGATAGTTCGTTGTAAGCGTCTCTGTTTGCCCTTTTAGATTTTCGTCACATAACAAGGTTAAATATATTCCAATAAGTCCGTTTCCAACCTTTTGTCTTATTTCTAGTATTTTATAAGTATACGTTTATTAAATATGTGGTGCGCATAAGTTTAAAACATTAATACAAAAATTCTTCATATAGATGAGTGAGTAGCGGTTATAATAATTACCTATATTAAATTATTTTTCGCTTTTGAGTGCCTATTTGTGGTGTTGAAGTCGGTTTAATTTTTTGTAAAAAATAGTTTATTTTACCCTTTTTAGTGCTAAACAAGATTTCACTAATGCATTTACACGATTTCGTGTTGAGATCTCAATACATGAATTAAACCCAAACACTGGGTAGTTCCTGTAAGCCGTTAAGAAATTCCCTTGACTGTCCTTTATCTTCATCATCAGACCACTAATGACAGCCACAACCCATCTATGTAAAAAGTTCTCATCAATACAAATTCATCGAGCCCAAACACAAGGTAACTACTGTGAACCGTCGAGGAGTTCCCTCGGCCGTCTTCCCGCTCTCTCATCAGATCGACTCCAGACCATCTTTAAACTATACTGTTTTAAAATGCTCAAGCAAAAACTTAACTAACGCACTAGTCATCTTTACAATTTTCGAAAGTTATCCTCGATTTCTCTAGGATACCATCATCAGATCCTGGTTTCCTTATCATGGTACCACCCTTGGAATATCTCCTTTACAACAAAAAAGAATCATCAAAATCGGTTCATAAACGACGAAGTTATCCGCGAACACACATAAAAAACAAAAAAGGAACATACATACGGTCGAATTGAGAAACCTCCTTTTTTGAAGTCGGTTAAAAATAACTTGGGTGGTTGGTTCATGGAACACAATAGTAACATATAAACAGTTTTTATTAATATTAATTATTAAGTACAGCTTTGTTTTGTTATGTAGCACTTAAATTCCTTTTTCATTATGTATGTGAAATGACTGACTTTTTAGTAAACTTAAATTTAATATATATTTACATAAGGGGTGGGATGTAAATATGTAAGTATATATGTATATATGATTCGATCTTCTTAGCATTCTATGGATTCACCGTGCCGGGTGCCGGGTCCATCGTGCGGCTGAGAGAGAGAAATCCCGAGTAGATCCCGAGACTTGTGACTCGGGCGTACGTTTAAGGGGCTCCTTTCTGACGTACATCAACACTCACCTTCATTACTCGTTTTTCTCTCCCTGCCCAGCCAAATCTGATATGAACCTACTAGCGCAACTTTAGATACTCGTATATATATCCACATTCAGATCTGTATCCGTGGATGTACTTTTTTCACAATACAGCACATCACTAGTGTAGTTCTTACTACCTGTGTAGCTACCATTGCTATTATTTTGTCTTAATAAAAAGTAGTGTACCTATATAAGTGGTAACCTATATACTATTCCTTGCCATAATTATTGATCTACGTTTTATATTTGAACTAAACAAGCAATCAAGTCTGAATATATAGCTAACGTGGCCCTTAAACTTGATTCTGTAACAAACAAATAAGGTAAGTAAAATGACAAAACAAATGGTGGCACACAAAATATATTGGTGGCACTATTTCTACCCGTTCTGAGAAGATTCAAATAGTTTTAATATTTAAGTGCCCCATTGGGTATTTTTTTTTAATAAGAGTGGTAGGTGTAATTCATTCAAAATGCAATCAATTTCTACTGCGTTAGATGCTGTTGCAATTAATTTTAAAACGTATCGAATACTGAGTAGTGCTTTCATCTATCCTAATATAAGATTTTTACATCCAAACAAATTTGTTAATGAGCGTTCTGTTTTTACATTAAGTTTTTTAAATTTATTATTTTAACATTAAGTTATTGCTCGGCTTAGGTGGTTTTGTCACGCCAATACGCAGATGCAGTGCCTGGTTCTAATCTCACGCGCACCTCTGCTTTTTTTTGATTCATGAGCGTAATGCTTTAGCAGCATTACGCTCATGAAAGAAAACACCTTAAGCAAACTGGCATGCTCCTAAAAATTTTCGAGGTCAGAGAGGTTTGTCATCCACCACCGTCACGGAAGAATTATACCCCCAGCAAAGAACTTTTAGTGGGTCGCTTATGTGAGCAGCGTCCCGCAAATTTACCCGCTTAGATCCCTTTTCCGTAATTTTCCCTCCATAAAAATAAACTTATACCTATGCTTTCCAGATCATAATCATAATCTCGTGGTTCATTAGGTAAACGTCTTATAATTTACGTGCAAAAAGTAATGGTATGATATATCAGGAACATGCGTATACTTAAATGAAGTGAGATCAAAGTTCAGTATTATGATATTATATGCCTTGTTTGTTGACTTCAACGACTAAAGAATAGAGATTTAAATGGTCTTAAATGGTCAGTTCTAAAATCTAGTTATAATAACATAGACTAGTTTTAAATACTTAAAATATGATTTGTTTTTATAATTAATGATAATTATTAAAAGCAGTCTGACTTGGCTGGTTTTAATATCATAATATTGAACTTGTCTTTCACTTCACATTTATGTTTTGATGGGAATCGCAGTTTGAGAAACATAGATCAAATTGCCACTGTTTAAAACAGTATCTACCACATTCTACTATTACTATTTATATCTTTCAAGATAAGTTAATAAATCGTTATTTGATCAATACAAATCCAAGTATGTTGTATTTAAGATCACAGTAAAGTCGAATCATATTTGTGAAAAATATTTTAAGACAGTTTTAGAAAAATACTAAGGTTAAACGATTTTTATGTTATGGTAGCACCTTTGTTTACATTTTCTACACCTCTTCGTGGAACGGACACGCGGTGTATAATCTGTGCATTCACGTGTAGTATTTGCAAAGAAATGGGAAGATTAAATTTGGCATTACTCAAATTCGACTTTAAACTACTTTCTGTGTCTCTGTTGGCAGAGAAACACTCAATAAATATAATCTTGATGTAGCACTTACACAATGAATATTTATTTCTGAGATCTGCTCCGAACATGAACGAAGAGTAACAGCGTCTCCATCACGAATTAAATAGAAATCAAAAAACATTTAAAAATAGTGTGCGCTTAAGACCGCACGGCCTTAGTATTAAGGCCGTCACAGACGTAGCTATAATATATATTTTCATATTTAATAGTTGAACATATTTCCATACATTTTCTATACAAATCCTCGAGTGTCCACACACGCAGCTATAATATGTATTTTTGTGACGTCACCAAAATATACCGTAATATATATGAAGGCATATCAATATAAATTATGGTATAGCAAGACATATTTTGAATGTACAGCGTGTTTCATCATTGTTCGAGCACACATCACGAGTTATAGTAGCTTATATTGATTAGTTTCACCTATCCCGATATTAACCAAGACTGTAAGCCAGTAAGACTCGCCGAACCCGATCTTGCTCTCTGAATTCAGAGTCTAACCAGTCTGACGTTTATTACACCACGCTATTTAGACTAAGACTGAATAACGAGTGGTGTAATAACGCCTTAAGTAGAGAGATACACTGCTTGCCTACCACAGACTAAGTAGTTGCCCACATCCTCAGATTGAATGCCTCCCCACATCACTCTACTTAGTCTGTGGCCCACATGCTCACTGCGAGGTGCGAGCTCAGAGCTCACCACGAGCTCATCAGCTCACTGCCGAGCTGCCGATTGCTGCCGATTGCCGATAGACGTGGTAAAAATGTATCTTTGGTGAGATTGGATCATTTGTGTCTGTATCAGTTGTAAGATCCGGAACAGTGATATGTATCATTTGGATCATTTGGAACATTGAGTCAAAGTAACGATGATAGTAAGAAGCTAAAGAGTTGATTTCAAAGAGCATCGCAATGTTGATCAGTGATATTATGTTTCATTTTGAACACTGAGTCAGAGTAATGTTTAAGATAGTAAAGAGTTGGTTTCAGAGAACACCTAATTGTTTCTTTACAGTTTTTTTTTAAATTTTAACAGCACAGTACCTACTATCATATTATTTGTATTCAGAAAATTTCAAACACTGATTTAAAGGAATTGTTTTTTCTCACTATGCAGTAAGTCCGTAACTTACATATTTACACTATTCTAAATTGTTTATTTACAGTTTTACTATTTACACTCAAATAAGGTTTATTTATCATATTAATACTTTCAAACTACGCTTCGTAATTTCAAAACACTGTTCAAGACACCAGAGTAATTAACAAACCTGTTTGTTTTGGTTAGCATTGAAAGTTGCAACTCTTGTGACACGAACGAACTTCATACTGTTTTGCATCTCATCCTTACTATTAGGCAACGCAGCGTTTATCTCTTTCGCGCCATGCTACGACTTGATACTTCATTCATAAATTATTATCGACCGGTGTCGGCAATCATCGCTCAGCTTACAATTCGCTCTTAGAGTTCATTCGTTCCGCTGATTCGTTCTCAATGAGACACTGAGACACTTTTACCGGCCAACTGACACGAATCATTAGGATCACAGTGAAGATTCGTGTCACTGAGTCGTTTCAGCAAAGAGCTACACACGTCTAATTGCCGATGCAACTGACGAACTGACTAGTTTCTAGCAAAGATAATGTAATACTACTTTTATAATATCTGTGCAACGACCGACGAGTGACACTGTCACTCTGTCAGGCTGTCTGGCTGACAGTTTCGGCAATTTGGAGGGAAATAGACGCGGTTGAAACAGCAAGCTAGCTAGAGGACAATAATTTTAAAAGTTTAATCACTGATTTAAATGTGATAAAAACGACTCAAAACAGTGAATAATCGAAAAAAAATGTCGCAGACTTCAATAACATCATTTTTCAACAGCAGAAAGAGACCAGCTACTGATGAGATTTTGTCATCGAAAAACAAGATTCCTCATATCGAACGTAATCAAGAGTGTGGTCGGATTTTACTTAGGTCTCAGTTGCTGAAAAGCAGCCACATTGTCAAAGATGTAAAGCAATCCCCTGTGCCTGTCGATGAAATCAAACAAGTTAAAGTTGAAGATGTGAAAGCAAGCTCGTCTAACGTAGTTGAGAACAGATCGGAATCCATTTCAGAGCCACTGCCTCACAACGCAGTATTCAGCAAGAAGACAAACACTGTAAACATACTTAAAACTAGTGAACCCACCAAATCTGAAGTAACTGTTTCAGCTCGAAAGGAATTGAGTTTGGGGGACATTAGAAAAAAATTATCTGGCAGCTCTAGGTTAGCTGAAATTAAAGCCGCCGCTGAAAGGCTTAGTAAGGGCATTCACCAACTTAAAGAAACCACCGAAAAGAAAAATTTGAAAGAATTCAAGTGTATAGATGTGGAAGTCCCATCTAGGTATGATAGTGATTATTTATACCAGTTCTGCCTGTTACAAATTGATACATGGAACTTATTGAGGGTTTCAGGCATCAGTTGTCTGTGTATCTAATAGTAACAAAATTTATAAATATTTTCTGTACAGATTATTTAGAAGACTTGTTGTGAGCTGAAAGGGGTGTGCAATGTAATAAACATTTTCCGTACTAATTACTGTACCAATTTTTGTTTCAGCCCAAGTAAAAATTGCAATTACCAAATGAGTTTTCGTCGCCCCAGAAAAAGACCCCTGTACTTGCGCAGAGGTCTATCATTTCACCTAGGAAAGTTTATGTGAGCCCTATCAAAAGCCCCAATAAGGTATGTGCTCAAACTTTTGTTCATATTATCAATGTTTAAAGTTGTAACCTATCTAGAAATCATCTACTCAATATGTAGTTAATTAAGTAAGAAATGTTATTGTACCTATTGAGATGCATTGAATTAGAGACATTTAAATGTTTCAATCTTTCTTTGTACATCAATACAGATGATCAATGTATGTGTGAGGGTATAGTTTGTATTAAACTGAGCTTACTAAGCTTAGGTTAGTTAAGTCCCTGTGCTTTCTATGCTAACCTTTCTACTGCTTAACTAATTTGGTTTTGGCTTTGCTATTGCTGTCTATATAATTTCAATAAAAAAGAAAACAATATCAGAGCTAAGACAGTTTTTGTTACTCATACATATTAATTAACGACCAAGGGGTTACACCTCACATTATTTACATAGTAATAATAATCAATGTTGATAACAAACAGTCCAAAATGATTATTGTATATTATACAGTCAATAAATAATGAGGTACAAACAGCAAGAGAAAAAAAGCTGATCCCAATAACATTATGGCAGTAGACGCTTGGTTCAAAATTTGGTAATGAGTGAATACCAGCTGGGGCAAACTGCTACAGCCTTATATTAAAGACAATTTAAAGAGATACAAATACAAACAAATTGATGGCTGTGACGTAAGTTATATCTCCAAAATTGGGATTTTACAGGAGAGCAATCTAAAGACAAAACATTGCAATTAAATCGTAATTTCTTGTTATATTACATTTATTGTTATATTACGTATATAGACGATTTAAACACAATATTTAAATGTCTTTTGGAGATACGAGTGAAGCATCAAAGCATTTAATTAAATGTCAGCTTTAAAAAGTAGAATGCTAGCTCATCATTTGTTCTCAAAACATGAGTTATATTTGCAAAGCAAAAGTGTGACCTACATGCAGTGAGTCATAATACATTAGCAATTCACAAGAGTAAATCTTCAGTATAATATAGGCTACTTTTATCCTCAAAAAAAGCTAAGTTCTTAAGGGAATAATGTTAATATCAACAACAAACTTCAAGATCTTCACATTTGTTTATAATATTAGGATTATGAGATCACCATTGGGTGTTCCTCTGGTATGTTTCATCACTATCCTTCTTTTTTATTATTATTTAATAATTATATTACAATTATTATTCATGTTGAATTAACTATGATAACATTTTAATTTCTAAATGATTGTCATAATTATTATCTTTTACTGAATAAATGATAATTATTATGTTATTATCTATTAGTAGATTTTAGATGTCTACAATAATATACTTGAATTAGATATTGTTAATATTATCTGTCTCATTATATTTCTGTTTAGGCAAGATATACCAACAGTCTCAATCCAGACTAATTAAACCTAATTATTAGAAAGTTATCACTGCAATGATTAAGTGACATAATCACTTACTAAAACTACTCTAAAGTTGCAAGTGAATAAGAAAGTAAAAAAAATACAGTAGAAGTAATGCTGTGTACTGGTCTTATTTGAATCATTGACATTTTCAAACTATTGCTTTTGATTTGTGTATTATGAATTGTTCCATAAAGATTTTTTTAATAATAAAGCGTGACGGGACAACAAAGATATGTACCTGATGGTAAGCAGTGTATGTATCCACAACAGCACAGTGCCAACATAACAAATAACTGCCTAGCACTGCCCTGCTCTCGCCGCCATTGTAACTGATCACTTATAACTTTGCCCTGTAATTTCTCTGAATTTTTGCTCTTCAAACCAGAACAGTGTAATGAATATACAGTTTTTCTTGGTATCAAATAACTGACAAGGGTATTGTCCTTCATCAGATACACTCTGTATCTGTAATGAGTCCTACTATATTATGTATCAATGTAAAAGAAATATCATTATGTTTTGATTTGTTATCCAGGTTCCTGCATACATCAGACATGCTTCCCTGGCCACAAGTTCTACCAGTTTGCCGCTTCCTCATCACTACAGGTTCCTCTCGGAACTGTTCCGAGGTATGGAGACTGTCGTAGCTATGCTGTACAACCGTAATGAGAAAATCACTTTCACAAAACTGAAGCCCTCAGTACAAGAAATGCTAAAACGCACATTCAATGAAAAGCATCTTGCTCAAATCAAACACCTTGTACCTGACTTCTATAACTTTGAAGTACAAAAAAATTAAAAACTTCAGTGCCTCTTGTCATAAAGAAGCTTATGAGTTGGTTATCACACCAAATATACCTCATAACATTAATATCATGAATCCTACTGTTATGTTAGAGAGACGTAGATATTTTTATGACACACTACTTCAGCTGGTGAAGAAACACCATACTCAGTATTTGCTCACCCTTGATCCCCCGATGGTGATACCCAATGACAAGTTATCCCGTTGGCACCCTGAATTTGAAATTGAAAAGGTGCCCGAGATTGAGAGTGCCAAACTCCCTGAAATGCCAAATGCTGAAAAGTTTTCTTCAGCTCAAGATGTTTTATCCAAGGCTCGAGAACTTTTTAAGTGTAACACTAAGATGGAAAGGGCATTGGAAAAATTAGCTCAGGCTAAGAACAGAGGTTTAACAGAAGAGGAGAAGGCTGCAACTGCAACTGGAACTGGAACTGGAATTACTACTGCCTCCACTGCTGCAACTGGAATTACTACTGCCTCCAATAGTACCCTGACAAGTCAGCCGTCCACCAGTAACGTTACGATATTGAACCCCGCACTCCGGAATTTACCAGCCTCGTTGTTAGAAAAGGTTAAAGCTAAACAGGCCGCCAAAGCTCTAGAAGCGATGACCAGAACCTCAGACCATGACAAAAATACTTAATCTACAGTCGGCTTCCAGATTTAGCTCGCACTCTGAGAAATATATTTGTCACTGAGAGAAAGAATGTTCTAGCTCTTAACATTATTTTATCCAAGTTAGAAAGTAGCTTCAAAGCCAACATTTCCGCAAGTGATCTCCAAAGAGATATAGAAAGTTTGTCAGATGAAGTCCCTGATTTTGTGAAACTTCACAATATTAGAAATAGCACATATTTAAAATTAGATAAAAATGCAGATCTGAAGAAGATTACCTCAAAATTAGACGCTCTAGCTGCCAAATATAGGAATGACTAAGTATTATTTTATTGAATACCCTTAACTGTTAATGAAGACTGACTTCACCTATTTTGTATGAGTTAAATAAGTTCAAATTCATTAATCTATTCTATAACACATGACTTTATTTACAACACAGTTGTCCTCAATCTTTCTTGTGTCTTGAGTATACAAATTTTTATACATGATGGTCAAAATTTGTGTTGACTTTCTTCTTTTATTAGAAAAATGTATTAACTGAACATGGTGGCTCCACTATGAACTAAATATTGATAAGAAAGGGTCACAATGTATAGATTTACTACGATAACATGACCCGCCCCTCCAGAATTCAAATCGTTTGAAAGTATTTGTGAAAGTATATACAACGCACCACCACGCATGTGTGCGTACTGCTACTGCAGACGAATAATTACAACTACATACAAACTCTTTCGTAAGGATGTGACTACACACATTAAAACAGTAATTTGGAAGGGCGGGCCATGTTATCGTAGTAAATCTATAACAATGAGGAATTATATAAGAAAAGTCAGTAACTGGTTATAAATTGGTTGTGGACCTGTGACTACAATTACTGGACTGGCAGTAGTTTGTACAGTGATTTATGTTTATCATGTAATACCATTATTGTCAGTTGCAATATGTTGACATTTTACTTTTTTTTGTATACATTTTAAGGAATCTTTGTTATGTATATTAATGATTATGTCCATTAACCTAAACAAATACCGAAACATTGTTGACAGTGGCTTTAATTAATAAGTCAAACCACACAACCAGACATATTCATTTTTTTTTTTAAAAAGGTATGAACGTACGCATGTTGCGACATTAACTTATTCTAAAGCAGAACATTGTCTATAATTTTTTAATGTAGTTTAGGTTATAAGTAGTTTTAACTTTCTTTAGTACTGAGTGGTATTTTTTTTAAATAAAACAAACTGAATGACATCACATAATTTATTGTTTTTTTTTGTAATATCTATCATAATTTATTAGTATGAAGGTGATCCATCTTTTGTGAAAAACGTAGGTATGTTTGTTGGAGAGCCTGAGTATCAATCTAGTATTTTAAAAGTTAGCTTACTCTGGAAAGGGGGAAATGCGCTAACACCTGTGGGATGTCAGTAACTCCTTGTCCCCATGTCGTATACGAATAGTAGAAACAGATAATCAGGTATTATTACTATTTAAGATACCATAAATGTCATCTGGATGGATAATAGCTGGAAAAGTTGAGTCAATTCATTAGAACCAACATAAAGAACATATTGGCTAGCAAGCAATAACTTGCAGTTATTTTCGACTAATTGATAAGACACCTATCTCTTAAAAATATGGAACATATTTCGAAACCTATTCCGAAATCTTAATATATATAAATCTCGTGTCACAATGTTTGTCCTCAATGGATTCCTAAACCACTTAACCGATTATAATAAAATTCGCACACCATGTGCAGTTCGATCCAACTTGAGAGAGGATAGTTTGTATTTCGATTAATGGGCTTTATGTGCCAATATCCGAGCGAAGCCGAAACGGGCCGCTATTTAGTCTATTATAAATAACTACTGACTCAAGACTCTTGACCAAACTAGGAGATAAATGGATGGCTATTATAATTTGTATTTATTACAAGATAAAAACTTTTGTATTTGGATAATTAAATCGGAAAACACAGGTTCTCAATTAATAACAAATAAATGTTGTTGGACATTCTCATACAAAACCATCTAGCCGCGAGCTGACATGCTACATATAATTACTAGCTGTGCCCTCTGTTGCACCCGTGTTTTAAGGGGATTTTTTTCACGGAACCCAATTATTTTCCTCAAGTAAGTTGTGTAAGTTATGCCTTAGAAGGTCAGCTATCTGGTAGTGAATGTCCCGTTATAATCAGCCCAGCCGTTTTAGATATACGCGCCACATATAATTTCATTTGAACTTAGTAAAAACCAGTTTGATATAACATACAGGCACTCCGATTTTATTTATTTTCATAGATAAATACAGACTTATCATACTGAGAAAATACACAACAAATATTTGTATTCATCACACAAATATTTTTATTGGGTGTCGAACCCATACAGTCCATATAAATACAGGTAAACAGGTCAGCCTGATGTAATTATTATCTAATCAAACGCTCCACTTCAAACGCTCAATTAGTTGTCTGATACAAACATCACGTATATTCAGCTCGTTAGATAAAATTATTTACCAAGTAGAAATTAAACGATGCGTCCACAAAATATAAAGTGGAGTAGGTGAGACATTACGTGAGAATGGGGCTGTTCGTGCAACTTGCGAGTGATCGATAGTCAGCAAAATAGGTTCCAACAACCAGAGCAATCTAAGGTACTACCTATTTTGCTGTGATCGCTAAATTCTAGTAAAACTTGGTATGACTAGTATTCCGACAGCTAGCAAATTTTGGGTAGGTACCTATTAGAGGCAAGGTGAAAACTTGTCACATAACTCTCCTATTATTCCCCAACACGGAGGTGCAGATCTTGCTGGTGAGAGGCGGGGCACAAAAAACAGTGAATGTGCAATATACAATTATGTATAAATTAATAGGCAATATGCAATTTTTATATATATATATTTTAAATAAAGAGTGACAAGACGATCAGGACATGTACCTGATGGTAAGCAACATGCCTGACACATAACAGCACAGTGACACGAATCATTACCTAGCACTGCACTATATGTTGTAGTTTAATGTTTAAAGCATAAAAAAACGTTATTTTCCCGGGTCAAAAATTAGCCTGTGTTGTCCTTGACTATTATCTATCTATGTACCAAATTTCATCCAGATCCGTTTAGTAGTTTTTGCGTAAAATAGTAACTTACATCCATACTTACAGACTTTTGCGTTTATATGTTAGTAGGATGAAACACTAGATGCATAATGTAGACGAGAAAAATTAGAATGACAACTATAGAAAAGTAATACATACATGCAATATGTATACTTAATGTTCTATAAAAGGCGGACTTATCGTTTATAGCTATTTTTACAGGAAACGTACAAAATAAGTAACAACATAAGTAAGAGAGTAAGACGATAATCACAACGTACCTATCCGAGATTTAAAAACAGGTAAGGTTTGAAAAATGTTATATAATTCAGTGAAACAATTATAAATAAACATGCGATGAACTTATGGTCAGATAAAATACAGAAAAATGGAAATATGAAAACAAACCTTCCTACTTTAAAACATAATTTAGCCATTTTCAGAAGAAAGAAAAATATTTCCAAACTGTGTAACTACTAGATAATCTTAGTGGGTTTATTTAGTTCTAAATTACAACCATCAACTAATTAGTTCCTAATGTAATTTTAAAATAAAATACATTATTTGCCGGGACCAACATGACTACCACGGTTTAAAGACCAATATTTCCAGAGAAATTACAAGGAATAGAGATAAATTATCTTATATGTCTGGGTGAGGAGCACAGGGGAGTGCTAAGTACCTACCTAATCATAACACATTACGTGTTTCTCTGGAAATATTGCTTTTTAAACCAGAATACACATGATACTCGTACATTTCTATTTGGCGAAATAATTCTCGCAAATATGTGTTTCTCCCATGTAATTTATCTGGGAATATTGCTCTTTAAACCGGAATACATATGATTCTCGTACACTTTTATTTGGCGATTTAACTGGCAAAGATGTGTTTCTCCCAACAGGCGTACTCTGCAAATACTTAGTCCTAATGCTACAAAAAATAACATTGTAGGTAGTTACATAATCGTTTATTTAATTAAAATATCGTAATCAGGTTTTTCACCCTTTTGGCAAGCCTCTATAAACTTGGTTAGCACTGTTTTGGGATATAAGTACTGGCTCACAGCTGGATCCTTCATCATGTTATCTAAGTACTCCAACTGAAATAGAACCAAAAATATATATTAATTTAACATATTACACTTAGGTACTATTGCTTATACTACATTATATGAACTGATTTTTTTTACCGACTTCGAACAAAGAGGCGAATTTGATTGTAGGTACCTATTTTTTTACGTAGGTTAGGGGAAGTCAGCTCAAAGCGGCCATAGGAGGCAAAGTGGCCATGGTCTATAACTCGGTTATCTTGAATTTTAGCGTGACTTTGCCATTTGGGGCGCATTGACGATCCCCTGCCCCGCACCGGGTCGCCGCGCTCCCGTATTCGCAGCATGCGCAGAGCCATGGTGTGACAAGTATGATTTTTATCCGTGCGACTAAAAAAATGGCTGGTAAATATTTGCTAATTTGGCCCAATCTTATAATATTTTAGTGTTTGTGGTTCAATTGTATAATTAATTGTTTCATTGCAAACGGACGTGTAGCTTTGCTTTCTTTTCAAAATAGAGAAATGGTGGGTGCAATTTACGTTGAAAACAAAATGCCTGAAAAGGCAAAGCGGTCCGGGCAAAGTGGCCACTGTCCGCTTTGCCATACCTGCAATATCTGAGCATTTGATTTGATCAATTGATATCATAAGTGATGAGATTACCTACGTAATCACAAACTGAAACCCCAAACTGTGGATTATGGACGAGCAACACTATTGATTAGGTATTAAAAAAACTCACAAATTGTTGTTTTAATCGACAACAAACCTTCGTCACCTGGTTTTGTTTATTCTGAAGAAGTACTCCTAAATCCGACTATTGATTTATACAAAACGCAAAATTTGTTGATTGTTAAGTAAAGTAGACGCCGAAATGAATGTTTTAATGTGGTTGATTATTATTTTAGTTTTTAGTCAATGCTGTGAAATGAGATTATTATTATTAAAGTATCTAATCCTTAAAATACCTACTTCAACTCAAGTACATGGACTCAGTCCAAAGAGAATGTACTCAGTCTCGTATATCGTCATGTTTTATTGTCAAAAAGTCAAAGAATGTCCTGTTAATTAAGTCAAAAATAGTGCTGGCCACTTTGCCCATTCCTTGTGGCCGCTTTAGGCGACCACTTGGGCAAAGCGGATTTAGGACAACTTTTTCAAATTTTAAAAAAACATTTTGTTAAAACGCACATTTGGAGATTCGGCTTACATGTTGTGAAAATATAATTAACTCTCTATCTATTCATCAAAAAGTCTTTGAGAATATCGTTCGTTTTGTCATCTATTATTTAAGTCAAAGTTAAGGTGTCCGCTTTGAGCTGACCTCCCCTACGCGAAAGCTCCGTTAATTATGAATCGATATTAATGATTCTTATTTTGTTTGGAATTTGGAAGGTCTTCAGAGGCGGTTCCATATAGGTAGGTACATTTTATCGAAATCGGTGAAGCGGATTTTGTTTGTTTGTTAATTTCAACAAAAAATATACATACCTACATCGATGATATATTCATTTACCTATTATTAATTTTAGTTACTAAATTAGAGAATAGAAAATAGAATGTGTGAAAATTGTAGTCCGATTTGAAAATTAATCAACTTAGCAATGATCTTTCGTGTTTCATTAAAACATAATATTACTATTCTTTGATAACTCATTACGTGGCTTTTCGTCGACGAATTCATATTGTCGTAACTCGTAACACGTTCGCGTTTGGATCACATTTCTAGATGTGTTTTTATGATATTTAATATTAATTCTTTGTGAACGCGATCCCTCAGAGAAACTCTTCCCGTTATCGCTTCATGAATTTGTAGGCATTAATGTCACAGAGGTCAGTGTCGACGTTTCCGATCCCAACTCATTACACATTAATCAGTACCTACCTACTCTCATCTCCCAAGTCATTATTCTCGCATGTAAGCTTTATGCATTGGGTTATTTTGACGGCTGGCTAGGACACGATTTTTAGGGTTCCGTACCCAAAAGGTAAAAACTGGACACTATTATTACATTTATTACTGAGACAGCGCTGTCCGTCCATCCGTCGGTCACTAGATTGTATCTCAAGAACGGTGATAGCTAGACAGTTGAAATTTTCACACATGATGTATTTCTATTGCCGCTACAACGACAAATCTTAAAATCAAATAAATATTTAAGGGGGCTCCCATACAACAAACTTGATTTTTTTACCGTTAATTGCTTGTTACTAATAACGGTGACAGATAGAGGCTTTAACTATTCACATAATATTTAGTTGTGTGTTCTCTTTAAATATAATTTGTTAAAATAAAATAAATAATTAAGAAAAACTATTTTATTTTATGGGTGCTCCCATACAATAAAAGAGGTCATAGGTTTACACTTGACCATTTTACATACACATTGAGGGGCCTCAATGTGCGAGGTCTAGTTACTAGGTACCTACCTACTAGGTACTGACCGGATATAAAGGGGCGCGGCGCCCCTTTATATCTGGCGCCCTGAGCGGTCGCCCCCCCCCCCTGACGCCACCCTAGTGTTTGAAAATCTTATAAAACAGAATACAAGTGGTAAAACTTACCAACAAAGCGTATTTATCGGCCTTCATTGTTAATCTTTCGTCAAGATCCAACACCATATTACGCTCGAACCAGGGCCAAATCATGTAGTCAGCGAACCCTGGCTCACTTCCGTCGAGGAACTTAGAGCCCCGGGTTTTGAGTTGGTCCTGGATGAAGTCGAGAGCCTTGAAATAGGCTGTGATGTTGTCTTCTTTCAATGTTTCTGGAGATTTCAAAGTCTTAAAGAAGATTGTTTGTATCTGCAAAAAAACGGGGTGAGCTAAATAAAACGACATAATTCCGTTTAAAAAACGGAATTATGTCGTTAAATTTATACTAAAATTATGAAGCTGAAGAGCTTGCTCGTATTTGTCTGAGCGCGTTAATTACTGGACCTATTTTAAAAATTATTTCACCGTTGGCGTGGTTTTTGTAGGTCAGGGATCACGGATACGTGCCCTCGATATGATACTAGCAGCGTCCTGCGGTTTGCCCGCAGAGTTCCCGTTCCCGTTATTTTCCCGGGATAAATAGCCTATGTGTTCTTCCAGACCATAATCTACCTGTCTACCAAATTTCAGCCCGATCCGTTTGTACGTTACGACGTGATTGAGCAACAAACATTGAAACATTGACATTTATACCTAATATTAGCAGGATTAGTGGGCGTAGGTAATTAGAAGTATTTTTATTGCTCTAAAATGGAAATTAGATTTTTTCACAGGTCAAAAATGGCGGATGAATGTATTTTCATCCAAATTATACAAATATTTTGATTATTTTCAAGAACACAAAACAGACAATAAATCCAATCTTACAGATTGCATAATCTCGCGAAATTACTTAGCCTTAATGTACCTTGCTGGGCAAGGCTGTGACGAGAGTACGGCTTGGCGGATGGCACAAGTCTTTTGAAAATGTCTTCCTTCGAATATGTCTTCGACCTGAAAGCTAGTGAAATATGGCTATCTCACTAGATTGGATAGCGCCAATCTTTTCCTTTTACATTTCGAAAATATTCAAAAGTAAGTGTGGAAACGGGGCTCGCTGGATTTAAAATATCGCGGCACTAAGCCACCACAGCTTTCGTTATCGTGTGCTTAAATAAAAGTATCTAGTATATTTATTTGTATAGTCATGACACGCAAGTTCTTTAAAGATTTGATGAAAGTGATTTATGTTAGTTTTTTAACCCGTTACTTTTTAATCCGTTACTTAGATTAGGAGAAGAAAAGCAAAAACAGGGAGGAGTAGCCAGGAGCCAGGTGCGGTCCAAAGTGGGCGTTACAGGGGCATGATTGTGGCTGTTGCCAAGTCATGCCCCCTGTAACCAGTGTGTAACCTGAGTCAAGCCCATAATTATCCAACAGCATAATTATGGGCTTGACTCAGTCATAGCATGTTCTAATCACTAGCTTTTCGATTTACCTGTAAATTTACAAAAAAAATTGAGGAATGGTTACTTATAACTTACAGGTCCAGTGGATTCAACAATAATCTTATCAAAAGCCTTCTTCACGGGATCCTTGGGAAGCAGAGGCCTTTGAGGGTAAATTTCGTCTAAATATTCCACAGCGACCAAACTCTCGTAGATTACTTCGTCTTCTGTAATTTCCACACTGGGCACCTTTCCTGTTAAAAATAGCATCGTGAACACAAAATAAATTGTTTTATTAGGTTTCGCAAAATTGACTGGTCGATTCAAAAAAAGAAAACTCAACGACCTCTTTAGCCCTGTAATTTGATATGAGAATTCGTTATGACTCTTCGCATTTGTAGGTCTATTAGCGACACAACTAATTTACACTAAGCACATCTATAGACCGATGAAGTTCAAAAGTTCAATATGACCAAACCCACCACCAGTCAGTAGCGTGTTCAGCATGCTGGTACCATTATGAGTACCACGCTGCACGGATATGCTTAGTTAGGTATATTTACTTTGGGCTAAATAAATGCCAGCGTTTTGATCATACGTCAAGTTGAGTAGAAGTTTGACAAGTTGTATTGATTCATGATGATCAAGTACCTAATGTATTAGACTCGTCAAGTTTGCCGTTGAATTCAAAGGCTGTACAGCCCTTTAAGGGCCGTTAGAGGCGCGTTTTACTTTGTACCTAATCGTTCTGCAAGATTCATTATGTCATATTTGTAATGACGAGCAATCCTAAGTATAAAAGTATTTACGAGTAATCCCATAATTTAGAGTACATATCGCTGTAAAAGGAAGCAAAAAAAATTTACCTTACATCGTTTATGGAAAATTCAAAAAATCAACTGCAAGTTAATAATATCTTTAACTTGTGAATTTTCGAATAAGAATAAGAATATATTTATTGTATAAACTGTGTACATAGATGGTAGGTGGATACAATAATGGTTTCAACAGTTTTGTCCTCGCGAACATACAATAATGTTTTACGTAATTTCATACAATCTTTTTTTATCATCCTCAAAATTAACATAGGTACAGTCAATTAACTCTGAAACACAATATACATATAGATCTATGACACATTAATACATTTTGTTAATTATAATTTTACTTTTTATTAATGTGCAGATTGAAATAAATAAGCTATAAGTATTTCATACAATTAAAAGAAACACACACTATCGTTAATTTAAAACAACCACAATTTTATGCGAAGTATGATCTCGATCATGAGAGCTAAGACATAATTAACTAAGACTATTTGACTTGCTTCCAGTCAAAGTATTTTTTGAGGTCATAAAATGTGTTAGTAGCTAGCTAGTCTTTTAGTTTACGCTTGAATAAATTGCCGTTCAATAGTTTCAGTTCAACAGGCAGATGGTTGTAGATTTTAATGGAATTTGCGAAAGCACTTTTGGCATATATATTATTATTGACCTGATGTACACAAAGATCAGTACACAAAGACGCACCAGACATAAATATTTATGTTTGGTGCGTAAACTATGAGCGCAACTAGATTTCAGATTAAAATAAGTATCTTTATTATTTTTTACAAACATGCATAATTTTAATATGTAGAGACTAGAGAGCGTGAGAATCTTATGGGTTTTAAATATGTTTCGCAGGGTTTCAGTGCTATTTATGCTAAAAATGTTTCTAAGACACCTCTTTTGTAATAGGAAGATTGACTTAAACTCTACTGAATTTCCCCAGAAAATTATACCGTAATTTAATTGAGGGTAAACGTAACCATAGTATGCACTCAGCGGTCTCAGCGCTACGTCTTTAGAAGCAATACTGCTGGTTATCGACAATGCATAACAGTAGCTTGATATTTTACTGGTTATTTTAGCGATATGACTTTTCCAATTTAGGTGACAATCCAGAGTTACCCCTAAAAAGTTAGATTTTTCTACCTCATTTATTTCATAACCACCATGACTAACTTTTAGTTTAAGAGAATTTCTTTTCTTTTCTTGTGATATTTGGTAATTCATTAATGTAGATTAGAAATAACAGAAGTCCAAGAATACTACCTTGAGGTACTCCTAGTATTATGTTTTCAAAAGTAGATTGTAAATGTTCTATTGTTTTCGTGGTTTTGTTATATGAATCTATAACCGTTGCCTGGCATTTATTTCTTAGGTAGGATTCTATTAGTGCTAAGGCAGTACCTCGTATACCTGCTTTTTCAAGTTTATTTAACAGTATTTTGTGGATAACGCAGTCGAACGCCATCGACAAGTCTAGGAATATAGCAATTCCCATTTTCTTATTGTTGATTTCCTCCCACACTTCTTTCAGTATTTTAAAGATAGCGAGCAAGGTGTTTTTTCCTTTACGGAATCCAAATTGGTTGTGGTTGAGTATGTTATTATTTTCTAAAAATGAAGTGATCCTATTGAAAATTACCTTTTCAAAAATTTTTGAAAAACGAACATTTTCGAAATCAGTTGGATTTAATTATATTTATGTTACGTAGCGCAAATAACGATAACAAAATTGAAAAAACAGTACACTAAATGTTCACTAAATACTGCTGGGATTCGGGGCTTTCTCTCGCAAGGAAATGCCATAATCCACCACGCTGGCCCAGTGCGGGTTGGTGGATGACACATGTGTCATCCACCAACCTCCAGTAATGTCTTCGAAAGATTCTAGGTACCTACATGTATAGAATTCAATTCACAGCCCATGAAAAATCTGTTTGTGGCGCGCCACAAGAAGTTTTCACTTCAAAAAAATACGTAGAGCTGAAGGTGCCATGCTATGATTGGTTTGTTCGTAAGTAGGTATACTTAATTGTGACTCGAGAAAACTTCTTACCAAAAGCGCTCTTGGTGGTCAACCATTCCGGTTTATCGTGTAAATCGATGTTGACAACCTCATAATCTATTTCCTTCGCATTCATGGCCAAAATCGCGCGCTGGGCGTACGGGCAGAATCGCATATTGTATACGCGAGGTTTGCCCGTGTGGGGTGGTAGAGGATCGCCTGAAAAAAAATACATTTTTAAATTCAAATTTTACCCGCCTAGTTCCCATTCCCTTTGTTCCTCTTATTTTTTCCGGGACAAAAAGTCGCCTCCGTGCTAGCTCTACAATTTATACAAGAGCTGAGGCAGAGAAGAGAACGATATCATCTGCGAAGCGCAGGTTGGTAAGTCTTTTCTCACCGATGAGTAGACCTTTCTCTTCCCAGTCTGGTGCCAATTTGCGGATAACTTATGCTAAGGTGGCTGTGAATAGTTTTGGTAAGACACCCCACTTATCCTTAAACGTAAGCTCATGGACATGTGCATTCTCCCCATTCTAACGTACGGAGCGCAAACTTGGTCTTTGACTAAAGATCAAAAGTTCAATCTCGCAGTTTGCCAACGAGCTATGGAACGTAGTATTCTCGGCGTAAAGCTAATCGATCGTATAAAGTACACCATACTGCGTTCCAGGACTCAAATAGCCGATGTGACCAAAAAACTGCTAATTTGAAATGGGACTGGGCTGGATATTTCTGCCGCATGTCGGATGCTCACTGGGCCAAAATTACTACTCAGTGGAAGCCCGATCGCAAACGACGAAGCGGCAGGCCAAAGAAACGCTGGCGGGATGACCTTGATAGCGATTTAAAAGACTCGGAAAGATTAACCCAAGACAGACCCAAATGGAGAGAGGGTAGGGAGGCCTTTGTCCATCATTGGGACAGTTTAGGCTCCAAATAATAGAGAAACCGAGGGTTTGCCTGTGCAATTGCTAACCAGGTTATCAAGGCGAACAATTACCGGAAATACATAATGGAGGACGGTACGTCGAAATTTGTCAGGCATGCCGCCGTCCAGCCGAATCACTTCGTCATGTCATCTTCGGTTGTTCGCATCTTGCTAACGGCGAGTACTTGCACAGCCATAACCTAGTAGCCAGGATCATCCACCAGCAATTTGCTCTTCGATACGGCGTTGTCGAGTCCGAGGTGCCGTACTATAGGGACCGCTCTATCATCACGGATCGGACTATTGTCACCAATAAGCCTGACATCGTGTTGGTATACCACATGACGAGAACCTCGTGAATGCCGAGAAGGACAAGCTTAGCAAGTACCTTGACTTGGCGCATGAGGTCACCGCCATGTGAGGTGTTGATTCGACGATCATAGTCCCAATAGTCGTGTCGGCAAACGGCATTATAGCGAAAAGTCTCGACCAACATCTCAAGAGGCTTTCGCTAGACGGTTGGGTTAAGGGCCAGATGCAGAAGGCAGAGTCACCCTTGACACAGCGCGCATCATCAGGAGGTTCTTCAGTCTGCAGCCCTAACCATCGGTAGCTTGGGCTCCCCGCTGCTGGCGGCTATCTAGGCTTAAGTTTTTTTTAATGTTATTTTATATATATATTGTAAAAACTTAGACTTAAGGAAATTAATAAATACGTGAATAATAATAAAAAGTCGCCTTTGTGTTCTTCCAGACTATTTATTAACCCCCGACCAAAAAAAGGGGTGTTATAAGTTTGACGTCGATGTCTGTCTGTCTGTCTGTCTGTCGGTCTGTCTGTCTGTCTGTCTGTCTGTGTGTGTGTCTGTCTGTGGCACCGTAGAGCTCAAACGGATGGACCGATTTCAATGCGGTTTTTTTTATTATCTATCTACATTACAAACTATAAATTTCAATGTACCTACATACCTATGAATGTTTAGATGTATGGATGTTTGTTGCTCAACAGAGGCGTAGGTAACTAGATGATTTGGGGCCCGTGGCAAATTCTTTTGATGGGGCCCTATTAAATAAATTCCTCATGGTGTTATTAGTTTAATATTAATATACCACTAAAATAGTTACTCAACATTAATTAATACTTTAAAATAAACAATGAAATAATAATTTATTAAAAATCTTTTTTCCGAGTTTTCTGTTCCGCAAAAGTGTCTATGACATCATCAAAGTTTAACGATTGGGCCACAGAATTTTCAATGGACAGAATACTTAGTCAAGTTACATAACCTATCTTATCTCATAGAGTTACTAAAATACGTTTTTATTTTTTAAATTATCTTTCAGCATTAGATGTAGTCACAAGAATGTTAATAAATAACATTAAATCAGTGAATGCTTCAGGAAAGTTGCAGGACGTAAATTCTTAATTATTAAGAAATCAGCAAAGGTACTCACTCGTATTTAATGCACGAAAACTTCTCTATTTCGTCTCTGAAAGTGGACCGAAAACTGAGAAATTCCTTGGCAAATGATTCAGATAATGTCTTTTTTAACCCCCGACCAAAAAAAGGGGTGTTATAAGTTTGACGTCGATGTCTGTCTGTCTGTCTGTGTGTGTGTGTCTGTCTGTGGCACAGTAGAGCTCAAACGGATGGGCCGATTTCAATGCGGTTTTTTTATTTGAAGGTTAATATTCGTGCGGGTGTTCTTAGCTATGTTTGGTTAATATTAATTCAAGATGGCCGCCTCCACAAAATGGCGGATAAAATATTTCTTCACAACCTACCTCAATATGGGTATCAAATGAAAGGGCTTGATAAGTAGAATACTATACACTATAACAAATTTCAAATCCAAGATGGCCGCCACCACAAAATGGCGAATTATATTACTTTTTTCACTATTACCTCAATATGGGTATCAAACGAAAGGGCTTGACTAGTAGATTACTTTGCACTATGACAAATTTCAAATCCAAGATGGCTGCTACCACAAAATGGCGAAATACATTTGTTTTTTCACAACTCCCTTAATATGGGTATCAAATGAAAGGGCTTGACTAGTAGAATGTTGTACAGATAACAAATCCGAGGTAGTCGGGGTTAATCAAAATTTGTAATTTTTTTCTTGTTACATAATATATCAACAAATTCTAGAGGTTTTTTCATCAGTGTCATTTAGAATTTTCAAAGTCTCTTTAAAAAAAATTTTTTTGTTAAAATAAAATATAACTCAGGTGCAATGTCAAAAATGTATCTCTGCGCTTGCGGTCTTTTGGGCCGGGCCCCCCTTGGGTCGGGGGCCCGTGGTATTTTGCTCAATCACGTCGGAACGTATGAACGGATCGGGCTGAAATTTGGAATACAGGTAGAATTACACGGGTAACTCACATTTGATATAGTCAGTCTAGGACTGACTATGTGAAACGTGTATTTATTTTAAATTATAGTCTGGAAGAACATAGACTACTTTTGACCACAGGAAAATAACGGGAACTACGCAGGTAACACCACAGGGCGCTTCTAGTATAGAATATTAGTAAGATTTCCATTACGTTTAACATATAATCTTTAGGTTGAAGCTGTAACGTGCGTATTTTTTTTTATTAATTAAATTTTGCTGTATAAAATTTAAATCTTTCTACGTATTATCACAACTGATGCGTCGGTTTGTGGTACAAGCAGTAGTTTTAGAGGTAGGAATCTTCGCAGAATCCGCCTGAGAAAATACATCACATAATATAGGGAACTACCAGTTATTTTACCGCCACGCAGTACCTACTATGTTAAAACATTACTGTACCTACTGTTCTCGTTTGGAAGGAAATCCTTCCAAAGAAATTATTGGACATGATACAAATCATCTTGCATTTCTGGGTGAGTGGGTGACAATCACAGTGCAGTGTTTTTGACTCTTCGTGTTCAAATAGCCGCATGGCACTGTGCGGTTATGAGTAGGCGTGTTGCTGACTATCATACATTCATCATAGTATCATTCTACTAAGTACTTAATATTGATAAAAAAACAAGAAAATAAATGCGTGTAAAGCTCAGCGGAGTCTCGTTTACAGCCTAAATACCAACATGAGCCTAAGACCTTTCATAAATTTAAAAGTACCATATGGCAAACATTTATTAAAAAAACTTACCCTTCTTTAGATGTTTGGTGTTAAAATTAATATTGCTCTTGACAGTGACAGCTGCCATGTTGGTGTTAAGACGTGCGAAACCAAACAGTCTACCAGGATAACGAACCCCCAGGTACAAAGAGTTCAACGCGGCCATCGCAGTACTTATAGCACTCACTATCGGACTAATCTAACAATGCCTAAACAAGTGATAGATAATAAAAATGTCTGGTCGCGATAAAGAATGACTTCGCTCTTTTATAACATAATCCAGTACCCATACCTTATTTAGGAAATAGTAGGTAACTACGAACCAAGTATAATAAGTATAAACTATTTTCGTACAAAAAATTAAACCGACTTCAAAACCACAAATAGGCACTCAACAGCGAAAAATAAACTAAAATCATTATTATAAGAGCTACTCACTCATCTATTTGAAGTCGGTGCCAGCCAAATCTAACAGGTATAGGATAGATACTACTTACCTGTGCCTACATAGCATCAATCTACTAACTTTTTGACCTGACTGGCGCCGACTTCAAATAGATGAGTGAGTAGCGCTTATAATAATGATTTTAGTTTATTTTTCGCTTTTGAGTGCCTATTTGTGGTTTTTAAGTCGGTTTAATTTTTTGTACGAAAATAGTTTATTTTACTCTTTTTAGTCTATAAGAACAAAATTAAAAATCTTGATTAACCCCCGACTACCGATATTAAGGGAGTTGTGAAAAAAGAAATATAATTCGCCATTTTGTGGTAGCGGCCATCTTGGATTAATTTTTTTATAGTGCAAAGTATTCTACTAGTCAAGCTCTTTCGTTTGATACCCAAATTGAGGTAGTAATGAAAAATATAATATAATTCGCCATTTTGTCGTGGAGGCCATTTTGGATTTGAAATTTGTTATAGTACATAGTATTCTACTAGTTAAGCCATTTCATTTGATACCCAAATTGAGGTAGGTTGTGAAGAAATATTTTGTCCGCCATTTTGTGGAGGCGGCCATCTTGAATCGACATTAACCAGACATAGCTAAGCATTTGCTATGGTATTAACCTTGAAATAAAAGAAACCGCATCGAAATCGGCCCATCTGTTTGAGTTCTACTACGGTGCCACAGCAGACAGACAGACACACAGACAGACATCGACGTCACTTATAACACCCCTTTTTTGGTCGGGGGTTAAAACAAGTTTTTATTAAAGCATTTACACAATTTTGTATTGACAGGGTTGAGATTCATAACTTTTGTGAAACTACAACTACGTCATCCAGATAATTGTACGCAAATTTTCAGTTTTTGGTTCATATTTCAAAAACTACTTGACCGATTTCGAAAAGATTTATATGGGACCATTCGGGAAGCATACCCATCCGAACACAAAAAGAAATTTTAAAATCGGTGTAGAGGTTCTCGAGAAATCAGGTAACATACATAAAAAAAAACATAGGCGTCGAATTGATAACCTCCTCCTTTTTTTGGAAGTCGGTTAAAAATAAGTACCTAAGTATCAATATCGATCAGTCTAAATTATTACACAATATTTGTTAAATTTTTGGTGTTGTACGGATGTCGTACTAAAAAGGTGGCTTATTCCCCACGCCACTACCAAGCCGCACTACTGATAGTGCCGTGAGGATTTTTTCCCTTCTGCACTACTGGCCAGTAGTATCGTGGGGAATTTTTAAACGTTTTACATCTTCGTTCCCTTCTGCACTACTGAGTGCAAAAACGTTTTACCAGTAGTGCTGTGGGGAATATTTCTGCACTACCAGCCAGCAGCTTAGGTACCTACTGGGTAATTTATAATGGGTCTTTTTAACCCCCGACCAAAAAAAGGGGTGTTATAAGTTTGATGTCGATGTCTGTCTGTCTGTCAGTCTGTTTGTCTGTCTGTCTGTGTGTGTCTGTCTGTGGACCGTAGAGCTCAAACGGATGGGCCGATTTCAATGCCGAATGGCACAAAGTGGTTTATGAGTACGACATGCAAACAAGCCTACAGTCTTCAGAATGGCGTCTCGAACACGAGCCGAAACCCAAAAAACCGCGGCAAAGTCGCTCCAAAATCAAGGCGATGCTGACAGTTTTTTTTTACCGAATTCCTTCCAGAGGGAGAAACAGTGAATAAAGAATATTATTTAGGCGTCATGAAGCGTTTGCGTGAGAGTATCCGCCGAAAACGTCCAGATTTGTGGCAACACAACTCATGGATGCTGCACCATGATAATGCACCATCACACATCCATTATAGTGAAAGAGTTTTTAGCGAAAAATTCAACAAAAGTTCTCGACCAAGCACCGTATTCACCTGATATGGCTCCGTCTGACTTTTTTTATTTCCCAAGTTAAAATTACCACTTCGAGGAAAACGCTTTGAGTCGATAGAAGCCATAAAAGAAAATTCGCTGAATAAGCTAAAGGCCATACCGCAAATAGCCTATGAAAAATGTATGGAAGACTGGGTGAAGCGTTGGAGATGTTGTATTAGGCGATAAAATAAATTTAGATGAATAATTTGTATTTTTTGTTATTGACAAATTCCCGATATTTAGTACACAGAATGTATGTTCTATGTATGTTTATATCTTATTTATCTACTGTTTTAAACCATGTTAATTTTAAGTTCTGATCTGGGTATACTCCCAACGTCCACCACTAAAACCGGCCCCAGTGGGGGACGTTGGAACAGTGCATTATTTTTTGTGCCAACGTCCACCAGTGGCGGACGTTGGGACATTAAAAATAATATTTATTTTCAGTGTTTTGTCAATGTAATCTAACTATAGCAAATGTATCTATAATGAAATGTAGGTGTTTATAATTGAACACGATCTCTCTTATTGTAGCGAAACTTTTTAAGAACAAAGCAACTCAACCAATAAAAATGTCATAGTTTGATTACAGGTGTAATTATATACCTGATTGCGGGGAAATTAGACCCACTTTATGAGCATGACAATTTTGGGATGGATTTGATAAAAAAATTACCTGCATTAAACGACATAAAGTCATCACTATATGGAAGTAAAAATAAATCGGCGGGGTGTATCAAAAATGCGGTTCAAAAATGTTGAAGAAATTAAAGTGCCTGAACAATTCAACAAAATTCTTTTAGCAGACTATATACATGCCGGTAATCGCATAATAGTATTTTGCATACAAGAAGCTAAATAGATTAATGAAAATCGAATTAAATAATTTTTTAGCGGCGGTATATTTAAAAGTTGCCCAAAGCTGTTCAATCAAATTTACACAGTCTATGGTGACTTGAAGAGCACTCAAAATAAAACGAATGTTATTCCGCTCATTTATGCGTTCATGACTCGCAGAGACGCAATATCGTGTGGAAAAATACCGGTGTGGAATGTTTTTGGAGTTGCTCTCCAAAAATATTCCACACCGGTAAATATTAATTTTTTCACCGGACAACAAACGTAGAAGGATTGTAATATTAAATTATTGTACATATACCAGATGATTTTTTTACTAGTTTTTTTATAGTGACAAGTTTTAGTGGTGGCCGTTGAGAGAAATATTACTTAGAGTGTTCCAACGTCCGCCACTGGTGGCCGTTGGTACAAAAATAACTCACTGTTCCAACGTCCACCACTGGGGCCGGTTTTAGTGGTGGACGATGACACAAATATTACTTAGAGTGTTCCAACGTCCGCCACTGGTGGCCGTTGGCACAGAAAATAATGCACTGTTCCAACGTCCCCCACTGGGGCCGGTTTTAGTGGTGGACGTTGGGAGTATACCCTGATCTGTTGGCCTAATTTTCTTTATGTATTATCTCTAATTTAAAATTATTAATTATTATCAAACTACTGTATTTAAACAAATGTCGATTCTAGGCCCACATAGTTTGGAATGTAATACAGTTCTGTACAGTATAGGTACTCTTATGTTATAGTTTGTGTTTATTACATAGTTAACTTTCGGGAGCGCGAGAAACTGTTTTTAAAAACTAAATTTAAAGTTAAATTAAAACTAAATACGTCTAGATGAGCCGAAGAGTTTATTCAGACTGCTTTTCTTAATATAATGAGGCTTAACGAAGACTTATAATCTAACCCAGACGCAACTGTGCATTTCTGGGTGGCATGGCATGATGTCGCCTGATCCTGCGTGGGCGCAGACGCTAGGTCAGCAACTTACGAAGGTTCGCGGGAACATAACGCCTTCCCCCTCAGACCCGAAGTGTTTGGAAAAGGATTTTCCATATAACTTCGCTTCTACAGTTTCCTTATCCTATTTATATTAGTATATATACTATACTCTAACTTATTAGTAATGTTGTCTCTACAATACGCAATTCCAATACTTGAAAAGGGTGAGTAGAGGCAACGAGCTTATGTTTAACTTAAGTATGTAGTAAAATTGGATTTGCGTTTACATTTTGAGGGTCGTTTACATTAGTATTGTTTTTACATAATTTTCGAAAAAGTGGTATAAACTTTTTCCAAATGAGGTACCTACGCCAAGCATGACGATAACAATAGGTATATAGAGAACACTTGTGGCTATGCCAAGGCTTTTCACTTCACTTAAATTTGGAACACTTTTCACACTCTTTTTTAAAAGGTAATTGAGGTGCTGCACTTGGTCTAGGTTGATATCTTGCAGGCCTATAGGTTCAGCTTCTTCTGTGGTATTTTCTGGTAAGGCAGGTAAGGTGTAGGCTGTATGGCTGTAATAATTTCCCAATTCTCGGAAACGGTTCGCTCGTAGACGAAGAGCATCAATTATAACATCACATGGTTTTTGAATTGTAATGAGGTATGTTCCTCTCAATGGCTCTTGGGTGACGTCATCATCGCATTTTTGGGTAACTTTTTTTCTTCTTTTATTTCAATTCTCTGGACTTTTAAGTCTTCTGTAATAATTCGCTGTGCAACACATTTTGAGGGGTGTTGTTGGTACTGTATCAATTGTTCAACACAGGTTTCTCTGAAATAGGGGGCAATGTTGTGTTCGGAGCACAGATATTCCTTGGCAGTTATCTCTTTGCATTTTTGGGCAATTGGGCGATATCTTTTCTCATCCTGGAGTAAATAAGGATATTGAGGAATAACGGTGAAGGTATCGGTAGTAGAGTGGTTGAGCATGGGTAGTGGGTACAATTTATAATATACATAGCATTCCTGTTCTACAAGTGGTACATCTATACATATAATAAAACTGTAACGGGTCGAATTCTGTACATTGAATGAATGAATGTCTGTCTGTCTGTTTTTATGTATAGGGATCACGCATCATGCCGAAACCACTGATTCAATTCAGCTGAAACTTGGCATGATGCTAGTTCATACTAAGGACATTGCTATAGGTATAGGCTACTTTTGATGCCCTAATTCTGGACGGTTTTCTTGCGGGAGAGAGTGAAAGTCAGAATGTGTATTTGGTTGTAACTCATGTTTACGTTGTTTAATATCATTAATTCTGTTTTTATTAGAAAGAACACATTTTTTATATTGTCCCGTCAAAATTTGAACATTATCGGTTTGGTGGTTCGGAAATTACACAAACATTAAATAATAACGACACGCACGGCGTATCACAGACGATTCTAAGTATTCTGTGCACAGATTTGTGTGCGTGTAATGTTCCCAGTCTTAAGAAAAAAATCCCACTATTGTTGTCTTAGCTTCGGAAATCTTCGCGTATAATAAACACATATATTATAATGTTAAAATAATTTATTATTACACCGATTATATATTATGCAAGGATTTTTTGTTATTACTATTTCCATTCTATGAAGTTAAGAATTTTGATTTTGCATGCAACAAAAAATTTGAATATTCATACAGAAAATTCGGAATAAAATGACCACGCCGAATAATAGTAAAAGTCATGTGTGTGTTTATTTTGAGTATTCTATCGGAGCTTCTTGTGAAATTTTGAATATTATGCTTGACAAAAGGTGGCAACTACTCATTTAATATCGGTGAACACAGGAGGTGCAGAGAATTTTCGTCAACTGATTTGATGTTGGAGGGCCAGATCATTCAATTTGTTTACTATGCAATCTTTGTCTGTGTCGCAAACGAAAAGTTCACCTTTTCAAAAATGTTGATATAAACCAACGAAAACCGTCTAAAAGTTTTTGTAAATCAGTTGACATTATTCACATCGCCACCCAAAGTTCCGTCGTCCAAGTACCAAATGTTTAAATTGGACTGGAGACGTTAAATGATAGAGCGAATGGCCAGGGTGAAAGCCGCATGGCCGAAGGTTAACCAAGTTGATAGCCAACGGTAGATAGCATAGGATTGTTTTGATAATTTTGTGGGTCCGCCATAACATTGCCAAAGAAAATTGTAGAAGTCGAGAATTTTATTCTGCACTTCAGACAACGTGGCTCCACGATCAACCAAATTAAAGAGGTTTTTGACGAACACTTTTAACAGCCCTTTCCCCAATTTTGGACAAAGAAAGTCAGGACAGAATGAGCAGCAGCCTCACGTCCATCCAGAGAACCAAAATCAAGTTTATTGGGGCAGGGAGCTCGAAAGTGCAACGTTTTATACCTACAACCCACCTTGGCAGCAAGGCCAGTATATGTGGTGCCAACGGCGATTGACCTGATACCAACATCTTTTTTGGGTAAGTACCTATGTACGCTCAAATTAGCACCGTATAAAATTTCGACAATGCCACTACTGACTCGACCAGATAACACGAGGTTGATTTAAACGATTAGATCTCTCAAAAATGTGCCTACTTTTTTAAGCTCCACTATACCTACTTACCAGTATTAAAAACTTGCTTCATAACTATAGTTTTCATCAACACTATTAGTATTTTTATAAACACTAGTAATGACGTGGGTTTGTGGTAGGCATCGATTCACATTAAATTAAAAAAATACGATTATAAAATTGGGTTTAAAATAGAATAATACAATCTACTTAAGTACATAAATAATTTGGTCTACGAGTATCTTCAAAAAAATTATAATTACCTAACTAACCAATTTTCGTTGAGGTGTTGTGTTTCTATTCATCAATCGAAATGAAATCGCCTAAATTATATAAATAGCAGTAAAAATATTCAAACTTTCCTATGAAATGATATTCCTCTTTCCTTTTCTTATTTTTGGGAACAATGTTTGCAATGTTTGAAGATACAAGACGGCATAATCTATACTTATAATAAAACTGTAACGGGTCGAATTCTGTACATTGAAGATATTTTGAAAAAAATTTTTTTGGGGCACTCCATAGTCGATACTGATTGCGAAACTGCATTTTTTTTCTTTCATGTCTGTCTGTCTGTCTGTCTGTCTGTCTGTCTGTCTGTCTTTCTGTATAGGGATCACGCATCACGCCGAAACTACTGATTCAATTCAGCTGAAACTTGGCATGATTTTAGTTTATACTAAGGACATTGCTGTAGGCTACTTTTGATCCCCAAATTCTGATCGGTTTTCTTGCAGGAGGGGGTGAAAGTCAGAATGTGTATTTGGTTGTAACTCATGTTTGCGTTGTTTAATTTCATTAATTTTTTTTTTTGTTAGAAAGAACACATTATTTATATTGTCCCGTCAAAATTTGAACAATATCGGTCTGTTGGTTCGAAAATTACATAAACATTAAATAATAACGACACGCGCGGCGCGTTCGGTACATACTAACTACTAAGTATTCTGTGTATCACAGACGATCCACAGAATATCTAGATTCTAGATTCTAGAAAGTGCCCACGTGATCGCTTCGCGTCGTTTTGGACGACAAAATAATTGTCAAAAATATATTTTTTTGTGGAAAAACAAACATCATTCGGTTATAATCGACTTCAAACAAGGAGGATGTTCTCAATCGGGTTGCATGTTTTTTTATTTTACGCGATAACTCCGCTAATTGTTAGTTGATTTTGATAATTCCTTTTTTGTTTGGTAGAAAATACTTCAGAGGTGATCTTAGATATCGAAAACAGGGAAGTAGTTTTTCAAATATCAACAAAAAACTAAAATCAGCTTAGATTTTTTTTTTACTTTTATAGGTTTACACTTGACCGCCATCTCGCCTGATGTTAAACGACAATACGGTCTACGATGGAGCGTGTTTACCTAGAAATAACCGATTCACTCTCGATTTGAAGACACAAAGATTGTAATCATCGGGAAAACCCACTCAGGCAACGTATTCCACAGCCTAGATGTTCTTATCACAAAATTAGAGTAAAATCTCTTCGTTCGTGTCTTTGGAACAACAACCATGAAACGATGTCGCTTTTTCCAGCTACGAGCATTCCGATAAAAAAAGGGCAAGGTGGTATCAGATCATGCAAATCAGTCGCACACTCTCCGAAGTGTATCCGATAAAAAACCGATAGGCTAGCTAAGATTTATCTGTACGACATAGTTATACCTTCTTATAAAATTTTGTCGAATGACAGAATTAAATTACCTGTCATTGAAGTAGATTTTTGTATTTTGGAGAAAACATATCAGCATAATAAGTAGCAGCATAAACAGCCCATTAAATGTTCCCACTGCTGGGCGTCGGGGCCTTCTCTCGCAAGGAGAGAGACAAGGCTATAATCCACCACGCTGGCCCAGTGTCGGTTGGTGGATAACATATGACTTAGAACTTAGATTATAGGTAGATTTCGGTTTCTTCACGGTGTTTTCCTTCACCGTTTTAATTACCGGCATTACGAACATGACTCTGAAAAGATAGTGGTGCGCGTGATTTTGAACCGACTGATTTTTTTGATCCGGAGACCCAGGGGTCTCCGGATCGACAATCTCGTTCTCTCGACTAGGTCAGCTGTAACTTACTAGACCAGCCGTAACTTATTAGAAAACGTATTATTTCAATCCAAATACTGTTTAAAATTTAATTTTAAACTTATTTAAATTTATTACTGAGACTTCGCTATCCGTCCGTCCGTCCGTCCGTCTGTCACCAGGCTGTATCTCAAGAACGGTGATAGCTAGACAGTTGAAATTTTCGCAGATGATGTATTTCTATTGCCGCTTTAATCATGGCGGAACGTATCAAGTGATCGGGTTGAAATTTTAAATAGAATTAGGTTACAGTCTGGAAGAACACATAGGCTAAACATTGCCTATGTATAAGTACTCTATGTATTACGTAACAAACATCCAAACAGTGACATTCATAATATTTACAGGACACGTTGGAACGGCTGAACATATTTGGATGGAATTCGAAACACACGTAGTTTGAACTCAGAAATAACAAATCGGTTACTTATAGGTTACTGTGACGTAGGAAAGACTAAGCAAATTTGGTAGAAAATTGAAACAGAAATAACTCATAGTCTGAAATACCACATTTATGTATTTATTACCTATCAACCTGAAAAGAAGCATGGGCCCTAAGGAAACAAATATTAACTATCACGTCAAAACGGCACAACGATATGGGTTGACATACGAAACACATATAGTTTAGAGTGTACAATTTCACATGGGCTAATAAGTCTACATTTTCATTTAACTCCATATTAATTTAAGCATATATTTTCGTCAGGAACTTGATGTGATGGTAAGGTAAAAGCCAAAAAATGAAAAATATGTGCACCCGTTATGGCGTAGATAATATAGGTGATTTGCGTTCACAATCAAAATAACAAGCAACATAATATTCTCATTAGACGGCGCTAATGCCAGTTTAAATCTAAAAGCACTAAAGGCCATTTAAATCGATGTTTTGCTATTGTGGTATGTATTTTTTTTTTCATCACTAGGTGGCGTTACTGGTATTCTAAATTGTACTAATAAGTTTTTGCTGCTAAAAGGATTATGACGCCAAATTTGGATTCTTTCGTTCTTGATTTTTTTCTGTGTTACCTACAATTAAATTCATACATTAACATTTCACTAGGACTTGGCTTAGATTTACGGGTTCAACTTGCTTGAATATCATTAAAACTCAAAATTTTAATTATTTTGATTCCACACAGGCTTCGTTCAAAATTTTACGCCGGCAAAGTTGCGGGTAACAGCTAGAAAACAGCTTGCGGATAAAAAGAAATAGGTAAGTAGGTATCAGATCATGCACATTAGCTTCAGACTTTTCATAATGTATCCTATAAAAATCCTACAAACTTAACACTTGCGGCTATGTTCGATACTACGAAACCTTACTAAGTATGTTTGATTTTGTTTAAAAAAAAAGAAAAACAAAGATGATAAAATTAAATAATTTTTGTGTGGAAAAACAAATTCACTCAAACTCAAAGGTTTTTCAATGACTAATACTATCCAAATATTTGACGTACGATAGTTCCAATTAATGTATAAGTCAGTATCATCTGCTTACGCGAACGAAGTAGCGGGTTCAGCTAGTCTTAAATAAAACTTAAAATCACACGGGACTCCCGTACGAGACGGAAGTCTGTTTCGTACTGACTGGAGTTTGTATTTGCTTTGTCGTTTGATATTTGCTTTCTGGACCTAAGGATCAGTGTTCCGCACGTTCCATCTGCCTTTTGTTTTAGAAATCTGTGATTCTGTGTATCACAGACGATCCACAGAATATCTAGATTCCAGAATTTCTATATTCTAGAACGTGCCCACGTGATCGCGTCGCGTCGTCTTGAATGAAAAAATAATCATCAAAAATATATTTTGTGTGGAAAAACAATGTACCATCTGCCCGATCTCAGCCCCAGAGGCAGCCGGCGGCTATGGCGATACAAGTCAGCAGACTGGGACGAAATGCGCTCTTTCTTTGCATCTTACCCATGGCAGTCACTGTGCTTCTCTTCTGGTGATCCGTCAGCCTGAGCCAGTGGCGTAGCGTGGGTTTTCGCCGCCCGGGGCCGACCGAAAATTCGCCGCCCCCTATTTTAATTATAAATACATAATTTAAAGTTCAAGTATTATATTCAATACCTAATATAGCTACATCGTCCGTCTTATTGCAACTCAAGATAATAATACGGATATATTTTTTCTTATAATTTGGTTTAAAAATGTGTTGTACTTTTTAGGGTTCCGTAAAACGTAAAAACGGTACCCTAATGGATTCGTCATGTCTGTCTGTCCGTCCGTCCGTGTGTCACAACCACTTTTTGCCGAAACTATGATAACTACACCGTTGAAACTTGGTAAGTAGATGTATTCTATAAACCACATTAAGATTTTTATAAAAAAAAACAATTTTGGGGATGCTCCATACTTAGAACTGAAACTAAAAAGTTGTTGAAGTGAAAACTGCTTTTGGCACGCCTACACAGATTTTCTGTGGTCTTTGAACTGAATTTTAGGGTCACGCTCGGGTATGATAAGATTTTCGGGTAAACTCGGGATGCTAGAGCGAGAAACAAAGTACAGTGAACAAGCGCGTCAAAGCGAGAAAGATAATATAGCCCCTGTGTTTATGATATTTATTTAGTTTAGATTTAGTAGAAATTTAGAGCACGTATTGATATCCCGCAAGTCTCATTGTATGGACTATTTGACAAGTTAATGTGAAATAGTTTTTACATTATGAGGAGGACAAAAGTACCTCAAAATTGTTCGTATACCTAACAATACACATGGTGCACTCGTCAGTTTATTTACTTGAACTTGGCTTGCCACACTATCATGTGTCTAGATAAAATAATGGGTTTGATTGCATTCAAAATTTATTTTCGTCGTTTTAGAGCATATTAATATAAGCTTGTTTTTTTAAAATATTTTGTTTGTTAGGTTGCAAACCAGTGCTATCGATCACCATCACACCGATCTCTACAAAACTCTGTAACTCCAAGAAAGTGCTTGGGACTTCATCTTTAGACTCTGTATATTACGTAACACAAAAGTGCTTGTCAAGACTATTCAACCGAGCCCAAACTCGACTATTTTATCTTGTTTAGTATAGGATTAGTTCCTATGGCCACCTTCCCACGCCATCTCGAGACCCTGGCTGTCATGTAACACAAGAGTGGTTGTCAAGGCTATTCAAACGAGTCTAAATTCGGTGGATTTATCTTGTTTAGTTTAGGAGTTCCTATAGCCACCTCCTGACTTCATCTTGAAATCAGCGTCATAATACCATATTATTGCATTGTTACCGTAGTTACGTAAGTAAACCAAATTTCAACCTAATCTAAGGACGGGAAGTGGTTCTAATTTAACTCGCAAGATTTGTCCCATACTGACATTCTAACAAGGCAAGTTAAATAAAAGCTTATAAAATACACAACGAGAGATACTAGTACCATGGCAACCTAAGAAAATTAAGTAATGAAATCCGAAAAACTCTCTACCTACTTAATTACCTCACTTTTTAACTATTTATCTTTTTTTTTTTTTTTTTTTTTTT